>CM062568.1:97936569-98641011 GCA_031468815.1 Morus bassanus | reverse complement strand
TAGCATGGAGTGCTCTCTTCTGCAAGGTGGAGAGTGTTGCTCTGAACTCTTTCAGGACAGGACGAATATTTTTTCCATGTCCTTCGCTTCAGTATGTCTCCTCGAGCTACTGAGCCCATGTATAAGAGGTGGGCGCCAGAAGATCAGCTCTCCTTGTTGTGACTTCCAGTTGGAAGAAGCGAACATGACAACTGTGTTCTGTGAAGTGCTCAGTCCTCTTGATCTTTGAAAACACTCGGGCTGCGCCACACTAAGCTTTGCTCCCCAGAAGGCTTCGGGAAAGAGCAGCCTTGTCGGACGATGCTGGCTATGCTTGTGCCCAGGACCCAGCGCTGTTCAGCCCTGCCAGGGGTTGTCCCTGCTCTGGGCCGGCACAGGGACCACTTCTGGCTGGGGGGATCAGCAGGTGGAAATCAAGGACCAAGGACCTATAAACTCTCCTAGGGATCTCCGAGGGATGTTAAATTTGAGAAGAAAAAATAATCCAAACTACAAGTGTTTTATAAGAAGCTATAACAGCATTTACTCTTACTCTTTTATAATTGTTTTGAAAATGTCAATATTGCCATGGGAGCAATTGTTTTCACATGTTTTTTTAAGTTGTGAAGGCCACGTGTTCAGGACCTTTGATGGTATTTTCCAAAGCTGCAGAAGGTACAGATGGGAATACGAATGCTGTCGCAGTGTGTGTTTCAGGATATTATTATGCCTTATCAGCAAGGCCGGTTCTGTATCGAGGGTTCATTTGTCCAGTCTCTGCACCTGTGTCTCCCTCTTAACCTCCCTTTCCAACTTGGTTGCAGTGTTCAAGTTTAATGGGACAAGTAGCCTGATGCGCAAGAGGGGCTTGGCCTGAGACCCGAGGAGTTGGAGATCACACAGCCTAATGCATTTGTGACTGAAAACAGCTGGCAAACAAAGGCACTCCTCTAGAAACAGAGCAAGCCTTGCTCCTGCCGCGATGTAAGAAGAACAGAGAGAAGGAAGCTCAGTGCGGTGTGAGCTGGTGATGCAGCTGCTGGGCTGTTGTGGCAACTGCTGGTGCTGTACCGTGGCAGAGAACGGGTGTACGTGTCGGAGCTGGCTGGGTGAACAGCAGCAGCTGCGAGCTGCTCACCTGCACCGTGGGGCCTGGCTGCGGCGGCTTGTTTTGCAGGTCCCTTCTGGATGGCTGTCAGGGTAGATACTCCTTGCCCCAGCTTTGTGAACTTTTGCCTTGTTCAGTCAGAAATCATCTGGGTACTTTGGATCTTTCATTGCAAGGTGGGAGCCCAAGACCTAAGCATCTCTTCGTGTGGTTCTTTTTCCTCTACTGACGGTGTAACAATGCCACTTGTTATTGCCATGTGTGCCCCAGAAGGAAAACAACTTCACTGTTCTGACTGTGGGCCAGTGTAGTGCCAGGATATCTGGTAACAGAAACTTCCAGCCCAGTTGCAGGTGCTACTGTGTTAAGGCTTGTTCATCCCTCTGTGCCTACCACTACCAGTTTTGCAGCTTTACTATGTTAACTGTTCCCTAAGCAAGGCTACTGAAATTATCTATTTGCTAAAAAATATTAAACAAAAATTTAAAAACAAACAAACAAAAAAAAAAAACCTAAACAGTTTAGCTTAAGATATATCTTGTTGGTACAGACCTGGGATGAGTAATAACTGTAAAAGCAGGACACGCTGCCCTTAAGCATGAGTTAAGAATGAGCCGTTAGCAGCACCTGGGAATAGGGACTTCTCAGCAGTCAGGCAAACCAGGCGTGGGATAAGCTTCCACGCGTCTGGAAGTAACGAACTTTGTTACAGAAAAATACTTCTTATTAATGCAATGAAGTTTCAATTATTACAGGTATTTCCAAAATCTGGCTGATTATAGTAAAGGTAAAAGGAACTTAAATAAAATGAATCAAAAGAAGTAATTCATGTTTAATGGGCTTGAAACTGAGCAGTACAGACTGCAGACTCAAGAAGCAATTACACATTGCTGAGCAAATAGCATGAAGGTTCTTGTTATATGTCTTGATTGGAGAAATATTGATTCTTTTAGATTAGTTCTGGTAATTAGACCAGTCTACTTGTTTGTTTATTTTAAATGAAGCTAGCCTGGTTTGCTAGACTCATTGTCTATAAACGTGTTCTATATTAACACATTGCATTGAACTGCAGGCAGTCTTTAATATCCTTGAATATCTGATTTTTTGGCATATAATTGCAGATGAGCTAAGGGTTATTCTGGCAGATAAAAATGAATCATAAGAGCTTAAATGCTGTTTCTCAAACCACTACTCTGCCTGACTGAGGAGCTTTTGAAGAGCACTGCCAAGCTAGCAGTGGTGACATCCAGAATTTGAGTATGGCACAGGCTCTTAATATAAGGCTTTGCTACAATAAACACCTGTTTACTAATTAGCTTCTAATTTTTCAAATGACGGGGAGCAATTTTTCACTTGGCAGTCCCAACTGTTCTGAAACGCTGTGAGCCCCAAGGGAAATTGGGTGCCTGCTTTTATACTATAATTTCACGTTTCACATTTCTTTCAGTGCTTTATAACTGTGACAGGTAACAGAAAACAACCTCTGCTCCAGTGATTTTGTGCGTCTCTGACAGAAGTGGAAACAATGCAGTGTAATGTACAGAGATATAGAAATTTCCACAGTTGTCCACCAGGCTCGGGTTAGGTCACTGAGAAATCTCCCATGGTCAGATTAATATCAGTACTGTGGCACCTGTAGGACTGAGAAGGTACTCACAGTGTCAGAATTATTTTAATGTCCTTTTGCTAGGTCCAGTCAGAGCTAGTTTACATGAGACGATGATAAAAAGAGAAGAGAGCATCTGAAAACTCCTGTGCTTTCGCTGTCAGTTGTGGAGCAGCCCTCATGCAAAGCAGCTGTCTTGAATTTAGCTGGTGCAAGGCAGGAATGCATTTCTAGTGGGCTAATCATTTCAAGGATCCCTGCAGCCTTCAGTAAAAGGATATTTAGGTCACCTCCCTCTCAAACATTGTGTTAAAAGGCTACTGTTCAGAAGCAGCTGAACAAGTGAAACTGAATCGCGACAACGCTAACCACTCCTGGATTTCTGATCTTTGTCGGCAGCATCTTTCAAAGACTGTGTGTGTTACCGTAGAAGGGTCCCCTGCTCTGCAGAATTCAGAATGGTTTGAATTAACTGTATACACTACAGGAGGCTTATTTAGCAATATGATGCCAAGCTACCAGGAGATGGAAGATCTTAAGAACTGGGGAGAGCTGTAGATATTTCTTTTCAGGTCTTTCTCTTATGTGGATTTTAAGATAGATGGGCTGTTTGCAGAGCGGCTGCCCTTCAGCTTCCCAGCTGAATGGCTGACAACAGCCTGAACTTGAACAGCGTACAGACTTTACACTTTTAAGGTAATTCTTTGAATGAGTGGGATACTGCATTTATAAAGTGTTCTGGTTGTAATTTGTAAAGATTTCAGCATGTGCAAAAGCACACATTCATGCACATGCAGTTCATCTTTGCATTCAAAATGTGATTTTCAAATTTCTATAGGAGAGAAGAGCTTTTTCTTTTTGTGGTGGTTTGTTTTGGGTTTTGGGTTGGGTTTTTTTGTTGTTCTTCAGGGTGGGTTATTTTTCATTTACCCTGAAAAGATTGTGTGGTGTGTGGCTGCTGCCGGTATTGGTATTCAGGCCGGAATGGGCTGGTGTGATCTTGTCTGAAAACACAGAACAAAAAACTTTGTCGGCATGTATTTGTTTTTGCTATCAGTCTGCTCGATAGTGTGCTCTATCTTTTTAGAAAGATACCAGCTTTTGTATATATGCAAAAAGAGATCTGACCACAAGGGTAATTATGAATTCAGGCTGAGAACAGCCTTGTGAAATATTTGTCAGTGAAATAATCCAAAAGAAGTATTGCCATTGTGTTCAGGTAGGAACGCACTGTTGATGGCAGCCGAGGTGACAGGAAAGGGAATAAAAGTTGGATTGTGCACAAGGAAGAAGAGGGGTCATGTGGGCCCCTGCCCTGCTGTATAGCTCTACCTTTCTTGCTTTCTTACCCTTTGGGTTGTGAATAGCAGACTGCACACAGCACTGTACAAAGCAGCATTGCACTGAACACCCTCCTCCTCCTCTTCCTCAGCAGGATCAAGCTCCCTGGTGCAATTCAGGCTGCTAATTCAGCTCACGTGAATTGAGGAACTGTTTAGGTTGTGTACCTGTTGGTTTTCCAAGCCACATTTTTTACCTAATATTCCTTCCTGACTGCAAAACAATGGGGTTTTATCTTAAGCTGCCTCAGTGACAGTCAGTCACCCAGCAGAACACCTACTGCTTCTGGTTTTAGTATTTTTACTTCTCCCACCCTGCTTCCCTCCCCCTCTCCCTCCCCACTGTGGTGGTGATCTTCCAAACCCAGATACTTCAATACTTCAGGTGTCTTCCCTCCCCCTCCACACGGCCCCCACCTCCCTCCTGGGTTGAACCCCTGCAAATTTGCTGGTGGAGGCATAGACTTCCTATAAAGAAATGTCTAGAGGAGGTATCCTTGTCCATATGACAAAAGGCAGTCTGGTGACAGTAGGCTGCTTGGCCTTTCTCACTTGTCACAGATTCATCAAGAAGGCTGGGGACCGTAAAGTTACAAATGAGTGGCACGTAATCTCCTTCTCAGTTATCTTTTAGAGCAGCCTTTCTCCATTGCTGGTTACCTGTGAGCAGTTTGGAGGTACATTTGTAGGGTGACGTGATGTGAATGCTCTTCTGGGGAATTTCTGGATTTAGTGTAGCAGAGCACTTGCAGGGGAAAACTTTCCAGCTGTCTCTCCTTGGTTTTGCAGCTGTGGTTCTTACAGCACGTGGATAGCTCGGGTGATATCTGGGGCCTTCGCTTTATGTGTTACTCATTTACCTATTTATTTAAGAATCATCATAATAAATAATTGTATTTATTTAAGCTTTTCCATCCTGGCAGTTCAGATTGTGGTAGGAAACGCTGGAGCGGAAGCACAAGGTGTAAGCAAGCAAAGCTAATGTGCCGAGTCTTGCGTCTCCTCGCTTGCTCTCGGGAGGGAGTACGAGGGAGGTGGTGCGTTTGGTACTGGACAGCCCCGAGAGCCTGCCTGCTCTTGCTGGCTCAGTTGCACTGGTGATCATGCGTTACTGTGGATGCAATCGTAGAATAAATCATATTGCTTCTCTTTTGCAAAAGGTGGTGTTTTATACCTAAAACTTAAAGCAGCTCAGCAATTCTGAAAAGACAGACTTCCAATTTTTTCCCAGTCAGTATGCAGTACTTCAGAGAAAAGCTTTGAACTTGGGTAGGGACTTGTAGGCTTGCATACGGTGTTTCCTGAGACTTCATTTAGCAGCAGTCAGAAGCTTCTCCTTGTTCAGCCGCAGCACATTTGCATGTTGACAGGTATCTCCTGTTGGCTCTCTGTTTCTTATGTTTGAGGGTTGATTTTTTTTTTTCCTGCATAATTTTCCATCCAGAAAGCAAAGTTATATCATCCTTCTTATAACACTTATCTCAGATGATCGCAGATGAGACTTTTTGCATCCCTGTTTTAACACGTAGGGAAATTGTGCCACAAAGCATTTTCCAGATTCACGCAATCTATCTAGGAGATGGGTCCCTAGGTTTTACAGTTTGGTGCATAGATGCACTTACAGTCCTGAAATTTCTTTTGTAGTTTATTTTTATCTGAATACAAAGGATGAATTCCCACTTGCCTTGAAAATTCAACCACTTGGAGCGAAGAGGAGCATTTTGTGTAGTCTTAGAGATGAGTAGACGCTACTGAGGTTTTTCTTAATCATCAGAGACTAAGATTGGCAACATTATATAATTACATAACATTGATCTATTTTATACAATACAAGAGGCCTATTACTCAAATCATTTTGTACTAATAGGGCTTCTGTTAGATAACTCCTTTTCTGGTTGTTATGTAAGGGCTGGTATTATAGGAGCACTGTTTGAATACCAGCACTATAATTTTAGAATTGCTTTTATAATAGAAATACCAAGTAAGCCTTGCTCCAAATATAGGCAATTATTGCAATATCCTAATTATTTTTTTTTTTTCAAATGAAGCCTCTTGATAATTGCTACTTTGGTTTTGGATTTTTATTTACAAAATCCTGAGGCTGTCCTGTGCCTAGTCATATTTCATTATATGCATTTTCTGTAATGAATACTGTGCACTGGGAAAATATTGATCAGCAGTCCTGGAAACTGGTGATTGAGCTCCACCTGCAAAAACATTGCAAGTGCTGATTTACAGACTCTGCATGTCTGGAGCCCTCCTGTCATTATTGAAGTACATGTGTTTTTGTCTCTTGGGTTTGGGGGTTTATTTTAATATAACTTAATATAATTTTAGTTCTGTAATTGAGAACAGAAACATTGTGAGCAGTCTCAAAATGAGATTGGGGAACATAATCAGTTAAAATTCCTTTGGAGCCCACAGAAACTGATTATTTGCAAGCAAGGAATTTAGTTGCAAGCTATCTCCTTCACTGACAAAGATGTAGATAGTAGTAAGACTTTTATCTGTATAGTCACTTGAGAAATGTGATTGAGCTATAGGTGAGGTTAGAAAAGGTTTTACAATAGACCTGGACTTTGCATAGGATATAAGAGGGCAGGAGGACCTATTGACTTGGTGCATAGAGAGCACGCAAAATTTTCCTTTAATTCATGAATGCTGTGATGCTTCTGTCCTCGTTGAGAAGTTGGTTTCCACTGGACCCTATTCACCATGCTTTCTGGAGTATGTCATATTTATTTTGTGTGTGCTTTTAAACTCAGACAGCTTCTTATATTCTTTTTCCACCCAGCCCCACTGAACTTCATACCAGATAAAGTCTCTTATTCGGCCGTGATTTTTAAATTCACAGCCCCTTTTTTTTCCTTTTTGGCCAAAGAGTTTGATGTATTGTCTGTTTCTTTAATTGTAAAAACTTTCTATTTATTGTATCTTAAGCGTTTTTGTAGTATCTCTTTCCACTTTATTGAAATCTAAAATCTCTGTGACTCCACTTACAGGGCAGCCAAGGGTTTAAGAGGAGCTAACAGCATGCTGTAGCTTTCTGTAGTGCTGCTGCTGAAGTTTGGTCAGAAAATGGGAGTGTCGGGGGGCTGTGACTACCACTTTAGTTTTTCTTTGGCATTTAAGCTAGATTTTGCTTGGATTTTTGTTTCTTCTTGTTTCTTCTAGAGTCCCAACTCTTACCAGGTAAGGATCGGTTACACCAGTGAAAACTGTACGTGCACGAAGGGCTGTGTTGGTGTAATGGTAGGTGAATGGGAATCACTCTCTGGTCCGACTGTGTCCCTGTGTGGATGTGGCCTCAAGTTTCTCTTTATCTGGACTGTCCAGATTATGGTGCAGAACAGCCGAATGGGCCCCCGAGCCTTAATCACATGGGTGGCACCGTGTTCCTGCCACCTGGCTAGGGCGTAACCGCTGCCGCCTTGTTTCTTTCCCCTCTAGGCTCTGGTATCTCCTGTTTGTTAACCAAGCCGCCGGAGGGTGCCTTCTCTGGCTCAGGCCTCCTGAAAGCCCTGAATTTGGGGCAGGGAGGAGAGAGAGAAAATACTGTCATCTTTAGTTGGGTAGAGCTCTCTTCTGAGACCCACAGAGAAGGGGTAAGGGCAGTGAGTCCCAAGTCCCCCTCCAAGCAAAGCACCTGGGATCCTGCTCCCCGGCTGGCTGCAGAGTCCCTTTCTTTAGTCTGTGCAGTTCAAAGATGTCCCTTCACTGCGCCGCGAAGGCGAGCGGTCCTTCTGCCTTGCAAGGACTGCACTCTGGTTGCAGACCAAACCCCTTCTCTGCCCTGATATTCTCTCAAGCTTTGTGTTTGCTCCTCATGGAGAAGAGACAGGCTTTGGTGGGGTGGGAGATTCCTGTGTTGAAAATGTGTATTTTATTAAAATCTTCTGTCAGGTCTTGAAGCATCAAGCGGCAGTGCTGAACATACGTACCTCACCACGCGAGCGAATCCAGTCGATTGTAGCTTGGTAATTTGCTGTAAGAAGATTATCGGATTAGAGCAAAAGCTTGGTTTGTCAGCAACACCACCTGACAGTAATAATAATTGAGAAGTATTACCTATTTTAAATATTAGTCCACTTATGCCCCAATTATACCTTCATTCTTGAGGTAAGAGGGCTTTTTTTAGTTCGGTGTTTTACGAAGCCACGTAACGAAGAGGATACCCAGCTTTTTTTTTCCTGCTGCTGAGCAGGCAGTTTTAGTAGCTGCAGCGCTTCCAGATTTACCTCGATGTGCTTTTGTCATCATAATCCCTCCTCCATGTCAAGACTGATTTGTTTTCCTAGCCAAGACTCGCATCGTCCATTTTTGCCGTTCCATTTCTCCTCCTCCTTTTTTTGGTTTTATTATCAATAACTAATTGGGAAGATGTTGATAAGCCAGTCGGGTATATGCTTGCTAGCTGGAATCTGCACTACGCTCATCACCCTTGCTTTAGCCTATTACTTGTATTGGTAAGTTGGATTTTGCGCTGTGACTGCAGTGGTGGCTTGTCCTTTAAAATGTTTTCTTGGGGTGGGCTGGACAGCAGTGGTCCTTTTGAAGTGCTCTTGAAGGCTTGATGTACTTACTGATGTGTGGCTGGGGTAGATACCTTCCCTGATATGTACTGGTGCCCTCTTTATTTGTCATGGGACTTGGTTTTGCCCTTGTTGGAGTTTTTGTATGTTTTGATTCAGCTGAGAGCATAGTAGGTAAGGATGCCATAGCACACGTTGGGTAAGATGGCGATTGTGTCTTTCCAGTTTGTTGTGAGAGCCTTTTTAAACTTCTTTCACTCTTATTTTGCGCTCTCGCTTAGCGTTGCTTAGTGTTCGCATGGCTGTCTCTCTTGGCATGCAACCTGGAAATCAGGCTGCAACAGGCTCATAGTGCCTTAGGGTGTTTGTGGGACACCTGTGTCTTCAGCGCTTCAAAAGAAATGTTCCATGCAGTTGCAAATTAAGGATTGCCATAGTTTCCACCCCCCCACACACATCCCCCAGCAGGAGCTCAGCAGGTTGCTTCCCCTTGGGGGTGAGCTGGGGCCAAGGAGGGTGGTGACATGGAGCTCGGGTGTACCTGGGTTTTTCACTGTGCTGAAGGAGCACGCAGCAATGGGCCTGCGTGCGTTTGGGAGAAGTAAGAGCAGTGCAGGGCTGCCCTAGATTTCTGGGCTGGCTTCATTTCTATGCATCTCTACGTATGTCCAAGACTTTCAGCCAAAAGAAATCTTGGAACTTCTTAGAGCTGTGTCTGGAGGGAATAGCAACTTTTTAAAACCCGAGTGCAATCTGTTGGCTAGTTTTAGTGGAAAAATTACATGTCACTTCAACTGTAATAGGAAAAGCCTGCTGGAGTTGTAATTAATATGGCTATGATTGGAATACTTTCCAAGGAGCGTGAAGTTGCCGAGAATGAGTTTCTAGCATAACATGTGGGTTCTTTTGTTTGTTTGTTTGTTTTATAAGGCGATGAAGAGACAAATAAATGAAAATCTCTGGGGTGATCTTCTTGGCTTTGTTTTTGCCAAGAACTTCCTCCAGGCAGTTGTGCCTGTGCTATTTACAAGCCTGCAATCCTGTGTGTGCAAATGCACACACTTTTAATATTAATGAGTTTGTTTACATTTAAGCTTTACAGTGAATCTCTGCAGATATGTAAGCTTTCAGTTGTACCGTGTGGCAGCTCAAATTAAAATGTGTGTGATTACTAGCCTCTTTAGTCCTCAAAATGTTCAAGAAAACGGGACATATGTAAGTGACTTTACAGTTTTAATGTTAAAAAACAGGAAATGCAGAGCTTAAGGATGTTAACAGCTGTCCGGTGAAATGGTTTTTTGTGGTGTTTTTTTTTTAACCGAAGAAAGTACATGTGGTAGGTGTATATATATGAACACAGTGTAGTTTTCAACTAATTCTGCATGTCTTTAAATCAATATTGGGGTGTAGTATATGCATCTGATATCAGTTATGCTTTTGTATTGATACAGATATAAATTTGTGTGCATGGTATACATAGGCATAGCACATACATATCTTTTGTAAGTCTTTTTTTTTCTCTCCCCTATTTTGTTCACTCTTAAAATTCTTGACTTGAATCCAGGTCAGATCTGGTTTGCAGGAGAGATTACAATTCTGCACACAGCAGGAATTAACTGGTATTAGGTCAGATCCTCTTCTCCAGCAACCTCCAAGGTTCAGGAGAAAATTAATGACATCATCTATTTGTTTGTGAAAAGAAAGCTCATTCAAACCTCTCTGATTAGTTATGGATGAGACGTAAGGCAAGTACCTCAGTGTGGTTTTTTTGGCTTTGAGTTTGGGTTTTTTTAACTCTTTAATCTGTTGATGCTTGAAGAGAGCTGACTTTGGTAAATAGCTAATTAATTTTTTTAATATAAATCTGCTCTGTAGGAAGTAACCAGAAAGACTAACCTTTAAAATTTTTTTTTATTTTTTCTTCTTAAATGTGTTAGTTTGGCTGTTGCAATTCCCTTAAGAATATTCTCAGACGGAGCTGGGTGATTAAGATCAGAGATCACCAGTTCAGCAGGGAATCAACTTTGCATGTTGAGAGATTAACCCGTTTTTTTCTGTGATTCCATCTGTGATCTTTTGCCCGTCCTGGATTGGAGCACCCTTATTAGCTTGCTGGACAGGACGTATTTTGGTCGTCATCTGGGCTAAATTTAGTTTGTACTCTCTAAGGAATTCGTCTAAGGAAGTGAAGAGTCTTTGTTCCTCTGGGATTTATGTGGCACCCTGCAGGCCTGGGGCTGGCTCCCTTGCTGCGTGTCTGATGCAAGAACACCACCAACCTCAGAAACGACCTAGGAAATCCAGCATGCCCCTTCCACACCCGAAAAAAAAAGAGCATTGCTCAGATAGGTGAAGGTTGGCGCTCAGGCATCAGTGAAAGATGTGCAAGGGACCACCACAGTACCAGTATCCTGAAATTACAGGCAGCTGTATAGGAAATAGTCCAGGGGGCTCACATGCATCTACCCATCTACATCGCCACACGTAGGCTCGTTCTGATATCAGGTGTGAGTGCCTCACAGATATACTGCAGCAATCGAGTGTATAACCTGTAGTGCAAAACTGAAGTCCACTGAAATTATAAGAGCATGAGACACCATATTTTCTTCTTTGGTCAGTCATTACTGCCTCAGGGAGTTTGTTTGGTTAAAGTCTCCCCACAACGTGAGATCCTAAAAGAATTATCCTTTTTCACCAATCAGCAAACTGCTTAGCACATAAATAATGGATTTATCATTCTGTGTGTGCTTGTCATCACTAAATATATAGGATAAACGCATAAGAATCCTCTGCTCTAATTTTTTGTGGTTTTTAATTGACCCATTCCAAGCTACAAAATGTTTGAAACAAATGCCTTTTCCTTTCTTTTTCCCTTGTTGCCAGATTTGCCCTCTTATGTTTAAGCTTCTGGCCACCAAGAGAGCCCAAAATACTAACATGTACTTAGTTTGATTAATTGATGTAATTTTTATTAGAATTTAAGGTAATTTAACTTGATGATCTTACCACATTCCTAGCCCTGCCTTGTAGATTGAGTGATGTGCTGAAACACCTGAACTTGCCATGAATGTTTTGATTTCGTTAATGCGCTTTGAGTTAAGAGCAAAATAATTCAAATCACACAGGTTTTGCTGCTGTTGTATTTTGTACTGCAATTGTTTAATGTTTTTTGACACAGATTGAGAGAGGGGAGGCCTCTGCTAGACTTTTATGTATATTAAAGCAGTTTTAATGAGCGACGTAATTTCACTGCCCGTTTATTTTATTTGCTTATTGACTGTAATTGCGCTTTTCTTTCGCGGTTTCAGGTGTTTGAAGCAAGTTTAGCACGTAATCTCTAATGATGTCTGTCTTCATTTTCACTTGGATTTTATTAGCATTTCCCATCATATTTTTGGAGTGAATGTTTTGTCTGTTATTTTAGGCAGAATAACCTGGAGATTCCTAATTTGTACACACTGGAGGGGACATTTGAACGCAGCGGTGGCAGGTCATTCCCGTGTTGGTGGGGAGCCCAGTGCCACTGGCCTGGGGATGGATAAGCGCCCTGGGAAGTACTGCAGTGTAAATGCTAAACTGGTCGAACACGAGCTTTAAGCCCTGCTCCTGTCAAGTGAGCACTTGGTTTGTGTTTTTCTTCAGAGTAGCGCAGCAAAAGACTGCATGGTGACCGCCTATTAAAATATTGTTTTAAAGAAAGATCAACTTTTGAGGGAGATGGATAGGCAAAGGGAAGTATCCAGGTCAGCCATTAGTGTTCCTGCACCAGTTCCCCAGCCCTGAGGGGAGCAGCAGAGTGGACGAAGAGCACCGCTCCGCTGGCGGGCCCTGCCATCTCTGCTGGCTGAAGGGGGGAGAGGGCCCTCTCAAGGGGGCGAGACTCTTGGGAGGGAGATTTAAAAAATACGTCTCATCTATACTTAGCATATTATTCACCTATCTAAAAGCTAGTCCACTTCACTGATGCTTTTCTCAAAATGGCAGGGGAGAGGAGCATTATGCGTTGGCTGGCATGTTCTCTGTCAGGCCTGTGGAGTGCAGCTGTCTTCACCACCATTAAGCAAGGCTGAGGAAGAACGGGCAGAGGAAGAATGGGCCTAAGCCCAGTAGAGGAGCAGTTCAGTTTTGCGGGTGCGTCTGAACAGACTATCACTCGACACACAAAGCACCATGTGATATATTTCTAGATAACATCTGTTATCTGTGGATAATGTGTCCATAGTCTATGGGCTGCTGTGCTTGAAATATCGCTGCGTTTGTGTAAAAGCTCTGCTGCTTTATTTAGGCAGCTTAAACTGAAGTTCTGAGAAGATAGATGTCCTATATTGACTGCATAGTTGTCTATGAGATTAAGTGCCTAGAGATTAAAACAGTCAATGTCTTCCTAATACACCTGTAGCAACAAACCATGCAATTTTAAGGGCATAGAGTATTTAAATAAATTGGGAGTTTGCAGAGAAGTTGAAGCTTTCAGCAGTGTTCTCAATGTGGATTTCAGGGTGTTTTTATTGTGCTGTGGCTGCTCGTGGATCTGCAAACATGGAAATGTTAAAACTCATTACCCAAAGAATTTTGTGACCATACCCATGTGCATAAACCATGAGTTTATCCAGACTAACATAGCATTGCTGTGTATTTAAATTTGATGACCTGAAGAGGCTAAGCTTGGCAGATTTTCATCCTGCTTCGCTATGGAAATAAAGCTTAGTGTTGGCTGTTCAAATACATCTGTGTCCCTTTCCTGAGCGATGTGGTTTGAATCCATTGAGGGGTTTCCAGCCATGCCTGGCTGGCAGGTGGCAGCAAGGGTGTCTCCAAAATAACTGGAATTCTACAAGTTTCATGGAAGTAGCCAGGGAGAGGAGAAAGGGGCTGCTAAGAGCCTCACCTTAGGGAAATGTTATGACATAAAGTTGGGTATTCTTTGATATCCGGGTCTCTTCATGGATGTGAGCTTGTAAAAGTGTCCGTCAACACTAAAATACAAGTTCATAGGGAACCAGGCTTTTGAAACTACTTGCTAAATTCCTTTCTGTGGCAGGCTGCCTTCTGATGATCAAGCTCTTCTCTGCAACCAGAGAAGTCGTTATGCATGAACTAAATGGAGATTTCTATATATTGGTCGGAGTTGGAGCTGAGGAAAAATGTGAGATATTAAAGGCTGGAGGAAAGACTGGAAGAGCAGCTCTTAACACCTCACAGACTGGTTTTTACTCTTGAACACAAACCATGTTGACCTCAGGGACTTTGCTGATCATGCCCCTTGGAATGGTTGCTCTGCCACAGACCTCTAGTCTGGAGAGGCAGGCACTGTTCCGATTTCACTGGGGACGTGCAACAGAGCAATTCCCCAGGCACTTGGTCCCCAGTAGCTGATTTGGATGCCCTTTGCAAACAAATGATGTCAGACTGTGATATGAAAGAGATGTGACTTAACACTCTGAAATTTGGAAGATACAGTGAGAGAGACCCATTGTTTTAATGCCAGCAAAGAGATGAAGAGTAGCAAAACAAATGCTTTAAGCATCTGTCTTAAAAAGGATGAACTTGCTTTAAACCAAATCTTAGATTTGCAGAGCTGGTAGAGGAAAAAATTAATCTGTAGCTGAGTTACCTGATAGGGCATGTCTATACTGCAGCTGTGATGTGATTAGTTTTAAAGGAGGGGTGAAATGCTTGTAAGAGTAGCCATGGCAACTTAAAGCTCACTGCAGGCTGCAAAAACCACCTGGGAAGTGGAGTGAAAACTCAGGCAGTTTGGACTTAATTACCGTTGCTCAAAGTACATTGCCTACCTTCCTGTAGAGCTTGCTTGATGACATTTCAAGGAGGACAGAGGTCTCAGAATGTGTTCCCATGGTTAAATATAAGGTCTCAGCATCCTTTTTTCTATGGAGATCGTAATTGTGGGCTTGTAATTTTACAAGCATGCATTATAAAAATTTAAAAAAAAAAATTTTAATTGGGTGGGACCTCTGGAGTGTGCCATTTGAGTTTGAGGAGGCTTTCAGCAGGGCTTATTTCACAAATAGGTTGGGTTGCTCAGGGCTTTTTCCCTCTGGGTTTTGAAAATGTCCAAGGATGCAGTTTTCTCAGCCTCTCTGGACAATTTGTTCCAGTGCTGAACCACTGTTCGTATGTTGTTAATACAGCTAGCAGTAGTGCAAAAAGGTGTCATATTTTAATGTCTGGAAAGAGAAAGGAAGCCTTGGTGAGGAGCAGGCTTTACTGTTAATTCCTTTCTGAAGATGTTCTGGGAACGTGAAGGCTTGTTGTTAGTGAGACGTTTTTGGTCTTCTCAACGTTTGTGTTTGGGCTCTTTGAGTTAGACCCTTGTGAGCTGTCACTGGGGGAGTGTGTGCCCTGGCAGGACTTGTACTCTCTGTATTAGGGGCCCATCTGTGATGGCTGTCCTGTACATGCCCAACATGATGACTGCAGGGGGGATCCAGTACTGTCTCCCTCTGCACTGGCTGTGTTTGGGTAGTGCAGCCAGACAGATGGTGAATGGGTGAGAGAAGCTGTATCAGTGTTTGGGCTTTGTGACGTGACATCCCAAGATGACTTCCATACATATCCAAAATTTGTGGAACTGAGATGCCTTCTTATTAGTCTGTGTCCAAAGGTGAGCGACAGGTCACCTTTTCCGGAGGCTGCTTCTTGGGAGAGGCCAGTTCACAATGCAAAGCAAACATCTGAAACTGGTGGCCTTGAAACTGAAGTAAACCTGGAAGCAGCCCATGGTTTTTTTTTGTCAGTGGGCTTTTTGCCTGGAAAGGAGAGAAACAAACCATATGCAGGTGTCCACGCTTTGGCCTTGTCTATGTGAAGAGCTGATCCTGCATTTGGAGCCTGCTAGGGAAATGGGTGCTATCAGCAGCTGCGGTCACTTTCCTTCTCCCACTTGTCCTATAGAAATATATGTTCATGGGTAATTTTTCAAAGATGATTTCCCCCACGTCACTGTCATGCATGTATTCTGTTTGCTTTCGCACAGTCCAATTTATTTATAAAATTAGAAGCTGAAAGCAAAATTTTGAGATGTGTAGCAAAGATCATAAACTGCTCATAGGACCTGTCATCCAGGGAAAGATTGAGGAGACTAATTGGCTGTGTATATGGGAGTAGGTAAGATGACAAAAATGCTGTCAAGATTGCAGATATCAAGAATGCATTTACACAGAGGGGAGAGAGAAGCTTTGCAGAGAAAACTAACTCAAAATGATAGTATGATATGAAATGTCAGAAAAAAAACTGTGGTTCTTAAAATATAATAGCCCTTTTTCAAAACTTTTTTTAGCAGAAAACACAACTGAGGAAGCGGCTTGTAATGACAGAAAATTGATGGGAACTTGAGTTCTTGGGAAATTACTGTAAAAATAAAACTTGCAAACCATTAGGATACTATTTTGTATCTTGTGTTCAGAAATAGCATCAAATGTACTTTACTAAATAGGCTGTCTTTCTACTTGGTACACATATTGCCATGGCAAGGGGAGAATGAAAAACAAAATCTTTGTTATTGGGAGATCAATAAGAGAACCTACACTTCTGAAAATAGATGTTTACATGGGGAAGGAGACAAGATAAGTTAGGGATATTTTAGGTTTACTATCCTCTTGATGTGTCTGAGAAATTTTTTGATTGACCAGTGATTGCTTTGCTCATCTACTGGGAGCAGATCTGGTGGAAGGAAGCAGATGCACAGGGCAGAGCAGAAGAGAGCTGAACCAGTGTGACGTGCGTGTGGATGCGGCTTCCTTCCTGCACCCAGCGAGTTAGGAAACAAATAACCCAGTTTAGAGGTGGTTTTGGCATTTAGTAAGCTCCTCCTGCCTGACTAAATAAAAGTGTTGTAGTGGTGACATTAACTGTGTATCTGTGGCATGGTAGAAGCTAGCTATCAAATTGATATCAGAACAGCAGATTGTCATTTTACTCTGTGGATTCAGCAAGTAGGAGGAAAAATTAAAGTGATGAGGATTTCTTCGGACATATAAATAACTCCTGTAGTTGCATGTAGTGAGTGGAGGGAAATAACATACTGAATATACTGGCATGGAGGTGGAGAGTGATGGATGGAAGACTTGTTCACACTGTGAATTCAAACACGTGGGTTGCAGGGGGGAGCATGATCTGGTGGTGATCTCTGCTCCTCTTTGCTGCTTTGTTCCTGTACTCCACCTTAGTGTCTCAGCTCTTCAGCTCTCTGCATTTCAAGGCTGCAATCTTCCCCTTGCTCTTAGCTCCCTGAGGATTTGCGAATCAGGTTTGGACATCCTCCCTGCCCTTGGCTCCACAGGGATGCGGGGAAGCTGCCGTTTTGAGGGAGGTTTGTGCTCTCCCTGTGCAGTTCTTGGACTGAACTTGCTATTGACCTCAGTAGTGGCAGTCCCATGCGTCAGGTTTTCTGTTTTGCGGTTGCATGGCTCACTTTGGAAAACGTCTCTCCATTCAGGGGAGAGACTCCAAGGGACAGCTGGGAGCCGTGCGCTTCTGTCATTGAGGAAACCATACACTGATCTGGAAACAGGCAGTGTTTTCCGAGTGATGCCTTTTTATAGAATATTTGACTTGTACTTCTCTAGAACCTTTGCTGTTCTCTGAAGAGTGCTGGATTACTGGTGTTACAAAATTTATTTGGACCATCTAGAAAAAAATCCCAGTATTTTTAAAGAAATTACTGTGGCTAATTACTTTATTTGCCACTTCAGCTAGCTACTAGCTGGCTAGTGCTCTGGCCACTTGCTGTCAGTGAACCTCTCTTTTAAAAGAGGATGGAGGCATTCTGAAATTTTTAGCAACTTAGGAGTTGTACCAATCAGAGCAGGTGATTCAGGATGGGGTTCTCCAGCAAATCTTGTGTCAAATAGTAAATCACTGCATTGAAATATAGAAATACTGAAGTTCCTCACTGAAATAGTTATATCTTAACCTGTTTTTTTTTTAAAGAAACAGAACTTTTTAAACCTGATTAACCTTCAGAATTTGGTATCTTGTGAGAGGCTTAATTACCAGATACAGAGTAGATGTTAATCTCAAGTTAGAAGGTAGGAGTCAAGGTGATGACAAGCCATCTGAGTGTGTTACTCTCTAAATGTTTGTTAGTGTTTTCCCCGTAGTGTTCATTTAATGCTTAACAGTGCCACTGTCAGCATCCAGACATAAATCTGACCAAATCCTGTTCTGTGGTACCAATCGTAATTGTAGTAGCTTCAGATTTTCGTATTCATAAAAATGAATTTTAATCTGTGCAGGGAAGCTATCTGGCTTAATAACTTCAGAAAGAATGAGAGGCTTTGGAGGGACATTGAAATACTCTGAAAATCCACTCTGGACAGTATTCTTCTCACTAAAGAGAGTAGCCACAGCCAGAATATGTTCACTTTAAGAACAGAAGCCTGCTATAAGGGGGGAAAAAACAAGACGTAAGTACCAGTCTGGCCCCATTTAAAATTCAGAGACCTCATTTTCTCCCACCTGTTTTTTATTCTGAGACGGCAAGAGGCTCTCTCCTTTTTCAACTCCCAGTGGGGCTTCCAACTTTGAATGAACTAGTAGAAATGAAGAAAATAGAGCTAGCAGGTGTAGCGAGACTATCAAAACCAGAAGTAATTAAGGCAAAAAGTCTGTCTTCACAAGAGGAATTGAAAATGCTTACATTTGAGGGGCAAAATGTCAGTATCAGCATTCACTCCATGGGAAGGGCTGAAAATAATAGAACTGCTAAATGCAGAATGTGGTTTCCTGGTGGTTAAATCTTGCTTGACCTCCAGTCAGGTGGGGCAAAAGTCCTGAGCTCTTCAAAATTATAGAAGTACCACTTCTTTTCAGCTATATTGAGAACTCATTGAGACAACTTACAGCTTCAGCTATTTCTGTGGTTAATTACATGTTTATAATAGATTATATAGTAAGTTTTGGTCTCAGTCCTTCATAATTTTAAGCAACCTGAGTGTTTGTTTATTATTATTATTCTTATTATTAAAACCAAACTAAAAACCTGGGTTGTATTTCTGTCTCACAATATGTACATACGTTGTTGCTTTTGCCCACCTTCATGTAAACTGGAGGAGGAGTTTGTAGGGCTGAGGCTGGGGCTGGCTTGGGTGTGAGGCAGGCTTCTGCACTTCGGCCCCTGCTCTCCGAGCCCCTCCTGGCCCATCACAGCTGTGAGAACTGTGTCAGCACCCAGGATGGGCAGTGCAACAGTGCTCCCCAATATTCAAGGTGTTTGTGAAGCAAAAATGGTAATCTGCAGAGAGAGCAAAAGTAGGAGGAACTGAAGATCTATCACAGATATATTTTCTATAGCCTTTGTGAAGTTAAATGCAAGGTGAGAATCGATTCCAAGCCAGTTCAGAGCTGGGAAGACTTAATTTTGTCTGTCTTTTTTGGAAAGAGAGTCTATAAACTGTTAATTTTAACTTTCCTATTACTCTGTATTTAATAATCTGTCTTGGCTCACCAGGAAAATTCAGCTGGCATCAGTTACTTTTGTGGAGAGGGAAGAAACTTGATATTCTTGCCACATAGACTGAAAAAGGGGGATTCATGCTTCTGTCAAAATGCAAATTTTATCACAGATCTGTGGGATCTTAGATACTCTGTAGCAATTGCATAGGTGTGTTAACTGCAGTGGGATGGAATAATGAATGAGCTGACTTGAGAAGAACGTTGATTATGGCCAACCCAGCCTTTTGATGTTACTTGTAAATTGTGGAGTCTCCTGGCTTCCACTTCCCACCTTTTCTCTGAATATAATGATAATTTTCTATGGACCATTTCTTTCCAAATACTAGCATAGCTGCTGGGTTAAAATGAAATTCTATCATACCTACAGCTGCTCTCCTGGAAATTGCTGGTAGGTCCTCTGCATGTTATATATATAATTTTTAATATATATATAGACACACATTATTTTTATATATTTATGTAATTATATATAATTTTATATATAATTTTATAATGTATCTAGTTAATATATAACTTATTTATATAATTTTAAATATATATAAAATCAGCAAAGTGATTTTTCAAGGACATGCCTATGCGGAAATTTGCCCTACCATACTGAGACCTGCTGGTAGCTGAGGAGCATTGTTTGGGGGTGCCAGTACAGTGCTCACCCACCAAATCTACAAGACCTCCAGAGCATCCACAGCATGAGCCATAAACCTGGCTTAAAACAGGTCATCCCTTCCATCCCCCTCCTTCCAGGGAGAAGCATGTTGCTTCCTGCTCCCCTGCCCAGAGGTCTGGGGTACTCTTTCATGGGGAAAATGGAGATTTTCCAGCCCTGGACACAAGAGTGGTCATGTGTATTTTCAGTCATTTAATCCCACTGCTGCATAGTGAAGAAGTATTTTATATCCTTTCCTTTCTGTGAGAGAAGGAGATCTCTTGGCTCCTCCTGAGGCTTAAGGAAGAGGTGGCAGTAGGGGTATTAGAGCAGATCTCTGTGGACAGTTGTGCGCTGTTGCTCTACTCTGTCCACCCTCCACTTTGGCCAGCTGAGACCCAGAAATCTTAAAGCCGCATCAGTGTGGCGCTACACGTGAACTAGTAAGTCACAGCTTAGAAAGCAGCAGAGAGCATGAGCATCACAAGCAAGTGGGCAATCGTCAGGTGCCTGTGGGGACGTGCTTTACATCTGCAACATCCTAAAGGTGTATGCTGTCATAAAGGAAAAGATTTCCCATGCCTGCAGTGTAACTTCAGGAGTAAGTCAGAAACATGCAGATATTGAGGTTGTTAGAGGCTTGTTGGCTTATTTTTCATGATGAGCATTCAAAACTGCTTAAATGACTTGTGCTGGTGGCGATTTCATTCATTGCAAAGTGCAATGGTTAAATAATGTGTGAGCTGCTGCCTGGCTATGCAGTAACCTCCATCTAGCTGTTGCCTCTCACAAGTATCCATTCCCTTGCATATAGGGGTAAAGGGATGCACGGTGTTTACTGAAAGTGCTACTGAAGTCCTTTCTCAGATACCACTGACAGAGCGTGCCTGGCTGGGAAAAGAAAGGGAGCATTTAGCACCAAGAGCATCCCAGAACTGCTTGGCAGGTACTGCATCCCAGTATTGCCTGTCATCTGCCACACTTGAAACTGGGCAGGACACCCTGCTGTTGCACTCAGAGTGAAATTGTAGAGAGCAGTTAGCAGGACAGAAGAAATTTGGCTGTCCTTTAGAGAACTGGAGTGGGCCTGTTAGACCTGCTTGTGTGTGCCGAGTTCTTCAAGACCTTCTCCCAGCCTGCTTTTGCTCTCAAAGCCTGTGCAAGCTGGAAACTTGACAGCATTTTTCAGAATTTGGGGTTGACATAAAAACTGAATACCAGATAGGCAGGCGATGCCTCTAATGCTGTACACAGTGGTTGAATGGCATAAATCCACTGTAGCACCCAGCGGGACTCTTGCACAGGCCTGGGAAGTTTCTGGTGTCTGTAATGAAAAAAGGAGATTGTAACATGAGGGAAGGAATAGGGAACTGGGGAGCTAGCAAGGATTAGCATCCTGCTTCTCCCTTGAAGGAGTTTTATCTAGAGTGGTGAAGGGGGGAGAATAGCTGCCCCCAAACAAACAGGAAGAGCAGGGGGGAGGTTTACAAGCTCCCAAGAGAAGGAGCAAGACTGGCAGAAGGTGTTTGACAGCCATTTCTGAGTGAGTCACGCTTAACTGTCTGTCTGGAGCCACAGGAATTTGCAAAACAGGATAATTGTTCCTATTTATTTCTCAAAATATATGGCATATGACAGTGTTCTAGCTCGTGCATTTCAGCGTAAAATGTCTTGCTGTGGGCTGGTATTTTCCCCTGGTTTTATCCCCTTTTCTTTTAAATGGCAGTTTTCCTTATCTTCTCCCCCTCCATGTAAGAGCCAGGCCCATTCCTGCTGTGTCTTGCTGTGCCAACAGGCTGGTGCGAACATGGCTCCCCCTTGCCCTGGGTTGATGGCTCACATCTCTGTGCGTGGCTGCATCAGGGAGGTTGACTTCTGTAATGCTGCAAAGAAAGGCAAACACACAGCCCTGTATAGCCCCCAGGAAGAGCATTCAGCATTCAGTGGTGGGTGGGGGTGGTGTATGTGGGACCCCCGTTGCGCTCTTGGGTTACTAGCACCCTTTGATGGGAAGCTGGTGCATTAAAACATGCGCGTTAACTTGCAGTTTCGCTTAGCTCTGCTGCAGTAAGGCTTACTCAAGTGCAATTTCTTCTTGGTTCAGGCAACCAGAATTGAAAAGCTCTTACTTTTTGCCTCAACAGTTGAATTTTCCCCTTTCCATTAAAGGTGACACCAGGAGTAATGTGTCTCTACCTGCCTTTGTTTTTCAGAATGAGGCTAATTGTATGCCATGTTGATCAAGATAATTTATGTTTGTGGGGTTTTATTCTCTTAGTAGCAAGCAGGTCAAAGAAGGAACTTGAGCTCAAATGCTTAGAGTCTGGTAAATCTTTGTAATTAGTAATATTCAAGTTTAGGGCAAGGTATGTTAGAGTTGAGTTCTACAAGGGCTCTCCCAAGTATCTGTAAATAGGCATATACCCACAAAACCCATCTGTATCTATAAGAAATGAGGCAAACTTGCAGAACTTGCTAATTATTATCTAATCTAAATTTAATATGCAATTAAGGTTTTGTAATTATAGCTTTAGGAAAAAATAGCTTCACGTGTTGTTTATACTGAAGCAAAAGTGCCAGACTGCAGACCGAACGATGACAAGTGGCGTGTGTGTATAGAGGGGAGAAACAGCACACAAACACCTACAAGCAGTTGTAAATGACATACTATAATAGAAACTATCCTAAGTTTACGAAACCATAAGGCAATGTTTGTCTTCCTGAAATAAAAACAAGTTACATGCATGTACAACCGGGTTTTGAAGTAGAGGGACTCCTTCACTGGAAAGCTCAATGGAGAATCCTGTGGTGTCTTGCAAGTACGGTGAGGCTGTTCTATGGAAAAACTGATGTCAGCCTAGTTCAGTGATATTCAGCCATGATATCATCAAAATTGTCTGGGCTGGTTTTACACAGTGAACTCATGACAGGATCTCTCTAGTTTCCGTGTTGTGAACAGAAAATCCTTATGAAAATACCGTTGTCCTCTTCATTGATAGAGATGCTTGCAGTGAGGGAGGTTTCTCAAGCAGTTCTGCTTCCTTGTGTTGGTTGCCTTGCCATCCAGCAGATTTCTAAGCAAGTCAGGCTTCATTTCTGTTATCTGATCCATTTGTTTAAATAGAGGCCGAGTTAACTGAGTGTGTATGATGAGGAGAAATTGAATTTGTGCACACTTGCTCTCTTTTTTTTTTCTATGTGCTGAGTGCAATAAAAGGAAATGGTTGAAATTAAATTTGGAAAATAGCCATTTTAATATTGCTTGTGTTTTCAGCTGTAATATTGTAGCAACGTTAGAAAAATATAATTTCATCTCTAGCAGAGGCATAAGCACAGTGCTCTTTGCAGCTGGTGAGGAGGCATAATCATGTCAGTAACACTTCATTTAGGGTGGGGAAGAGGGAAAACTGCCCCTCAAGTGCAGTGATATGTAGTATCAAGAGTTGTTTTATCTCCTTCTGGTTCCATGAAGTTGTTTGAATGTTTTTCTTTGCTTTGATTACATATTCTGTGGTCGTCTATCTACAAAATACAAGTTAAACAACTGCTTATCTTGATTTTTAGAGCAACCCATATCTTGATAGGAAGCTGCCCCACATTTCAAAAGCAGGAAGGAACGCTGGGGTGTGGACCTCTTATGGATGCTCTCCATAGGGCGGGGGGGGGGAGGGGTTGTCATGGCAGGAGGTGCTCTGAGCACATAAAGGCCTCCCCACAGTGGGGCCGTGCCCTAATGCGGCGTTTGTGGGGTGAAGGGATGACTTTCTGTGGTCACTCCCGAGTGGGGCTTGGTGGTACACATAAACTATTCATGTATGCATTTTATTTCGCAACCTACTCTCTCCTAAAGTTTGATTGGTGAACTTACAGTCTTATAATAATAAAATTAAGGATTTATAGAGTGGAAGAGGCATGAACAGACACTAGTGTTTCTGTTAAGGATGTGTGCTCCTCACACGGCTGTCATGCTGTCATTGTTCTGAGTGACCATCACGTCATGCCTGGAGTTAACACCTATGCTTTACCTATGGTGAAAGAAGATGAAATAACTTCTTCAGGACCTCCCGTTCTGTTAAATGATGATCAATGTCAGAGCAATGTGCACAGCTTTTTTTTTTTTTATTATTTTTTAACCTTGAAATACCGGCATCTTACTAGGATGACAGGTTAAGCAAAAGGCTTTCTATTTGATGGAAATAGACTAATCTCATAAAAAAAATCTCTACAGACACTGAGCCAAACCTATTGACACTAGTAGAAGTTTCTATGGTTTAATGGACTTTAGATTAAGACCAAAATAATGAATACATTTCAGACAGATAGTGGTGATAATCTTTTACTCTTGTCCTTTTCTAGTAACTGGCTGTGGTGCTGTTTCAAAGCCAAGATTGGCTAAGTTTCAAGGAATAAGCTCTCATTTAATTTCATGATGGCAACTCAGTAACTTTTTCTTCTTAAGATCATATTCCTAGTTCTCACAACTCAAACAAATTTCCATCTTTGTGACCTAAGTTTGACTTAAGGTCCTCTTCCATACACTTCAATTTTAGGAATTCATGGCAAGCAGGATTTTTAATGAACTCTGAATCAGCCTTGCATTGCACTTGAGGGATGTGCAGGGAAATTAGACCTATATTGTGTCAGAAACTAAGATAATCTTCCTGTCATGCTCAGGTTTGAAAGGCTAGGTCTAAAGTAGACAGTTTGTAATGCTGTGTGGGATGTGATTGAATAGTTGACTATTTTTACAGCATATCTGGAGAATCCTGAGTGCAGACTGTTCAAATGAATATCAAAACTGTTATACCTCATTTCCCTTCATTTGCTTTTTAGCTATACTGACTCACTGTTGTCGATCTAAGCTATGTTTTCTGGCCTCCTTATACAGCTGTTGCCAGTGGTTCTTCTAAAACGATATTTCTAAAATAAAGCAGGCCTGAGTGGAGACTGCTTTTAGTGGTGTCATGGCAGAGCATGCAGGAGCCTCGTATTGCTTTTTTGAAGTCTGGGGCAAAGCCCTGCGTTAATACTGTCTGTTGGTTTTGTATGGCTTCTGCATCCCATGGGTCGTGCTCCCAAATTCCTTATCCCAGAAAGAGATGAGGTACAGTGTGGGAAGTGGAAGACCATCAATTTTCTATTTTCTTCCTGAATATTTTCCTGTAACAGGGGTATTTGCTATGAATATATTGTTACACTTTTAAAGGCTGGATAGACACTGCACTTTCGTCTTTTAGCTAGAACAGTATTGCGTATTCTGCAAGGAACAATTATTTTCTAGACGTAACTGAGGTAATTACTTCTAAGCATTGAACACAAATCATAAGATGATAAACCTATTTTTGTGTGGTACGTCCCAGAAATGTACAGGAAAACAATCCGCTGCCCCTGTGGCAATGTAGTACTTCTGAGGGATGCTAGAATGACCAGACTGGGACCTGTACTTTTATTTATCCACCAAACAGGTATAGGCAGTGGCATTGGAAGCTTTCCCTCACATCTCTACCTAGACTGTTGGGTAGCTGGTTAGTACTCTTGGGTTTTCTGATATTGTATGGGGAGGTGAGGCAAAAGACGCTTTTGCTAGTGCATCTCCTATCTAGAGGCACTTATCCTAGCTGCTTTTAAAAGAGAAGTAGCCTGAGTCAGATCATCAGAGAAATCTGGAGGGTAGAAAGTACACTGAGAGAAGAGGCTTTTTCTTCAGCTCCTGCCTGTTGCTATTTGTACCTGCCCTCCTCATACCCATGAAGCAGCTCGTGGAACAGATAATTCGCACTTCAAATAAAAAAATAGTTTTTAATTTTCCTTGTGTGTTTTCAGTGAGCAGAATGTAGAATTCTGAAAAATGGTGAGGAAACTCTTGATGAGACATGGCCAACAAAATGCCTTTTTGTATTGCTTCTGACTCGCAACATTGTTAGCCTTTTTTCATAGATAGGGACTGCCAAGTTTATACAGACATCAAGAAGGCTGACAAAGCTCAATATGAAAAACACAGTATTTTTAAATATGATGGTAAAAGGTACAATTCGGTATCATAAAGGTTTCACTCAATTCTTCAACTAGCGAAAAATGTTACGAGGTGGGTAAAATACCAGAACTCAGGGTGGTGGCAACACATTCAGAGTAAAAGATGTCTGTAATTAGTTTCATAAGTGGAGATGAATATGGTACAGTAGAGCAGAAGCAGCTGGAAAATGGCAACAGAGCGTGCTCAGAAAAACTGAAGGCAAAAGGCTAAAGATGTAACATGCACTGGCTGCCACAGTTCTTGTTGTTGTCAAACACATTAATTCTCACTGGGTTGGAATATTAGAATCAGTGGACCAATTTCTAATTTCGTGCTCATATTCATGCAAAACTCATGAAGTTTCAGAGGAATTGTACGCACATGATAGCAATAAATCAATTAAAACCTGGAGTTTGAACTGGAAAAACTGTTATAGAATGATTAGTGGCTTAGTTTTTAATTTTGAGTTCATAAATAATGACATATTTCATTAAATGGCTGTAATGTTCTTAGTGCATGTTGTGTATCTGGGTTTTTCTAACCTGATTTGTTAATAAAATGAGGCTGATGCGATCACGCTGTCTTTGTCATTCTCCCTTCTAGTGGCTTTTGAACTTGGTGGTACATTTCAGTGGCATTTAACAGAGAGGTAGAAGTCTCAAAGCAGTTTAATCCTTAGGAGTTTCATGAATGTAGAAAGCTAGGTAAAGGAAAAAAGATTGTATTACTCCCTCTGCTGAGAGGCACGTAGTACCTTTTAGATACTGGTGAATCCATGTGAACATGGAGTCTCAAAACGCAACTCTGTACCCAAGAAAGCTGTAGGACATCTGCCTCCTTGCCCTTTACTTGAGAGGTATATAAATAAGGGAAGGAGCCCAGAAGGATGCAAAGCATTTAAGAACTTTCTCATCAGAGAAGATAAAGATCAATGCTATGGGGAGCGGCCTCTGACTTCACGAGAGTCAAACGACCCTGCAGGATAAGGCAATAAAAGGCAATGAAAGTGTGCCATTTGGTTTGAGCTGGGTTTTACACTACCACTGTCCTGCAGCATGGCTGTGAAAAGCAGGCACTTGTCAAGGGTGTGAAAGCAGAGAGAGTACTCAAGTTGCCCACAGTTCTCAGTGCGGAGGCACAGGAGGAAATTGGGGGTTTTGTAGTGAAAGGTCAATGTTGTAAAGTTACAAGGTACTTCAGGAAAAGAAAGGAGAAAAAAAGATTTTTACCAGCAGGTCTCTGGATATGCACATGATATGGGTATACTTTAAAAAAGAAAAAATGGATAGTGCTGAGACTTGCTGTCTTAAGCTAGGGCAGATGTTTACTTCCTAGGCACTTAGGTGATCTTAATATAAGCGTCAGATGCAGAATTGTTGCTTCTTGTTCCAGCAAATACTGATTTCCCCATCCTCTCCCCAGCCTAACTGAGGGATTCAACAAAACAGCTGCTGACCACCCTTTGCCTGTTGGTCAGTCCCTGAATTGCCTGGTTGTCCTAAAATGGGCATGTCCTACATGCGGAAAAGTAAAGAATCCCTGAGTTAAGATTAACTTCTAATTATCTTAAAAGTCAAATACCATTAAGTGAAGGATTGGCGAAAGGGACACTGGCAGGTTTTGTATCCAACATTGAAACTGGAAGGATCAGACAGACTAACCCATTTTTTAGTTGATCCCTGCCCGTTTTAAGAGGAAGTGCAAGTAAACCAGCTGTGCTTTATGGAGCAACTGGGCACATGCTGTCCTCAAAAGGTGCCAGAGAGGAACCAGCTGTGCTTTGGCTGCTGTCCTCTTCACCCTGTAGCAATACTGGTAAGACTTGCAGTCCCCAGATGCACGGGCTGCAGGGAGCCCAAGTGCAGGCGCACGAGGCAGCTGTGCTATGTTGCCAGCCAGAGCCCTGAAGCTCTGGAGTCCTGCCAGAGCAAGACTGGTACCCAGCGTGTGGGGCAGGGCATTGGCACATGAGTGATAAATCCTGTTTTCCACACGTAACAAAGCCAGAGAAGCAATATGCTGCAATGTCTCTGGCTTTCTGTCTGGTAAAAAGGGATGTGTCCTTTTGGGTCCGTACAGCAACTTAATGTAATGGACAAATACCAGAGTGCTCCAGACTTTGGTCAAAGCAAAGAGGCTGTGGAAGTGGAGCCAAACCATTTTATTTGAGGATAATACTTGACATTTTTATTCTTCCTCGTGCCATTTATATCTGCTTTGGGCCTTGTCTGGAAGGGGCCAAGCTGTGCACTGAAAGGCAGTAAGTACCAGTCTAATGACTATGATAGACACGGTCATCAAGAAAACTGTACCCTGCCAACCTTTGAGGAGGGGAGAGGAAGGGGCTCTTTTCTTTTCTTTTCTTTTAAACATGAGTCTCTGCTTCCCAACAGCTGTTCTTAAAGTAATTTATGTGTGGAAGAGATGTTTCTTCCATTCTTACAGGAGAACATTGGGAGAATTTAGATTATTCATCGTAAGCTTCAATATCGGCCTATTCAACCTCCTTTGCTTTGCTTTCTGTGGTAGACACAATAGTGGCTTTATTGAAACAGACTTGGGTTTTCTTCCTCTGTAATGTGCTTCTGGAGTGGGTAGATTACTAATGATGCAAATAAATTTTAATTGTGCAAAAGCTAGACATTCTGTGCCTTGAAAGGCAGTACCTGATTTGTAGAAGAGATGATAGAAAACAAGCTTTCACAAGTAAAATTGCTGTTGAGATTTATAAATAGCACCATACTGTAAGCAAGTGGCAAATGAAAATGGTTTGGTTCCTCACAGCTGACAGGTACTTCATTTTCGGGCATCGGGAACTTCTGCATCACCAGATGCTTGACTTGTTAAAAGCATTTGTTACCATCTACTGGTTGGTCTGGTCATTTGCAACACTTGTAAAAGCTGAGCATAAATACTGTCAGCAAGCTTTGGCTGTGGCAGAAAATCAGGGTCATGCTTTTATTTTTTGGGTGACACATTGAGGCTGTGGTTTGACAGCCTGGTTGGCCAAGTTGTAGGGCTTCTGGTACTCAACGGCTCAAAAAGGCCAGTGCCAGATAATGCAGGGTTTGGAATAAATCTGGTGGCTTGGTAAATAAATTTTGTTGGGTTAACTTTGTACTGCAGGATTTGTACTGGATCAGACTTGGCTGTCTAAGCTACTGTGACTTTCTGCTGGTTCAGATGTCACCCATCTTTCTGCACCTGGTATAAATATGGCATGTGCTCAGAGTTAAGTGAGCTGGCTAATTCAGTGGAATCAAGATTCTGTGCCAAAGCCCTTTCCAGGTCAAGTTTGCAATGCTACATAGCCTAAGGTTTTTGTATTATTTTACTTTTTTCCTCACACTAACTGGTGTATTTGATCACGGAACTGTGGCTTGACAAAGTGAGATGTTGTTAAACTTGTTCCAGCATGGGTTTTGGATGTGGGAATACCTAATTTCCATTGCCATGCCTATGTGTTTGCCAGACTGATGCTCTGTCTTACCAGCCCTCCTCTTTTCATCCCGAAATTCTCTTCAGGATGAAGAGCCTGCTCCCCAGATGGACTGCTATACTCTTCTAGTCAAAGCAAACGCATAACAAAGTCTCTGTAGCTCCCGGCAGCTCTCGCTCGGTGCTTGTTCAGGGGAAGTGTGTAGAGAGCGGTGACTTTGAAAGCAGGCCAGGAAGGCATCAGTTCGTTTTACGCAGCTCCACAGGCTCGGCATGCCATTTATTGGGTGCGGGGGGCTGAGGCTCCTGTTGCAGTTCAGGGATAGCAACCCGTGAAGGTACAACAGTCACAGTGCAGCTTGTTTACCGACTGGGGCTCGACTGCTTCACTGGGAGTGCAGGGGACTCTGTTCCCCCCAGCATTAAGTCCAATTATATGATCTTTGGTCGAAGAGAGGTGCGAGATTCATCTTCAGCAAACAACAATATTCTTGGTGGGCTGTAAATTGCAAATAATGATTCCGTTCTATTTTTGGAAGTGATTTGCACCATCAACAGTGTATTGTGTGAAGACCTGAATGAGGCAGGCTTGGAGAGCAGAGGGTTTGTTGGGTTGGGTTCCTGTTGCTGAAGTGGCACGGACTGAGTCAGGGCTCCCACTTTGCTCTTTCTCGGGGCATCTAAATCTAGTCTCTATTTGATTATTTTCTTTCTCTTTCAGGACACTTATTCTGAGTGACGGCCCTTGCACGCGCTTCTGAGTGGTTATCATGGGCTTCATTGCCTTTCTGAAGACCCAGTTCATAGTTCACCTCCTCATTGGGTTCGTCTTTGTTGTGAGTGGACTGATCATTAACTTCATTCAACTATGCACGCTAGTCCTCTGGCCCATAAACAAGCAGTTTTATCGCCGAGTAAACTGTCGCCTTGCCTATTCACTTTGGAGCCGTGAGTATGCTTGAAGGGAATGTGAGGGCTGGGGGTGGAGAGGCGTGTGGGTTTTGTTTCTCTTTTTGTTAATTAAAGAAAAAAAAATATATGCACATGTATATGTATATACACACAGACGCATGAGAGAGAGAGAAGTGCTAAGTTAGAAGTGGACTCTTTCAGAGCAGTTCAAAGCAGCCGTCTTTTCTGAAATATTGGGAAAACATACAAAAGTCAAGTGACATATTGTTACTCTATTATTTAAAAGAAGTGGGAAGTAAAGCTTCTCCCCACCCCCAACCCTATCTTGAGTGGTAGGAAATTGCTGGTTCTGTCTCAATACCATCTTCATCCTGCATCGGAGCCTGTGCTAAATGGTGGGGAAGGGGGAATTCACAGACACTGCTTCAGGTATTGAGCATGTGTGCAAGACTGACCACTTAGGAGCCCAAGTTGACTGTGTGGCCTGCAGAGAGAGATGTCTTAAAAGTATCTAGTGGAGATGCCTTTTATAGCTGAACTGTGTGACAACTTCAGAGTATTCTTAAACCCTACAGTGTTAATCTGTGATGCCAGTGTTTCTGCTTGTGAGCAATTTGACCTCTTTTCTTCTGGGACAGTTCTACAGTGAGTGCAGCTGCTTTGCTCTTCTCTTTCAGACCTTTGCAAAACTTCCTCCCTGTGGATGGCTTTTTTTTCTCCTTGTACAGCTTAACAGGGGACTAGATTTCTGAGATGAATGTTTAGAAGGCTCCTTAGTCCAAATGTCACCTCCTGTTTCAGCAGTGAATCATCTAATTCATTTCCATCCTCCATCCCCTCCCAGTATGCATGGCCACTTACCTTTGTGCTCAACTCAGCATCCAACTCCCACTTTGGGTAAATGAGTCACCTAAATGAGTGCTTAAATTACAGTTGAGCGGTCCACTGACAGGCACCCACATTTCTTAAGTCATCTGTGTGAAGTACTACCAACAAAAACTCTCCAAAGTATGTGTTTTGGTTTCTTTTTAAGCTTGTTGTCCTTGTTCTTCCTGTGCTTTTTGTCCTACCTATTGAGAATGTTGTTGGAGAACCACCGGAGAAAGGAAGTTAAATAGAGAGTGGTAGGCAAACCATCAGGAGAAAAGGTATTGTAATGGAAGAACTTCTAGGTAGAAACTTCAAAATTAGCTTGGTTGCAGGGGAATGGGGATATATGGGACTTTTTTTTAATTTGCTTTTAAGAATTTCTTACTGTGCTTTTAATAATGTAGAATCTGATCTCATCTTAAAAACTGTTGTCGCACTAACAGTCTGGCTTTTATAAGGATATGAGCTGCTTGTGTCTGTAAGACTTGTAGGTTCAGACCCTTGATTTCTATAAGTTAGCATTGTGCATGGAAAAATCATGTTTTAAATGCTGTTATCTTGTATACACTGGAAATAACCTACACTGTTGTTCGAAAAGGTTTGGAGAAGCTAAGTAGATAATAGGGTTGTACCTAGGATAACTCCTCTTGTATAGCCTGTTATAAATTAAATGATTGAGAAATTAAATTATGGAAATTAACATAAATGTTATATGGGATTGCAGAGTGCTGATGGCCTATAATGGAAGAGCTGACAAAATATGCACTTAAATTGTGATATATAACGAATTAAGTAAGCCGTGTAAATGCAGCAGTTCAAATGTTGCCATTCATAATATATTTCATTATGTGGAAGCCTTTTGGCAATGAACCTGTAGGTTGGTGTTCTGTTCTGGATGCTACATTTTGCTTGCTTGCTCCAAGCTGTTTAGTTTTAGGCTGAGGGTGTTCATGCGAGGGAGAGCTTTCTATAACAGAAACTGCTCTGCCGATCCGGCAGAGGATCAGTGTGCAGGGGTAGATACACAGGTGATTGTGTATCTGGCTAGGTACTATAGCCCACTGAAAATCAGGCTGTATTCTTACTGTATCTTTTCTCAAATACATAAAGCACAGCTTTGGAAGGGGAAGGACGTAGACTCTATTCAGTGTTTGTGGCAAATGTTTAGGGAAAAAAGGTCTCTCAGGCTCTGGCCTCAGCGTAAACTCTTTGCAGCACACGTGATTCATGACGGGTAGTCTGTACTTCAAGCTCTCCTACATCAGCTCCTTTCAGATGACTCACACCTTTGGAGAGTACAGTGCGTTTGGTTTAGTCCGGTTGCAAAAATAATCTCTCGAATGTTAGTACTTTAAACTGAGAGGTGCTCTGTGCATCTTGTTTGCTTTGTTTCTGGGTGGCTTGCGAGGCCATAAACCCACCTGCTTTGGCGTGTGGGAACCCCGGCCACAGGAGGGAGTTTGTTGTCGTGAGACGTTGCTTGTCCTCTCCAGGAAGTATCCCAAGCAGAGCAAGAGTAATCGTCCCTTTGTTCAGAAGGGTGGGCTTGCTGTAGCATCGGCAGGATCAGTGCCACGCAAAATAGCTGTAACCCACACACCAAAAAAAGGAAATGAGCCCACTCCCGGTTATAATTACATCATTTATCAGTACACTTGTAGAGGACAATCTGTTTCCTCGTATTAATTCTCTGGCTCATCAACCCTCCTCTCTCAGTATGAACTCTGGCAAATCTCTCAGCAAAGCTTCCTCCACTATTTTAGAGTGAATGGTACAAGAAATGCTCTGCAGAAAATCTTCCACACCTGCCTCTGCAGAATCTTCTTCAAAATCAGAAAAAAAACCCACATCCATTTTATTTTATTTTTGATAAGAAAATGCAGCAACTGTAGCAGGTACTGGAGATGTTCCTCTTTCTACATAGACAGCAATGGAAAGGGAAAATCACTCAGAGTACCACACTGTGTTTGGTACCACTACTCCATTCTGCTGGCCACCTGCTTGGAAGAGCATAGCTCTCAACTGAGGACACTCTTGCTGTCCTCTTTCCCCTTCTACTGCGACAGGATAACCAGAGCAAGAAAGGTAAGTGATCACATCATTTGCAAAGGAGGCAAAGCTGGAAAGCAATGTTAGAAACCTCTAGTTGGTATAAACTGTTATTCTGTCTTTCCTCTGCTGTATTTCCAGTTGACCAGGGTTACACTCTCTTGATCAGCAAGTTGTGTAACTTTGTCATGCCTCCAAATGAATGAGTCTTGGAAATTATATAGGGGAGTAACCTGGCAGATAAGTGGTCACATGGGGAATATAAGTGAAAAAACTAGTGCTACAGAAGCTATGTAATTTCAGCAGACCAGGAGTGGTTTTCCATATCATTCACCCAAATACTGTGTTTGCCTTCTCTCTGATGTGGTGCAAAATTGGACCCAGTCTTATTTAGCAGCATGGATAGATTACACTGCCGTCATCCCACTGGTTAGAAGCCCTTCTGCAGGAAGGCGCTGCTCCATTTTGCAAAACAAGGGCCTCTTGATGGAAAGCTGAAATACTACGTGGCAGAACCTGATGTAGGGAATGAAGGGGGTGCCTTCCAGTTTTGACCCTGCAAGTTTGTCGTAGTAATGTGGGAAGAATTGGACTTTTTAACTGCCATATTTGTGCAGCCAAATTCTGATTGCATCTGTATCTCATTGAAATGAGAAAATATCAATGACTACAGTTTGCATGGAAGCAAATCTTCCTACTGGGAGAATGAACTATTCTCATGCTTTTTATAGGTGTCCCATGATACAAGCAATGCCTTCCATCTGCCTGGTTGTACTGAAATGAGAGAAATAGGCTAACCATAGCAACTACATTCAGTGCGTGCTGAATTTAAGTGGAAGGGTTTTTTTTAAGATGAAAAAAGGGGAGGAGGAAAATAAGAAGAGTGGGTAACGAAGGAAATGTTCAGGGTGGAGTAAGAGAGATGCTGGGATATTGAAAAGCTGGAGAAGACGGGAGAAAGGGCTCATTTTTTCTTTTGCAGTAAAAGAAAGACACGATTTACCATTCCTGGCTTTGCCTGGGTATTTCAATAAATTAGCTCAGTTCTCTGGTGCTTCTGACTCTGTGTTGATGACCATAATACAGAATGATTAGAGTCCTGTGTTCTAATATTAAAATCTATTGCAGAAGATCTATGGCACTGTATCCCTTTAAAAGCCTTTTATCGGTCTGTTTACCTTCATAAAGCTTGTTTCATGTTGAGTAAAAGCATTAGACTGCATCTGTGCATATTTTGTTTTCCACCTGAGAGAAACTGTACTCATTTAGTGGAGCAATCAATGGCTCAACTGTCTGTTTTCAGGCACAAAGTTTTGGGGTTTTTTCCAGTGATGATAAAATTTCACATTCATAATATCTTGCCCAAACTTGTCACTGTTAAACTTGTTAAATTATCCATAATGCATATATCTAGTGCCCTAACTACTGCTTAAGGATGGTGATGTTATTTGGTCTATACCTGTCTAAATGCTCGTTTTATCTCTACTGGGTTGGATTGAAAAGGTGACAGTGTTGTTGGGAGACAGAAGAGGATAGGCACTGAATGGGGCTGAAGATGAAGCACTAAATGCTTTCTGTACGCAGCACCCCTAACTCCTGTCTCCATCATGTTTGTCAGAGTTGGTAATGCTGCTGGAATGGTGGTCAGGCACAGAGTGCACCTTGTTCTCAGACGAGGCCACGGTGAACACCTTTGGGAAAGAACATGTCATCATCATCTTGAATCACAACTTTGAAATCGACTTCTTGTGCGGCTGGACTATGACGGAGCGCTTCGGAGTGCTAGGGGTACGTGGGGCCATGAGCTTTCCCTTCATTCGGAGGACTCTAGGTCTATTAAAAACCTATGCACATACAGTTTCTTTGCATTTGAGTTCCCAGGTATAACTCCATCAACCCTTCGTCATCTTAACATTAATGTCTTTGTTTGACCTCATTGTACAAATCAGCAAATGACATTTTTGGATTGTTATTTCTGTTTTTCTCCAAGAGTTCCAAAGTTCTTGCTAAGAGAGAGCTACTATATGTGCCCCTAATCGGCTGGACGTGGTACTTCCTTGAGATTGTTTTCTGCAAGAGGAAATGGGAGGAAGACAGAGATACGGTTATTGAAGGATTAAAGCGTTTGGCTGATTATCCTGAATATATGTGGGTAAGTGTCAAGTTCCTCCGCTAGTATCGACTACTAGAAGTGAAATGATGATGGAGATACTCCTGTGGTACTGTAGCCTGATATATCAGGAGAAGGTCTGCTCACTACTTTCTTCAAGTGTTGTCAAGGAAAACCTGTGCTGTGTTTCAGGAGGTCTTTGGGATATGCTGGTAAAGTGTTGCTCTGTTTGTCTGTTGGTAAGGGAATTAATTTGGGAAACAGTTCAGAAGCTTGCATAGATGATTAGAAGCTTAACTGTAAATTATAAATCAGGCTTGTGTAATACTTTTTAATTTTCTCTGAACTTATTTTTACCTTTAAAAAAAAAAAGCCCATATTTGACTTCTAAAGCTATATAACCTTAAGCTACATTTTCTGAGGTAAACTAAAAAGATACCTAAACAAAAAAGTTTTTTTTTCTGGAGAAGTGAGTGGGGTGGGATGTGGGGGGGATGCACAGACCATGGATTTTGATAGGAAGTTCTTGTTAGTATGTTCATTGATCTGTGAAATGACAGGTTTCCCAAAAAGTCTCTTTGAGAACATATGGCAAGCTTACATCTGCTTTTGCAGTTATGCTTTTCCTTTTTATTTTGACATTATTTGAAGTCAAGGCTGAAACATCTATGTTTCATTATGTGCAATGTTGTTAGATTTTACTGCAGCAACACAGTGGTATAATAAACCTATTAACCTTCTTTTAGGTTTGAATGCAAACATTTTGATAAATTTACTGGTTTGCTTTTATAGCAGCATGCAGGTAATATACAGTTATTTAGCTCATAAAACATTTTAAGAGGCTTTTTGTGCATTTTAAGTGATTTTTTTCAGTATTATCCAGTACAGCTTGTTAAAATGAAGAGTGAAATAGTAAGCCTTAACTAGTACATTGTGAATGCATCATTCGTGATTTTCTGTCATTATAAAGATATAAAAAATAAGAATCTGGAGAATGTATTTTAAACTACTTAATTGCTTGAATATATGGATATGAACTACATTTAATATATCCTCCTGATTAGTATTGGGAAAAAAAAAAGAAAAAAAGAAAAAACCCTACCAATTAAAAATCTCAAGACTGTACTTTAGTTGCAAATCTATCCTTTTAATGATTCTACAATTGAGAACCAAGGACTAGTCTCTAGGGAAAACATCTGAAAAAATAAATGCAAAACATACTTAGCATTGATTATTTAAATCAAGACTTCCTGCTTGGTAATTTAAATCATGATTAAAATTGACTTGAGTAAATGAATTTCCTAATTTTTGTGCATTCTAAATGCCACAATTAGGGCTGTCTGCGCAACCTTCCTTCATGAGGTCTTTCTCACACGTGCACTGCAGCGCAGTCTGTACCTCGCTCGCATACTTGGTCCGGAAGGGTCACGGCGCCGTTGAGTAGAAGAGGGTGAGAATTTGGTATAGAGGAAGGAGCTTGCACTGCAGACTGGGGTTGAGATTGTGGTGTTACACTCTGTACCTTGTGCTGTCCTTGCCACTTGGTGCTGATGGTTGGTCAGATTTTTGTAATGAACATGCCCTCAAGGGTCAAATGAAGATTGCAGGACCAGCTCCCGTTCTCTCACTGCACTCTGGCAGGTCTAACTCTCGTGTCTGTGGCTTTGCAGTTTTAACATTCATTTAACTTACCTTTTGTGGTGCACAGTATGTGGATACACTACAGAGAAAACGTCAAGCAACCACAGTACTGACAAATAGCAGATGTATAGTGATGCATTTGACAAGTCTTTCTTTTGAGTTGCGATGTTAGTGTTGCATGATATTGCTGTGAGAAAGTAGTAGCAACCTGCCCTTTTCCCCCTCCGTTGCTTGCCGGGGATGCAGGCGTTTGTGCGTTCAAATGCAGCAATGTTTTTCCATTGCTGGCACAATGGGAATAATGCCCACCCTTCAAAAAGGCCAGGGATAAACAGAAATTCACCCTGGGGCCCTCAGAAGGGCTTTGTTTTTCTGCTCTTGGCTTTGCATTGCTTCTGGTCTCTCTCTTCCCCCCTCTCCCCTCCAAGGCAGAGGCAATATAGAGGCTGGAGAAGGAGAGACCAATGTTTTGTGCTGCTTGAAGCCCATATGGGAGGATTTAAGTCTTTTTGATAGTTACTTAGAATACCACAGTTAGATTGGTGCCCTACAAAATGAACATGGTAAAGGTTTTATGGAAAGGCACCATTTTTTATGAACACAACTGCTACAACTGCAAAAAAAAAAATTCAGAAAAGCTTTCAGACAAACAAGTCTGTCTTCAGATGAGTAATTCTGGTTGTACGGTACAAATTTGAAATGAGGTAGCTAGTGATTAATGTGTTTTTTCCTAAAGTGGTCGTGTACTGATATTTGGATTGCTTTTTCTGATTTGTAGATTAGTCCATCGCCAGCCAGCCAAAGTCTTCAGGGATTTTTCTTTTTTTAAGTAAATGTTTCCAGGTATAACCATTTAGATTTTTTGTTGCCTTAAATTTGGTACCAGTGTTAAATATAATTGTAAATGAGTTGTGAGGTGGTGCTTATGCCTAATACTTGATGATCAAATGAGACAATTGAGGAGTGTGCGCATGCATGGATATATGTTTTTCTTACACAAATTTTCAGTGTTCTGCTTGGTTTCTTGTGACCACAAGATGTTCTTTTTTTCACCTTTTGTCTCATTGCACTAGTTTCTCCTGTACTGTGAAGGAACTCGTTTTACAGAGACCAAGCATCGTATCAGTATGGAGGTGGCTGAATCCAAGGGGTTGCCTAAACTGAAATACCATCTGCTGCCCAGAACCAAAGGTTTCACCACTGCTGTCCAGTGTCTCAGGGGAACAGGTACTGGCAAGCTGCTTCTTGTTCTTTGCATTAATTGTAATGTATTGTTTAGTATACTCCGTGTAACACTGTAGTATACTCTGTTGTTCATTACGTCCATTACAATTAGTGAGTTGGCAGTAATAAGCATTCAGCATGTCAACCGTTAATTAGTGCCACATAACTCTGATACCAGTCTTAAAAAATAATAAACCTTTCATGTATGTCATTGTTGCTTAGTTCATCAAGTTGTCTTGTGTTTTGATAACACACCTGCTACGTAGATGGGAATGTCAGGTGGCTGATACAGCTAAATGGAACATGTAAACCAAGTAGCGAAGGACTCTGCTACCTGACATCATTAATGCAAGGCTTGCACAAGGCCCTGTTGCTGTCTAATGCAAGGATGCTGGCAACGTGGTTGCTAGAATTGCTGATATAACAGCCATATTTTCTTTTTTGTAACAGTTTCAGCAGTGTATGATGTAACACTAAATTTCAGAGGGAACAAGAACCCGTCTTTATTAGGAATTCTTTATGGAAAGAAATATGAAGCAGATATGTGTGTAAGGTGAGCATATAATGATGGAGGTGAGCCCTAAGAATGCATGCTTTGGCATGTTGAAGTGTATTCAGATTTTACAGGGTAATGTCCTTTGCTCTAGTCCCTTCTTCCTTGTCCTTCAAGTTTCTCTGCAGACTACAAAGACCTCCCCATTTCCCCCCTGCTTTAGTTTGCTTTTGTGTGTGAGAACCCACGATATCACCTGCTCAAGTCAGAGAGCACTGGGCAGACTTTTTAAGCCTGGGGATGACCACACTGTCATTATGGAGTTTCCCCAAGTTTTGTGCAGTGAGGGCACTAGTCCACATTTTTCCTTTCCCTGCTGGGAACAGAAAACCAAATGTTCTGCCCCCTTCCCAGTCCCCTGCAAGCATATGCGCAGTATAAATAGCCTGTCCAACATGAGTAGTCTCTTGTAATAAATGGTGTAAAGCTCCTTACTCCACCAGTTTCTCTCCTTCTCTCACATGGTTGATTAGCAGATTAGAAGTTAAATAGTGCTGAAATTCAGACATCGTATGAATGAGGTGGTACATTCCTCACATTCCTCATTACTCTTTTGCCTGAAAGAGTAACTGCGAACACCTAACTCCATGCAGCATGTACACATGTGCACACGCGCGCACACACAAACACACACACGCTTTCTATTTCTTGCTTTCTCCTTGTTGCCTTCTGCTTTAAAGGCTTCCTTGTGATCATAAAAACTACCAACCCTTTCCTGTTGAATTTCTTCTTTTCTGTTTTATGTTTGGACCTGACAAATGACCTGGTTGTTCTTTCCGCAGTTATTTTGGCAGTTCACTTCTGCTTCTCTGGGGTCTTCACCTGCACTTTGGAAAACATTGCTACTTACTGGTGATGAGGTTGATGTTCTGTTTTAAAAGGGCGGCGGGGGGAAGCCTTGCTGTTTCCCCCCACACCTTTCTTCTCTGGCCTTGGGTCTGCGCATTGTAGATGCATGGCACTGGCTCTAGACATTGTCCTTCTAATGAAAGCAGGTGTGTCTTGCCAGAGCCTGCAATGGTGAAAGACTTCATAGGGAATCACTGATTATCCATTGTGTCGAGCTATAGCAGCAGCAGTTTTGTGGAAAAATTGCTATCCCAGGGGAGGCAGAGTGCTGCAGCCCTAATGGGGAAGGGAAGGACACGTGTTCCAGTTCTGTTCTCAGGTACTGCCGCTTCCACAACATTGTAGTCTTTCAGTTGGAAAGAAGGCTGTGGAGGTGATGGGGAGAGAGATGGGGTCACTCGTTTGCAAGGGGTTTCATTTTGACTATTTGTACTTGCCAGACATATTCCCGATACGTAAGCAGGCAACTTACCAGCTAGCAAAACAGCTGGTCAGGCAGTTGTCACCTGTAAGTCCATACTGATGGCAGATGCATGTAGCATGCCTAGTTAGATCTGGGGTACACATGCATGGATGTACATCTGTATAATTATACACTGAAGAGTGGCTGCATTCAGTTAAATATCCTATGGCTAGCTAATGGAGATGCAAGTTGGTTTTGTTTATTGGTGAGGTAGCGGGAGGAAAGAAGAGGTTTGGGTTCATAAAATTCTTTTGAGGATAATGTTGCCAGGTAAAATTACTAGTTGTACCCTATTAAGGAAATCAATGACTATGTTCAGATAATTTTGATTTAAAAGATGTTTGTGGACTGAATCAGCATTCTCAGGATGCTTTTCTACACTTGAAGCTTTTTCTCTGTTTTGGAGCAGAAGCTGTTAGGAAACTATTTTTGCAATCTTTTTGCTGAAAATTGAACGTGTCCTTCGTGTGCCAGCAGACTTAGCTTAGCTCAGAGAAAGGAAGCACGTAAGCTCTTGTTCTTGTTATATGCATATGCAATTACCTGTGCAGAGGTAAGAAGCTTAGCTCCCTGCAGAGGATCCAGTCTTTCTCCTGACTGACTTCAGAGAAAATAATCAGCTAAATTACCAAATGTTGCTGCTGTGAGTACCCTCTAGTGGTGATAGCAATACAGCAACAACTTTACCAGAGAGCTTTCAGCAAATGACTTTTTACTGAGCTGTTATTGAGCATTTTTTTATATTAATTGAGCAGCTCCTCCTGTTAGAACTAGTGAAGGTAAATCTGTAAAATCTGGAGTTCAATTCATTTATAGGATGCAGAAATTTTTAGAAATGTATTAGAATGTCTTCCCTCTGCAGCTGTAGTCTCAAAGACTTTAGTTCTTACTGTGGAAATATATTTCCCAGTTGAACAGCATAAAATAAGTTGTATCTGGGATCACTGTGTCTGGAGCCCTCCCGGAGGTCACCCTTCTGTTCTTACTGCCCTGCTGTAAGAGGGCCCTGATACAGTCCAAGTGTTGCCAAAATATGTTCGAGTTGAGGGTAAGGGTTGTGTCAGCCTTCAACAAACTGAGCAACTTCTTTTTGAATTGATCCAGGACTGAGAGGTGTGCCACTGAGAAAGGAGATGATATGTTTGTGAGCATGTTAGTGGCCTATCTCAGAAAATAAAAGAATGCAGGAAAACGGTTGGCTCTTCACCACTAGAAAGAGGCTTTTAAAAGGTGCCTGTTCTTGGTGAGGTCAGGTCAGTACCTGGAGCTGGGCATAATTTTTGTATGCACCCAGAACTGCATGCCTGAATCTGTAGGGCTGGAGAGGCAAGGAGAGAGAAGTGCAATCGCTGTAGAAGGTGTTTTCCTTAGAGTTGGTACAAAGTGAATTTTTAACCATCCCTCCTATTCCTTCCAAAATGGGGTTTTCACTAACAAAATGTAACAACCGTTATCGTGGGGTTTGCCACTTTCATGTCTTTTCCCAGCTCTGGATGCCTCAGTCCGAGCTCACTGGGAATCAGCCGGTGGCAGTTCCGGTGAAGGAAGAACAGTGTTTGAATGGGAAATGCTTGTTTTACTAATGCGCTCCAAAATTGATAGGAGCTCGTACAGTTTCTTTTGTCTTAGGAATATGAGTTTTAGGTGGAGAATCGGGTGTTACTTAAGTCCCAGCTCTTCTCTGCATTTAAGACCTCTGCCATCAGTGACAGTATTACCTGTAGCTTATGCCCTTCATTGAATGGAAGAACTTCCCTAGAAGTCTAAAGTCAAATATCTGGATTCTCCTTTAATTCTTTTTTTTTTTTTTCACTTTTTTAATCTCTCTACTAAACTAGGAGATTTCCTCTGGAGGATATCCCTCAAGATGAAAAGGAAGCTGCAAACTGGCTTCATAAGCTTTACCAGGAAAAGGTAAACAGCTTTGCTTTCTTTTCTTTCTTTTGGGACTTTCACAGGGGTAGAGTATTAAGGCACTGAGTAATGCACATTCTTCCACTGGATGGAGAGAAAAGATGGAAAAATTATGTATAATTTGGCAGCCATCCCTCACACTGCTGGAAGGAGCAGTACAGAAGAGCCCCTTGGCTGCAGAGGGCTGGCTAGTGAGTAGGTCTCAAATTGCCGGGAAGCACAATGGGATTCAGAGATACGCCTGAGTTGCAGAAGACTAATAGCAACCCACCATCTTTTTATATTCTTCAGCTCTTGAGTCTCTGTCATACATTTCTAAAAGCTCCATTTTCCCTGTGGGTGTTTTTAGGCACTCAAGAATAATGATAACTGCATGTCAGGGACAGCCGGTCCCAGCTCTTAGATGCAATTGTCCTTTGCTTTCAGGTTTCTCCCACTGTCACTTTCCTTCTGCCTCTGCAGAGGTGTGTGACATGGTACAGTCCCTGGTATCTCCTGCCAGGGACTGACGTAGCACGTGGCCACCATGCCTTCAAACGGCTCAAAGCTTTTCCTTGTGTCTTTTCTTTTTTTACCTTAGATGGTTAATTTCTTGACCACAGATTTAACAGTTCTGTGGGGAAGAGGAGAGAATTGTAATTAATGTTGCCCAGCCCTAACTGGTGGATTGTTGAACTTGAGATGTGTATCTTGGGTTTTGTGTTGCTTACCTTTGTGGGAAAACAGAGGAGCACAGAAACTCTAACTATCTCAGGCTTTCTTCTGCTATGGTGACCTGTGCTGCAGTGTTTGCAAGCTTACATTTAGTCTGTAGGTAGGCAGCAAGTTGTTTGTAAGGGTCTGGAAGTCCCCTTCTGAGTTTTGTTTTGTTCATTTTAAGCTAATTTGTTTGAATACCTAAGCTGTATTTCAGTTAAGGGGAGAGAAGTTGTCTTACAAAAAGCAGTAGCTATCATCGCCTTCCCACCTCCCATTAGCAGCTGAATCAAACTAGCTGTGGGTTAGTTAGTGTAATATGGGATTAGAGAACTTAAAAAAAAAAAAAAGAAATATGGGATCCTTGAATCCCGCCTCCTGTTATCAGGGACATGCGCCATCATGTAATTCCCTTGTGAAAAGGCTCGTAGGTGCAAGAATTCCTTCTGACATTGCCTGGCTGGAGAAGGAGACATTAAGGTATATGTTACAGGAGTGGTCTTTCTCTGCTTGGCTTGTGCTTTGTTAAACAGTAAATACAGAGCTAAGCAGATGCAGCACAGAACATTCACTCTGCTTGGTGCCATTTCTTGGGCAGAATGCTCTGCTTTGCTTGCAGATGGGAGGGCTTGGTATTCCTTGCTGGTGTTGGCCGTACCTCTGTGTGAGGTGTTTCTGGGGAGGTATTACTTATATATATGGGTATTTTCTATATTGATCTTATGGTGGTAGCAATATGTTGTAACTGGAATCCTTAAAGTGCTCTTCCCGCACAAAGGGTATGTCCTCAAAAGGCTGTGTTATTGGCAAGGAAACGTCTTGCACTTCTCAGCCCTTTATAAGGGAAGCTAAAAGAAAAACTGTTTAAGTGTGAACAATAAGAAATAGCCAAACTTGAGCCATCCCTGGTAATGGCTTGGAAACCTTACAGAACATTCTTACAAACTGAGGGAAGACTGTGGGCATGCTACTCCTTTTGAGTGATGTGTTTCATGACTGCATCTTTCTGCAGGCTCAGCTCAGGATGCAACTGCTCTATTGAAGTCTTGGGGTTATGGCTAGTACAGTGCTGTCTCTGCTGCTTAGCTTGTGCTTTGCCTTCCTCTTCTGGCTGTATATACAGTACTTTTCTGCTGTGCTTTGCTAGATCATGTTGACCTTTTTGGAAGTAAAAACAGGAAGAAAAAGCATCCAGCGAAGAGGCAGGTAGTGTCTGAATTGGCCTCTGGCCTGACGCTGCCCTAAATTCCTAGGCAATTAAGAGAAGAGATGAAGGTACTTGGTAGTAGAGAGGCTGATGTGGTTTCAGTTTCTGATGGTGGCCAAGATTCCCTTCGAAGGGATAATACAGCTGCCTCAGTGGTCAACAGAAATGCCCAAATAAATGACAGCAGGTGGATGTGGATGCTGTGTACTTTTGGTGGACATTTACCACAGATACTGTCCTTTACATTGTCCTGGAGTTGACTAGTCTTGGATTGCTTGGTGCAAACATATTATGAACATGTTTTTTTCTGTCTTCTCTTTCTCCCAGGATGCTTTGCAAGAGATGTATAATCAGGAAGGCATATTTCCTGGCCAGCAGTTTAAACCTCCTAGGAGACCATGGACTCTCCTAAACTTTCTTTTTTGGGCCACAGTTCTCCTCTCTCCTCTCTTCACATTTGGCTTTGGAGTTTTTGCAAGTGGATCGCCTCTCCTTATCCTTGCATTCCTGGGACTTGTTGGAGCAGGTAATAAGAGCAGAGAAGATGCTAAGCCCAGAGAGATATGTAACAGGATCCATTACCTCCAATAAGTTCTGTGTGTTAATTAATATGAATTGGGCTTGCAGAAGAGTACTTGGAGCTCACTCTGTAGTCTTCATATTATATAGCATTTTTATTACTTTAGAAGCTTTAATCCAGGCTGGCTTGCCTTCATATCTTAGGCAATATCTGTAGCAATCAGTAGCAAGTGAGTCTTGTAGCCCATTATTATGGTGCCTGAAGGAAATAATACTCTTACTGCACACCTCGTCTGTGAATTAAAAAAAAAAAAAAAGACAAAAAAACAAACCACAAAAAAAACCAACCAAACAAAAAAAACCCCACAAAACCAACCAAAGAAAAAGTACAAAAACCCCAACAACCCCCAACAAAAAACCCTAACAAAAACAAAAAAAAAACACAACAAACAAAAAAAAAAATCAAAAACCCAAATGGAGGTGGGGGCAGGGTATGCTTCAGTGTTCTTACTACCTGTTCTGTTAATCAACATAGAAGCATTAATTATATTTTTAAATCTGGATTGTCCTCCTCTTTTAGTGAAATCTGACCTGTGATCCATGTGCAGCCTCATACAGCGCACTATTGGTCTGTAGTCACTACTGTCTTCAGGATTGGGTTAACTCATCTTGGTTCTGCTTGTGCGTTTACGTGTAACTTCCTAAATCCTTGAACTGGTTTTAATATGCCTCCCATTTCTCTGTTATATTTTAAAGCTTCCTTTGGAGTTCGTAGACTGATAGGAGTAACTGAAATAGAAAAAGGCTCCAGCTATGGCAACCAAGAATTCAAGAAAAAGGAATAACTGACAGATGCAGTTCAGCACATGTAACCAGACTATGGTATCCGATTAACTTCAGTTAAAAAACAACAAACACTTAGAGACTATCTTTTTCTTAATAACTGATGACTAATATTAATGAATAAAACTTGAGCCAAGAATGAAGAAGTTGGAGGCATCAACTGAAAAGAACGCGACAACTTTCTGCCTGTTTAAGGATTTCTGTAGTCAAACTGTGGGAGAAAATCTGGGGTGGGGTGGAAGAAGAAACTAATTTTTCTTGCTTTGTTGGGGGACTTGGGGGTGGGGGGAGAAAAGAGGGCATTGGCCATGGCCACGTGCATCTTCAGATGACTGAATACACTGGTTTCTGTCAAGAACACTACACTCACTTCTACAGGAGCCACTGAATGTTTCCTCTTGCTAAAGCCAACGTAATGTTTGTTGATTTCCAACTTTTTTTACTAATGAGCCAGGAAAAAACGACCCTTCTTAAATTAATTGACAGATGTTCATTGGGTTAGAGTCATTTTGGAAAGGCTATGTTGTCATGGCTACAGATGAAATCCTATTTGTATGTTACACTGATACTTTTTATTTTCAGGCAATGTCTTAAAACTTCTGTAATGCGAGAGAACAGATAGTGGAGTTTGGAAGCAGTGCGTTATTGATCAGCACGTACCATAGAACAGATCCACTAGTATTAAAACAGTATAAAACTCTCATCATATCTCCTGCTAACTGCTCAAGGCTGTTTAATTTCAAAATGTTACTTCAGTCTTGAGTGTTGTTTGCCCTGTTTCACATCATACATGTATGATAATCTTGAATCTGTTTGGGTTTGTTTTGTTTTCTGAATTAATGGTGACCATGGGATTTGGAGTTGTGCAAAGAAGGAAATTTATTCAATTGTCCTGATGTTTTCTCCTTTTATTTCTGTTTGTATCTCTCGTCACCGAAGTCCATTTCAGCCAACCACTCTCAGTAAACTGGGAGGCAGAAATCAGCACAATAGTTTTCAAAATGTCTTCTTTTACAAAAATTTGAAAAGGAGAGGTCTGTAGCAATCAGATTTTGAATACTAGCATCTCTTGAACTTTTAATGAGAGTTTTGACATTGATTCAAATGGGGCCAAGATCTTACCCTGTGTGCTGTAATGATAGGGTGTGCTGCACTTTCTACTTGGTCGTGCTTTTGATGTTAATGTGAAGTATATTGCAAGGTGAGCTGTGCTGTTAAGCATTAGAAAAAGAATGGGATCGCTTCAGGGATTTTAAATATCTAGTTTTGCTTTTTTACCTTCAGTGTTTTCCCTTGAAAATTAGAGATCAGAATCATGGCTGTACCTGTCCTTCCCCCCCGCCCCTTTTCTTCTTTACAAACGCACAGTCTAAGATTTTTGCAGATGCTGCTGTATGCATAGCTGGAGAATTATTTGCAAACAGATGGGAACTACCTGTATGTTCAAGTCTGAACACCACAATCTGCATTTGGCTATGCTCAGAAGTTGGTGGAATGGGCTGCAGATCTACAGCTGAGGGCAGAAGCTGACCTTCAGGCTCTGTATTTTTAACCCAGCTGCCACTAAAATATTTAACTCACTTCTGTAAAGAGCAGATCTTATCAAAGCACTGGTCGTTATTTTCATCTTTGCTTTAGTAACTGAGATAAGAGAGTAATAATTTACCTTCTTTTCGTATTTACTCTAACTGTTGGAATGTAACCTCTTCTCCCACAGGTTTTTCTGTTTTCAAACACTGGAAGAGCAATTTTGTAACTTAGAAAAATATTTTACTTGGGGTCATTAATCACTGTTCTGTCATGCACTTGATTTTAATTTGTGGTCATTTCAACAAGAGGATTTGAAGGATGACATACATTGTCTGTCTCCCATTAGACATCCTCACTGAATCACTGTACCCGTAGCCCCAGCATTAGTATGTCATCTTTTTCACGTCAATAAATCTTCCCTAAGATAGGGGCTGAAAAACTGTTGTTAATGTTAGTGGAATTTGGAATATGCTTTGGGAATTGAGAACTGAGCCTAGCCATGACTCTGTTTTCCTTGCTGGATGTGTTTGTACTCTGTCTTTAAATAGGGTTAGACTTCCAAATGCTGATAAATATAACTCTGTGACTTTTCCCTGTTTTTTAACTGGAGGACTAAAAGCAGTGGGCTTTTCTTTCTTTTCTTTATTCTTTTTCCTTTTTTTTCTCCTTAAGTAATTCAGTAATGGATGTAATTCTTGCTTCTTAGAAAGATGTTACAAATGCTGTATACTTGCTTCCTGAAGATGATATTGAGTATATATAAATTGTACTGGCTTAGCAGAGTGAAGCTTGCAAAGCAGGCTGACCATTGACTATGTTTTATAATTATATTTTGAGCAGTATATTAACGGACACGACAAGAATTTCACAAAATAAATCCCTTCTTAATGTTGAGAAGAGGGGGGATGCTTAAAGGAGAAGGGAAGTAATAGCCTTTCTCTTTACAGGATTCTTTTCTCCTCTTAGTGCATGTAACTCCCTATTAGGAATCATGGGATTAGTGCATGTACATCAAGGGGAGAATAATCAACACTTCATATTTTCTTATCATAACTTATTGGTCATGCTTTCTTTTTGAAAATATAATAAATACATAATCAGTTACTTAAATTTTACTCTTCTAAACAGACATATCAGTAACGATTTGGAAAGCTAAAATATACAGCAATGCACAAAACAGTACAAAACCAACACAAATTTCTTAATTTTGAATTTTATCCCTTCAAATAGGGATTTTTATACGCACGCGCGCGCACACGTACACAGAGTATGTATAAATTTAAAATGACTGGAAATAGCTGAAGTTAATGTCACTAATGAAGATTAGCAGGTGGCTTGGATTGGAAAAGTGAACATAGATTTTATATCTTATTTTCTTCTGGTTTAATAGAACATAGCTTGTATATTTGACTACCAAGCCCTTTAAGAGCAATAATAAACAAAAATATATCACGTTTTTCGTCTTTTGCTTTTCAACCGTGCTAGGTTTATTAAACTTAAAGCTATAGGAGCGTTTTTTCTCTCCACCTTTCAAAACTTTCATTTATTGCTTGATTGTTTAGACTAAATACTATGTTCTCCAGTATGGACTTTCAGGCTGACTGCCATGGAGTTCAGCATTGACTCTGAAGATGAATGGTTCTCAGACCAATATGGACAGATGCTATGCTCTTGGCCTTGGCAGCGCTTGTCATCATCACGAAGAGCAATGATGCTGCTCTCAGACTGGGATTTGCAGTTCCAAGGTAGTATCATGTTTACCTACATCTAAGAACCTGGTGGGAGAGCTCGAAGACTGCTGGCATTGTGACACCTCTCAGTTAGGAAGGCACAAAAAGCTGATGCTGAAGAAGGACCAGATAACTGGTATCCAGAGGTTTTGGCTCGGTAGGGATTACAGTTCTCTGTTGCTCACTGTGGGCTGAATGTGCTCTTGCAATTGACTTTGCATCACTGAGCAAAATATCTGTCTCCAGCACAAAGAGTATGGGCAATGTTCTTTTGTTCTGCTTTAACTTATCTTGAAGGGCTCTACACTTAATTGCTGACCAATGAATATGACTACTACCTTTGTCCTAATTGCCTAGTATTCACAGAAAAAGTGAGTGTGTCTGCTCACTTCCACGTGATACCACTTGTCTCCATCTGCTGATGTCTGTATATTTGCCTGCCTGTATTTTCTGCAGGTGGTTCGGTTACAACCTCTTAGCTGGAACGTGGACCTTCCCAGTTCAACTAGTCCTATAGAAATCATCTCACATGGCTGGGGTTTTGAGTTCCTGCATTTTGGCACTGGTTGCCATGCTCAGTAGGTCTGAAGTGACACAGTTGTGTTTCAGTTGTGTTAAGCAATAATGCAACTTTGCTGCTTCAGAGCAAAACTTTTATTAGGGGAGAGAAGTCCTTCCCAGGGCTGCTCACATTATGCCATCATGACCTGGTAACAGGTCCCTCTGGCATTGATGAAACCAATAGAAGGGAGTTGGGACAAGGTCTTCAATAACAGTTGGAGTAACTAGCAAGCGGGGGTCACTACATCTGATAATTGCTAAAGGTACTGTTTTTGTTTGGGGCTACCCCAAAATCGGGTTTTGCTTCATGTACATTTTGATTAAAGACATGTGGGGTTAGAAGCTTTTAATAATGCTGAGTTCACACTATGCACAGTGTTTCAGATTGAAGACATAATATGCACGTATTTTGGCATCTTGGAGATATGTGTTAAGAAGTCTAAGGCCAAGATTAGACAGACCTAGCCCAAGTGTGTTTAATACAGATGCTGGAGTGCAATGCAGATAAAAGTGAAAAATCCATTCCTGGATTTCCTTTGAAAACTGGACACAATGGTGTAGCTCACAGCATCTCCTGGATGCCTGAGCGCTTACGTCACTTGGTGTGAAGTTTCTGGTTCACAGCAGACGATTACTACACATTCTGGTTTATGCCTGTGGAAAGAAGCCCATCCCCGTAATGGTAATGCTGAATTGGTACTTTGACCCAGTTTGTCACAGCTACTCGTTCCCATATTTCTGAACTTTTTGGTCCATAATGGGCTGCTCCAGAGCTGCCAGAGCTGAGTGAAGCCGGGGTTTGAAGCAGGTAACAGTCATGCTGAGCACTGCAAGGTGCATCGCTGGAAGAGGAGGAATGCTGCAAGGTGAATCACTGAAGGGAGGAGGAACTCCGACAGATCTGGCCAACTTCTTGCCCTGAGAAAACGGCGTGACGGCCAGGAGCTTTGCAAACCAGAGTTAAGCGTGTATGTGGGCAGGAAAACTCTTGACTCTAATATGAATGTGAAACCTCCTTGTGACAACTTAGGAAGTGACCCTTGTCATGTTCACGTGATTGGGGTCAGAATTTGTCCTGCAGGGCTTATCTCCTTGTTACAGATGGCGACTCTGCCACACTTCCCCCTATTAATCTTGAAGACTAGTTTATCTGATTGTCTCAGCAATCCCTGCATGAAGATCCTTGCAGACCGCTGGTTGGTGTTTTTTTGGTTTGGTTGGGGGTTTTTTTGTTGTTTGTTTAGGGTTTGTTTTGTTTCGTTGTGGGTTTGTTTTTTGTTGGTTTTCTTGTTTTGTTTTGGGGTTTTCTTTTGTTTTTGTTATTACCTGCTATGGTTGTGAGGGGAAAATTTCTGGAAGTCAATGTTACAGGGTCTGCAGCCCATTTGGTAGCTGCCAGAAAATGTGAAAATATTTCACGCTTTGGAATTGGGAAGATGGTGGATTGGCATCTGTAAGCCAAATATGTCATGTTTCTCCTATCCTCGGCCTCTCTAGGTTTATGGAAAGCTGTCTGTATTTCTTAAAATGTTATACCCGTAGTTACAAGCCACTTTTCAGTTTTCAAAACTGGGAAGAGAGTTAATTTGGTCACTTTCACTTTTAAGAGTGCTTGAGTGCAGCTGATTGTCTCTTTCTAAAAAGCTTTACATTAGTAGAAGCAGTGTTTTAATCTTTTTAAGAGGAAATGTACTTTTAAAATAGATGCTCTAGCAGAAACGAATGTAATAGTAGTTTTAAAATCTAAAATGGAAGTATTCTGTAGTCTGGGGGCTACCACCACCAATTTGCAGTCTTGGACAAGTTTTATTTCTTTCTTTTTTATTTTGGCCAAGGTTTATTTTCAAGAAAAAGAGTGATTTACTAGTCACACTAAAACCTTCTTTGTGAAGGGAGGAAGAGTGGGCAGCAGAAGCTAATTGGGAATGAATGATTTTTTTTTTTTTCCCCATGGCATGAACAAGTTCTGTGGACCTTTATTACGTGCATGTGCATCTGTGCAGAGAGCCAAGCTGTGCCCTTTCAAGTTATTTTGCTTCAGCTTTGTCAGAGCTGTACCTTGTGTCAGCTGAATGCTACTTGCCTGAACGCCAGGCAGCCACTGTCAGCTGGCACCTCGCTCACTCCTAAAGATCACCAGCAAGTACTGTAGCTTTAATGAAAACCTCTCTGAGAAAACTCACCATCCTTAACCTGATTGATTTGTTACAAACTTGTCATTTGCAGGGAAGTATAAGTACCAGATGATCATTATTAGACAAATCTAATGAGTAATAAAACTGTATACAGGGTACGCATTTACTGTGCACGTGTATATATTTTTGTACATTTTTACAGTTATTTCCTATGCTTGATTTTATGACGTTCAGAAGAGATGCATCTGAATCTGGTTAAAAACAAGAAGCTATTAAGAAAACCCAACTCGGTCACCTACTGTAGTTTCTACTAAGAACTGTGCCCAAACAAATACGCAGATTTACAGTGCTATGCAAATATTACTTTGTAAGTTGTCTCTTAAATTTTGCTTAAGTAGTTCATGCTGGTTTTACTGGGCTTTCAGAAAAAGATTAATGCAAAAGACTCATCATGTGAAATAAAATAGCTGTGGCTGTGTGAAAGTACTGTATATTAGAATCTCATTTACGATTTCAGTTGCTTATTTTAACTGTACGTGATTTTGTACATAATATGCTGGCATGGAGGGTTTTTTAATTGTGCTTGAATGAAAAAGGCTGACTGCCCAGCATCTGGTTTTTTTGCAATGTTACTGAGTAAGTAGCCGATAATGTAACTGGGAGATCTGCATCCTTTTCCTATTTGCCACTCTGGTTTTGTAACTAAACGCGCACTAAGGGCTATTTTCTTTTTGTTTTGGTTGGTTTTATTTCCATTTACGCTTTTTGGTCTCAGTCCTGCAAACTGATCCATGCGAGGGGCCACGTGTCTGCAGCAATGATCTGGGTGGATCTGGGAGCCTGGGAGTAAAGAAGCAGCTTAACCCTACGGCCATTCCCTGCAGTGAGCCAGTCGTTGAGAACTGCGGACAGATGGTGCATTACTGTAGCACGTATAGAAGCAGTATATGAAGTTTTGCGTGGTTCCTCCAAATGACCAGGATGGAGGGGAGGCATCTTCCTTTCCTGAAGAATCCTCCACAATAAACCTAAAGCTGTAGGATCTGAGAAGTTGAGACTCCAGCAGGGTAAGCTGGCTGTGCAGATAGATGCTGTAGATTAAACCAGTTTTTCAAATCTGACATCTTTCAAGTTTCTATTTTTTCACTGGAAGATAAAGGCCTTCCCCCTTCCTCAGCTGTATGCCACATCATACACTCCCACCTGAAAGGAAACGAAGACCCACTGGAAGATCACTTGGCATTTTTGCTCCCTTCCCCAGATTTTTATCAGAAGGCTGCCCAACAGAAGTAGAGCTCTACCATTTCTACTTCTGGTATATCCCTGGCCTGCTTCTGTACTGGCTTGGTCCCCTAAGGCATTAGCTCTTCTTTATGGTATTTGTGCCTGCAACAACTGACAGGAATATAATACCATGTTGCTCTGTCATCTTTTTGCTAGACTGTGCCAGCACTGAGTTCTTGGTTTCTCCTGTAGGTTTTCCCTTCTCTGATCCTTTGCTCCTTTTGAATATTACAGGTTGTGCTGAGCTGCCTTAAAATGAGAGACCAGTTGCACCATGTGTCACTGTATGGGCAGACTCTTTTTGTGGAGTGGATGGACTCTGATTCTAAGAGTACGCAGGCAGAAAATTATTTTTTGTTACTTTCCTAGTTCACACAAATACAGCTTTTTATATATCTGTGCCTCCATTCAGTCTCCTCAGATCCCTAATTCATTTTTAAAGGCTGGTGATTTTCATCTGGAATTTTTAATGCTCTCTTCCAGAACTACTTCCTTCAGCTTTAAGGTGAAAAATATGGGTTGAAGTTTTTATCAGTACAGCATAATAAAGAATTCATTTGATTAAGATGGTTTGGTCCTTAGTACGTGTGTGCAAAAGCCAAGCCATGAAAAGCAAAGCCCCAGCTAATGGCAGAGCTCTGTTCCTTAATGTGTGTTGTTTTGCCATGCGCTACAGAAGAGACATTACTGTTGTTAATTCCTGTCCTCAGAGGTACCCATGTTCCCTCTTTGCCTCACCACCTGCCCTTCTGCAGGCCCTCTTTCCCGAGCTGCTTTCCCTTGTTGAACCAGCCAGCGTCAGATCACAACTACACGTTCTGGAGAAGGAGAAGCAGTTGGGCAGTGGGGTGTATGGACGAGGGTAGGTTAACGGGGCAGCGTGTCACCACGGTGTTTGATGGGCAGCACTGTGGAAGGTAGCTGTGGAAATGGAAGAAAACATTTGCTACTTTGATGAAGGCACAGGGAATGTTGTTAGGTGGTGTGTGTACTAAGCAGTCCACATCACAGTGACTTCTAGGTTGTGGGAGCTTCTTACATGTCCTCCCTTTAAATTGCAAACACAGTAGGAAGTTGGCTGTGGTGGTGGTGGCACTTTCTGGGTGTAGCTCTTATAGATTCCTTAATCTCACTTATTCCATCCTTTTTCTTCCAATATTGCATTAATATATTTGGGAAAACAGCCTGGGATTCCATAAAAGCAAGGCTGTGTCCTCAATGCCAGACACAATCAGCTGCTGCACTGGGAGCGAGTTCATGTTCTAGAGGTGCTACATTCCTGACTGCAGTTATGTTGGGGAACAGGTGAATGCACTTTCTACTTACTTCTAAAACTGGACTCTGTTCCTGAGAGGCCTGACAGACTGAGTGAATCTATGAAACACAACACTATGTAACAGGGTTTTATAGGTAGATACAAGCTTAATAACTGGTGTGGGTTAATGAAATACTCTTCTGGATTTTGCCACCCTATGGATTCATATCCATGAACCTATAATATTATATATATGTCAGAGTCCAATACTCTCTGACCAGGTTCTTTTAGATACCTTACCTGTGGAGGGTGTAATGTTTAGTATCATCTTTACTTATTTGAAGACAATTGTTACACAGAATTTCTGATTTAGCAGCATGATACAAATTATACTGAAAACACAACACAATACAAATGTAAGTTATGCTCGGCAAAATAGAGCAATATGCAGTTGAAGCACAAGGCGAATGTGATCTCCATTACTGATCTCTGTAATATGCTTACTGTCACGATGCTAGGCGTCCACAGTTGCTGGTGAGGAATACATGGGCTGAAGCCAGCGCAAGCCCTCTTTGGAATTCTTTTGTTAGTTATTTAATTTTTATATTCTCTCTGGGGTTGAGCTACAGATTCATTCCCCCTATGCTGGTCTGGCTAACCAGGGAGATGTTTACATCACCAGTTGATCCACTCAACTGTTGATAGCTGTTAATCTAGATCAAAGGCCACCTTCTGGTCCCCTTTGTGTTGAGCTAAAGTCAGCTTGCTTTCCAATAGCTGTGGTCAGTCACACCCTGCATTATTCCCTTAGCTTCACGGGTGCATCACCCTTGCCCATCTCCACTGAGCCTTCTTCTGTTCTAGGGGTTTATTGGTCAGCCGCAATAATATCATATACGATATTGGTATATGGTATGATATCAATATATTGTATGATCAATAGATTCGAGGTTCTTGAACGTTTCCAGAGGAGGGCAACAAAGCTGGTTCACCAGCTGGAAGGCATGTCCTGTGAGGAGTGGCTGAGGACTTTGGGCTTGTCTAGTTCGGAGAAAAGGAGGTTGAGGGGTAACCCCATTGCTTGCTACTGCTTCCTGAGGAGGGGAAGTGGAGAGGGAGGTGCTGATCTCTTCTCCCTGGTATCCAGGGACAGGACACATGAGAACAGTCCAAAGCTGTGCCAGGAGAGGTTTAGACTGGACATTAGGAAGCATTTCTTTACGGAGAGGGTGGTCAAACACTAAAACAGGCTTCCTGGAGAGGTGGTTGATGGCCCAAGCCTGGCAGTGTTTCAGAAGCATTTGGACAATGCCCCTAACATGCTTTAACTTTTGGTCAGCCCTGAAGTGGTCAGGCACTTGGACTAGATGGTCATTGTAGGTCCCTTCCAACTGAAATAGTCTATTTTATTCTGTAGATATATCCCCTATAATGCCAAGATCATTATGTTCCGGCTGTGATAAAGGTATGTGCCAAAGGGGCAGGATTGCCGTGGGCTATATGGTGGGGCTGGAGCTGTACCACCTGAGGTGGCGTGGCTGGAGCAGGCATTCCTGCTCAGTGCTGGAAAGGCAAAGCACGTTGCTTCCCAAGGCATTTGCTAGAAAGCAGTCTACCAAAAGCAGATGCCACCTTGCCATCTGTGGTAAATGCCTCTGCACAGGACATGGGCACATAACTGACAGGATACAATGGGCAGAGACTGATTGCAAAGAACGCAGTACAGAGCACGGTTGACTCGGGGAGAGGTTGTTTTTCTTTTCTTCACTGTGACTTGTGTGATGTGAACCACCTTTGTTTTTCATCTCGCTGATGTAGGGCAATATTTGCAAAAGCTGAATTCAGCGGCGGCCTAGTTGTCTTTTGACATCTCTTTTATTTACTCGTCCAATGAAGTTATAAGTGGTTATATGCTAGTAATTGTTCCATTTATGAGGAAAATCAGTAGAAGAGAGAAACTAGGTGGGGTTTAAGAACACATATAAATCTTCTCCCACCTTGGCTCCAATGAAGTACAAACTTTACAAGTATTTTCAGGAAAATGCTGTTTCTTGTACGCTTCCCATCAGCTTGAAGCTGCTTGTCAAGGCAAGAAAGTGCTACACTCTCCTTTTTTCCCATCTTCTAATTAAGGTGTAGCAAAGTTATATACTCAAGATTAGGGCTGGAAGCTGCAACTTTTAATTGTAGACCTCTATCATGCAGATACACTTAAGTATGCTGTTACAGGCTGTTTCTTCCAATCTGTGGAGAGAAGGCTTTTGTGGCAGTGGCTGGCATTCATGTTTCCCCCATCACACCTGGGAAGGGTAAGCCCTTTCGTGGTGGTTTCCAGAAAGGAAGACAACACTGCATCTTGTTCCATCTGGTCAAAGCTCTCTACTTTATAAACCAGCCAGGCAGGACTCATGGTCCAGAATATGGGCCCTGCAGCTTGTTTGGCCATCAAACGTTTTCATTTACATGGTGACATTTAAGATGATAAGTTTATTTGCGCTAAATCCTGTTCAGACCATTGTGGTGACTGGGGGTTGTATAATTGCCTCCTTAGGGATTAACAGCCAGAAAATAGCCCCATACAGCTGATATGGTTACTTTTGCCTCTTTGTAGGCAAGAGAAAACAGTAGATGGAGGACTGCAGACCTAACAACCACCCTTTTCTGCACTTTGCCTCTGTACAGCAAAGCTGGTTTGCAGGCTGCAGAAGTGGGGTCCTCTGTGCCACAGAGCTGAGCCGATCTCCTGATGCTTCCTGGGGGAAAACCCTTCCCATTGCAGTTACTCCTCTCCACACCTCTGCAAGTGTCAGGTTTAAGCAAACAGGCCAACCCATGTTATGCACAAGTGGGCTTTCTTCCAGCTGTAAGGCATTACTTTAAGCAGTTGCACAAAAATGAGATGTGAGGAAAATGCAATTGATGCTGAACGGACAGACTAAGATCTCCCTCTTTGTTAGGTCTCTTTCCCTGTTTTGCTGCTTTGCTCCTCCCGTGTTAAACCCAGCACGTAATCATGTAATTCCCATCATTTACAAAGCTTTGTTCCAAATCTCTGGTATCTTAAAGGTCTATATTAACTTTTTTTTTTCTTTTTTAAAGAAGTTGAAGGTTTTCAGTACAGAGCATTTATGGGGGTTATAACGGTATAATCTGCCTCTTCTGCAGTACAGATGGATGGGGAAGCATTGCTTGCTGTCTCTGCCAGCAGGTAGGTTCAGAGCAAGACTCGCTAACTGAACGTCATAAATGAGTTTGCCTGATAAATCCCCTATTTCTTAACTGATTAATGTTAATAGCTCACTAAAGGATGAAGACGACCTTCTCAAACTGCTAAGAAATGCTTCCATGAAAGGGCTTTTGAATATTCTGAAGCTCTGAGGTGTGGACAAGACACAGCCACGTGTTGCAGAGCGGAACCCTGTGTTTTTGGGGAGAGAAATTTGCTCAGACCAGGATTAGTTTCCTGTCAGTTGAGGACAAAAAAACAATGTCCCCCCCTCCCACCCCCAGCCCAGAATCACAGCAAGATGGGAAACCTGCAAACTTGTTATTTCCTGAGACTACGCACTCTTTTGCTGGCAGCCATACAAGAAGGCAGCTGGCCTATCTAAATTAAGTACTGCACATAATGGAACATAAATTATTCCTGTAAACTCTGATGCGATAACGTGGTTAGGGAGAACAAATTGCACTGAAGCAATATTTTTTTTTTCCCTACTCTCAGAGGGATCTCTCAGTGAAGCAACCTCTGGAGCTAATATTAGGTCTGGGATTTTCACAGGCACTAGCAGGATTAGGCACATGACTTCCTTTTCAGTCTGGTAGGACTCAAGTGTTTAATTCCCTTGGGCTTCTCTGAGATTTCAGCACAGATTCAGAAACGTTGTTCACCCAAACCATCAGCACACCCAGATTTGCCTCTCTGACTGTCCCCCAGGCAAGGAGAGATTTGCTAATCCACCCATCAGAAGGGTAAATGGCCTTTCCAAGGAAGAGAACTTGGTGTGCAACCTGGGACAAAACAGTACTCGCTCCCACTCAAGATGTAAAACAAAACAAAATATCGTAACTTCGTATAGTACCTTTACAAAAATGAAATAATAGAATTATGCTCTTCAACTCACAAGAGGAGACCTGTTCTTACTTGCCAACAACTCATTTGGTGGTGGGGTTCAAGCTCAGTCTTACTCAGCTTCGATTTGGTGCTCAGGGCAAGGTTCACGGTGCCTTTCCATCTTCAGACACAGATGAAAAGGACTAGCATAAGATGGTAAAAGTAGTGAACAGTTGACTGCAGTGCTACTAGAGGATGCTGAACATAAGTCGCATCATCCATTAGAAATATTTACTGCCTTATTATTTGGGGGGCAGCAGTGGTCAGAACAAGAATCAATGAGAGATCTCGTTGTCCTTTCTTGCCCGTCAATGATATCTTTTGTTTTACAGCTGACTTAATAGCTTTACTAAGAGCACCAGTGTCTAATAGGATCAAACCCTCAAATAGAAATCTGTGGTGGAAAAAGCCCGTGCTGCCTGGATGTCTTCATGATCTCAAAACTTACAGTACTGTTGTGTCTCTGTTTGCTTAGTCCTTCTTCTCTGAAATCACATATACACTGAAATTAAGAGGTTGCAACTGTCAGTTTAACCCTCTGTGAGGTGTACTGTTATCATGGTAATTACGGTATCAAACCTTTTCTTCAAAAGTGAAGGCTAGTGCTAAATAGAGCAACTTACCATTTGACAGTGGTGTAAGAAAAAAGTCTCCTCCTAATGGGACTCCTGTGAACACTTCAGATACCAAAAACCACGCTCCATCCATGCTCCTGCGCATAAAAACATCTGACATCTTCATAACTACATTCCAGTGCACACATAAAAGCTGTCCTCTCTCCATCCAAACTCAACATGATGAGTTTGATTATACCTGTCGTGTCACTGCAGAATGCAGTTCTACTGATCCAGAGCAGGGGGCAAAAAAAAAATAAAAGGACTCTAAAATGGAGGATTCTTACCTGAATATTTACTTCTAGGCTTATCGTGATGGCTTTCTGGGCCTTTTCTTCAGACTTCATTATTCTTGTAGTACTTCTATTTTGCCACCCAGGGAGGACCTGCCTAAGGTAAGCTTGCAAGGGAATCTAATTTCTAATTAATATTGCATTTTAATTTAATAACTAATAGCTTTTGACATGCTAATTTTGAAATGAGCTTTCCCTTGATGAATTCAGTGAAGAGTATTTAAATAATGGTGTAACTCACTTTGAGATTCCCTCCTTCCCTCTTCCCATCAATTTTTAATTATACCTTGGACATGTGAGCTCTTCCTCAGGCTGGTGTGAGGGACAAACAGAGACCCTTATTGCCTAGAAAATCAAATCAGAAATGTTATGGTCTAGTTCCTACCAACTTCACCCGTACTCCTCAGAAGCTAGTCCTGAGCAGGAGGATAAATGAAGAGAAGTAATAACACACAACTACTCTGTTATGATATATTTGTGCAAAAAACATAATTAGTTTGTAAAGGTTTATTTTATTAATGTTTCTTTTAATGTGCTTTCTAGAGTGACTTCTAGAAATGACCACGCATCTATGTTTCTAGTAGTGTATTAAGGGAGAATGAATACAGTCATGAATATAGGCTGGAGGAAAGGGTTATCTTGTCTGGTCTGTACAGTCCCCAACTGAGGGCGTACGGATGCGTGGACTGCAGCGTATAGCTATTAAAACAGTGTAAGTAACAGTGATTTACCTCCTGAGTTCTCAACAGGGAGCTCTCCGACTGTGACACAGGTTAAATAAATCATGGTTTCTCTAAGCCTTCATGGCAGGTCATGACAGGTTGCTCATACCCGACAATGCGGTCTCCTTGCTAGCAGTGATAGCAAAGCCCCTGTACTCGAGTTGAGTGTGGAAACATCCCGTGGTGGTGTCCTACCTCCCACTTTTCTAAAGTAGGGCCAGTGTTCAAATTATCTTTCTGCACTTCTAACTCCTTCTCTCAGGATAGCATAACTTTCCAGATAAAAAAGAAACAAGTCCTTTTTTTCTAAGGTCTTTGGTCTCAAGAGGAAGCCCAAAACCACCTTGGGGTGTGACTGCCCTAGGACTCTGCCTTGGACTCTCTCCCACCCATACTCTTGGCATAAATAAGAATGAAACTCCTCACGCAAGCCTTCTCTCCCTTCAGGTACGATACTCACTTTCAATTTTCATGCAGCAATAGCTGACTATCTCGCAATAGCTACTATGGCTGCACACTCAGCAGGACTGGATAGTATGAAAAAGGGGGCTGCTAAGGGAGCAGGTTCAGAGGTGGATGATAGAAGTAGCACCCATGAAATGCTGGAGAGCGTGCTGGCTGCTATCGGTTTGGATCTCGACATTTAAGACCAGCTAATTAGCCTCAGTGCCTCCCTGCTGGCCATTGAATTGTTCCTGTTTTGCAGCTCCGGTCCGGGATTGACATCCTGAAAATGCTCCAGAGCTACAGGAACTCCCGGGGTTTGAGGGCCTTCTCTGTCTACTGATGCCTGACCTTGTTTCTGCCCGTGCTGCAAGCGGGCTGGTTGAAAAGTTGTTTGGATTTCAGCAAGATGTAAAAGGCTCTATGGTCACTGCACTATTACTAGGTAGTTTCTAAATAAGTTTCAGTGACTTGGGAAATGGATATAAATGGCCTGCTAGGGGAGAAGAAAAGGAGGCAAGTGATGGCTCAGCTGCAAACATGACCAGGTTGAATCGCTCTGGTCTTCAGGATTATCTGGGAGTAAGAGCTGTCACATCTACTTTTTCCTCTTTTATTTTATTTTGTTCATGTGGTATAGGGGGAGAAAGCGCAGTTGTTTGCACCATTAGACAGCTAACACTATCATCCTGATAATGATGTTCATACTTCCATACTCAAAGTTCACGCTCAAAATTTCATTCTTTGAACTACTTCTTCTTCACCAAGGTGGATAAGTGTACTTGTAACATACTCAGCATTTCTCCTCATGCCTGCAAAGTGAAGCTGCCTCTGTTAACTCAAACACGCTGCCTTTTTGTAGCATCTTCCCTGGATGAGTAGGATTTTTGAGAGCTATTCAAAGCAAGCTATTTGGGAGAGGAGGAAAGTCTGTCTTAAGGAGTGCTAGAAAGAGAGGCATTGCCAGGAAAGGAGGTTTCTCTGAGTTCCAGAAGACGAAGATTGATGTTGAAAAGATTATGAAGATTCCGTCGGAGAAATAGCATGCTACTGATCCTCCCTTCCAGGCTAGGTAGTATCTCCCCCGCCTTGCTCCAGCTGTTCTGCCCTGGCTTGCTGACTAGTTTTTCCGTAGGAATCCTTCCTTAAAAGATTTCTCTTTTCTTTTCTTGCCCCTTCTTCAGGCTGTTAGCTTTTCCTGACCCTTCTTGAAGGTCTTTCATCTCACATTTCAACCACGTCCCTCTGGTTTTTCTTGGTGGTCACTTAGGGGTTTCAAAGGAAGGACACATGCAGCTTTTCAGCAAAGTTACTATCACTTCCTCTGCATTCCCCATACTGTCATAACTCTGGTGATGGGGGGCAGCTCACACAACACGGTGTCTGCTGCTGCAGAAACACAAACAGACATCTGTGGATGGAATGAAAATGCTCTTGAATAGAGCTGGTATGGAAATGGAGTCCCCATACCGCTTTTGTTGCTATTAAATAAATTTCAGTCAGTGATTCTTTCCCAATGATACGAAAATTCTGATTATTATGTACAGCTAATGACTTGCGGCCGACGTACTAATTTAAAAAGACAAAGTGGCTTTTAAAGTGTTCATTTTTAAAAAAGAATTCACTGTACAATATTATAAAAGAATTTTCCCAAATGTAAAAATCTTAACAATTTTTTTTCTATGTTTCTGTAGGGGTCTGTGATCCGTGAAATTAGTTAATGAAGAGCAGTATTTCCTATGGAAAACTCATTCACTTAAAAATAATCAACTGACTGCATGCAGAAGTATTTTATTGGTTATGGCCCAGAGATGACAAAAAGTTAAGTATGCCTCCAGCATTCATTTTTACTTGCTTTCATGCACAAATTTGTTAATCAAAACCAACCATATTTTTTTTTCTCTTGTAATACAACAATGTGAAAAAACCATTGCTAAGCTAATATCAAATGCATATATCAATAACTTCAGGTTTCAGTGTTAGGATCACCCCAAAATCTCAATCTAGGCAAAGAAATGAAAGTACTTAAAGTGTAGAGGAATGACTTCAATTAATTATTTAATGGGGCAAACACATTGTGTCTTATTTTTTACAGTAATTTGATTAACAGGAATTATCTGAAAATACATGTAAAAATACTGTCTATTGACACAGGTTTGTGTCTATGTGCCAAAGCGCTGTTCACTGAGGGGCCACAAGCTGGCGGCACTAGACTACGTGGTTCGGTGCCAGTTTTCTGACTGCTGTCTGCAAACTGAAATGAAAACATAAAACTATACATCTGCTTCTAGATCTGAGTCCTCAAGTAATTCTTCCTTTGGGCTAAGGTGTCCTTCAGTACTTCTATAAAACTTAGTTACAGTTAATGAATAGACTTTTTAATCCCAAACACTGTACGGAGTGAATGAGAAGAGCAACTGCAGGCCATCTCACTGGAAGCCCATGAATTCCAGTATCAGTTTCTCCCACAATGTTCATTACTAAATCCATTGGAGGAAAAGGAGAGAAATCCCTACAAGCAAGTTCCTCTGTTCTAACCTGATCGCTGGAAAAAAAAAGTCTTTAAACTTTTCCCATAGGTAGAATTTGATCCTCATCTTGACAAAGGAGGGTTTCTATAGAAAATCCTCTTGAATTTTCCTTTCCAAACTTTGCTACTGTCCAGACAATAATAAAGTTGAACATTCAAATATTCATTCTGCCTATGAAGCTTCTCTTCTGTAGCTATTTTCAGGTCAGACAGGATTTGAACTTTTGGTAAAATAGCAAATCTGTAGGCTATCTCCTGCTGTTTCACCCAGAACTGTTCATCTGCCTACAGGCTCTGTTTTAAGAAGTGGTGATAATATGTCAAACTCAGGGTATTGTTTCATGACTGTCTCTGGCATAATCCTACACTAAGCCGTCTCAGGGAAACCAACCCAATCTGTTAAACGTCTGGTTGTTTTAAAACCAAGAAGAGTTCAGCATGGGGTAAGTGGCACTAATTTTTGTACCTACATTAAAAAGCTCTAGGAAAACATCTTCAAGACCCTCCATGCAATTGAAAGTTGGCATAATGATGATGTAAATGATTTAGATATTGCACTCTGTCTGGCTGGGATGGAGTTAACTTTCTTCATAGTGGCTCATACAGCACTGTGTTTTGAATTTGTGGCTAAAACGGTGTTGCTAACACACTAAAGTTTTGGCAGTTGCTGAACAGAGCTTGCACAGTGTCAGGGCTTTCTCTTTTTCCCACTCTTCTCCTCCAGTGAGTAGGTTGGGGTGGGCAAGAGATTGGGAGGGGGCACAGCTGGGAGAGCTGGCCCCAGCAGGCCAAAGGGCTTTTCCATACCATATAATGCCATAACGTCACGCTCAGCAGTAAAAACTGGGGTACCGGAAGAAGGAGGGAGATTTTTGGCTTCCAAGCTGGCTGCTGTTCAGAGTCGCTGGGCATTGGTCTGCTTGTGGGAGGCGGTGAGCGAATTCCTTTGCTTCATTTTCTGTCTCCTTCCTTCACCTATTAAACTGTCTTTATCTCAACCCACATGTTTTCTCACTTTTATTCTCCTCTTTTCTCCCCCTGTCCCGCTGGGGATGGGAGAGCGAGCGTTTGTGTGGCTGCTGGTCATGGCCAACCCACCACACAAACCAGAAAGAAATGTTATAGTGTGGTCGGATATAGAGGATAAAGATACGCTTTTTCATGAAAAATCTTTATTTGGAGGTCATCAAACGGGAGCAGTGGGATATGTGGATTAGCGAGAACAAGGAATTCTACATTCACGACTGTTACTGCTAGCAAATCCTGGGATCCTAGCATCTACCATGATACTCCTGGGCCATGGTTATCTTAAAGGCTTCTCAGGCAATCGGACAAAACCTGAGAGAGGGAATCCAATTACACTGTGGACACCGCTGGTTTTGTCTTCATCCTGATGAAAACCTGGCATAGGAATTACATTTTCCTCCTATCACACCCTTGCCTGCTGGGGATCACTTCTCTTCCTCAACATCATTCTCTTTCTGTTTGTCATCTTTTCTCACTTTGCCTCCCCAAAATAGGGCAGTTGATATCACCTTCAAACTTAGCAGGAAGACTTTAAAACGTGGATGTCCCCTGTAATGGACTTTCCATCAACACATAAGGCAATTAGGGATACAATGTAACCACTTTCCTTCCTTTTTCCTGCTTCTTAAATGTTTGAAAGAATTTCAGCAAGGGTTGTCCCAGTAGGCATCTGAAGACTGACATCATATTTTAGGATTTAGTGTTAAAACAATAAGCCAGGGTTTAATTAACCTTCGAGCCCTTTGGGAGACCTGAGAGAGAGGATCCAGTTCCTCACAAAACCACTGCTGCTTCTCTTGCAGTTATTGACCTCATTAATCGTGCTGATACTGTACTTCAGACTATAGCTATGTTTTATTTTGGTCAAGTTAAAGTGCTAAATATTTCACAGAGATAATGAAATGCCTTGCCGGGAATATCATTTGAACAAACCAGTAACAGAAGAGCTGAGGGAAAAAGAAGGAAATGGAAATTCAGGAGCAGAAAAAGGTGTGGGATATGTTGACTTCCCCTGCTTGCCTGACACCTGTGCCATGCGGATCTGTGCTTCAAAACATGGAGTATGAGAAATTTAACACTTTAACTGTTTACATTAACCACCATACAATACACACATATGGTGCATCTGAAACCAGTTTCTTTCTCTGAAACAATCCCTACCTTTCAAGTCAGACTTCATTCCTCCTCCAGAAGGGAGAGTTCCCAACAGCCACAGAACCAGCCCAGGAAACTAGCCTACCCCAAAATGAGCCATGTAACATGATTCATGTTATACTGATGGGATTGCCTGATGGCAGTGGCTATTGCGTGTAAAAATCTTTAAGTAACAATTAATTAATTAATTAATTACTCTTTTAGTTAATAGATTTGCTTTTAAATTAAATTTATCAATTTAATTTATTATTAACGTATTTTTTATATTTTTATTTTCTAAATATATTTAAAATAAAATGACATATTTTTATATTACATATTTATAAATTATAAAATATATTTTATAATCTAAAATATTTAATTTATTAAATAAATTACATTTATTTAAATTTAATAATGAATTTTAATTATTAAAATTACATTTAAAAATTTTTTAAAAAAGTAAGAACAAACATTACAGCAGAACATTTAAGAACTACAGCTGTGCAAAATTTTGATGGAGAAAATGTTAAATTCTCTATGATACCTTATAAATCCTACTGCAGAGAGAAGTTGTGAAATAAGGGGAAAGTGACCTGGCTGCAAGATCAGAGTGCATATACAGAGCAAAAGTAGGAAGAATAAACACCATTTGATACTGCTGTTGAAGCAGGTAATGAAGTGCAGTTAAACAAAGTTAGCATGAACTTTGCAGTTTCAAAAGTAAGGAGTGAGTTTGCGTGCCTTGTTTGGGGGGGGGGGGGGAGGGGGGAGAGAGAGAGTGTCCGTTTTTTTCCCCAAGGTGTTTTTTTCCTGCTAGTGTGTTCTCATGCACCCAGAGCCCTCTTCCCATAAACATCCATCGAAGGCAGTCGCTGGCCTGTGCTTCGGCCCCGTTTAGCCGGCATGCCTCCGCTGCTTTTGTGCGGAAGCCAGACTGTGGAGTGAAGAGCAAAGGAAGGGCTGGCACACACTTCTGTCCACACCAATCCAAAATTTGGAGAAAGCTGAGGTGCACACAGACTTGGAAACCAGAAATCTCTTCTTGCTTTAGTAACATACATGCAACCTTTTCATCCAGTCATACAGATGCCTCCTAGATTAATCTGCTCCTTTATACCGCACCTCAAAGTCAAGACCCATCCCTGTGGTGACCTACATGGGCACTGAGCCCATTGTGGTAATAGCAATGACACCGCTGATACGTAGGAGAAGTATCGGGCTATACTTCTGGCTATAAACTACCCCAAGTTCAGCTCCTCCTCTCTCACTGATTCATCATTTAAAGTGCAGGTATAATTCTGCTCTGCTAATGTGACTAGGGAAAAGTTTCAGGCATCTGATACCCAACAAACTGAAATGGTGAAGAGAATTCGCCAATTGCTTTGCTAAAGAGAATGTTTTGTACGTGTGCATGTGATTTTACCTTGCCAAGCACTTCAGGTTGAAAAGCTGGGGAGAACTGTAGCAGCTTGATGGCCTGGTGTCTACGATATGAGAGGGTTTATGTTCAAAGACGTGTATAATTTCCAGTAGAGACAGAAAGTATTTTAGACACTGTTGATGGAAAGGAAAGAGGAAAAGGAAAATCCTAACTGCAATTCAAGTGATTCCTTTTTCCCTTTCCCACATTTCCCCCAAAAGGAAAATTTCATCCACTCATTTCAAAATGCACAGTGCAAGCACAAGGTTCTCAAACTCCCAACTTCCAAATGCTTTCATTTTTCCCTGTATACTTTGCTATTAAAGATCTACTTTTTCTTTCAGAGACCAGGCAACAAATTAACTTTCAAATATTTGTTGGCAATTAAACACCTGAGAACACAGTGAAAGGTTGTTTTCCTTAGTCCTCTAAATCTTCTTACCTAGATTAATGCGTCTGTCTCTCGGTTTTGGGCAAGGGGCGGGGGGAAGGTTTGGCAATAAACCACAAATGCAGATGTATTTGCTTTACTTGCTATCAAAAACAGCTAGCAAGGCTAGAACAGGTTTGGGTTTTTTTTTTTTTGTTTAATATAAACAGCTACACTGCAACTACAAAAACTAGAGAAAGGAGATTGAATATATATGAAATTCTGTGGTGATTAAAACTCTAATCCCAATGAACCATCGACCTTAGCTCTAATCTCTGAGGAAAGGGGACAAACACTCTACAGTATGGGGAGACTGTTGGAAGAGATTCCTGCTTTTTTGACTTGGGTTTGCCTGTTTTCCTACCTGCGTTGTTTTGGACTGGGCAGGATGGACTATTTGACAGATGCATGAAATGAGTTGCTTTGGAGCCTACTGGAAGGAATTTATCAATTTTTGCACATGCATATAAGAGTGTTTTTCTTTTCTGTTTCAGTAAATCATGTATTTGCCACATACTTATACTGTAAAATTATGTATTAGTGCTGTCATTTTTAAAACAAAATTGTGCCATGATACATCCTGACTCACAGCACCAAAAAAAAAAAAAAAAAAAAAAAAGTTAGTGTCCAGCTGCTCACCTAAACCTCAAAATCAGATATAACATTTTATTGTGCTATGTAAGATTCTTCAAAGTTTTGGCCTTGTAAAGAATTTTGTATTTGAGCGTGTCAAGGAAACAAGTCTTGTTATAACCAAGGTGAAAGAGAAGTTCTATGCAAACGCTGATGAAAATACTCAAAGAATTGGAAACAACCATTAATCCCCAAAGCAAAAGAGGAGAGAGAAAACTGGGAATATTCATCTGCAGTATGGGATTAAACATGTTAGAAGGATGCTGTCGTTATTTTTGAAACAACATTATAAGCCCAGGAAATAGGGTTAAGGTTTTGCTGAAAGAAACGTCTAAACAAATTGACTTCTGGAAATACTTGGACAGAACACCCAAACCACCTCAGCACAACATCACTGTGCAATGAACAGTTAAGATTAACACACCGATTATTTATCATCCTACCTTAGATTACATTTGGTTTTACACATGTATGCAGCGTTTTTCATTATTTTTTACCCCTTACGGTAGACTACTTTCAGTATGCTCTTCTGTATCTTATTTACTTCTATTTGAGACAGTAAGTCTACATCCTCTAAGTTTAGGATTCTCGATTTTGAAGAAATCGCACATGACGAAGGTGAACAGCAGGTTTATTAAAAACAAATCAAAAGCACAGGATCTCAGTCTACAGTAAAACAAGAGTTAATTTTATGAGTAGCGAAGTCTAATACAAAGTAATTAGACCCGACAGAAGTGTAATAACATATTATTTCTACGCAACTAAAAAAACCTGCAGTATAAACCCTTAAAACTTTAAGGGCCACGTTCACTGCTGTGCTCCAACCGCTGTGCATTGCTCTGGCACGCAAACACACTTACGACCGTGCCTCCTTTAGCATGCGCCAGTTTTGCCCCTGCATCTCCCTCGCCTCCCCTTCCCCACCCGCCCGCGCTACCCGCGCTATTGGGTTCCCCGTAACCCTCCCCGACCCACGCTCCAGACTCGCAACCCCTCGCCCGTTCTTCCTCCCGCTTCCCCTGCTCAGAGAACCCACCTAGTGAACTCTAAGGCCAGCCACCTGTTGCCCGATTCACTACGATCGGCCAAGCACGCCTCCAGGATGGGCTGTCACGCAACCGCTTCGAGCGCTTGAGGTCCGTGGAAGACGGCCGATCCCTAAAGCACGCGCTCCCGCCGAACCGGCCCAGCTGCGGCTCCAGCAGCCGCGGCGACGACCCAGGCTCTGAAGCACGAAGCGTGTGCTGCCGTCCTGCGAGCACCTTCCTTTTCCTTTCCTTACCTGGGCAGAAAAGGAGAAGCCACGGCGCGGGGGCGTGTCTGCGTGGGGGTGTGAATTATTCGAAGGTGCCGAGCAGAGGCCTAAACCCGCTCGTGAAAACGGGCCACGCGCCCGCCTCACAACCCCCGGGTTCTTCTAGTCCCACAGCAACCCACGCCCCCCCCGCTCCGCCCCGGGGCTCGCCCTCAGAGCACCGGGCGGGGCAGCCTCGCGGCTCCCGCCGGCGGCCAGACGGAGACAGCGACAGCGACAGCGACAGCGACAGCGACCGCCCCCCCTCGGCCTCGGCCCCGGCCCCGGCCCGGCCCGGCCCGGGGGCGGGCGGCTGCACCCCGCCCCGCGCAGGCGCTCCCCGGCCCCGCGCTTCCCCTTTCTCCCACCCGTGTTTTCCGGCCGCGCTGCGCCCGGGACCGCGTCCCCCCCTCGCCGTGCCGTGCCGTGCCGTACCGTACCGTGCCGTGGCGCGGCGCGGCGCTCCCCGGAAGCGGTAATGCTCGGCCGGTGATCCAGGAAGCGGATGAGCCGTCCCGCCTTCCCCTCCGGAGCGGCGCTGCGGGGACGCGGGGAAGGGGGTGGGGGGAGGCGGGGGGGGGGGGGCGGCAGCAGGCCCCGAGGCGGAGCGGCCCGGCCCGGCCCGGCCCAGCCCCCCGGCGCGGGGGAGCGGCGGCGGCGTTGTTTCCATGGCGCCGAGCGGGCGGGGGAGCCGGGGCTGAGGACCCCGCCCGCTCATGGACCCCGCCGCGGCGGCGGCCGCCGAGGAGGAGGGCAGGGAGAAGCCCCCGGTGATCTACACCATGGAGAACAAGCCCATCGTCACCTGTGAGTGCGCCCCGAGGCCCCGGGCGGGCGTTAACGGCGGCCGCCGGGGAGGGGCGGGGTGGGCAATGGCCGGCCGGAGGGGGGCGGGGGCCGTGGCCGGTGCCCCCGCCGGGCCCGGGCCGGGGTGCCGGTGCCGGTGGCGTGGCGGCGGCGGGCCCGGCCCGGCCCGGCGCGGCCGGAGGCTGAGCGGGGCGCTGACAGGGCGGGAAGGCCGGGGGAGGCGAGGCGGCGGCGGCGGGCTGCCCGCGGCTCCGGGTGCCGGCCCTCGGCGCTGAGGGAGGCGGCGCCCTACAGGGGGCTCCGATGGCGGGTGTTGCCCCTTTACTGGTGTCCGTCCTCCCCCCCCCCCCCCCTTTAACGGGAGCGGACACACTTGGGTTTGTTTGTCTCTGTTTCAGCGCTGTAGTAAATAACAAAACCGAATGTGGTGCTTACAGGTGCTTAGGGGCAGAGACTCAAATACGACAGTAAATCTTAAACCCCAAACTTCTCGCCAGCCAGCTTTGTGTAGTTTTGCTTCGGGTACGAGAAGTCGCAAGAAGTAAGACATCCTCTGTGGGGAGGGGACGTTCCCGCTGATGCATTCCCACTGACGTTACAATTTCGGTACCGTCTCTGAGACGGTTTATCTAACACACCGGATCGTGTGGTTCCAGCGATGAATTAGTTCTTTCAGGTGTCAGAGGCAGGCAGCTGGGACGTGGGCGCCCCGGTCCCGATGTGAAACGTGGACTCCGATGCTCTTCCAGGTGTAGAGGGCTGTGCACAAAGTTCACTTAAAACAAGCATGTGAGCTGTTTTAATAAAAAAGTGAGATGAATGAGATCAGCGTAGAGAATTCTGCTTTTTTTTTTTTATAACAAAAGGTAACCAGTGGCTCTTTGTTCTTAGTCAAAAGTATCTCAATTGATGACAAAACAAACTACATATTTGCACTTTATCAGCAAAACGCTGGGAATGCTTTATGTGCGTGTGAAATAGAAACTGTGTCACAGGTGTGTGTTGTCTAATTACAACATAAGCATGTATTGATGATTAAGGTCTTAGACTGATATTGGTATTTAGAAAAAATATCCAACTGTAACCTTATAACTGTATAATTATGGAACTCTGTGTATATATATTTTCTTCAAACTATTTTATAAATGTGCTTTCTTCTTTCTTGGACTTTTTTTTTTGATGCAGTTCATAAGCTGAAGTCAGTGGTATCTGTATTGAATCTTCTGTACACACCTATTTCAAGACTTTTGAAACCCATTTCACTTCAGGCTTAAAGTCAGAAAAACATACATATCGGAAACATCTGAAGGATACCGTTGCCTTCCTTGTTGGTGTTATGCTACTGTTCAGGCTGCGGTGGATTGGTTTTTAGATTTGCTGGCTTTATCCCATACTCAAAACTGGAGAGTCTCTGTGTGTGGTGGGAGGAGGGGGGTGGTGGTGCATGTCAGTCCTTACTGTTCCTGTACGATTTGAGTAAGTAACATCTCTTTCGGTCTGTTGAAGTACATGCCGTTTTACCTCAGGCTTGCTTTTTTGTTGGTAAATGCAGAAAAGAACTCTGGCCTATTTGTGCAAGGAAATTTTCAAAATTCCAAATGTTAAATTTCATCAGATTTCAGTCAAGCCCAATTAATGTTATCTTCAGTATCAGATAATTTCATATGGTGAGTGAGCGTACTTTATGGTTGCAAAATGTTTTGGACTTATCACCGTCCAGTATGGTAGCAGCATACTTACAAATGAGATATGAGGTGAATGTTACGTATCGTTTGTATGCCTTGCTCCTAGATTAAAGGAATCATTTCTGGTGCTGTGAACAAGCATGACAGTGGTATCTTTACTGGTATGGACTAGAATGGCTTGGTCTGAGACAAACTAGTTGAGAAAATAAGGCTAATTGAACAAAGGGCTCAGGGATGACATCTCTGGTGAATGTAGTAGGGGTGATTTGCTGCCACTTTTAAACTAAGACATTTGCTCTTAATGGGCAATGCCTTTTGCTTTAGCTGTTTTAGTTTCCTTTTTAATCTGTCCAGAGAAGTGGAGTACTTAAGAGATCTTAGTATTTCAAACAAATGCATTCAACAAAAATTACTTCTTGAAGGAAAGCTCTTCTAAGCATTATATTGCCGGTGGTTAATGAGGAGGTGAAGCTTGGTCTTCCAAGGAGAGAATTGTTGGCTCGGTATTGGTTTGTTGGAAAATGCGTTCAAAGCCACGATATTAGAAGCTGTTCAACAAATACATTTTATCTTTTGCTTTGTGGTTCCGATTGCAGGCAGCTGGATTTGTCTGGGATAACTGCCCCACCTAGCAGGTGCACATGGGGAGAAAACAGACCTGCAAGGGGATGGCTAGTTTTTGGTTATATGAAGGAAGAGTGAAGGTTAAGTGAGGCTGTGTCTCAGAACATAAGTATTTCCTTTTGCTACAAGATTTAGATTAATTAACCTCTGTCAGGTAAACATTTGTATCATTAAATACTCCTGTTAACTCTTAGGGTTTATTCTTAACAAGGGAGAACTGAAGAGAGAGTTTTGTTTGGAACTAAACTTGTTTTCAACACTGTGCATACCAGAAATGTTTTGTAAACAAGTGTTTTTATCTGCTTGAAATAAATTTGACAGTACTCTGAAAGGAATGCTTCCTTGATAAAGAGAGTTATGCTTTCAAATCTGTGAGTTAGTCTGTGTTGTAACAGCAGTTATTTGCTATATATGGTACAATCCTGAACTCGGCACTTTGTGTATGTGCAAGCCTCAGCCTATAGAATAAAAATGGCAATTTCCATGTGGCTTGTGTATTTGATGCCAGTTGCAAGTGCAGTTTTTGTCACTACCCTTTTCACGTTAGTACTGTGACTTAATAGTTTTGTTCTCAGGATTTGTCTGTAGATGCACTGGCGTTGTATTTATGGTAATTGTATTACTTGCAAAACCCCATAGTTTTAATAGAGGGTTGAGATTGATAGAATTCAGCTAGGCGAACTGTCTAACCAAAAACTTCTGAAAAGATTTTCTCTAGGCAAACAGACAACCATATTGGGTAAGTGTGGAAAAAGTAGTATATTCACAGAAAGATGCTGTTCCTTTATGGTTTTTTTCCCCTTTTCTCAAGATGACTACATCCCATGTAGTATTAAATCATTGTCATCAGTTAGGACAGAGTGCCATGATGACTCTTTTCCAAATTAGTTTGAATCACATTTTTATACTGTTGGTCTTACTAGATTGTAAACCCACTGGGGAGTTTCACTGTTCAGCTGTGGTTATGCTCGCTCTGGCACACTACCCTGTAGACTCTCAACTCAAGTTTGCAGCAGTTTATCTTCATTGCTACCAGACCGTGTATGTTTACAAAGCATTTTGAGTCAGCTTCTAGCTTTCTCACTGCTGTAGAAATACTATTTTTAGCATCATTAATTTTTCTTTTAGTTGAAGAGGTAAGTTGAGTGTTTGCATCAGTCATCTTGAACTTGGGTAGTTTCTTTGCAATGTTCACTCGATATAATCTTTAAAACAATGCAAGTTACTTTCCTAGGAAACCTAAACAATGTTGCTTCCTTCTAAGGAGTCCTCTTTGAAATTTTAATTTGAGAAAGTCTATGGAACTTTTATATAAATGTTTTTGCACGTATATATCAACCAAGTGTTCTGATGAAAGAACTTGCACTTTTGTGGCTGGTTTGCACTTAAATTGTTAGCTCTGTCTATCTATATGAAGAAGAGGTTGAAGGCTGAAGACAATCCTGCTAAATGAAGTAATTAATAGGTTTTTCAGAGCTTTCCTACCAAGCTGTTCTTTTGTAACTTATCTTCATGCAGTTGTTGAATATTCCTTATCAGCTTGTAGTATCTCTTTATATCTGTTGTGTGTGTGCATATTTGTTCTCACTGTCAATACTCTGTCTTAGTACAATGAACTTATATATAAATCTTGGGAGAGAATGGGATGCATCACTTTCATCTGGTCCAAGTTCAGAATGTGCTGTGATACACTAAGAGCAAAACCATCAGCAAAAATCATTGTAGGCCCGAGAATGGAAAACGATTGCAGATATCTGCAAGAGCAGCATAAACAGAAAAGGTTAATAAAAGTAAAGGGGTGGGTGGGAAGAATTTTACATCTTTTTGGAGTGAAAAATAAATGCTTCCAGTTAATATTTTTCTGGGTCTGGAAGAGCTTGATTCAGAAGTTCTGTTACTAGTAGGTAGATGTAATAAAAAATGTGCCAACAAGAAGTGGCAGGTAGCCCAAGAGATCAGAATGGTTTGTTGCTAGTGAGACCCTTTAAACAACTATATCCTATAAATGCATTTTCCCTGTTCTCAAAAGGGACTCCGGACTGCATTGTAAGTCATCACTATCGTGTAGTTGATAGAATATTATTCTGTACTTCGATGTCTGATTACATATGTCATGAGAAGCTGCAGTATATTCTTGTTAGTGTTAACCCCTATTTTACAGGTATAGAGTAGTGCAGCAGTAAGTAAAAATGTAAAGTTTCACTAAAAGGATTTTCTTCTGCTGGCTGCTAGTGAATCGGCTAAGATTTTTATATAGCAGTTAAGCTGTCTTGTGTTTTGGTTTTTAGACCTCTTTTGAACATGAATTTGCGTTGGGGGGGAGGAGGACAACCTTTAAAAGAAACAAATATAAAAAACCCATCAGCCTTCCAAAACTTCAGGTGGAGCCACTTATAATAGGCTAGTGAATTATGAAAAAAGACTCACAGTGGAATGTTTTACCAGTAGAAAAATAAGTGGGATCATAAAGGTTAGCTGTGACTGATATTTGGGCATAAAACCTAAACAAAACCACACCAAAGTGTAGTCTTGGCACTGAACTCTTTTAAAGGTATTTGAAGCCTTTTATCTCAGTTGACTGGGTTTGTCATTGGTATCAAAGAAAAATATTTGCCTGCTTTAGTCATCTGACCCCAGGAGTTTTTGTTTTACACTGCCTGTGTAGTTAGTGGGTTGGGATAATTTCCTCTAGAGGAAAAAAAAATTAATTGTGGGAAATTCAGATACTGCAGTGACAAAGCCTATAAACATCAAAGAAATTTGAAAAGTGTTAGGGGAAAAAAAGTAGGTTCTTGGGAATTTTGGGCAGGCATCAGACTAAAAAATGTCAATATTTTATGGTTCTTTTGTATCAGACAGCTGCCACAAAGAGCGCGTGTTCCTCTTGGGAGTCCTGGTAGGGTGGTCATTCCGGTTCTCATATAATTCCTGCACAGATATGCAGCAGAACAAGTGTCCTAGACAGGGGTAGAGGGGCGGGAGGATTGCTGCATTGACTTGATTTACCAAAATGTTAGGGAGAAAGACAAGGAGGAAAGAATAGAGAAAAGAAAAATACTGGATAGCATAATATTTTCAAAATGAGTAGTTTGAACATTCATGTTTTCTTTTGGAGCTGTATTGACCAGGATACTCGGTCCCCTTTGCATTACACTAGAACCTAAACAACGGGTGTTTTGGCATTAGGCATCCACTTTAGTTCTTGGCTAACATTATTTTCAGAATTCTTCCTTGGGATTAGATTTATGGTTACGAGCTGCTATATAGCAATTCAGCCTGTCCTTGAACAAAAGATACACACATCCTTTACTGGTTTACATGACAAGTTTTTGCAGCCAGGTTCACAGTCAAGATTCATTTGAGTAAGTTCCGTTCCTCTTTTGCCTGACCTGGCCATCTTAATGTTTTGGATGTCAATTTGGTGGACGTCAAGGTCACTATGACTATGAAGGTCATAGAAATGTTTTTAACTTATGCTGTCTGATTCAGTGTTTGATTAAGGCTTATCATAAAACCCTTTTAAGGTTCTGCTGCTTTATTTGCATTTGATGTCTCGACAGATACCTGTTTGTCTTAATTTGTTTGTGAAGTGTTTAAATAAGTGGCAAAAGGCATGCCTTCTGAACTTTGTAATGTGGAAAGAAAGGAAACATGTGCCTTCTCCTTTCTTCCCTTTCTCCAGAAGCATTTCTGCTTAGTGTCTATCGTCTGAGCATTACTGTTTTCTATTATTTTGTTAGTTAAAATAGGCTTTACCACTTCACATACAGAACCACCCTATAACTGGAGTGGCATCCCATTCAAAACTCATAGAATTCAGTCAGATACAAGGAAAAATTCCTGTAGTGGTGTGGTTTGGAGTTTTTTTTAATATATATTTTGGAAAGTAGATCATGGATGCAGCAACTACTAATGCTTCAGAGGCATGTGTAGAGAACAAAATGAGACTTCTACCATGCCTAAGGTCTCTTGAGTCGTAGGAATCTTGCATATCACCACTCCAAAACTAGAGTCATCTTTCAGGATTTTTTTGTTCTGTTATTTGGAAAGGTTGTGCTCTTACTTGTCTACTTGCTGTGAGGTGGTCCCCTCCCTCCCCGCAGTCCAGTAGCAAGCAGTTAAAAATTTAATGTGCATCCTGGCAATCTTATGGTCCTTATAAGTCCTTACTACTAACTAGTCTTGATGTTTGTCCTGTGTCAGTGTTGTGTTAGTGTTGCCTGCCGATAACTTCATTTTCAGTGTCCTTGACTTGAGCACGTCAAACATGCTGATTACAGTAGATGCAGGGTTTAGGTGAGCAGAACGCGAAATGTTATAGCCCTTTGGGTGTTTGTAATGTATGGTAGCAATGTCTGGTCTGTGTTCAAAAGATACTGAATGGGTTTTGCATTGAAGGTCTGTTCTCCCTTTTCTTCTAACCCTAGAGGATATTCATGCCTTGATCCCAAAACGCATACTTACTTGTATTTATAAGCCCTCCAAACCAATGCAGGAGGAAAAATTGGCTGGTTTTAAAATGAATATACCTTTCTTAAGCTGATAATGTGATGTGGTTGTCTGGAATAGCAGGGTGCTTAAACATTATCATTTAGTAGTTCCTCTGTATTCTGGAGTAGTCTTTTTTACTCAAGATGTTGCAATCTTGGTGCAGTATAGAAAGAAAACTTTGTTATGCTCCAGAGCTAAAATACATAGTTCGTTCTTTCAGTCAGGCTCCAAGCTTCATGGGCTAGCATCTTGATGTGGTCATCGTGCTGTTGCTAAATCACTAAGCCATATTTCCCTTTCTGTGGGCAGTTGTGAGCTGCAAATCAATAGTGTGTTCTCCATGGCCTGGCTTGTAGAGATGTTGTAACGTGGTATAAGACAGCATTAACAATATGTCTTAACACTTGCTTCGGTATTCATTTTAGAAATTTGTTTCTAGTCTTAAATAAGATTTGTTACAGTACACTTAATTCAGACAGAAGAGGATGAAGGTGAAGTTTACATTTTGTTTTTTTAACTGTTCTAGGAGATTGTATCACTGAATAATAGCTATTGTGGTCAGACATCAGAAGAGCTGGTTTTGCTTGTTCTGGCATTTAATCAGATTTTTTAATTTTTTTTTTTATTTTTATTGTGTGGTCATAGAATTTTGCTAGTGGCTGATAATCAAAATAGTATATATGAGAAAATTGGGAAAGGTGAGTGGACTAGAAGAGGGTTCCCAAGAGAAACTAAAGCATTTAAGTTTAAGTTGCTAAGTAGCTTAGCAAGCTACTGTGGAGGTAATGCCTGGTAGTGTATGAGGAGATGAGGTTGCGGGGTAGGAGGGAGAAGAAAGGATGTCAGGTTCTTCTTCAGCCTTAGCTCCCTGTTCCACAGGAAGGTAAGAAGGTCTTTCTGTTCAGGTTGGGCTGTACAATGGCAGATGATTGTAAAATGGAAACAGGTGGAGAACTACCAGGAAACAGCAGAATTGCCTATATGCCTGTTAAAATCTTAATTGGAAAATGTAGCTCTTCAGCTCAAGAGATCCTGGGGAAGGGTGGGGGGGCAGGGGGCGGGGAGGAGGGGCAAAAGTAGAGTCTCAGTAGGAGGAAGTAAAGGATTTTGTAGAATTAAATTGCAGTCTTTGGCAGAGGGGAATGCAGCCAGCCAGAGATGAGGCAGTAAGGAGAAAGTACAGGGAAGGGAGCAATAGCTGTGATAACTCAGGGCGGCATGTAAATGAGGGTTTTAATAAGCGATACCATTAAACCAGTACGGGCCAGCTCATTCTCCCAGATTTAGAGAGCACACATGACATAATGGATTTTACAGCTGTGATCAAATGCAGTGGCAAATATATTTTTGACCTTACTCCCTTCTCATTCTGATGCGTCTGTTTGCCAGATGTCAAATGCCATGTGTTCTGTTTAAGTATCATGAAAGACTATTTGGGCATTATGCATTGGCTGGTATTGTTGACTGGTCAGTTTGGATTCAAACATGTCTGACAAAGTACCTTGTTCCAGAGTTTCCCATCTCTTTGCTCAAAGATGCTGATAACCATCAGAAGTTGGAAGAACTTACTTTAAGCCTGTCTTTTCCTTGTCATGTCCTCCCTGTACCCAAAGGAAAAGAACAGAATTTAAGAATTGATATTCATATCAATCCGTATGGTAGACCCTACGTTTTGTTCTGTCTTGTATACAAGTCGCTGCTCCAGTGATGTTGCATTTACTGCTGTTGTTCAAAGCCCAAGTGATTAAAGCCTAACCACAGATCTGTGTGTCAGTGTAGGGCCAGCTCTAGCGGACCTGCCCCGTGTTAACAGACCTGATGTTTCTGAAGGCAGCAAGAACAGCACAGAGGGCAGGGAGCTGCTACATGTTGACAGCAGCCCCAGAATAACGGAGAGAGAGGAATCAAACCCAATAAAGCACAGAACATGCACTAATGCTAATTTTCTCTCAGTAGGTCCAGCTACAGAAGGGATGTGAACCACTGTCTAACCAGTCTTCTGGTTTGTGAAGGCCAAATTCTTGAGGTTTTTTAAATATACTTTGTTTAGCCAATGATTCTGGCTGAGGAGCTGCTTGTTTAGTTTTTAGAGTTGGACCAGCTATATGGATGATACTGTCTTTGGTATATGGATTATGTAGCTATGTGGAAAATAGTAATAGGAAGTTATAACAGCATATGTGTTATGTGCCTTGTTGAAGTGTTATGTTAGGTCGTGAGAGCATTTGGTTTAAAAAAAGTCTAGTTCAGTGTTAGACTCCAGTTTCCACATAGCAGGCAAAATTACATCTTTTTATTGAAACAACAAGCCATTAAAAGCATACCTTATTAATCTCTTTTCTATAATTTGCACATGATAATAGATTAATGCCTTTCGCTTTTAGGTGCTGGAGATCAGAATTTATTTACTTCCTTATACCCTACACTTTCTCAGCAGCTTCCTAGAGAACCCATGGAATGGAGGAGGTAAACTTACATTTTATTCTGTGATATTATTTCAGTGTGTGTTTTCAGACTTGGGAAGGTGTGTATTTGTTGTGCTCTCAGAAGCTCTTACCGTAAATTTGAGTTGAATATAGCAACTGACTTGAGGAAAGGAGAACTTAGTCAAGGTAAATGCTGTTCACGATGATCATTTCCACTCAGCTATGTTGAACTTCACCTAAAGAAAAATGATAGTAATGCTCTGTTTCTCTTTTTGGTTTTGTGGTTTGTGGGTTTGTCTTGGTGTGTGCTTTGATGTGCTTTGGAAGCCATGCTCTGAAAGTGGTATGCTTTCTTCTTAATGAGGCTATAGGTAGAACTTATGTGCAATTAGATGTACTTTTCTGCAAGAAGTTTGGTATGGCACACTGTTTTCTGATTGGAAGAAAGGTATTTTGGGAATTTTCTTCTTTTAGAGGTCCCGGAGATACAAAAAATCTTTTAATGAAAGCTGAAAAGCTTCTAGCTCCTGTTCTTGCAAAAAGGAGCATCTATTGCATTTCAAGTGATACCAAATCTTAGTTAACTTTATACAAACTGCAGTAAGCATAGTTTGTGAGTTTCCAATACCAGAGTATTTCAGTTTATACCTCTTACCCAAAATACATGTTCATTTTTGTATTCTGTTATGTATGTCTCGTCCACTAATTTCAGTTTTTAAACTTTGTAGGTCTTATGGCCGTGCTCCGAAGATGATTCATCTAGAATCTAATTTTGTTCAGTTTAAAGAGGAGCTACTACCCAAAGAAGGGAATAAGGCCCTTTTGACTTTTCCCTTTCTTCATATTTATTGGACAGAATGTTGTGTAAGTATTAGGAAAATATAATGAAAAACTGAGTACTCAGACTTAAAAATGAAATTGTTTTGACTTTCTACTTGTGCTCTCTGGTATTTTTCATTTGCTTTGCATGTTTATTTGAACAGTTAAGTCTGCTTGCATAAGTGTGCATACCCAATATTATTGGAAGCAAAAGTTAGTCAGCTTGAGTATTTTTTACCGTAAGCAGTATTTCTTTCTAATGTTGCTTGACACTAAGAGGACAGGCTTTTGAATAACCTATTTTCAGTACTTTTGTCATGAAAAAAATAGGACCTGGCAGTGTTACTGCAGTAGTACAGCACACTTGCTTCATCATACAGAAATGTGGCCACAGTATTTCAGTTATGATCTATTCATGAGGTTAAATCTTAAGATTTGTTATTTTTTCTTTAGTTCACCTTCCATATGTGTTGGGTATTAGTACATGTCAGCAATCTAAACTGGGCAAGATTTGGAATGTCTTAATCCTCTTTATCTACAGTTCACTGCTTTTTGGTTGGCCTCTGTTACGAATTAGTTATCCAGTTGAAGGACAAAGGTGACATCTGATCTGTGACCAATCAAAAAGTATACAGAACATCCTTAAGAGTTGTCTGAATTGATCAGTTTAAAACCAACACAGAAGCCAAAAAAAGTGCTAAACAACACTTCTGTGGTTTGATTTTTATGAAAAAGCTTTTAAACAGATTAAGATTTGAGCAGTGTTAGAAGGTACAAATATCACCCTTCTGTTACTATGTGAGAATAAAACAGTTAAAGCTTTGTAATTTCAAACGTGTTTTTGTTGTAAAGTTCAAGAATGTGTAAAATAAGAGTTTAAATTATGTTTAAGAATCTTACTTTCAGTAATCTAAAGAATACCAATATACCAAATATTAAGATATTAATATTAATATCTTAATAATTAATCTTAATATCTGTTAACCGAAATACTAGAAATAAATTAAATTCAAAGACCAAAACCTAACTGCACTTCACCTAATTTGATTTTTTTCAGGAAGTGAACTTACTGTCACTAATTCTATTTGATATGTCTTTCTGTTTGTCTTCTGTTGGAACAAAATTTCCCTTCTGAAATTGTTTAGAATGTCTTTTTGATTTGATGATTCACCACTTCTCATCCCAGGACACGGAAGTGTACAAAACTACAGTCAAGGATGACATCACCAAGTGGCAGAATGTTCTCAAAGCTCACAGTTCAGTGGACTGGCTAATTGTGGTAGTTGAGAGTGATGCCAAGAAAAAGAACAAAACAAATATCCTTCCCCGAACCTCTATAGTAGATAAAATAAGAAATGACTTCTGTAACAAACAAAGTGACAGGTAAGCATTCTTTTACTTGCAAATGTTTTATCCTTTTGACTAGTGTGCTAATTTAAAAACTCAGCGCCCGATGTAAGGGGTTCCTTGCTCCTTTAAGGACTTTCCTTGATGTCCAGCATTCAAACTGATGGACCGTAAGACCTATGCTTTGAAGAAGACCACACAAGCAATAATGGGAGAAGTTTATTTTCAGTTCTTCCTGGATTCATGGTGGCTTTGAAATGTGCTTCAAAAAGCTTTCAAGTATCTCCTCCTGGCTAAGAGAGGTTTAAGGGGAACAGTGTGGTAATAATCAGTTTTTAGAATTTCAGGGTGTTTTGTTTGCTTAGGTGCTTGCAAAAATGTTACCAGAATTACAGGTAGTGGGAGTGAGGTGAGAGGGGAATATGAAACCAACAGGGCTTATTTTTTTACCATTGTACTTTCTGCCTTTTACTTAATCACTTTTCCACTATGAGATAATTGACTTAAAGCCAGTTTCTTCAGATATTATTTTCCTTAGAATAAAAACAATGAATATATGAAACTGTTTCTGCTTTCGTTGAAGTCAACAAAATACACAAATCTTAATTTGAAACCAACTTAATTAGATGCTGGCTTCCTTATTCTGAAATATTGCCCTGAATCTATTATATATTACATTTTTGTCTTTTAACCTTAAGAGTTAACTTTAAACAGGAGATTTTGCCCCCTAAGAATGAGTGACAGGATAAACATTTGAAGCTGAAAAGAGTAGATGGAAGCACTCATTGCACCTTGGTGTGAGCTGACACTGACTGGCAGGTCAGCATGTTATAACACACTCTACATTGGCAGCACTTTCTTTGTACCTAGACAGTGTTTGGTATATTACTGGATTATTTGGGCAAATAGTTTGGACAACTCTGATGCAGTTTGCTTTTGGTTTCTAACTGATTGATTGGCTTGGTTTAATTTTTTTGCCATAGGATAAGATGACTTTTCTAACCAGAAATGGTGTTTTACTTGGATGAGAGATGTTCCTGCCTTTAAGAGACATCAGTAGTTTTTTGAATGTTACTGAATTGTGATAGAAAAACTGAGGGAAGAAAATGCTCTAAAAAAGGCCGATTTATTTGTGAATTAATGGGATCTGTTTATTTATTTATTTTCCGAGAAAAGCAGTGAAAGTTTTAGCACATAGGATGTGTAAAAACAAATTGAGATACTGTAAGAAGATATTATGCAGGATTATTTTAAGTGACTTAGGAAAGGCTGACTATATGTGATCTAATGATCTTCGTTTGTATCTTGCATAATCCTTGCCAGGAGTAACTATAATTACTGTTCTGATTTGTATTGCTAAGCAAACTTCATTTTTCTTGGATAGCTACAGCATTACTTATGTTTAAGTAATTGGAATAATGTATCCATTATTTGCTTCAAAAAAAGTAAAGCTTTATAGTGCTCATTTTGTGGAAAACACTTAACTCTTCTCATAAACTCTATCACAGACTTAAGCATACATGGAAAAGTTTTAAAAAAGCCATCAAAAAACAACCAAACAAAAAAACCCCAACATACCCACCCCAAACAAACAACCATAACCTTTAACCTTAGTTCTTACCTCTGATTAGTGTTGAATGAAAAACTAAATTTTGTTCACTCTGGATCTGTCAGGTATGCACAGTATTCAGCTGTGCATTTATATGTGAATTTTATGTTTACCTCCTCAAAAATAATTTTTATCAATCTCTTTACAGATGTGTGGTACTCTCTGACCCTTTGAAAGACTCTTCCCGTTCTCAGGAATCTTGGAATGCCTTCCTGACCAAACTCAGGACATTGCTTCTCATGTCTTTTACCAAAAACTTAGGCAAGTTTGAAGATGACATGAGAACTTTGAGAGAAAAAAGGACTGAGCCAGGGTGGAGCTTCTGCGAGTATTTCATGGTCCAGGTAAGAGTCTCTTTTTATTGAAGAAAGTACTTCTTGAGTCCTAGTTTTAATAATGGGGCCTTTTTTTTTTTTTTTTTTTAGTTGGCTCTCTGGTACTTTTAATGTTCTGCTTATGCTTTGAGGGTTGGGGCAGGAAATATGAAGACTGGTATAAAAATACTGCTTTTATATCTTGTTTGCAGCAGTTTTGTGTTACGTTGTAATACAATGCTATTACAGAAGCAGAATCTTTTTCAGGCTTGTCAAAGTTTTATGAACCTCAACTGAAGTAAACAAATTGCATTGAGAAAGTGTTTTAGTAGTTGCTCTTGAATTTTGGATAAATGTCCCATTACTGTGCCTGTGCAAAGACACTCAAACTTGTAATTGGTATTTAATATGAAGGTTGCTATGGTTTCTTTGTTTAGATTATGATCAGTATGTATGGAGATGATTTTTAGAAGTGTCTGAAGTACTCCATATAAAGAATGCTTTGAATTCAGTTTTTTTTATATTTCTAAATACATCTTTGTTTTAGTGGGTATAGAGAAAAGCAAGAAACTCTTCTTTGATAGAATTAAACATCTTGATTCCTTGGGAATTTTCTGGTCCCTGTACAGTGCCATTCTCCACATCAATTCCACCTCACCTTCATGTCTCCTTTGACTTCATGCGCTACCTCTTGCATATGATATATCTAATTCTCAGACTTTTTCTACTTACCACTTTGGCTCTTTTCTCTGTGTACAACTGAACCTTTATCGACACTGCAATTGATGCCTTCACAGCGTAAACAGAGGGGGAAAAAAATTACTATTACGGGAGATGAGTCTTCAGCAATTTTTTTTAACTTGTTTGTACATCTAGTAAAAGTTCAATATCTTGTAGTGGATTCGGATCTGGATACGCAACAGAATTTACTGGCATAGCTGTATTATTTAATCTTCTTTTGTGAAAATCCCTGTGTTAGGAAGAAACGGTGCATCTGCTACAATGGCAGGTTTTCCTATATGTGTGAATACTGGAGAGGAAGAATGTTGGAAAAAGTAGTTCCCAGAGCTCTATGTATGGATGGAGGCAGGCTGTAATACCAGATATTACTAATATCAGTAACATGCTCCTTGTATTGCTTGTGTGTCAAAAGGAAGAACTGGCCTTCGTCTTTGAGATGCTGCAGCAATTTGAGGATGCGCTAGTGCAGTATGATGAACTGGATGCCTTGTTTTCTCAATACGTTGTCAACTTTGGGGCTGGTGGTAAGTGTCTTAAAATGTTAAGTGTATTAATTTCTTCACTATGCTTCTGCTAAACAACCCAGTGCTTTGGGTACCGTGTGTGTACATGAGAGAAAAAGATGGTACATTGCAGTGAAGATGCACTAGGCAGTTTGTGCTCTTGTTTTATGCTGTATGCAGGCTTAAGTTTACATCCGTTATAAAGTTTTGGTTTTCATCTCTGAGGCTTAGAAGCAATTTTTAATGAAAACCTGCATTTTGTTCTTGATGATCATTACAAATGGAGCCCTGAAACTCTGTAATTACATAAGTATCAATCTGGCTGAGATACAGTTGCTGTTTTCACAGCTCACTGCTAAGTTATTCAATAACGAGCTTCCTGGAGAAATGCATTCAGTTTTTTCCCATCAAATTACATGAGACATTTGGTAATCACTACAAAACTAAATAGAAATATGTGCTTGATCTGCACTACAGAAGATTTAAGTTTCTTTTCAAGAAAAATTACTGTAGAAAAGTATCAAATAACTTTAAACTGTTTTAATGAGCTAAAGCATATGTTGTTATACAACAGCTTTAATCAGGTGTGTGTTATAAACCTGGTAAAAATACAGTGCAGGAGTAATTGTGGTGAAATGTATTTGTCTGGACTGAACCTGATGTTATACCTGAAAGTGGGGGCACATCTATCCATGATGGTTGGGTAAGAAATACTTCAGTAGATAAAACTTGTTTGTTTTGAACTTCAGGTAGGCTTAATTGCTAAGAGATACATTACAAACTGATTGCCACTATACTAATAACAAATATGCAATTAAGACAAAATGCCTATGGGGTTTGAGTGTTCTGAAATTCAGTTATTTACTTAGCTGTGGAATTTCTGCTGTTTTTTTGTTTTGTTTTTGAAGCTAAGAAAGACATTACACCATTTATCCATATGATAAACTTTAGAAAGAATAAGCCAGGTCACAACCTCTGGAGGGAGGAAGAAGGGCTTTGATAGAAAGCAGCGGTTGATTCTCAGATATTAACTTTATTTACTTAGATGGTGCAAACTGGCTGACATTTTTTTGCCAGCCAGTGAGGAGCTGGAATGGTTTAATTCTCCGAAAACCAATAGACATGGAGAAGAGAGAACTAATTCAGAATCAAGAAGCTACTCTACTGGACTTGCGTAGTTACCTATTTTCTCGCCAGTGCACGTTATTAATCTTCCTGCAGAGGCCGTGGGAGGTCTCCCAGCGAGCATTGGAGCTTCTTCACAACTGTGTGCAAGAACTCAAGCTATTAGAAGTGAGTCAGTGTAATATATTCCATTATGTGAATGATTTTATCCAATGATGATCTAACAAGACTTTTGAAGTTTAGATGTCGGTGACCAGAATACAGTAAGCACTGGCTGTGAGTTATCAAAATGATGTTGTAATAACAGATTGTAACAGTGCTATAGTTGAATATTTCATCATGAGGATGTCTTTGGAAAAAATTTGGAGACATCATATCTGAAATGCAAACCTGTATTTAGTTATAGTATTCTAGTCTTCACCTGGAAAGTTAACTTCTTAAGCTGGTAGGTAATTTGTCTGCTTCTTTCCTGGATGTATTACCAGTCTTTTGAACTATACTTCCCATCATTTAAATCCATAACAGTGTTATATTGAAGAAAATAAGGCAGAGTGTTTAATATGCTGGTATGCAGGCTAGTAGTCTGTAACAGAGAGCAGTTTTGAACTAGAAACAGTATCTACAGCAGGGCTTCTTACTGCTGTGCAAGTTGGATGCTGCTTTGATCGCCTTCTGTGGTTCTTACTTTGTGATTCCTTTTGGTGCCCTGTAATGCTTTTCTGTGTTATGCATGTGCCTCCATCTCATCCAACAACAGAAGAAAGAGATGGAAACAAGTGACAGCACTCAAAGCTTTTTGTCACATTGCATGCCTTCATGCTTTACCCCTCCTCCCTCCATGCTTTAGTTTCTGCTGGTGTTTTTTAATTCTCTAGAGAGGCTTTATCGGGGATGCTGTACACTGATCATCCTCTGTGTATGACCACAGATGTCTATGAATTGAAATACATCTTTAAGAACAGCGTAGTCTGCATGAGAATATTTCTGGATTTCACCTTGTGACTCACCCATGTCCTTAATCCCATGGGTGTCTGGTTCTCTGTTAGTTCTATCTGTGCTATTTTAACAGTAGCCACTACCTTTTGCCTGTCTGACATTGTGGTAATAAGTTCCATAAGTTCCATCTGTTCACCTGCATTTAAAAACAAAATCTGCTTCGGATGCATTGCCGACACCTTCATGTATTCTAAAACTAATATCTATGGGAATCACATGTTATGTTTTGTGTGTGTGTGTTGTGATGTGTTTTTTTTTTTTATTTCCAAAATAAATACGTGCAGCCTTCTAAATCTCTGAAGGTACTTCCTGCAGTTCCCCTTTTGCTCCACCTGTCTGTCCTGTGCCTCTAATGTTTGGGTCTCTTCTCTGCACTCTCTTATTTCTGCTGTTTCTGTCTTGATGTGGTAATCCAAACTGAATGCAGGTGTTCAGGCTGTGAGACAGTGACACTTAATTGTGCATGCCATGTAGTTATCCCTGTTGTGATCGTTCTTCTTAGTACAGGCAAACCCCTTAATATGGCTTGGCACCACTGACCACATAGCAGAAATCTAAACTATCCTGTTCTTATGATCTTTTTCTTCCTGAAAATTCTTTCAGAATTCAGGTCTTTATTTTTATTTTTTTTTTCAAAGGCATTGTGCTTGCATGTTGAACTTTCCTATCACATTAGTCAATTACCTAGTTTATTATGGGTTTCAAGACTTTCATAGTCTTCTAAAAGGAATATTTTCATGTTGTTTATGAACAGGATTTTGAGACACCATTATTGTGATTATATTCCTGATCTTTAGTAATGCCTATCTTTATCTTGATTCTTGAAATATTCTAGGATGAAACTCTCCTGTCTTTCTCTATCGTGTCCTGACTGATAATTCCTTCTTGGTCTTTTTTTTGTTCCTTTTCTCCTTTCTGTGTGCTTTTTTTGTTTTATTTTTGTTTTTATCTCCATTCTTTAGTTAGCTGTCCGTGACAGATGTCTTATCCTTTGATTAACAGACTTATTGTTGTGAAGGAAACTTTAGTCTAATTTCTTTTTTCATGTTTTTTAATCTACTTAGTGTACTTTTAATTTCAGTCTCAGATCTGATGTCTCCTTAGGAAAGTAGTAGTATATTGACAGAAATTTTTTCCAAGTACTAGTACCTATTAGTCCCCTTTTCCTTCTCTTTCATCTTGATGAGTGTATCAAATCTAGTTAATATAATCACTGTTTAGTTACTTAGCTGTCCTTGTTTCATGAACTAATGTATATAAATTATTCAGGAGGTAGTGAGAGTTGGCCTGTTTTTGTGTGTTCTTAGAGTAAGCTTCTCCAAGAGGCTCTGCTATGTTGTATCAAGAAAAGTATTTTGCTCAAGTATTTTCTCATCTGACTAATGTTTATTTTCCAGTTAATTTTATCTGTTCATCTTCAGGTCTCTGTTCCTCCTGGAGCTTTGGATTGTTGGGTATTTTTGAGTTGTTTGGAAGTGTTACAAAGAATAGAAGGCTGCTGTGATAGGGCTCAAATAGATGCAAATGTTTCCCACACAGTCGGCTTATGGAGCTATGCCACTGAGAAGGTGAGCAAATGATGCAGTGCAGTTGTGGTATTACAATTTTGGAGACCATTTGTTTCTGTGGAACAGATTTTGTACTTTTTATTGTGGAATTTAAGATGGGGTTCTGTATATTGTCTTGAGTCTAGTCTAGACGAGACATCCAGGTTTATATCCACTTTTTGCACTGTCAGATGAGGCCTGGGAATAACTAGGGTGTGTTCACCTCTTTGTCTGTCCCCCCACTCCCTCACCACTAGTTTGATAATGACTGGCAAATTAAACTCCAGAAGCATGGACTCTCAGTCCATGTCAGCTGAGAGAAGGAACTTGAATTTCAGTTATAGCAGAGGAAGCTGCCCGGATATGGATGCATTTAACATTATAAATAGAGATTAGAGAAATCTGTTTACACAGTTCTTTATTTCTTCAGTATGCTAGTATGGTAGTAGTAGACCCCTAACTTCACTGAAGGTATTATCCTTGGCAGCTTGTGAAAGAGGCAAATAAGTAATAATTTGCAATTTTTCAGTTACCACCCCTTACCGTAAAGTAGAAGTTGTAAAGCGGCCTTTTCAGTTTGGTTAAGCCCCTTCCCTAGTTATGGGAATACCTTTTTAAGTTCCACTTGTTCCGTTTCTATGAAAGAGTTGGTGTCTAAGGTTGCTAAAGATGACAAACTCCAGAAACTACTGAAATAGCGTACTGTGATCTTGGAGGATGTTTTTGAAGACCAGCGTAAGCTCATCCTCTTGTTTGCATAGCCTGTAGAATATTTTCTATTTATTTTAATCATCGTTTGTTCATATTTCAGTAGACTTGGGAGTCCTCTAAATGACCCCGGAAGGTCCTTTTCTTAGTGCAAACGCATAGAAAGACAATTTCACCTTAAAGAGTTACTGTTAAAAAAAAATAAGGGTGAGGGGGAGAGCAAAATAAAGGAAACCAAGAATTGTTAAGTGGTGATGGGTGCATCATATTCTTCCCATATTCTTTATGTGTGTCTGTGGAAGGTGTGTACCTGAGTTGGAAATGTTCCTCCCATTCATAGCTCGTCTAACAGAAAGGATAAAGGGAAAATTTGTGGGATAATGAGTAGCAGTAAGGTGGAACAGACCGAATGAACGAAATTTAGCAACTAGTGACAAAATTAAATGGAATTAAAAAAAAAAAGAAGTTAATGGCCATCCCCATTTTATATGGTGTGGAGTAATATGACAAACTGAGACCTTTTTGCTTTTGCGGGCTTGCCTTGGTGGTTGATTGAGTTATTCTAAATTAATTAATCAAATGACCAACAGAACTGAACTTCTGTAAGACGGTATTATCTGCTGACTTCTGGGTATCAAGTGTCCCAGCTGCTGTCTAGAAGGGGTTTTATGGTAGTTCTGTGGCACTGTTTCAAGACTGTTAGCTATGCTAATCAACTCTTGTTCAAGAAGATTTTCACCTGAATAGAATGCTTTGGGTGAATTTGCAAGGTTGTCTAATCACTGCACTGGAGACTGCCTGCATTCTTTAATTATACAGTTTTCAAAAATACAGACACAGTTATTAGAAATGATCTTTGGCAATAACAGCCAAACATCTCAAGCTTTGTCCATGTTTATATGGAAAAACAGAAGGATTTATTCTGTTTCGGTGTTATGCATGTGGGGATGTGTGTGTATATGCATGTGTTCCAATCTTATTTGAATCAGTAATGCATATGCAATTTAATTCTTAATAAAATTATTTTCTACTGTGAGAATAACAGTTACTTTTGAAAGGTTCTTTACTTTCTTCCCATGAAGCAACTTTAATACGGATCTTATAAGCAGTATAATATGACAGCAGTGGAACTGTATTGTAGGAATGATGTAATAGAATAAAAGGTGTTTTATATTGATTTGGTAGCCTATTAAAAACAAGCATCTGGTTTCTCTTGTAGTTAAAATCTCTGGGTTATCTGTGTGGACTTGTGTCAGATAAGGGACCCAATTCAGAAGACCTTAACAGAACTGTCGATCTGTTAGCAGGGTTGGGAGCAGAACGCCCTGAAACAGGTATTACCAGGAATGTACACATTCTTTCTAGTAACTGTCATTGACATTGTCTTAAATACATAGCATATAAATACATCACTAATAATAATTTCGAAGTATCCCATCATATATATAAACATTGATAGAGCTCTCTCATCTCACACGAGTTCCTTTAATGCATCTACTACTTTAAATTACCAATGCATCTCCTTACTGTTGCAAGTAAAAGTTTTTCCATTAATGCTCCATTTATCAGCATTTAGGTAAATAGTCTTGAACAATACTGGTTTTGAATACAGTTTTTAGTACTTTCAGACAAGTATTAAAAATAAAATTATTTGAAAAAGAAATGGAGCATCCCTGTTCTGATGCGAATATATAACCTGCAGCTGGAGCTACAAAGTGATACTATTTGAGTTGAAGTGGTGTTAGAGTGGCTGAACAATCAAATGATTTACTCCTTGTGGATTTTATCACTCGCAAAGATATTTCTGAAGGAAAGAAGCTTTCAGATGTTAAATATACTAGAACAATTAGTATCTTTGAAGCATTAGCTGACAGGCTGACGCGTCACTCTTGCAGGTATGATGATGTGTGATTCTTAATTCAGTGCTATGGTGCCTGTTGTCTCTATTTAAAATGGGGGCTTTTTTTCTTCTAGAGATATTGACAGATATTTGGTCTGGCAAAGACTTTTAAATTGAGCAAGCTACTTGAGAAAAAAAAAGCTTGGTCTTGCTCACCATTTTCCTTTGAAGTGCATTGTTTAAAGTAGTAAAATACCTTTAAATTACAGTATACTTCTGTCATGCTGATAAATCCAGCAGTGGGGAGTTGTAAGAGTATTACTCTTAGCACAATATGGTATTTAAGTACAATTTTGTGTGTTTCTAGGTTGAAAAAAAGTTATGAAATACTGTGTGGAGAAGTTAGTACAGTTACTATATTGCTGCTTACCTTTACCCTTATACCCTGAACATCACTCTCACGTGCATGCACACAGAAGAGAGTTGTGAAACAGCCTTTCTTGATCTTATTTCAGAGGCTGGGGAAGAAACTCGTGATCTGTCTCTGAGTGTTAATGACATTTCCCACATAAAATTACTTTTTAGTTTTCTTTCCACTTTCTACTGAAGGAAAAAGTTATGGTGGGGGGTGTTATTAAAATACATTCCTATTTTAAGTGACACCTCTTGTTCTGCTTTTTTCTAAAGCCAATGCATCACAGAGCCCTTATAAGAAACTTAAAGAGGCCTTATCATCTGTAGAAGCTTTTGAAAAACACTACTTAGTAAGTATGAGTTTTGGTTATTTATATTAGTTCTGTGTGTTTTCATTACAGATTGAATAGGGCCAAAATTTTCAAACCTGAGAAGATAACATTGAGAACATAAATCTGTATTTCTGTATTTTGGTATCAAAGGCTATTGCTTACACACTGAACACAACAAGGCTGATTTGTTTTACAACTGGAACCCTTTATGGGCCCCAAGTTTCATATATTTGGATTAACTTTAATATTTACAGTTATGAGTTGGAAGTTATTTTCTGTAAGTATGTATACTTAGTTATTAAAAAAGCCAATGTCATGGCTATCATACTCTGCTATCCCAAATTCAGAATTAATTGAATCTTCCCCAGAAGAATATTGATGTGTGAATTCAGCTTCCTTTTGAATTGTTTAGACTTGCACCTTGCAATGGGTGTCTGTTGAATTTTTTATATAAACTGTAGAACATCTGTGGATAATAGGGTTGGAGCTTGCATAGATTGAAACATTAGAATTCTCATTATGCTTTAATATGCATGTTTATTTCCTGACAGTTCCCTTATTGAGGAGCCATTGTAATGATCTTCTGTTTTTTTCCATAAAAGATTGTTAAATAAAACAAAAAAACCCTGACTGTCACAAGAGCGAGTTTGGTTTTTGGGAGTGGGCATTTTTTCCCTTAAATAATTTTCCTCTGAAATTTCTTATATTTGCAGTACTGCCATTAAAGTTTTCTGGGGAAAAGTTGGAGGAAAACTGAGCAATTTGTTTTTTATTTTTTTAATCTGAAAAGTAGGTGGTACTTATTTTTTACAAAGTTTTATTGAAAAAAAAAAAGTCTCAAAAGATTTTGTCTGAGGATACCAGGTTTCATTTTTATACTTCATTTCTTTATAAAACTAGTTGGATAGCTGGACCAAAACTAAAATCTTCAGAATTGCTAGCTGCTCTTACATGTTCAGTTCCAACTTGCACCTGAAGATCTCAGCTAAATTCAGCAGTATCTTTCTAAATTTAAGAAACTAAGTGGGATCTGTGGAGTTTGCCAATGAAAGAATTGCCATTCCTGTTTGTATTTCTGACTGCACTTTCATGCAACAGAAATTCTGATATCAGATACACTATAAAAGATTGTTTTCTATGTAGTTGTTACATAGCTATATACAATTTCTATGTACTCATATTTTATCCATGTATTCAGTGGAGAATAACATAGAATTAGTTAAAATTTCCAGACACGGCTAAGATAATGTATTTGCATTTAAAATTTTAATGAGTCTGGAAAGTAAAATGCAGATTTCCAGACATCTTGAAAGCAAGAAGTGATGAACTTTTATTGCCAGAAAAGGCTTTGTTCTCATTCAATGGCTAGTCTCATGCAACAAGTTCAGAATCTTTTGTAAGACTGTCAAATCTTCTACAAGCGTGTTGGCTTGTACCTTAATTTTGGGGGAATGTAGCTTTTCATTTGTATGTGTAGCTGGTGTCTAAGACCTTTCTGGTTATACTGATCTGTTAAGGAGTGATTGCTTAGTTTATTGTAGGATATTGTTGTGAGTTCTTTATTTAAGAAGTGATTTTTCTAGGCTCTCCATAAGAAACATAAAAAATGGCCTAAGAAAGGCTTTGGGAGTTCATTTTAGGTCATTTTGCTGCCCCATAGGAAGTATCTGACAGACACTCTGCAAAATATTTAAGCAGTTGGAAGCTCTTAAGCAATTTGGTTTGAAGGACTTGATGATCCTAGAGGTCTTTTCCGACCTTAACGATTCTATGACAGAGTAGTTCTCAATACACTAAGTGAAGGAGAATGAGTTTCTGTGGAAGGTTGCTGACAGTCAGAAGAAGCTGTGGGTTTGTAAACATGATGTGAAATGTTTTTCTCTATCTGGTCAGAGATTATTATGTGTTTGAGAAAAAAGTTTGGTGGTGGTATACAGTGTGTGTTGTAACTGCTAATTTTGTGAGAAAGATTTATCGCTGTTATTACAAGCTTAGGGCAAGGTGAGGAAAGTGACATGTAGACCCTGTGGTTGCACTGGAAATTAAGCTTAAAGATGACTGACAAACTTCAATTTGGGATTGCATAGCTTCAAGCAAAATTCCTTTAAGGCACTCTTACGAAAATACTTATTCCGATTGTAACTTAGCATTTTGCATTTAATTGTTTACATACTGCAAAACTTTCACATACTTAATGGTATTATGTGCAGCTTTAGTAAAAGAATCATGTACCGCATTCTTTATGGAGTTAATTTGGTTCTGAAGTATTACTTGTGAGACTCTGGGGCAAGCTCTAGTATTGTTCTAAATATGTTATGCTGTGTTGTATCCTGGATTGATAATCTAATGGCCTATAGTCACTGAGAAATAGGTGCTTTCAAAAAAAGACAGGAGGATTCAAGTGTAAAGAAGTGCTTGAAACTGCATCTTATCTATTATTTTGGTGGTTTTGAGTTGTCTTATCTAATTTTTAATAAGCTTTTTCCTCCTTCTATTTAGAACACAGATATAGGATAATGACCAGCTGCAGAAAAAGTGAAGATGACCTGTTACAAACTGCTCTATAATGTGTGCTGGGGGCAAGGGGAAATCTAAAAAGTTGACTCATTCTGGTCATTTTGTTGTAGTAACTTAGTAACTGGCTATGAGTTTGTGTGAAATACCATGTAGCTACTAAAAATATATAAAGCTTATAATAGTTTCTTTTCTTTTAAACAGGATCTGTCGCATGCCACCATTGAAATGTACACAAATATTGGAAGAATTCGCTCAGCTAAGCTTGTGGGAAAGGACTTGGCAGAGTTTTATATGTAAATGAATGTTTAAAATATCTTAAATGCATTACCTTTGAAAAATTGGAATATAATCCTTGAGGAAAACACATTGTATTTAAAAAATAATTTTGGAAATTATTTTTTAACATGTAAACATACACTAAGTTTCAGGCTGTATTTCAGCAAAAACAAGAAAAAGAATACCGATGATCTCTTTATATCAAACCCTAATTCTCATCTCATGATTTAGTACTCTTACCTTTAACGGTCCTGTGTTCTTTGGCTTGATCCTTTCTTCTCTTAGGGAGAAAAGGGCAGCGGGGCAGGGGGAGGAAAGAGATAACTTTAAATTTACTATAGCCTGCTTTGTAAGGTGGCTTCTGACTTGTTTCAAAGTTTATAGTTATCTTAACTACATATGTGTATATATATACACCTAAGAAAAGCCAGAAAACATGTTCTTTGGCAAGTAATCAACTTCATATCTGAGGTTATGATTGCAAAAGGTTTGTTTCCCCCACTGCGAAACTTAAATTGATTTTATCCCTGATTTCCAAATATATTTTTTGTGTTTATCCCTGCTGTTAAATTCCACTAAAGGAACCTCTTGCATTGGTTTTCTGTTTCATTTATTTTTCTTATTTAGAAGAATTTGGGAGTCCTAAGTGGGTGGTTTTTTTTTTTTTTGGGAAACATGTTTGGGCATGCTTCTCACCTATGTTCACTAAAGCAGTCTGATCTTCTAGCTGCAACAGATTCTCCTAAATTAACTTAAATTTTCACCTGGGGGAATAACATTAGGTTTAAAGACTACCATGGAACTGCAGTGTAGTGATAAAATGATATTTTCATTGAAGCATTTTCCTGCTTTAAAATTGCTGAGTACGCATATTTTTTGTTAACTCTCAGAAGCTTGAGATGGCTTTTGTTGTATTTGTGGGAGGTAGCTTCACCTCACTTGCTCTGACTTGGGATAGATCTGTTTATGAAGCCTTTCATTGACATGGTATATTTACACTAATTGCAGTTCTGCTTGCTTAAGTGCATAAAGGTAGGCCAATATGTTGATCTGGTACCAGCCAAATAAAGAGCATAATGGTTCACTGCATCTTGTTCTGCATTCGTATGCAATGTTCCTCTCCCGTCACCACTTTTTGAAAATGTGTAGAGTGTTTTCATGGCTGCAGAGGTTCTTATATCACTCTGTACTCATTTCTTTATTTTTAAAGGAGGAAGAAAGGTCCACAGAAGGCAGAAGTCTATCTTCAAGGAGCACTGAAAACTTACCTTGCTGAGGGCTGGGCATTGCTCGTCACACATACGAGAAAACAGTTAGCTGAATGTCAGAAACACCTTGGGCAAATAGAAAAGTATCCTCTAAAAGGTGGAGCCAGAAAAATCAAGACCAGAGAAATGATACTTCTGATTACTTTTCTGATATATCTCCAACTTCTAGTTAACAGTAGAGACTGCCAAACGTGAGACAGCTGACTTATTTCTTTTCATTGTTGCTGTTCATTTGAGGAGGGTTGGGTTATTTATTTTTTCATTTTTATTTTTTTAACAACTGATTCACTTAAAACCTTTTGCATTTGGTTGCTGCTCTCCGTTTTAAACATATTTTTTTTTTTAGAACTAGACTTAGATATTGTAAATATCTGCCTCCTTTGAAAATTCTTACATCACTTTTAAATGCTCTTAAATTTTTCTGCTTCAGTACAAATGCTCTTAAAGAATCTGAGCCAGTGATATTGCAGTCTTAGCTAAATACTTAAATGAGAGTTTGTATCCCTAGCACTCAAGTATAAAGAATGTCTTATGACTTAGTTATGGTAAGTGATGCTGTAACAGCTGGCAGATTCTCAGCCAAGTAAATTGGAATATAATCAAATACTCAAATTATTTAGTTCTAAATGTTGAGCAGTGTAATGCAACACACACTGGTTCTTTAGCTTGCATGCTGTATTCATCTGTTGTCAAATAATGAATTTTTTTATGCTTACGGATCTTCTTAGATGGGGAAGATTGCACAGGTTAAAAATGGATCATATCTAAGTAGGTCTGCAAAAAGTAGAGATTCTGCAGTATTCTCAGATTATAGTAAATCTTCCATTGTTGTGTTTTTTTTTTTCTAATGGAAGAGTGTGGTGATGATAAGCAGGTCTTGTATTAAAAGATTAGAAAAGCAGTACTTGAACTGTCTTGTTTTCAGTCAGATTTCTGAATGTTGTAGGTTTCTACCTCATGTTTCCTTAACTTTGTTAGTTATCTTCAAACAAGCAGCCTTTTAGCTGGTGATAATCACTTAACAGAAGATGAACGCAAAAGCTTTTGCCAAGAAATACTAGATTTTGCCAATCAGCAAGCAGAGAACCAAGGTAAGTCTGGTTCTTAAATGCTTAAAACTTAAGCTGCTCTAATCTGATCTATCCCTAAAAGTAGATTAGAAGGCTTTTTCTGATTGTTTTCATTACCTTGTGTGTAACTTCTGAATCAACATGGTTTTGTGGTTTTTTTGTCATCTCCAGAGCATTTATAAAACTTCTGCAATAATTAAGACTAGTTAAAGATGAAAGAATAATTAACATTTTCATCCTGAATACCATAAAGTCTTTTTTCCTTCACTTATCTGCTTCTCTGCTTTGATAGCTCAGAATTTATCTTGTGTTGGGTTTTTTTCAATTCCTAACTTAGCTTTGTCTCTACATTGCTAGCACGCAGGTGGCAGCTCTGTGATGATACTTCTTCGGTTTTGATGTTAGATCTGTTCCCATCCACTTGCAGCTTGTTATATTGACCCATCCTACCTCTTCTTTATTCTTCATGCTGCTTCAGCAATACCTTGTCCTCAGATATTAATCATAATTCAAATTCATATGGAATACTTCTTGTAGATCTGAAGACTGTTCATTTTTATGCAGAAGTTTTTATTGACAAATGGATCTACCATAAGTAGTGTGTTATTTTAGACTTGTTCTTAATTAAGTTTTGGTACTGCCTCAGTGTTGTGTTTTTGGAATCTAGAAGAGAATGAAAAACTCTTGTCTAGTAAAGCTGATGACTCAAGGCACCAGTCTGATCATTAGTTTCTTAAACTTGAATTTGCTCTTAATTTATGTGCTCTGGGAATTTTGTCACTTTATGCTACTGTATTAATGTAGAACACTTTATGTAGTTGTGGAATGTTAAACTTCTTAGACACTATCACTTAGTTTAGTTGTCTTTAATAGCCTGAGTACTAAAATTGTAGTAGACGTAACTGTTAGAAAACAAATCTCAGCATCTTTAAGTCTTACTTCTATGCAAGATAAAACTAAAATATGAAAGTATTGATAGGTTGTGAAAGGATTCATTGTGAAAAGTTGTTGATCCATTTAATTCTAGGGGTTAAATTTTTGAGGGAAAAGAGTTGCTAATCTCCAGCAGCACTGGAGATAAATAAAATCCCTGTTTTTATCTTACCAGGTCAAAAGGTTATATTGCCTATGCACTCCTTTGCGCAGTTGAAAACTCTACATTTTGACCCTCCAAATGCTGTTGTCCACGTGGGTGGAAAGTTGTCTATTGAGTTGACTTTGCTGAGCCAAATGCCCATCCCCGTCCAAGTGGATCAGATTGCCATTCATGTTCACTTCAGCATTGAAAAAAACAGTTACAGAAAAACAGCTGAGTGGCTCACTAAGCACAAAACTTCCAATGGTGTTATCAGCTTTCCAAATGAAGTTGTAGGCTTTCCTTTGTCAAGAAACAACTTGCCAGCACTGGAGCTATATGAAATGTATGAACGGAGTCCCTCAGATAACTCTTTGAACACAGCAGGAATTATCTGCAAAAATGTGCACATGCTACTACGAAGGCAAGAGAGCAGCAGTTCACTGGATATGCCCTCAGGAGTGACTTTAGAAGATGGGGCTCATGTGTTGAAATGCAACAACTTAATACTGGAACCAGGGGTCAATAAAATAACATTCAATACTCAGGTATGTTTTTATAGTTGAGTGAATGTAGCACTCATGAACGAAGAACTGAAAGCACTGGCTAAGGAAGAGCACAGTGCTGGCAAGTGGTACCTGTATTGCTTCCTGTTACAGCTTGGGTGATGCCGTTCCCCTTGTGGCTTTCTTTTTGTTGTTCTAGACCTTAATTTCCCTTGAAAGAAGAGGAAAGTTGTGTTTGTGCCAAAATGTATAGGTGACTCTCCTATTTGCAATCATTTGAGTCAGCCTTCCAAAACTTATTTTAAATATCTTGATTATTGCTGCCAAAAATTAAACTGATAAATTCATATACAAGATAATGTACTGCTCATGAAGTCTGCTTTCGCTGTTCAGCTCATTGAGAATAATGTTTAAGAATTTTGATGGGAATGCATTTTCTAATCCTTAGTAAGTGACTGTGTGGTTAAATTTGGTTGATAGCCTGTTTGTCACTGTGGAGGGTTGTAGAATATTTTTTCACTTAGTGGATGTAGTAAACCTACATGCAAGAAGTATGACAAAGTTAAGCTCAGCTTCAAGTATTTGAATTTAGAAGATGTCAATTATAATTGCCCCCATTATTCATCTTAATTACATATGGAATGAGAAGACAAGAACATAAGGATTCTCTGCTACAGGAAGACTAAATTTGCATGAGGAAACACCTGTGAAAATAGTGTCACCATCTAAATGCTGCCCTCAGAAAATTGATTACAGTTCTGCTTCTGCCATATAGCGTTGTATATGAAACTCCCTCAATTCCCGACTTAAACATACACTCTAAGTCGGCTTAATACTTGGAGTAATCCTTTTTTTCCTCCCATTCTTCCCCCAGCAAGCTAAGTACTCCCGGTAATTGCTGAAATATTTAAGGACAGTAGTGCTTATCATTTCTGTTCACACTGCATTACTACTAGATGCACAGTAACTGGAAAATCAGTAGGCCTTGAGTGCCAATCGTGTTGGTTGTGGTGGTGGGGGTTTTTTTGCTTGTTGGTTTGGTTTTTGTGGGGTTTTTGTTTTGTTTTAAACTGCCACTCGTTCTGTGCCCTTGTACTTTGCTGGTCTGTGGTTTGCTTGTTTTAATGAAATGGGGAAAGGCATTTACCTGCTGACTTCGTCCTAGGAAGTGAAATGCCAAGCATTTTCAAAAGTGAGACCTCACCATCTGTTTGGCATTCTAGGAGTAGGAGCTTCTGGCCTCAATTATCATGTTGTTCTGTTCTTTGGGTTTCTTTAAATATTTTCTATCTCCCTCCCCTTCTCTGTAACCCTTCATAGGGAAGTATTTAGTCAAGTTCAATGCTACAGTAATGAATGTTGGAGTAGGGAAAATCTGAGTGAGAAACGCTGAGAAATTCAGTGCAGCATCTGAATGATTAACAAGAGATGGGGCAGCACAATGAGGAATGCAACAGGTGTTTCATAGCTCCTTCGTTTTCTGAGCATTATCCAGCCTGTATATAGGAAAGGATATGGATGCTATGAAGAGAGAAACTGTTTTACAGTCATGTATGGTATATACGCCTGCTAGCTTTGCCATTTCCTAATTGGATTAAATTAGCTTTTGTGCCTTTTGGGTCCCTTTTTTTTTTTAAACTAGCTTTGAAATAAAAATCTGCATATCTGCTTTTGATGACTAAAAATTGGTAGCTAGACAGAGCTGGCCAGGAGGTTACTTTAGCATTCTTAGCATATTTTAGGTGCTCTACACCTGAGATTTTAACTTTCTCCCCTTTTTTTTCCCATTTCTTTAATTGTTAAATTCTATCTTGTCATAGAAATTTGTTTAGAATGAAGCTTTCTATAGGCTTACATACTCTGCCTGTCCATTCCTCTGGCGCTGGGGCAGAAAGCACTGAAGAGATGTGCTTGGTACACGTGCACATGCGCATCGTGGAACCTGTGTGAATAGCAGGTATCTCAAAATGGAAGTTGAGTTCAAGGCCCTGATGATACGATGTGAAATGGCAATAATATCTTTTGACCTACCTACTGACCTAACTTTTTAGGTTTCTCATTCTTTCAAAGGATTGGGACAATTTAATGGGATTTGGAGATGTCAGAGGTCTTGTTGGCTGCATATGTAGTTTTCTGTAAAATAAATTAACATGTATGTAGAACTAGATTTCAGGTGAAGGAGCCTTACTAGAAGAAAGCTGTTAGAGACTGTTCTGAGCAGGCATTTTGGCTTAGTGGGATCAGGAAGCAATCTGAAACCACAGAAGAAGAGATATGGTTAATAAGCTAGATATAGCTCTGCTTTAAATTTGGCTTGCTCTGTATGCTTCCGGTGGCTATTGGACGATGGACAGCCTTACGCTTACAACTTTACTATTTTCCCAATCCTGCCCTCTTGAAAGAACTTTGCATGGGAAGATTGCTCAGTGTGAATCCTACTTATTTTTATACAGTTGTTCAAAGCATCTGTTCTTAAAGGGAAAATCTGAATGTGTTATAATTGACAGTGTATTACTAGATAACATGATGAAAGCTTCTCTAGATTTGAGCTGCAATATTTACAAAATATTTACTAAAACTCTGTTATCGTTGTAGCAGTATACTGTGTCACTTCTACTGGATTACGTAGCTGGCCAGAGGATAGAAACTGCTGACAACTTGTTCTCTAGATTTTCTTACAGTAATGCTTAATTGCACTACTTTTGCAGAAAGAGGACTGACTGTGCTCCTAAGGTGCAGAGGGAGTCCGATTCTTTCTGTAGATCTTAGACTGATGATTAGCATTATTTATGCTGATAGCAGTGTTCCAGTGTATTTTTTCAAGCTTTAAAAGAGATCAGAAAGCATTATCTAAATTCTTTAGACCGATATTCCCATCCCACGTTGAGTTTTAAAGTATGTATGTATTATGAAAGACTTTATTCATGCTTTTCTGTTTATAAAGTATTCAAGGGATAAAATTTTAGTGACTTTAATGTCAAAATGCATAATACTGAATTACAGTCAGGATTTGCTTTGTAAGTAACTGTGTAAGTGAGGTTTGAATGTTAAGTTGCTGTGGCTTTTCTCCATAACTTCTAAACTTATTCTTTAGATTTAATTATACGCAGCATCAATATTTATGTATTACACCTTGGTAAAATGGCACATGGAAAAAGAAAACATTTCCCACTTCCCTAGCAGTAGTAGCTATGAGCAAATAGAATCAAGAATAAATATACTAGCAGGTGTTACAGATTTGCTTTTTATAATGCTATCAAAAACCACCCAGAATTCTATTATTCAGGGTAAGGGAAGAGTTTGAAATTAAATATGTATGTATTTTTTTTTATAAGCATTCACACAGGGGGTGAGGTGGGGAGTGTGTGAAATCGATAGCTTGAGCTGAAAGCTGTGCCTTATATAAGTGTTATAGGATTTTATGAATGTTAGCCAAAGAAGCGCTTCACTGCTTGCTAAATATAATTTCAGTACTTATATTAAAATATAATTATGTTTGTTATGGGGCCCTTGTGGGGGGGAACCAACCAACAAACACGACAGAAAGCACTCCAAAATAACAATTTGACAGCGTAGCTACTATATTAGTTAATCTGAGCTACTATATTAGTTATTCTGATTATTGGTACTTGTTACTTTGATGTTTTTTCTTGAATCAGCCAGCATCTAGAGCTTCTGTCTTAATGGGGCAAAAGGTGCTCCTTGTGAAAATCTTGTCACTTACTCAGAGAACAAGTCTGTCGTTTTAATTTACAAATGCGAAGTATCTGATAAAAATGAGCTGAAAACATGCTGTTCTTTAGTAGATGGTTTGTTCTAGAAGTGTTTCCTACATTGAAAAATCCATTCAAATGTTTTCTTTGAAGGCCAAAGAACCTGGGACATACACGCTCAGGCAACTGTGCACTTCAGTGGGGAAAGTACAGTTTGTCCTTCTTCATATTTACCCAATTGTGCAGTACGATGTATATTCTCAGGAGCCCCAGCTAAAAGTGGAACCGATGACTGGTAGGTTCAGTTGCTATGCTGAAGTTGTTTTGATGATTTCTGTTGTGTACTCTCATGGGACTAGATGCAGCATTTTCTGGCTGGAATATTACTCAGATTTTTTTTGCCATACTCTTAATTTTGAGTCTAAAATAAATTCTAACTTTCCAGATTATCCACCAAGCATGCTCTGTCAATGATGGCTAGTTTTCAACAACTAATTCCAGTGCTTGGCTCTGAAACATGTAGTGTCACTTTTGAACATGAATTTGAAATGTAGTGTTACTTAAATATTGGGTACGATTTAAGCTGCCACACTGATGAGAAGTGAATATTTAAATTTGTAATTGACTGAGCTCCTTAGGGGTTAGTTCTGTGACGCTGCAGTCTCTTTGGTGTTTACGGGAAATCCGTAAGAACTGGGATTCACTACTAGAGGTGAGAATATAAACTTATTAAAATTTAATACTGAATACATCCTTTGGTTTCATGGACAGCTGAGCATTACTTGTTGAAGAGTTTATTAAAGTTTATAAATGGAAGTTAATAGTGATTTTCTTTTCAGGCTATTAACTGAGGCAGTTGAGGAGTTAATATGCATTTTGTGCTATCATTCCAATTACAGGGGTTGCAATGTGTGGCGAAGGAAGGACAGGCATATCAGGCATTAATCAAATGAACTAACCCTATGAAACTGATGGTTGTGATTCAGATATGTGAGACTCTGTGCGCATACTGGCATTCTTGTTATCTTGATTATGTAAATACAGCATGTGGGTATGACTGGCATCGCAGGTACAAAAATATAAAGCTGTCTACAACCTGGAGAACTTAACAAAAAGCTTAGTAAATTCTTCAGGATTATTGTATTTCACTGGATTCTGTGCTGCCAGAGCTACACAGTATGTAAGCCAGCTAGTCTAAGCCATCCAAGAAACAGTGGTTTTGGTCACTCAAGTTGAAACAACCGGTTTCTCCACACCAATTGTATCTGAACTAGGTTTAATGTGTTGCACCGAACCCCCACGCTTTTAAGTTACCCTAATGTGTGACAAATTGTCTGGGAATATTGCTAACAAGCCTTAACAGTGCATTGTAACCATCTACTGATGAGTACTGGAATCTGTTAACAATTTCTGCTTTCTTCTTCAGAGAGTCTTTTGGCTGGCATTCCCCAGAAGGTGAAATTCACAGTGACTACTGGTCACTACACCATGAAGAATGGGGATACTTTGCAGCTCAGTAACGCAGATGCCATGCCTATTCTGTACCATCCAGAGAGCAAGGCAGTGATCTATTCTAATACCAGGGGTAAGAAATGAAGTAAAACAATCTTTAAATGGCTGCAAATTCAGTAATCCTGAAGTAAGCCTGTACTTACAGTATTAAGAACACTGACACACTCTTTTTCAATAGTCGTTACTAAGAACAAATCTAGGGACTTGGAACTAGTACTTCAGTGCAAGAAACGTCTTAAACTTTCACCCTCACAGTAGTAGTGTGAACTTTCCAGCAAACATAGCTGGACAACTTTTACTTTCATTGATAAAATTCAGTAGGCATGGTGAAACTGCTGCTGCAGTGAGCATCTGTCATCATTTCCAGGTGCATCATGGTGATCTTTTATTACTATGTGGGCTCTATTTTGACTAGACCATTTTTATTGTGAAGTAGTTTTAAGTAGGTTTTTACATAGTGCTCTATGTAAATGGAGCATTTCCTTTTAAACGGATGAAATCCTACTTCCTTTTTATCCCAAGCATAAGTGCTGTATAATTGCTCAAACACAAGCAACTTTTACATAAATGGGGAGAACAGTCTTAAGAGACTTGATGAAATTAAGATTAAAATAGACGATACAGAGGCACCCCATTTGTAGTATGTTAAAGATAGATAATGAATGGTGACCAAGAATACTGTTGCATGTGTGTTCAATACGTTGTAAGTTTGCTTGAAGTGAAATTATGAGACTAAGGTGGTGCAGAACACTGTAAAAACTTCAACAGGTGTCATATGATGGACTAAAGTAGATCTTTAGCTAGTTTGAAGCTTGTTATCAAATTGTCCTCTTAGTTCTTTCTTGAACATTGGAAGGGACTACTACACGGAATGTGATCGTTACCTTCCTGCAGTTTAAGAAGGATGGAGTGTTACTATTGGGAAGTTGTGAACAGCAGTGGTATTCAGGATGTGCAGATTACAGCTCATTTGAAGAGATTACTGTGGAGTTATATAACATGGTTCCTGGTTGCATTTTTTGCAGACGTGGCGGTCTTGGTAGGAAGTTGTTATGGCACCACGTATTCTTCTATGGCACTTAGCTTTTTAGGCTAGTTTCATTACTTACAGATTAAAATGGAAATTGGGAAGGGATGAATGTGTTGTTTTAAAAACTACTTTTTTCCCCATTCTACATAACTGTAGAAAAGATCTCAGAATCATCATTAAGGATTCAGTCTTCTGAAAAGATCACAAGCATCAGTTTGCCAGTAGCTCCTGCATATCATGTGATTGAATTTGAACTAGAAGTCATGTATTTGCCATCAGCCACAGAATCTGCAGTGGAGAAAGAAAATAGTACAAATAAAGAAGTTCACAGAAAAAACAAAGAGAAGCAGAAGCAGGACAACTGCATGGCTACTGTTGACCAAAAAGTAAGATGTAATTTAATGTTTCTATTATGAAATCTATTTGATCACAGGGGCATACGCTTCACAAAACAGAAGTGGTGGTAATGGAGGGGAGGAGGGAACCTGCTTATGTTAAACTAATTTTCCTTTAAAAGACGTATGTGCAAAAATCATACCAAATGTTATAAATGTAAAGGAAACAAATAGAAGCAGAAATATACACTATGTTTACTATATTGTCAACTGTTCCACAGGCTAGTAATCTGAGTTTTAATGTTGTAACACTCACAGTTTATATAGGATGAAGGATACTCATGTCTTTGTAAACAGTGGCATGGTGGTCTTTTAAATTCTCCCTTCTGACTCATGGAAAAGATATTTTTTCCACTTGCAAAGATCTGTATGCTGCGTTGAGGTACTTAACACTATAGTGTTTCAAGCTGTCACATTATTTAGTTGGAGGTAACTTTTCCTCTTAATTTGCCTTATGAAGGGTGAATAAAATAAGTGGTATGGAAAGAAACTCTTCTGCTGACTGCAAAATGATCTTGAAACCATCACCTTTCACAGTGTTACTCCTGTTAGAATTGACCAAGTGTGCTGCAGTGTATCCTTGTGTGAGAAGAGTTGGGTAAAAGGGAATAGGTATAGACTAGCATTGCTAAAATGTGATGTGACAAAAGATTTTTATTTTTCTTCTCTGTATTTAAAAATATGTTGTTAAATATACATGCTTTACAATTGGAAGAATGGCAGCATTCACTTCAGGAGCAATTCTTCAGTTAAGTGTACTCTTCAAGTTAAAACAAATATACATTAAATACAAGCTCAAAATATTTTTAAAAAATGTATTTAATATATTAAAGTACTATAAAGACATTTCAGTAATAGATCTTATAGCAATTTATTTTATATTGACATTTTACAAGATTATTGTATTAAGATGCTATTGGTATTCTTAGTGTCATTTTATCTTTTCTTTTCTTCTGTTCCCCTTCCTTTAGTTCTAATCTTCAGAACTGGGTATGTCAGTTTCCACAGGAAAAGCTTCTTTGAGATTTCATATCTTGTTCACAGGAAAACAGAAACCTAATATTTTGTCAGATTAGTTTTTGACATACTGATTTTTTTATTACTTTTTTTTTAATCTTTTTTCTTTCTTCCCTTTCTGGATGCATTAGATGTAGACACTTGCTGAGAAAAGTTTTGCTTAGAAATGAGAAGAAAAGCAAAATCATTGTGCCGAAGACCATTATGAATAAGAACTTTGTTCCCTTTTTCCTTTAGGTAACCATTGATTGTCCTTGGTCGATTTACTCCACTATTATTGCATTAACATTCTGCATACCTTTTAATGCCAAGCATTCCTTATTGTCAGCTGGCAAACGGTAATGTACTCATTAAGTATTTATTGTTTCTTTCTTCTTACGAAATATGGAGTTGGAGTTTCATAAGTAATGTTTATAGCAGCCTTTTTTTTTTTTATGTTGGGCTTTTGTTATCTTACACAGCTTCCCATTGGAAGCTTGTGCATTTCCTCTAGTGTTCTTTCGTTACAATAAAACAAATCTGTGGTTTCAGCTGTTTTGGAAATAAGACCACAAGATAAACCAAGCTAGCCTGTTTCTGTGTAGTTATTTGTTTTCGTTTAATATGAAAGAGAATGTTTTACAGCCTTGTTTCTACAGACTTATAAGTCTCGAGGAAAAGGTTAAAAGAAACAAATATACCTGCCATTCTGTTTTTGCTTGAGCTGTGCACTTTGAAAACAATTTTATGGACATGTACTCTTTCAATGCAACTGTTAAACTTCTGTTGAACGAACTGTGTCATGCTTTTCAGGAAATACGTGCAAGTCTGCGTACAGAATTTGTCAGAAGTCTGTTTCCAGCTTTCAGACAACAGCCTAAAAAATTCTGCTGACTGTACAGATTTGCAGCTGGTACCTTTGAACCCTGAATCTCAACAGGTAAAGATTCACTTGGCGGTTTATGAGCTCATTGGCAGGACAGCTAGATGAAAGTTTGTGTTGGTGAAATTATTAGTGCTTCTGCACATAAATTTTGTAGTAAGGAAGGCTGATAGCTGATGTTAGGTCAGGCCTTTTTAGTCCTCTGAGTAACTTTGATTCTTAAAGATGCTTTAGAAGGCATTTACACTTGTAGATCTCAGATTAAATTCTAAAACTTCCAAAGATTATTAGATAAGTTTTCAAACTTGTCTCTTTGCCTCATGCAAAGTACTACCTACCTACTTGAACAACAGCTATAGAAATGTAGTATCACTGTTAACATTTAATTAGTTTGTCTTACAGCTGCAGTTTGTCATTAGGCTTTAGGAAAAAATCAGGTAGAGACTGTTTTCCAGTTAAATACAGCTGTAAACTAGTTGTTGCAAAACAGTCCCCTTGATGTTTCTTTCAGCCTTGGCTGAACATGATATTAAATTGGTCATTCTTTGTGCCTAGGAAATGTATATACCAACATTATTAATAATCTTTATTAAATTTGACTTTTGAATAAAATATTTTTCACACACGCTTGAATGTGAAGCATTCCCTTTTGAAACGTTCATTCTGACAGTGAAATTAGATGTGCATTGTTAAAAAAATTCACTATTAGTTATTTTGGATGCATATTTTCCCTAATGATTTATTTAACACTAAACAGGTGATTTGTTTTGATAGATGTCAGATAGATGTTTTGATCTAATGCCAGAACAGACAAACATATGTATGTGCGTTTCCACTCCTTTCTCAGAGGAAGGAAGGAGCTAATACTATAAACATTCTCTTTCAGGTCATATACAGTAAGCAATCAATATTCTTTGTATGGGAACTGAAGTGGACAAAAGAGCTTCCTCTCTCCTTGCAGTGCCTGTTTTCAGTCAGCTTTTGTCCAGCTACCTCTGAAGAACCGTCTCTTACCCTAAAGCCGTTCACTTATGAATTCCAAGTAGAAAATTTTTTTGTAAGTACTCTTCTAAGTATAGCATATGTTAAGCCAATATGGTTTCCTAATATATAGAAAGGGAAAGTCAAGAAATATATTAGAAAACCTCTGTTTACATAATGAGATTGATACCTACTTAGAATCATTGGAAAGCCAGTTTGTTGAACGGTAGAACTGAAGCCTGATCTGATATGGTGGAATCATATAATTGCCACTGGAATGGGGTGGGGGTTGGGAGGGAAACCATAACACTTGCACAAGTGTCCTTTATCTTGTTTCGTTTTTTCCTGTGTTTTTGCCTTCCTGAGTTTGTGCCATGGAGACTGTCCTTAGATTACTGAGCTGCTTTTTCCCTGCTGGCTTAAGACTCTGCTCTCCGAAGCAAATTGCAATTTACCCAAAAAATCTTTGCTATTGAAAGCATTTGAGTTGGTTTTTGTAGTGCTTGAGATGAGCTCCTGTAATGAAATATTTAGGGTTTTTTAGGCCATTATCTTAAATGTTTCTTCTTTCCCTTTATGGACAAATATTTTATTCCTTTGATCAGCTAGGAAGCTTATAGGCTAGATATAACTTCCTGTTAAAGGAATTCTATCAACATTATTTAATCTCATCTCTAAATTCAGTCTGGTGTTACCCTTTTTGATGCTTGGGTAAAAAGTAGCAACATGAAGACTCTAATCTGATTACATCCTTTTGCCTGTTTTCAGTGTTGCTGTGTTTTCTACCTGCTTATTACAAACTGGCACTGAGTAATATTTTAGGTATTTGTTTACCCACTGGAGTGTAACTAGCATTTGCTGGCACCTGTAACAGCATCTTTATGGAATTTTCAGAGGGAACTAACTGCATTAAACGGTGGGTTTTTTTGGTAGGAATTTAATTTTGTAGTAATTAAAAATTAGCTCTTTGATAATGTGAGCGCCGTTATTCTTGGGACTATGACGGTAAGAGTGATGAAGTAGTTCTCCTATATTACTCAGAGTTTGAGTGATGTGTCTGGAAAGTGAGGGGGTCAAGAAACTAGTAAAAGTTTGTTTAAATAGTATGAAGATTGGTATCCATTTAGGAGCACTGAAAGGCTGAGTTAAAGCACAGAAGTGGAGGGAAAAATGGTGTGCTTGCTGCTGGTATCAAAAATAGAATTGAATTTGGTTCGCTTATTTTCTCAAACTGAGCAAGGTAATGAAGTGAACATTACTTATAACTGAATCTTGCATTAAAAGATATAATGGATGTTAAATGTAAAGTTAAGTTTGTACTGTATCAATTGTCCAGTTCAGTTTAAACACAAGTAAAACACCCCTTTTTTCTTGATAACGGCACTGTTTTCTTCCTGACAGACATTGTATCATGTGAAAACTGAAATTTTTCCACCACTGGGGGCAGAGTATTGTAAAACAGGCTCACTCTGCTCTTTAGAAGTGTCAATCACCCGACTTGTTGACCTCTCAGAGGTTGACAGAGATGAAGCATTAACAGAATCAGATGGATATTGCACAACAAAACTTATGTATGAAGGTAAGAATGTTTCTTAACCATATTGACTAAATTCCCCAGTTTTGTCTTGATAATGACATCTGCCAGACTTCCTATGGCATATATTCTTGTATTGTGAGTATGGTTGCTCAGTAAAGCAGTTCTTGTTTTGCTAGACTGAGAATAATTTTTTTTCCCTCATTAATCTGTCTTCAAGTGGAATATAAATGCTCTTCAGACCAGATGGTTAGATACTTGTTTGAGGCCCAACTATGGTCCCTTTTGTGTAGGGCTGTTTTCTTACGTTGCACAGCTCTTCAGACATAGCAGCTGGTGGGCTTTTAGATGTTGCTAAAATACTGATTTTAAAAGTGCTCTAAAACTATACTGAGGGTTCTTCGTTTTTCAGAATAGATCTTTATAGTGTTTGCTCTTTATTCTTGCAGTTGTTGACAACAGTAGTAACTGGGCAGTCTGTGGAAAAAGTTCTGGAGTGATCTCTATGCCTGTAGCAGCTCGAGCAACTCACAAAGTCCACATGGAAGTGATGCCACTGTTTGCTGGATATCTCCCTTTTCCTGATGTCAGATTGTTTAAATACCTCCCTCACCATTCTGCTCACTCCATGCAACTTGATGCTGGTAAAGCTATCTTGACTACATGACTACTTACAGAAATGATTCTGCTTCTCCTGTGTTCTTGTATAAAGAGAAAAGCAAGGCGAGGAAGTATATTGACCGAGTACTCCTGGGTGTCTTTGTTACTTACCTTCACTCACAGTTCTGATTTGAAACTTACAAAATGTTGCTGTAATGGAACTTTGAATTCGGGTTGCAGCCTTAATCTGTGAGGAGGAATAATAAATGCGTGGTTTTCTTATATTCCCTTTAAAGATTATTCCACAAATGAGTTGTCACTGGATTTATAATCAAGTGAAAACTATTTGATAACCCTCTAATCCTGCGGTTTCATTGTCTGTAAACTGCACACCTACTGCATCTTCATTAGCTTTGAGATTTTCTTTTCCAGTTTTTGAAAGGATTAGGTATGAAATAAAAGAACTGTTGAAAATTTGTGGCATATAAACCAGATTAGATGAAGAGGTTAAGTTACCACAGCCACCTAGAGTATTCTTCTGTACTGTTGAGTAGTCCCAGCATTGTAGTGAGAATTCACTCGTGCAAGCAACTTATCGTTTGTCAGCAGAGTTCCAGGGACTGCCAGTGTGCACCCTTATAGCCTGTGACAAATGTGAGGTAACACTACTTAAATTTTCCTTAGAAACCAACGTAATTCACTCTGCTGCATCTACTGCTGGCCAAAAATGTGCACAGGCTATTACCTCAGCAGAGGTGATCAGTAACTGTTAACGTGTGGTAAGCTGACTGTGCGTCTGAGCTCTGAAATAATTTTTAAGTTGTTTAATCACTCCATAGAATGAAACTGTGGGTTTTTCTTTTAAACAGATAGCTGGATTGAAAATGATAACCTATCTGTGGACAAGAATGTGGATGATCAAGCTGACAACAGCAGCATAAGGAGCAGAGGTAGCTTGCATTCTGCAGCTAGTGGGGAACACAAAGGTTTGCCAATGCCCCGTCTGCAATCCTTTTCATCTGGTCAGGTCTTCAACTGCAGCACGGGTATGCAAATACTTGTCATTCCCAGCAAGGACGACCATGTTCTGGAAGTCAATATCACGTGACAACTCGGTATGAGAACAAGGAAAACAAAAACCATTACAAACTGGATATGAAAGCACTTTAAAGGATTGTGACCTGATTAGTCTTTGTTGTAACATTCTAACTCTAAGAAGACCTATGGCACTCAACATGTACTGGCCATGGAAGCACCAGACAATTGTATCAATTTAAATGTACAGTGAAGCTTCTGTCAGCCTAGTTTATATTGCCACTTTAATATGTTTTGTGTAAGCTATTGGGTTTTCTCCCTTCAGTCATATCCTGCATCACAACACAGGGCAACAAAAACAAAAAATCCAAATACTTGGACCACTTATTTTTGTCTGGCAGCTGAGAGATTTGTTTCATGCTTCCTACATGTTTTAGAATTTAGAATTGGATGATATAATTATCCAAATCTTGGATTTTTATGTAATGATTTACAGGCTTTTCCACACATGGGTGAGAAACACAACAACGCATATGACAGCACATTCACTGGTGTGATAGTAGCTTTTCTGTTTTGGTTTGATTTTTTTTGTTTGTTTTTTGTTTTACCATTGTTAATTCCTGCCATTGCAATTTTGTATTAAACTTCCATCATTTTCATACTTTAGATGCATGGAAGAGCTACTGCTATAAACAGTCTTAACTGAACAAAATTCCTTAATTTTTTGAGGCTTTCTCCTTCACAGAGTAGACACTGTGATGTCACATATTATATGATTTTTTTTTTGGGGGGTGGGGATTGGGTCATCCTCTTGCATAGTTCTTACCAAAGAAAGAGATTGATAGAATTTAATAATAAATTATTTGGCTTATTGAGTTCCCAGATGAATTTCTTTTATTACTGTTTCTAAGTGGCTTGGTTTGCTGCCCCAATTTTGAAATTGGGGCAGAAATTTCTGTATGATGTGATACTTGAACAGTCAACCTTTCATCATAAAGGCTTAGTGTAATTAATACTGATTAGAGGCCAGACTTCTGCATTCATGACGGAATAAAGAGGTTGGTTGGATACAGGAAAGCTTGCAGATGTAGAATAATTGTGAAGCAAAGTTAAAACATGTAACTTAAAGAATTTCATTATTTATATCTGAAGTGTAAATACAAAAAATGTAAAAAAAAAAAAAAGGTGTAATTTTTGTGAATGTTGCAAATCCATCTGTGACTGGAAAAATTACAACTCCTCCTGATGTCCTGCTTCTGATATTGAAACTTGTGCGTTTAATGTGAGAATGACCTTTTCTACTTGCAGATCTATAATGGTGCATTGTCAACAGACTCCACAGAGGAAAACTGTCCCATTTCAAATACTTGTCACTAAAGCTGAAGTGAGGAACTGCTCATTAGACAAGTTCATTGTTATTTTTTTCTAAACTCAGGTTCTGCTAAATTATAAAGTGGAAGACAAAAAATGAACCCTCTTTCCAAAAAGAATGGCAATTATGTTGAAAAATTAATAGGCACCCTGCACTGGTCTAAACATTTTTTTTTAATTATTTTTTATTTTAAAAAGACAATATCTAAGTAGATGTATAAAGTAGACCTGCTAGCTGAAAACGTTCTTGTTACGCATCTTCTTTCTGTGAAGGAATGCCCTTTCTCTGTGGAAATCATACCATTTTATTCTGGATAAAACCCAAAGCATCATTTAGTGCGAATGACTGCTGGGATTCTTTGACTGGAAAAGGTAACAAGTTAGTGACTTTGACACTGCAGGTATTATAATTAATTCCATTTTCATGGTTTGCTATTAAATCATTTTTCACATTGTTCTGTAATATACTGTTAGATTGAACACATTGTACTAAGATTGTTTAATGAAGTTGTAAGCGTTACAGTTCTAAATATACATGTTTTAAAAAGAAACCCAACTTCTCTGCTGCCGTGACTTCTCCTATCCACCTGTTGTTTAAAGGGGTGATTGTTTCTTCTCTTTTAGCCAAAGCTACTTTAACGGAAAAGTATTTTCTAAGCCTCAGTAAGGGGCCGTATGTCGAACGGCGGTCTAACGCCTGCTCTCCGGCTCTCTGACGGGGAGCAGAGCTGCCCGGGCCGCGGCCCCTGGGAGCCCCGCCGCCGCCCGCCGCCCCTGTCTGTTGCCGCTGCCGCCGCTCCGGGGAGCGCCTGGGGGAGCGACACCGACGCTACCGAGCGGGCTTAACGCCGGGGCCCCTCTCGCCGGCGGGCCGTCCCCGCCTCTCCTCGTAAGGCCGGAGGGGCGGGGAGGGCCGGCCCTGCAGCGCGCTCAGCCCCGCCCGCGGCACCGGCACCGGCGGTACCGGCTTCGCCTCCCCTCAGCGCCCCGCCCCGCCCCGCCCCCGGCGGGAAGCCGCCGCCGCCGCCGCCTCCTCCCAGGGCGCATGCGCGGGATCTGCCTTTGCGCCGCGGCTGCGCGTGCCGGCAGCGGCTCCACGCGCTCCTCGCCCCGGGCCGCCGCCGCCATGAAGTTCGCGTACCGGGTGAGTGTCCGGCGGCAGCCGGCGGCCTCAGCCTGCCTCTCCCCTCCCCTCCGCCGTTAACCGCCCCCCCGCTTCTCTTTCCCTTCCCCCTCGCAGTTCTCCGGCCTGCTGGGCACCGTGTACCGCCGCGGGAACCTCAGCTTCACCCGCGACGGCAGCGCCCTCATCAGCCCCGTCGGGAACAGGATCTCCCTCTTCGACCTGAAGAAGTAAGCGAGCCCCAGCGCCCGCCGCCTCCCTCCCCTCAGGGCCCGCCGGCCTAGCGCTCCGCCAGCCCCTGCCCGGGCCGCCGGGGAGGTGGGGGGGGAAGGGGGGGCTGGGACTGCCACCACGGTTTTGGGGTGAGGGGGCAAGGCAAGTCCGCGTTGTCCGTAGTGGAGAGGCGGCGGGGAGAGAGAAGGGTGCTCCCTGCACCGCCTGCATGTCCCGCAGGCCTACGTGAAAGGCCGGGCGCGCTGCGGGGTCTGGGGGTGCAGCTGGTATGGGCTGGGGTTTTCCAGAATGGTTTGCCATCCCAAAAAGTCCTGAAAGGGTTCTGGCTTAGCGTTAAAAGGTAGAAGCCCGCCTAGCAGGATAACTCTGGAGGTGTTGCACGGTGCAGATTTTCTGTCCGTAGGTCTGTGGGGAGAATAGCATCAGTAGGATGTGAAGTTGTGTTTTAGAAATGAATAAGGACGGGGAAAATGGTTGCGCTTGATTTAGTCGTGTGGTTTCTTTGTGTGTCTCTGTCTTGTACGGTCTCTCATATATGGCAAAGCTTAGACTGTCATCTGCCTTTTCCTATAGGCCGGAGTTGTGACTGATGCTCATTATACCGGGGTTCTGGTCAGGAGCCCATGTCTTACGTAGCTGGTGTTTATGGGGTTGTGGCAGCTGAAGAAAGTCGGGGGGGGTTTTGCATCTGAGTTGGTTCAGTAGCTTTAACATAGGTATCAAACCATATTTCATTTCATCGATACCCAAGATGACTGTTACTTCTACGTTCTTGTGCCCAATTTACTGTTTTATCTTTTTCTTGCAGTAATAAGTGTGAGACATTCCCGTTGGCTACACGGCTTAATATTGTGTGCGTGGGGCTCTCTCCAGATGGAAGTCTTGCCATACTAATTGATGAAGGTACTTTCGTAAAAGAGGCATTTGTTTTTATTAAAAGAATGAAATAAAAATACAGTCTGAAGGGGAAAGTCTGTATTGCTAGGTATTCAACCTTAACGCAAACTAGAAGTGCTCTGCTCTGAAAATTATGTTAGAATTTCAGGGGAAGGTGGTTTTATTTACAGAACTTAAAAAGAACTTATTTACAGAATTTGAAAGTGACTTGGAATTTTGATTGTATTTTTCTTCTTAATAATACCACACTGTCTTGAAGTTTCTGATGAGGTACTGGTTTCCTCCCCCTGCCACCATCCCCGCTTTAAGAGAAGAAACTAAGCTTGCTAGGGTTATGATTTCTTTGGGAACTGGATTATTTCTATGATTCTTCTTTTTCTGCCCTTACAGAGGGAGCTGCCTTGCTTGTCAGTTTGATCGGTAAATGTGTGATACATCACTTTTATTTTCACAAGCCAGTTCACAGTGTCAGCTTTTCCCCTGATGGCAAGTAAGTAAAATGTGCATGCTTTAGAATAAAACAACAGAAATTAGCCCATAAACTCATTGTCATTATTAAAACATTTTGACTAATCTGGAGATGATACCTGTTGATTAACGTTGGGGAGATTTTGAGCTGATCGGAGTCACTTTATCTGTAAAGTTGAGAGAGGAAGAAAAGAGGAAAAGCAGAGCCTTGGAAACAGGTACTAGCTGGAAAGTTGCCTGTCACAGATGTTGTCTGTCTATGGTGGAACTCTTAGAAACGGAGAAGATTTGCTGTGGGTCTTAACCATTCTTATGTATTGTAGGTAAGGTGAAAGAGCCCATGGTGGGGACAGTCAGTGCTGCAGAGTTGCATGATGGCACTCGTGGCAGTGCGGTTTCACTGCTGACTTCAGTCAGTCAAAGACAACTGTGCTACTGAAAGAAGCAGTTCTCTGAATCGAGTGCCTCTCTTCACATCCCTTGACTGCATGGTCACTGAGCCAAAGTGTGGTGACATAAATGCTAGAGGTGTCAGAAGGGTGAGAGGAAAAAGTGCGGGTTTCCCCTTTTGGCAGCATTCCTCAGTTGGATTGACTTAAGTGATCATGAACGAGTTTTTACTTGAAGTTGGAATGACAGTTCTGTGTTAGGGAATTGTACTGGCAACAGACCAGATGAGAGGATATGTGTAACAGGGGTGCAGATGCTTTGTGCTTGTCAAAGTGGCCAATATATGGAGGTGAAGAGAGGTTGAAATAGAATACCCTGTTTTTGAATGTTTGAACTTTTCCTTCCTTTGTGAGAATTAGAGAATAAATATTTCACTATTCAACTTAAGTGATTTTTACTTCAGGTTTTCTGTCTTATAATGCGTAAGGTATATCTGCGTTCATGAAGTTGGGGGATAATATAAATCTGTAAATAATTTTCTGTTTTTAATTCAAAAGCAATCCATATTTATCACTTCAGTAATTCAGAAACCTTTTTAACGTTGTCTTTTTTTTTTTTGTTGTATTGCAGTCTGTACTGAACAATTGTTTGCTTTACAGCTTTGTGTGCAATTTTACTTTTTTCCCCTCGTATGGCAGGAAATTTGTGATTACAAAAGACAATGTTGCTCTTATGTACCATGCTCCTGGGAGGAAACGAGAATTTAATGCGTTTGTTCTGGACAAAACTTATTATGGTCCATATGATGAAACAACTTGTATCGACTGGACTGATGATTCCAAGTGAGTTGTTAAACAGAGGCACTGTCTGCCTGCTCGCTTTGTTAGTTTTTGTATGCATGTTACAGTCCATTTTCTTTGCTCTGAAGTATCGTACTAGCTTTAAAAATTCTTTTTGGCTCTTCTATTTCTGATTCTATCTTGAATTAAGAAATGTTATAACTAGGCAGACTAGAAAATATAAAATATGCACGTAGTAGGGATCAACAATCCATTCTTGCTTGAAAATGCCTAGTTATTGATAAAAGGAACATACCTCAGGAACGTGAGCATGATCTTTTTGAATGTATTTAATCCCATCTACCTTTGCTAGAGTTGCAAAGCTCAGTTTACAGCTCTGTTGTGTGTCAAATTACTTTTAAAGTGGTGACTGCTGTCTTCCCATTCAGAATATTCTCCACCCAGTGAAGAGTTTTGAAAACCAGTGTTCTGATTTCAAATCGCCTTTTCTTTTGTAGGTGTTTTGCAGTAGGGAGCAAGGACATGTCTACATGGGTGTTTGGAGCAGAACGATGGGCAAACTTGATCTACTACTCACTTGGAGGGCATAAGGATATAATAGTAGCCTGCTTTTTTGAAGAGAACAGTCTAGATGTATGTATAATCACGCAACATTTTTGCATTTTAATATTAAAATATTTGAAGCAGAATCTTATCTGTAGGTAAGGATGCTGACTATTTTGATAATATCTCAGAAATTAGAAAATACTTAAGTCCTGTGTCTCTTGACTCCTCTGCTGTGATCAGGAGTTTAGAATTCCGTGAACATTTGAAGAACTAAACTTCAAAAGGAGAGTAACTTATTTAAAATTGCTCCCCCAAAAAATTATAGTTGTAAATATGAAAAAAAAAATTAGCTCTAATGCCAACTGGTAATCAAATTGCCTTTGGCCTTTTCAAAATTTTTCTGAGGGCAGGTAAAGTAAATCACCAGTTTCTCAGGACAAGTGAATTTTCCAGATAAGAGCTCCTCGAATTCTAGAGGTCTAAGTAATATATTATCCTAATGATAAAGTGCAGACTGGCTAACCCTTCTGCAATTCTGTATTCATAACAAGACAGCAGAGTACAAAACACAGGTATTACATGATAACTGTACATTTGTGTGTTTGTATTCTAGCTGTACACAATTAGCCAGGATGCAGCTCTCTGTGTGTGGCAGTGTGATACAGAGCTCGATGGTCTGAAGCCCATGCCCCCTAAAGATGCAGCTAGGGAAAAGGATGCAGAAAAAAATGATGAAGAGTTTCCTGAAGAGCCAAAGGGTGAAGAAATCCATGGAAAAGCCAATCCAAATGAACAAGAGACTAGAGATAAGGTTAAATATTCACGTGTTGCAAAGTAAGTGATTTTCAGTTTTCCAAAGACAGAGTTGTTATGGGTATTTACTATACTGGGCTTTTTTCACCCTTTATAACTCATTCAAAGCAGTGTAAAACACTCTCCAGGATTTAGTAATTTATAGTAGATCCCATTTTAAATAGTTTCAGTAGAACATATGTTTGTCATACCTTGACTATGTGAAGGGCGATACCCTTCACCTTCAGAATAACAAGTCAGTGTAATTTTTAATAATACAAGAAATACTGACTTATGGAGTATGTTTCAGTGTTTGAAACTCAAAAAAGTGTAAGAAGATCTTTAGTACAGTATTTTTTAACTAAGTATAGAGGAGAAGAGATTGGTTGACTTCAGGAGGCAACAGCAACATTTGATAAAGATAGCTCATCAGCCTCTTTGGTAAACTACTTGGAGATGCTTTCTGTCTGTCCACATCAAGGAGACATGGCTTACAAAGAATAATCCAGTTTTAAGATAGTCACAGCATTTAGCTTTGCTTAAAGAAGGATAATGTACATAGGCAATCTCTTTTGTCAGTGGAGTGAAGGAGAGATGGGATGCCTGTAGGGGCCAATTGGGAACACCTGACATCAGGCTTCTGTTCTTAGCCTTTCTGACTGTAAAGGAAGCATAAAGAAAGTACCCTACCCCAACCCAGGTTGGAATTAGCCTCAGGGAACATCACTTCCAGACTGAAGGAATTCAGAGTATACAACTGCTGGATAATGTTCAGATGCTCTTTTATTTGACCATCATGTGGTGCTTATCTGTTTAGTTCCAGTAGGAGATACAGCTACAAAGAAACTGTGGAAACCTTCTTCACCAGGCATATAATATTTACGACTATGGCTTCCATTCCTTCCTCTGTAAGAGGCCTCCTGTAGAGAAGGATAACCAATGAATTCATGAGTCACCCATATTGGCATTAGATGATCAAAAGGAAATGCACAGTGCAGTTCCTCTGAGGTCAGCTTTTAGGTCCCTTTCTTTGCATGTGATCAGGTGTCACTTCTAATAATCAGTTTACTGTAGCAGCTGTAAACACTGAGGAAAAGAAGAGAATTTGCTTTCACTAGTTATGTAAAGTACGTTTATTTAGCAATTCCTGGAACTACTGCTTTTTAGTTTTGTTGTAGGATGCCTTGATCAAAAAAATTGACCTACGTTTGAAATGCCACTATAACAGCATACTTTTTTTTTGGCATTGTTTCCTTTTTTTCTTATTTCTTTGATGCCAGGTATTTTTTCAATAAAGAGGGGGACTTCAATAACCTGACATCTGCAGCTTATCACAAGAAAACACACCTTTTAGTCACTGGTTTTGCCTCTGGAATCTTTCACCTCCATGAGCTTCCAGAGTTCAATCTGATCCACTCCTTGAGGTGAGGTACGGGGTTGTAGTTGTTTTTTGGTTTGGTTTGGCGGGGGTGTGTACATTTTTGGGGTTGGTTTGTTTGTTTGACTGAGAACACACCACGTTTAATATTGCAGGATGAGTAATCAGAGTACAAAAATCTTGAAACATGAGTATCTATTTAGTATTTTAATTTCTGGAAGGGCAGAATCATAGACTTAAAATACCATACATCTCCATTCCATAGCTATTATGGAAAACTGAGATCTAAATGAGGAACTTCTGAGTAGTTAATCGTTGGCTATAGATTTCTTCAATGCTTTGGACTTCATGTTGTCGTAGTGTCTTTGTAGAAAATAAAGAGAGTGTCTGAAAAAAAAGTTCTGCAGATGTAAAATTATCTATAAATTGTCACTGAGTTGAAAAATAAAACCATAATTCTTTTCCATTGCTGTATGGTGCTAGCTAAAAATGCATTATTTCCCTGTACAATTTTTTTTTTTTTTGTTCTTGGATGTGGGGAGTTTTATTCTGTGCTGGCAAGTATTTCTTTGGGATCCAGATACTCTTGTCTTTGTTCCAAATAAGGCAGTATTGTCTGTTTGATGTTTTTGACTGTAATAAAGGGAAGAACATGTATGCTGCTTTTGGCATTACAGTGATACAGAAATTCGGTAAAGTAATCAAAGAACTTGCTTGAACAGTGTAGATAAACCCTAGACTTGAAGTTTTATCACAGAAGGCATGAAAACACAAGTTGGTTTATTGGGTAATTCTCTTATTTTAGTATTTCAGACCAAAGGATAGCTTCTATTTCTATCAACTGCACTGGTGACTGGATTGCCTTCGGATGTTCAGGTTTGTAAACTTTTGTGATCTGTATCTGTTTTGTGGCTTGCATTTGCAGAGTTTCATCATTGTATTCATAATTCTGGTTAATTCTGTTCATGTGTTTGTAGGTTTGGGTCAGCTCTTAGTGTGGGAATGGCAAAGCGAGTCCTACGTGCTGAAGCAGCAGGGACATTTCAACAGCATGGTTTCGTTAGCATATTCTCCAGATGGACAGTACATAGTAACTGGAGGAGAGGATGGGAAGGTAAGTCATGGAGTATCACTGAAACATGAACTTAAGTCTTAATAATATAGTAAGCAGCTTGAACTTCCATTTTATGTAGAAAGCTCTGTTACTGCAAGCGATACGTATTTTTCTTAATATAAAGTAATAGTTTTTTGTCCTCACTTAAATGTTTTGATTTTTCTCTCTAGAGCATATAAATATTTTGATTTGCTATTATTGGTGTCCTCTGCAAATTCCATCACTTATGCTTTTGAGCAGATGTTTTTCTACTGTCATAGTTGCAGTCACCATAAACACAAAAAGATCTAATTCATCAAATGTTAATTTATGTATGCTTGTGGTGGTCCCATGATACTTATGGGATGAGTGAATGTCAGCAAACTCATGCCCTTTTAGTAAGTGGTTTTGATGCAAAATTCCTTTCAAATTATTTATAAAAGTGCAATTCCTGAACAGATTTTTCTGAAATGTACCATTGTAGAAGCTTGCTATTTAAAAGAAAAATTAGCGTCTCATGGTTAACTTGTATTAAATGGTAGGCTAGGTGTACATGTACTTTTTTTTTTAAATGTTTTGTGGAGTAATCCCACAATCTCTTGGCACATAAATAGGACAAAGGTAATATCTTGTTTCCTATCAGAACTTCTGAATCTCAGAAAAACGACCTGCCACTTAATGGTTTCTGCCATTCAGATTTAAAATTGGCCAAACCCCAGAAGTCTCAAACTGCAGATAGCTAAACGTGTAACATTTTTGTAAAAAAAAAAAAAAACAAAAACAAAAAAAAAAAAAAAAAAAAAAAAAAAAAAAAACAAAAAAAAAAACCAAAACAAAACAAAACAAAAAAAAAAAACAACCAAAAAAAAAAAAACCAAAAAAAAAAAACAACCACCAAAACAGTGAAATGTCACCTCAATTGTAACTTCTGGAATGGCTTCACAGTTGGTTTTGAATTTGACACTTGCCTTATCAGTTGGCAGTCCAAAGCTTGGGAGCCTGAGATGCTCACCAAGTGCTTTAGTTTTCCTTGAAAATTAGCTTTGTTTTAAATTTTTTTTGTCTGTCTCCACTTAGATTTTCACATTGTGTATCTGTCTTTAGGGGTTTAATGATAAGCTCTGGCCCTGGTTGTCTCACTTGCACAGAATTCCTTACCGATGGTACTGAAAGTCCTTTATGCTATTGCAGAGTTGTAGGACTTAATTTTCTTTACTCTTCTGCTGCCTTACCCTTAACTTTCTCTCTGAACTGATGATGGAGGTGATAAGAAGGCTTTTCTTGTCTCTTGCAGGTGAAAGTGTGGAACACTTCAAGCAGCTTTTGTTTTGTCACTTTTACAGAACATACCAGTGGTGTAACTGCTGTAACTTTTACTTCCAATGGTTATGTCATTTTGAGTGCTTCCCTAGATGGAACAGTGCGTGCCTTTGATCTACACAGGTAACTCTTTATAAAAGCTTTTGTGTCTTACTTAGTCTTCAGCTAAAATACACAGCAAACTGCTGATTGCTTGTTTCAAGTTGAAGTTGCACAAATGTGAGTACTGCTTTATTGATTTTGGGTTCAGCCTTTGATTCAAATTTAGATAGTAATTAGGAATCCTGTCACTTTATCCAGTTTCTGTGAAGAAAAATCTGGAAGAACTTTTCCCCGAGAAGCTGGAAATCCAGTAAGATCATTGTCTGGCTCTACTACTCAAATGAGGAGACGGCACCTGTCTAACAGAACGTTTATCATCATTTTAGTGGTTGAGCCATTATAATACAACTGTGTACAGAAATGGATATGTAAACAAGCCCATGTTTTCTAAAGAATTGGATATATGCTATGTAATAGAAGAAAGCTCTTCTGTTTGAGTATTTTTGCCTGTTATTTCTGCAGAGTTGTTAATACCTTTTTTGAATCTTGGAATCATGCTGAGGCATTGCATCTAACGTTATATAGAAATAATATTTTTTCTGTAGATAGCTTAAAGGACTTTACAAGTAAAATGAAATCCTTTTTTAAATACATTCATAAAGCACATGTTTAAATCTACATAAAATATTCTCATAATTTATTTTCACATTTACAACAGATACCGCAATTTCCGTACCTTTACATCTCCACGACCAAGTCAGTTCTCGTGTTTAGCTGTGGATTCCAGTGGCGAGATTGTGTCAGCTGGTTCCCAGGATTCCTTTGAAATATTCATCTGGTCAATGCAGAGTGGGAGGCTGCTAGATGTAAGGACCTACAATGTTGGAGGGCTTTTATTTAGCACGTACTTAGTATCATCACGATCTATACTAACTGTGGGATTAGTTGGAGGGTTTTAATACAGCATGAATGTAAATATAACAAAGCACTTCAAGAACTGGAGCTACACTATGTTACTCTCAGCAGTTTTTGATCTGTTGCATGGAGGCTATCTGGGACTTGTGCGAGAAATAGTTTTTAGAATTTTTGAGTAATGAGCTCTTTCTAGCTGATGAAGTTAACACCAGTATTGCCGAGCTCACACATGGGCATAAGAGTCTTTCCTCCAGTAGTTGTTCAGAGATGTTCTTTTCTACATATTTTCTGCAGGTAGTGAAGAAATAGTAGGTGCTGTCCTAAGATGGATACAGATTTTGTGGACAGTTTTGCTGGAGCAGAGCAGGGGCACAATTTCTTGTGTAGAAGGTTTTTATTGTGTAGGGCGAAAATATTAAGTTAAATCCCCACTCTCTTGCTGCTGGTTTGAAATGCATTCTCTTGAGAGTAGATGTAATAAAGGAGGGACACTACTTCTGAGCAAATCAAGCTCACTTGCTATTTTCAATTCTGAGGCATTGTGTACATCTTGTACAACTAGATGAACTCAGTGATTCATATCTTTAATTTGGCGTGGCTGTTGAATACAGATCACCGATAGCAACTGAGCATATACTTGAGTGGATCTCCAGAGCTTTGAGTTTAGTTTCTTTCCCTGACTTCTTTTGAGAGGAGTAGGAGCTCCATGCCATAAACCTCTGTATTATTCACAGTTTTTATTAGTGTTTTTTCGTAAATATTTTCAGCTGCATACTGAACATACTGAATTCTCAGAGCAATGACTTGCTTTTTCACAGTTGGTCTTGATTGTTCTGATTGCGGGGGAGGGCAAGCGCACTGTATTCCTAAGTCCTGGTTTCTAAAGAGACTATATGTGTGCGTAAGAGTGGCTAGCACTTCTGTGAATGTTTTAAAAACTTCTGAAAATAAAAAGTTGAGAATCACTGATATGTATCATGCTACATGTCCAAAAGTGACCTCAAGCGTGTGTGGACAAGTTAGACATGGTTTCATTGTTATGTTTAGAGTTTACTGAATGCAGACCGCATGTATTTCAGTTTCTTTCACCTAATTCCATTTTATCTTTTTTTCTGTTACTAGGTCTTATCAGGTCACGAGGGCCCCATCAGCAGTTTGTCCTTTAACCCAATGAAGTGTGTTCTGGCTAGTGCCTCTTGGGATAAAACTGTCAAGTTATGGGATATGTTAGACAGCTGGAGAACTAAGGAGACACTAATACTGAACTCAGATGGTAACGTTGATTTCATCTTATGTCAAATATAAAAATAGTATCAAATAATATTTCAAGAATGAACAACAGAACATGTCAAATACAGACAGACTCATTCTTGGTAGTGAAAACTGAAAGTTGAGATAGTTCTCCATAGTATTTAATTAACAGTGCAATAAATATTTTTTATTTAATGCTAGCTGTAGTTCTATAATTAGCTAAACATTTGTATGTTGTCCAGAGAAAAAGCATACTTGTTACTCTTAAGCTTCTTCTGGTAGTTGAGATAAGATCCTAGAAAAATATAGGGTATTTTCTTAGGAAAAGATCTGACTGCATTTTTAACTGTTAATTAAATTCTTTGCAGTTCTTGTTGTTGCTTTCCGTCCTGATGGCAAGGAGCTTGCAGTTGCTGCTTTGAATGGACAGATAACATTTTGGGATCATGAAAACGCAGTACAGACAGGCTCAATTGAGGGAAGGCATGATCTTCAGATGGGAAGGAAGGAGCTTGATAAAATTACTGCCAAACAAGCAGCCAAGGGAAAGTAAGTAAATGAGATTGCAGTGAAAAGAGGGTGCCACACTAGCTTTTGCTTTTGAATTGCTTCTTTCCATTTGGCTTTTATGTGAAGATTTCAGAGTGCATGTGCTGTTCAAATATTTTGGTTCTGATGTTGGATTTTAAAAGACTGCCTGACTTGACATCTGGATGGATCCTCTTTGTCTTTTGCTGTGTTCACCCACTGATCAGCATCATTCTGAGCAAGTTTCATCAGTTGTAAATGTGGGTTGCCAGCATTAATATTAAGCTTCTCATGACAAGTTGTTCATTGGCCAAATGTGACAGGTTTTTAAGTGGATATCTTGTTATGTAGGTACTAGTATGTAACTGCTAGTCTGTAGAAACTGTTATTTAAAAAAAAAAAAAAGTAAATATGCTGTGAGTTTTATTACATGTTACTACGCATGTGAAGTAACGTTTAAAGGCAGGTTCACTTTGTGTGCTGTCAGAAAGCATAATATGGAAGTCGTGTTTCATTCTTCTCTTTTTCCCTTTAGCCCCTCTTTTTTGTCCATATTGCTCCCCCTCAAAACAAAATGAAAAAAGGAAACAAGGACTTTTTGAAAAAAATGTATTTTGGTGATGAGCTCTCAACCATCTCTTTAAAACATGCCGTGACACTGGTTTTTCTCCAGCTCTTCTGACCATCCTTAGTGTTGTGTAGGGGTTGAGTTGAGAGCTCGTTTGCTGAGCTGCAACTCAGGATCAGAAGTACAGAAGTACTTCAGAAAGCTGTTGAAGTTCTAAATTGTTTGTGATTCATAGCAAAGCACGAAATACTTTTTTGTGGTAAACGGTTTTGTGTGTTAAGTATGTATTGTGTGAATGAAGATTTCCAGTTTCTCCATGGAGTGGTCTGTGTCTTCACACTGTACTCATGTCTTTTAGCTTGGCTGTGGCTGTGAAATTAACTACTTTCTCTTTTTCTTTACTAGATCTTTTACTACTCTGTGTTACTCAGCAGACGGTCAGTCTATTTTGGCAGGTGGATTGTCAAAATTTGTCTGTATATATAATGTCAAGGAACAGATCCTTATGAAAAAATTCGAAATCTCATGCAACTTTTCTTTAGATGCAATGGAGGTATGTGACCGCAGGAGTCAGGTTTTTTCATTTCCCCTCCCTGCCCCCAAGACTTTGGTTTTTGTGTAAGTTGTCATTTAAGTGGGATTCGTGAATGTTTTGTTAAGAATGGGTTCATTTACTTAGTTTTGTGCCAGAGAGTGGTAAGGAAATATTTCTCAGAAAACAAAATTTATTCCTGACATTCAGCTAACTAAAGTCTTGCCAGCTTGCAATGTGTATTGAAAGAGCAGAACTCTTAAGCATGGTTAAGTCAGTTGGCACTTAACTTATATTTTCATATTTTCTCTGCAATTTTAAATGATCAATATCTTGTACTAAGTTAACTTTCCCTGGGTGTCAGTTGCTTGTGTTAGCAAAGAAATGAAAGATTTTCTTGTGGACACAGAACAACATCACTGACTTTTACAAACTCCGTTTCTGAATATTGCCAAATGCAAAATTAAATTCCTTTAAAGTGAACGATGAAAAGCATCAGAAGGAAAAAATTCCAGTAACCCTTGTTAGCATCTCCTTACCTGGAAGAACGATGATTATTCCAGTGTTCACGTTGGGCTGTATTTGACTGTGATTCCAAATATATTTCTTTGACAATAGTGTTTTGTCAAGCAGCCTTTGTTTCTCTGCTGCCCTCTATTGTGCTAGCAGAGCTCAACATGTGGCTTAAAAGGTACCAGAAGTGAGCCAAATGGAAAAGAATCCTGGAGGGGATGGGTATTTAAAAATGGGGGGCAGGGAGGTCCCTAAAACATCATTGGCATAGCTGTCTGGCTACACAGCCCTTACATTAGCACAGTATCGTTATGAAACCTGAAGGGGAGGAAGAGTAGGGCTGCATCTGAGGAAATAGTGCATCTCTTAAGTAGAACAGCCATACAATAATGTGAAACCGCAGTCTAAACTGAGTTGTGCTGTTCTGAGGCCTTAAGACTGAAACAGCCCAATTCTCATCTGTGGTTGGACACTGTTGCCTGCTATTGTGAAATTGTCAGTTTTCTCCATGATTTTGGAGAAACTTTTGGAAGAAAGTGCAAATAATCACTGGAGACTCAGTGCAGTGAATGGAACTTCCATGTTTTTCTAGGAGTACTTAGATCGGAGAAAAATGACGGAATTTGGCAGCATGGCTCTGATTGATGAAGGGGCTGGAGGTGAAGACGGTGTTGCCATTCCTCTTCCTGGAGTAAAAAGAGGTATGGCTTTTGGCTTTGCTGTCTTGTTACTAGTTTTACATGGATCAAAACCTTTGACATAGAGTCGATACCAGATCAGAAGGGTTTGAATTGTTCGGCTCGGTTTTAAAGTTAGGATTACCCGAATGTTCTGTAGCCGCAGGGATCTTGTTACACAAGTGTTCAGCCATTGTATGGGTGGGTCCTTTTGCATAGTAGAGGCAACAGGAAACAGGAGGTGCTGCGATCTCCCAAGTATGGGACCTAGCAGTCCTGATCTCATTTTCAAAGAGCAAAATTCAGTCCCACCACTCATTTTAGCTGTAAGATCTCTTGGACTGTCCCTTACTTACCCTGCCTTTAACTCTGCCAGTTTTTGGCATGTTCCACATTATTTTTCAGCGTAATGATAACAGCATTATTAGAGTTGATAGCTAGACCGTGAACTTTTGGTAAATCACTTCTAAACTTCTCTTTTAGGCGACATGAGTTATCGACACTTTAAACCAGAAATAAGAGTGACTTGCCTGCGATTCTCTCCTACAGGTGAGTATTGACAGTTAATGTAGGATTTTTTTATTCCATATAAAACAAGCAAAAGAGTAGAGCATTGGAGGAATAATAACGAAGTACAGATGCTTTGGAGATGGTCTTTCCAGATGTCATACAGTGCTGCTAGGTTTGTAGTCTAGTTTCCCATGCAGTGGGTAATTAGGAAACTTAAGTGTACGTCACTGTTAGCTGGTATTTTTTACAGGCATTGTCATTGCTGACAGGTCTGTCAGTGAGGCATGGTTTTCAGTCTTATCCACTTCTTGTAAGCAATGAAGAGTCACCTATTTATCATTACTCTTCTGTTTCCATCCTAGAAAACCCAGCTTTGTTCTTAAATATTGTTACTTCTCTTCTAGGACGAAGCTGGGCAGCCACCACCACAGAGGGTCTTCTTATCTATTCACTGGACTCCGGGCTAATTTTTGATCCTTTTGAGCTGGATATTAATGTCACACCCAGCAATATACGCAAAACGCTGCATCAGAAGGAATACACTATGGCTATCATCATGGCCTTCAAGCTGAATGAAAAGAAATTAATTCAGGAGGTTATAGAGGCTGTACCTAGCAATGAAGGTAAGTGGATCTTCCATTAAATTTGACCGAGCTAGCTGTTAGCAGAGATGTGTAAGCCAAATAAGTTGAAGTGTAAAGGGCGGAGTTTAGCTCAAGGTGTGGAGAGCAGGAGTTGGAACGCTGATATTTAAAGACTTTCTACTGTAGCTGAAGACTAAAGAAGAAGGGATGTTTTTTTGTAAAAAAAAAAAAAAAAAAAGTAGACTCTTTGGTGTTAACTTATGTTTTAATTTTACTGCATGCTTATCTAGTGACTTTTGAACATGGAATTTGATCAGGTCTGGATATACAGTTAAAGTTTTTGGATGTCAGTTCTCAGAAGCAGCTGATCTTAAAGGGGCACAGCAAGTTTAACATGAGTTAGCAGTGTGCCCGTGTGATGCAGGAAGTCAGCCAGAATCTTGGCTGTACTATCAAGGATGTAGTCAGCAGTCTGAGGAAAGTGATTAGTCATCTTTATCGAGCACATGTGAGACCACATCAGGAGTACTGTGCCTGGTTTTGGGTTCATCAATACAAGAAAGACATTGATACCCTGGAGCATCTGGTGGCGGACTAGGAAGACGATTGGAGGGCCAGAGCCCATGACAGCTGAGGAGAGGCTTGAGAGAGCTGGGTTTGTTCAGTCTTTAGAAGAGAAGAGGAATATTTTTACTGTCTTCAGGTGCCTAACGGGATGTTACAAAAAAGGCAGAACCAGACTTGGAGTTGCACAATGATACGACAAGAGGCAACAGACCTCTTGCAGCATAGGAAATTCCAACTAGATACTAAAAACAATAATATGTTGGGGTAGTCAAATACTGCAGCAGGTTGACAAGGGAGGTAGTGGAGTCTCCATCCTTGGAAGTGTTTAGTACTCAACTGGATAAAGCTCTGTGACAGCTGCTCTAAAATAGTCTTGCTTTGGACTGCCAAAGCTTGGAGCAACTCTGCAACTGTCAGCCCTTTGAAGTTCTGATGATTTTTGTTCCTTTAGTTACAGTGTTTGTGAAATTCATCCCTCTAAACAAATGTAAATATGGTCCTTACAGAGGGCTGTTCACACAAACTGCGTTCACACAAACCAAACAGATTATTAGTTAAGTGCCCAGCTCTTTCTAACGGATGCTTTCACAATTGTGATGTGTCAGAAACAAAAGAAACAGGTAAGATGTCACTCAGCTTTGGAGGACATTTACTGAAGTCATTCTTTAGCAACTGTTTCATCATTTTGATAACTAATGTGCACGTTCATTAGACACATACGGTAGACACAACCTTAAAAATAAATTTTCAGTAGTGTATTCTACTTAACTTCATAATTTCATTAACAGTTACATCATAGTAGCTCGTAACCTCAGTGTTGTTGCCCCATAAAAAGTATTTATTTCCTTGCAGTGTTTCACATGTAACATATAAAAATTCCTTTTAGCTAGATAAAACATGCTCGAGTCTGAAATCAGATGTGTTGCAAGCCAACCACTTCGTAGGATTTTCCTACCTTATGCCCTAGGTAGCAAGCCTGATAATTGTGCATGTCAGGGTGAATCGCCTTTTGCATACTTGCATTGGCATAACAGTGTTTGCCCCTGTCTGGCAAAACTTAGTTCTCTTTCACTGAAGTTGACCAAACGCCATGTACGCAGGCAACACTGGGTAAGTAGGCAGGCACCAAAACCTCAGCAGCAGAGGATGAGGCATGGAAATTTCAGGTGTTGTAATCCACTGTTAACAGAATGAATGTGTGCCTGGTTCTTTGAAAGCGGAAAACTTTTTTCACTGGTGAATGTTACATAGGCCAGTTGGGGTGGCTGCAGAGAATAGGAGTTGGTTATTTTTGAGAGAAGTTTCTATATAATGAGGTCATCATAGTTACATGTGAGATTATTTTGAATGCTTATAAATCATGCTTCGTTGTGCTGCGCAATGGCTAGCAGCATTCAGACGCTTCGTCTGTGAGCCTGTGGTTTTTCTGTCTTTTCAAGTGTCCTTTATCGTCTGATGATTACACCTAACTAGTTCCACTGAATACAGAAATTCGTGTGAAGCAACAAGACTTCAATAAAGTCTGGTTACACCAAAAGAGGAGGAAAGAGTGGAAGTAAAAGTTCTGAAGGAGAGATGGTGGGGAGAGTATTCTGGTAGGAAGAAGAACTTGGGGAGGGGGGAGTTAAGTTCTTGCTTTTAAATACAGTAGTGATTGGAAGGCTTAAAGAGGAAAGACTTGCATCCTGAGAGACTGTGGTACTATACCCTGAAATACAATATTAAATACCAAATAGCTGCCAAGACGGTGCTTTCTTCTCCTTCCCTCTGTGCTTTCCTGTGGTCTCTTCCATGTTATTCCAAACAGTGATTCAACTCTGACGTCTGGGCTTTTTTTTTTTCCTTTTTGCACAGTTGATGTTGTCTGCTCATCACTCCCAGACCTGTATGTGGAGAAGGTATTGGAGTTCTTGGCCTCTGCATTTGAGATGTCTTCTCATTTAGAGTTCTATCTTATTTGGGCGCATAAGTTGCTCATGCTGCATGGACAGAAACTGAAAACAAGGTGAGATCTTGTAAAAGTCAAAAAGCTGACAAGCTTTTTAAAATACCTGTCAGTTTGAGGTTTTTAATTAACAGTACTGACGTTCTAGATAGATGCACATACAACAATTAAAACTACTTAATTTACATTTATTACATGTACATTTAATAAATATTATCTATCTACATTTATTTATAAAATTTACATTTTAATTTAATACAACCTCTTTATTAACAAGTGCATATGGTAGAATTGGAATGCAGAATAGGATTTGTGAGGATAAATTGCAAAAACATTTTTCAAGTATTACAGGTAAAACTGCATAGCCTGCTTACCCTATAAATGCATAAAGATTTCCAGAGTGACAGGGTCTTGGCAATTGTGTTTTTAAACAATTATGCATGTTAAATATAACTGAAAGATAATGTGCAGTTACTGACTGCATTTATGTAGACTTAGCTTCTGATTACAGCATGCATTTTTAGCTTGTTAGTATTCTGCTTTCCTACACAGTTCTTTACAACTACACATGCCTGCCATATGAATTATATTCAGCCCAGCCATAGTGTTGAGTTTATAGACTTCTGGGAACAAAAATAGGCAAATTTACAAATTTAAAATAGGCTAAGTGAGAGGTAATCTGAGAGGGGGTCCTGCAGTTTAAAGAAACAGTGCCATGTATATCTCTTTCCTTGCTTCAACACGGGTATTAATGTTTTAGTTACTGAAGTGACTGGAACAAATTTTTTCCTTTTGTTGCTGATAAAGTAGAAGAGCACGATTTAAAACAAACTCTTCCTTGTTCAGAAAGTGTTGTAGTAGCTGGAAGGAACTGTCATTACAGCAAGCAGAATTAGTTCTTCAAGCTGCGGTGTGACATTAGGAAAAAATTATTTCTGGCAAGAATATTACTTGTATCGAGTATAATCACTGAGGGCAGAGTCAAGCAAAAAGGTTTTGTTTCTTTAGTATGATCTTAAACATTCCTGTTTCAAAGTTAACATGTATGCTTGTTAAAATTTTGAGAATATAGAAAAGTTCTAGATTTCCATATGTAAATATAAATTGTACTGCAAGTTGCATGTTTTCTCTGTTCAAGGTCAGTGAAGCTGCTCCCTGTGATTCAGTTCCTTCAGAAAAGCATCCAACGTCATTTTGAAGATGTTTCGAAACTGTATGTATTGTTACACTTAAAAGTTTAAATCAAAACCCCGCCCGAAAGTGTGGAGTAATTTGGAGTATGATAGCATGGTATTACTTCAAGATGGTCGTCTTTTAGAGATGTTTTTATTTTAGGAGAAAAATGGAATCTTGTTTCTAACATGTTGCTATTTATTTTTACAGCTGTGAATGGAATATCTACAATATTAAATATGCATTGGCCATTTCGCAACAGCGGGGCATGAAACGTCTGGCAGAAGAAACATCGGTAGATGAAGACGACTTGGATTCTGACAGTGATTATCTTATGCGAGACGTTCATAAAGACAATCTTAGTTCCTAGTTATTCTTCATGGGAGGGAGAAAACCTAAGACAAAGTCCTTTTATGCAGTGGTATTCACTGAGAATGAGTGGCCCTCATAGTGGCATATTTTAACTCTTTTTAACAGTGTGAATGGTGGAGTTACGTGTGGCTTGCAGAAGTGGGTGAAATGTAGGATAGACAAAGTGCCATCCGTGGTGGATTTGGTGTACCCTTTGGCCGTAACACCTTGACAGCATTGGTTTCTTGATTCATTGATTTCTTTTTTTTTTTTATTGTTCCTGATTTCAAGTAAGACAAAAATGTATTCTTATATCAGTGAAGTTAGAAATATGACTGGAAGAAGTGCATTCTTTATTAAAAATGCATTGTACAGAGACTAAGTATTGTGAGTTATTTGTAATGCAGTCTTTTTGTACGTTGTGATGGACTGTCTTTTTTTTAATCTTCCTTTAAGTCATTCTTAATTGGAGGTCTACGTATTGCTCTCAACTTGTTCTAATTGGTTTTAATACGTGCCTGTTACTGGAGCACTGTTAGGAAGCTTACCCATTTTTCTTAGTTCTATAGCTTCCAAACCTGATAAAGTTTCGATAATTAGGGTGAATGATTTACCCATAACAATGATTATGGGGCGGGGGGAGTTTACTGTGCTATAAAACTTCTACAGAGGTTTAATTAATTAATGTGAGATAGTGCAGTAAAAATCTGGAAATTGCCAGCTCAATAATCTAACTTAATCTGTAAGAGAACGTGTTACAAATGTTTCTGTTTCTTATGAAAGCCGTTTCTTGTGGTTTTTTAAATGTTTTTATTCACGTGAAAATCTGAAACTTTTGGTGTCCTTGCTTTTGTGAATTGGCATGAGAACTGGCTAATAACAGGTGAGGTACTGAATGCAAAGAACTGTCTCCGTGCTTGTGACGCTTTCAAGCCACATGTTGAAAGGGCTTCGTTAATGAAGATACTGCAAATTATTAATAATGAGTCAGAATTGATTTTTTTCAATGTGTTCTGTTCTTTTGGATTTGCTTTCTGGTCTCTTCATGCTCTTGGAAGAGAGGAGAGGTACGAATAGTAAAAACTGCTGAAGAAAAAACAAATTTCAAAATATACAGAGGACACGTACAGTCAGTTTATAGAATTTCAGTATACAAAATAAAGATGCACTTGCTCCTTAAATAAAACGTAGCAAAGTGATTTGTTTTGTTTTTCTTATGGTAAAATGTTTAAAAATACCTTCAGCTGCTGATGTCCCCTTGCCTCTGAACACTTTCATGGTCGTGCCAATGTTTCAGGGTCTCAGAGGGGTGAAGGAGTAGCTGGGTGGGCTGGAGCGATGCTTGCGGAAGATGCTCAGTGGTATCGTGTTGGGATTTGGAATTGCTTGTCATTCCTCACCCCTCTGCCACCTCCTCCTACCATGGTAGAAAGCAGGCTTTCTACCCAAGGTAGAAGGGAGGCATAGGTGAGTAGGGAAGTAGCAGCACAGGAAAAAGAAAAATCCATCTTGGGATCCCTGTAAAACTGAAAGGCTTAAACTAACATGAAAAACATGATTGTATTATGTGACATATGCCATAGTTGTTACTACTTAATCCAATTTACATGTTGTCTTTGCATGCTTTTTTAAAGACGGTATCATTTTCCCAAACAGTATGACTTGTAGCAGACAGGCTGTAATCGTTCTGGGCCTGTCACGGCAATAGCTTTGTGCTGTGTGAAACAGGAGTTCTGCTGTTCCATGAAGTCGGCTAACTCGGTCCCTAAATTTGTATTTGTCTCTTGGGTTTACAGGATGATGAAACACAGAATATAGAGAAATTGTTGGCCTTTCAGAACAACCTCTTACAAACACGGGTTTGGGTTTTTTTTACTCTTCACATTCAAAACACTTCTGAAGACGAAAACCTCACAAGAAGTATGTTTTACAAAGCGCAAGAGCCTTGAGGGGAGGCGAGAGGGATAGTGTCGCACCAGTTCTTGTATGCGAGGTAGGGATGTCTATTCGCATCAGTCATTTTGCTTGAGCTGTAATGAGCTTTTGGGTAATCAAGACAGGTTTTATGATGCACATGAAAGCCAATACAGTTTTCCAGTGTGCCCGTCCGTATTCATAGGAAGAATAATGAAACCTTGAATATCAGATTTTTAAGTCTGGCAGCTCCAAAGCTTGCCTTGATCCTCATGGATCTGGGCACAATGTGTGAGTCTGGCGCTCGCCCCTGTGGGCTGGGGTCAGGCTTTGGAGCAGCGCCGTTTCCCTCCCGCAGTGTGAGACCTCATCTGCAAACTCGCATCTGGGCTTAATTAGATCCCATCAGATAGAGATGTCTACGTGTATTTCATCAGGACCGTCTTTCGTACATGTAGATTGGCTTCCTTAATGAAGGAGAGGAGAAAGAATAAAAAAAAGGTTTTTATCAGGGAAAGAAATTGACCAGCGATAAAACTTGGCATCGTGTAATGTTCCTTTTCTCCTTCTTTTTTAAAAGCAATACCCGATTTCCCAGGGTAAATTTTAAAACCAATACCCAAGATCCGCCAAAGAAAGACATGAGGGTGGCCCCAGTCTGTTGGTTTGTTTATCCTCTTTTTATTAACAGCCCCTGCGCCGCCGCGCTCCCCCTGCCCCTGCCACGCTCGGGCTGGGCGCGCCTCCCGCTTGCAAAAGGCACGCGGCGCTCCTAGGCCCGGGCTCAAAACAAGTCCCAAGGGTTTATTTCCACGCGCGTTTTACTTTCTTTGCTACTAACTACCGCGGCGCTGAGGGAAGGAAGGCGCCGGGGACCTGCGGGCCGCAGCGCGGGCGGGCGCTGCCCCTCCCCGCCTGCAGGGGGCGCTGCCGCCGCCGCCGCCGCCAAGGGCGCAGCGGCCTCCGGGAGCGGCCCGCCCCGCCCGCCCGCTCCCGCCGCCGCCCCCGCTCCCGCCGCCCGCGGCCATGCTGGCCTCCTGCGGGCCCGCCCTGGGCACCGCGCTGCGCCGGGCAGCGCCCGCCGGCCTCGCCTCCTTCCACCGCTCCGCTCGGCGCCGCCGCGCCGCCCGCGTCGCTGTGGTGAGTAACGGCCGCGGGGGCCGCGCCGGGAGGAGGCCCCGGCGGCGGCGGCGGCGGGGGGGGGGGGGCGGCGGAGCGGCCCCGAGGAAGAAGGGGGTTTTTTCGCTGCCTGGCTGTCCCCGTCCGCCGTCAGCGGCGGGGTTCGCTCCGGCGGGGGGGGGGGGTGGTGTAGGCGGTAGGGCTTGGCGTGGCGTCGGGCCGAGGAGAGACTCGCCTGGTGGCCGCGGCAGGTGGAAAAGCCTCGGGGGAAGCTGCAGCTGAGAAGATAAAGCTGTTTAGAATTGAGTAACTTGGAGGAAGCCGGACCAGGAGTGGGAAACACGTAAAACATTGGCCTGGAGTTGAGCTGCAGGGAGCTGAACTTGAAATAATTTACAAGGTAACGGAGGGAGGTGGTAGTAGCCTACGGGAAGGGATTCAAACTGGTTTATGCCTTTCTGCACGAAGGGGGCAGAGCGTGTTAAAAATACGAAGGAAAGCGAGGGGCCGGAGGAGGAGCTACCGGTTGCCAAAGGAAAATTTGGGCTGTAGATAGCGCCTCAAGTGGATATGCGGTTTCAGAGCTCAGTGGGCAGGTGTTGAAGCTGGAGCTTTGTACAGTCTTGACAGCATAAAAAAAATGTAAAGAAATAAGAAGGTGGCATTACCTGCATGAAGAAATCTGTTTGGGGCAGAGTTGGTTCAGGAATGGGCAGAATGCTGGTCCAAATGTCTAAAAGGTAACTTACCACGAATGGTGTCATGTTAGCAAACGGTAGCTTTTTAAATAGAGAGTGGGAAACAAATGTTATTGTTGAAATTAGTGACATAAATTTCTGACTACGGTAGAAGACAAATTTGTCGCTAAGCAGGTACTGAAATAACAAGAGGATAGTGTTTAGTGAGTTTCAAAAAAGTGTTGCTTGCAGAAGATAACTCTAGCACGGTTGCTTGTGTGTTTATTCAGTCTAAATTAAATGAAAGATTAAATAAAAAGTTGGGAAGTAGAAGGCGCCTCTTAAATATCAGAGCAGCAAAATTGTGGTTAGGATTAACATGGACAGAAAGACATTCAGAGATCCTGCTCATTTGGTGAAGTGATGGTAGGATGTCTCGCCTGTGAGAGCAGAGGACTGGATGTTGTGATCTGAAAGCCCCTTTGAGTCCAGCGTTTCTAAGATAGTTTCAGTTGTGCGTTTCTGTTCATGTGTCTGTCACTAAAAACTTTTAAGCATCTGAAAACAGGTAAAACCAGGAGAGAAGAGGGTAAAGTTAATAAATGGACTCTCTTTAACTGGATTTTTTTTCTTTAAAAACAAAAAAACAACCAAAAAAACCTCCACAAGAGTTCATATATGTACTTTAAGGAACTAGATGATCCTTTGGATTTTTTTGGTTTTGTTTTGTTCTTATAATCTCTTTTTTTTTGGGGGGTGGGGTGGGGGGGTGTTAAAAATTTTTTTTTCTCCTTGCTTCTACTTTGTGAAAGAGTCTCTCCGCAAACATGAGCTTTGTGCTTTTTATTCTCCAATGTGTATAAACAAAATATTATCACCATAGTAATAAGGAAAAGTATGGCTAATACAGCATAATTCAATTAGAAGTGATTTAGCTATTGATCTCTGATGTGGATCCTCAGACAAAATGCAGCAGCAGGTGAAATAGTTTGTCCTAAGTGCCACCTCAAAGGGCGCTTCTATCCCACTTCTGTTTGATGTGCATCTGGATGAGAAGGTATTTCACGTGGATATGGACGCTTCATAAATAGACATATGACACTCAGAATAACTCACTATGTGCACAATAAAAACATACCTAAGGATATCATGTGAGTTTATTAATTCTGATGAACAAATGCACAAGCCAATAAATATTAGTTATTTCTGAGACTTGTCTGTGATGAGTAGCTATAAATAGGAAACTTATTTCAGTTCTGCAGTATGTCAAATGGCAACACCAGCGCTAGTAGCATGATGCTGACTGGCTTAGTGAAGAGTTTGTTGCCAAGTTGGTTTTTTGTGGGGGTGAGGGGAGGTCTGTTGATGTTTGTTTTTTTTTTTTTTAAATCTTACAGGGCTTGTGAAAGATCCCGTGGAAAGTTTTGTATCATGTGAAATACTTTCTTGATTTTCTTACTGCAGGTCCTGTCTGGTTGTGGTGTCTACGATGGCACAGAAATCCATGAGGCCTCAGCGTAAGTTGCTTTATGAAACTGTAGGCTCCAAAAAAGTCTCCTTTGCATTACAGCAGTCTATTGGATCCAGTTTTGTGCTCTCTGGCTATCAAAATTGCCCTGAAAGGTGTATGATGAAGCTTCATGGTTTTCTCACAGCATAATTGGGAGCTCAGCTGCCTTCTTGCAGTAGCCTGTGCCTGTCCAAAGGTGCATCACGATGCATGTAATGCCAGAGCAGTGAGTTTGAGAGAGACTGAATTTCTGTTTCTGAAAGAAAGACAGAGTTCCAGAATCAATCCCAAGAGAGTTAAATAGAGACTTCATTTCAGAATCACTTTGAGTTTCTGTTTCTAAATCAAATACTGGAATTGTTAATACTCAAGTTGAGTTATTAACTCTTAGTATTCATTGCTAAGAGATGTTTCACCTAGACCTGGATTAAATGGACACATAGGTGTGTTAATAGTGGGACTCTTCCATAACACCTGGGAACTTGCAATGAGAAAGGAAGTTTTTATTGTTCCCGGTTGCCTGCATAAGAGCACTGAACAAAGAAACTTGTCTGTAGCTTACCTGACCCTGCCTCCAGACTGACTTTCTGTTCTGCTTTGCACTGTGGTGTTGCGTACAGGAATTTGCTGCTACATGCTCACTGTGCTTTGGTAGGGTGTGTGATTTTCCTTTTCTTTCAACATCAGGTGGTGTAATATTTGTAGCGAGACTTAGGGGCCAGATAAAGCCTCTCTTCTAAGGTTTTCAGATGTTTTATCCCCATTTTTATAGGATACTGGTACACCTTAGTCGTGGGGGAGCTGAGGTTCAGATGTATGCTCCAGACGTTCCTCAGATGCATGTCATTGACCACAGTAAAGGGCAACCAGCTGAAGCTGAGTCAAGGTAAAGTCTGTGTTTCATGTGTTTTCCATGACCGCTGAGTCTCAGTCTCTTATGCATTCTTCAGACATAGCAGCCTGTAACTGCACTTGTAGCACTTTACGAACTGGCTTTAGCAGCTTTATGCTAGCTGGTATTTTGATTGGAGAGAAAATATTAAATGAGTTTTCTGGACTTGAGTATATACAGTCTATTAATGCTTGTGTTTCCCAGTTGTAGTATTTCAGAAGCATCGATAGCTTCAGATATTGAGTACCACTGTTCCTCCCCCTCCTCTTCCTCTGCCAAAACTTTCTTTATGCTCTTCTGTGCACAAATGCTTAATTCATCTCCTTGGTTTTTTTCTGGTTCTTCAAGGAACGTTTTAGTGGAATCTGCAAGGATTGCTCGTGGTAAAATTGCAAGCCTGGCTAAGCTTACTACAGCAGACCATGATGCTGTGATATTCCCTGGTGGATTTGGAGCTGCTAAAAACTTGTGAGTGTCAACTAAGCATTAGACTCCTCAACTAAATATTCATGATCAACTATTCATAATCAACTATGATTCACACAATAAAATCAGGAAGCAATAAATGGCCTTATTTACTACATATGTAACCACTACTTAATAAGGAAAATTCCTTTCCAAGTGTTGGAGTTAAGTTGTGCTGTTCATGGTGGTTTCCGGTCGTAATTCTTACTGGCATTGTTATGTTTTAAATTTTCCGAACAGTGTTGGTGAGAATTCTGGAGTATAGATAATGCACAAGAAGTCCTTTTTCCCCCCGCCCTTGTGGTGATTCTTTTTGGGCTTGAGTGAGGGAAGTGAAGGTAAAACTTCCAATAGTTTTAGGTGTTCCTAGTGTTGTTATTCTGTTTCTTCATGTCTGCCTACCAAAAAGTCCCCTCTTGCATCAGTAATGATAAAACAACAGGTAGCTCAAAAAAAAAAAAAAAAAGAGAGAGAGAGAAAGAAAGTGCTAGCCATGTGGAGCACTGATTATCTCGTCATTGACCTGCCATTTCACTGGCTTTGAGAAACCTGAATGTTATTTCCCTTTTCTTCTTACGTATTCTTCTCTCCAAACTTTGTTGTTCCACTTCTTAGTAAGCTGATTTGGTAATTCTTATTTCTAGATGTTTATATCAAGTAAGGAGCTTTCTGACATACCAAAGCCTTGGAAGTGGGTTGTTTTGGCTAAAGCACTGCTGGTCAACGACAGGTGTTTTTAACCACCTTTTAGAAGCTGTTAAGTTCATGACGACCCTTGAGAGCCAGTCTCAGGGCAGATAGGCATCTCTGTAGGTTTATACTGAGGTATGTATAAAGTTTCTTGTTGTGGCAGATCTACCTTTGCTGTCGACGGGAAAGATTGCAAGGTGAACAGAGAAGTTGAACGTGTCTTGAAAGACTTCCATAAAGAAGGCAAGCCTATTGGGTACGTATGTTAGTTGGAGGGGCATTTGTTTGATAGTGTGAGCTTGGAGACAAAGTATGTTTTGTGGAAATGTGCAGCTGTTGTTGTTGGAACTAGAGAAAGCATCTTCCGTTTTGTATCGGTTGTATCGTTATTTTTTTAAATGTGTTTTTCAAGATGCGTGTGTGTGTGTAGGTGTTTGTCAAAGAAGAGGCTAAGAAAATGCTGAGTGGAAGTTGCCTTGTGAGGTCTTTCAGATTTGTAAGACCGTGACCATTTGAATCTTTTCAATTGTGACCAAGTTTTGAAAGAGTTCCGTTGTAGAATCGCTTTTGTAATTCCTTTTGTTGCAGTCTTTGCTGCATTTCACCAGTGTTGGCAGCAAAGGTTCTCTCTGGTGCTGAAGTAACTGTGGGCCATGAAGAAGAGGAAGGTGGCAAGTGGCCTTACGCTGGGACTGCAGGAGCCATTAAAGAACTGGGAGGAAAGCATTGTGTGAAAGAAGTAACTATATCCTTTCCTGTTAATTTTCATGTTGAGAGGCAGTTTACAGTAACGGATACATGCAGGATCTATGCTTTTCCACTTCAGTTTAGTGGGAATACACAGCGTATAGCAGATAGCATGTAATACAGAGCATGATTAGAAAATATTGTCTTCTCTACACAGCTGTGTAGTTAGAAGTTGTTCTCAGTCGCTGCCATAGAAGTCCCTTGGACACTGGTAATGCAGTAAATGCTGAGTGAATTTGTGCATAAAACTGGCACGGGTTACGTTTGGTCAGTTCTCTCAGATTTTTTTTCTTTGCCTGAAGGCTAATGCTGTAATCAGACTGTACTCAGAGACATTTTATTAGTCAGTCAGTTTCATAGGTTTTCTTCTGTTTGTGAGTGCCAATATTCCCATAAATCGCTCTTGCAGCGTTTGTATTTCTGGCAAAAATAGCTTCTAGTATCTTGGATTACAGGTTGCAGCTGCCTGTACAGCTGGGTGGTACAATATATTTGGAGGTGCTTTTTTGTAAGATAGTGGAGTTGTGAGGTTTTGTCAAAGATGGTTTATTTTTCAGACAGCATGTGTAAGTGAGACATAGGCTGTGTTTTCCTTAACTCCCTTTTACGAAGCTCATGTGGATACAAAAAACAAGGTGGTGACTACCCCAGCGTTCATGTGTGAAACAGAATTACATCATATCTTCGATGGCATTGGGGCCATGGTAAAGAATGTGCTAAAACTAACTGGCAAATAAAAAAAAACTTCAGAAATGTTTAAATTTAGGGTGTAGTATCAAATATGATCTGGACCATTGGAAAAATCTCACCTACTTGTTCTGTTCACACACTAGCAAATGCTGATACAAAGCTGATTGATTCCCAGCTGCAGGGTTTTCCATGCCCTTTCTGAGAGAGGGGCCTGCAGGAGGGCTTAGGGAGTACAAGCAGTCTGGCCTGAGACACAGAGCATTTTCTTGAGCTTTTTCAGCTGGAGAGCACTGTGCGGACATATTCTGAAACCAGTCCTCCCACTGCAGCAGTGTCAAATCATTTCTATGGGAGGAAAAAAGAGACTAAAGACCCTTTCAGAAGCTGAGGGCAGACGTGTTGTAGGGGCACAGCAGGTGTGGTGGCAGTATATCTAGCGGATAAAGAATGGGAGTAGGGAGGAATTAGTTCAAGGTTTATGTGCTCAGGCACGTATCTGTGACCTAAAAGTCAGGATCAGCTGTCAAGGGAAGAGACATCTTCGACATCTTAATTTTAGCTTGGTATTAATTAAAAGATTAACGTTTTGGTTTTCCATTTCAAAGAATCCTGTTTTCACAAAGGAGCCGTTTTGAATATCAGTCAGCAGCAGGTTACGCCCTAACTGTCACAACACTAGCACTTTGAAAAATTCATCCATTGGCCCATTATAGCTAAAAAGGGCTTGAAATGAATGAGAAAATATCCGCTGATGTGACGCACAATGTGTAAGGATATCCACGTTGAAGTAGTTGCTTGACTAGCACTGGATGGAGAAAACAATCTCAAATTATCCTTGCTTTCCCTGCTTTAGGGTAATAAAGCTTTTTCCAAAGAAATATTGAATGTCTGGAATAATGATGTATAAATAAATTAATTTCTGCCTTTATTTCATCTGTGTCCCTTCACTTTTGTTTAACAGCTGCCTCTGATAACTTGCGCTGGTTGATACATTCTAGCAGTTTTTCTGCTTTTCAGTTCTCTTCACCTCTTTGAGATATTTTTTCCATATAGAATCCAGCAGAGTCTGTCTCCCTTCTTCCAAGTTATTTGTCACCTTTCCATTCAGCAAGAAGCAACATTTAATGCATTAAAACAAACAAAATTACACCCCTTACCTTGTATTAAAGTTCCCTTTACATGACAGACATGCTGAAGAGAACACATATATTTAAGGGAGAATTGTGGGCTTCATAGATTAAATCTACAAGCCTTAGATTGGGTTGGACTATGGTAAATACCGTCTGTGTCTGAAGACTTGCTAGGGACGTGGAGTGGCGTTATTTGTTGGAACGAAGAGGAGGAATGAAGCTTGAGTATGAGTGGTGGGCATGCTCAGCTTGCACAGTTAGTGTTCATGGAATAAACGCTTTTGATTCTGGAGCTTCTTAGTATGTGAATAACTTTTTTGCCACTAAAATGTCATGTTTGGATTTAGAAGATCAGAATTTGTGCTTCAAAGATGGCACTGTTTTCTTGGGAGATTTCATAGAGATCTCTCGTGCAGATCACCAGCTCCAGCATGGTGATGAAGAAATCATACACAGAAACCAAGTCGTCATGGTAGCAGGCATTGTTCATAAAGTGGATTTTGGACATATTCTGAAACTTTTTTGCTTGTGCATCAAATTCTTGATGAAATTTTCTGTATCAAGTTGGTGAGAAACAGAATTTGAAACCGCCACTATGTAATTCAGTGCAAGTAAAAACTCTCCTCCATAAGCTTTGCTTGTACATAAGTGGATGTTTTTAATACCAATTTTAGACGCAGAGGTGTAACAGAGTATGGGAGGTCATTATTCATATAAAATGTAGTGAAACTTTAAACTGTGTGTCTTTCCTACATCTGCAGGAGTTCTAAAAGAAATTTGGTAACATAAGAAAGTATCACAAAACAGAGATTGTATTGAAATCCTTGGAGTAGAGGGAGAACAGCTGCTGCCTGGGTTAACGGTACCTTCCTTTGCTGTAAGAGTGATCTAATTTGAGCTCAGCTCTTCCCATCAGAAACTGTGAGTTAAATCTTTCCATTAGTTCCCCTCACCACAGCACGGTTGTATGTATGTATTTACCGTTTCTCATATCTGCAGTTCCTAGTAAGTGCAGCTGTGGTGGCATAAAGCTTTCTTAGATTCTGAATCTTAGATTCAGGTGTCCTGAGGAAAAGGAGGATTTTTTGAGGAAATTGCTATTATCATGCAGCGACCAACTGTTGCAAGTTGGTTGGTAGATCATCCAGACGTTGCCTCTTTTTACAGACCTCTGACATTCTTTCTTGAATCCAGAGACCCAAATAATGAAGACTACTAATAATCTATGCTGTACCTTTCTAAGCAGATGCCATGGTGGTCATGTGGATCCCTGACCTGGTGGCTTCCAGCTTGGATTATCACAGTAGCACATGCTTAGAATCAAGTATGCAAATTTAAAAGCTCACTTAATTTGACATGTCTCATCTGCTAAATAACAACAGTACTCTAAAATGATAGTGTCAATATCGGTGACTGTTTGAGGGCTAGGGCTGTGAGTTCTAAGGAGAGTAACTAAAGAACCAGCTCCTCCTCAGTGCCTGAAACGTTTTTCAAGGTAGTTACAAAAAGTGAGCTACCCATACAGTGTTGTCAGTGCTGGAAGCTTGGGCATTTGGTGGGGATGGGACAAACAGATATGCACTGGGGAAATCAAAGACAAAATTTTATTTTCAGAAATAATCATATTTTAGAGCATCTTTTTACCTTTCTTTTTTTCCATCATTCAGAGATAGCGTTTTTTAAGGGAGAAAGAATCATGGGCTAGAATTGCCTTTTATTTTTTTTATTCTCCCTAATTTTACAGTAACGTGCTGAGTACAAACCTTTACTATGCACATTTTAAAATATTTTTTTATTAATAGAAGTTCTTTTAACTTTGGTGGAAGATGTAAGATCGTCGTCTTGGCTTTCAGCCAGTGTAAATTTGGAGGGAAATTCCGTGTGCGTTTAGAGATTAATCGAGACATTTGTCTGCCAAGCTGGGTTTTTCCTTTCCTTCCATAGGGCTGTTTGGAGCCACTGAGGGGTTTGCTGGTGTCAGCCAAGTGGATAGAAGTTCATGATGAATATGTTTGGTTAAATGCTATCAGAAATAAGAAGTGAAAGAATGTGTATTCTTCAAGCCTCCACAAGGAGGCATGCAATATCTGGCGTATAGATCCTGCCATTTTTCATCTTCAGAAAGCATTTAAGAACTTTGTCCCACTGAAAAGGAGTGGTAACAAATGCCCTTCCTGCTTGTGTTGGTTATCTAGTGATGTGATGGGGTTAACTTGTGGAGTGTGGGGAGGGGCTGTTACCTCTCAGTTGTGTTTCTGCCTGCCCCATTTTGCTCTCATTGATGCTTACACACAAAAACCATTTTATGCAATATTTCTCTGCAGATTATTGCAATGTTCACGGATTTGACAGCGGTGCTTTTTTTCTTCTAAAAGCAGAAATGAGCGTTAGGGATTGAGATGCACTTTTCGTTTGTACCTTTCGGTTTGTGGCTACCACAGAGAGACGTTTGGGATGAATAATGTGCCAACAGGGGGCACTTCGTGAGCAGTGGTCTGTGCAGGTTTTCACTTACCCAGGCACACTACTCCAGCTGTACTTTTCTGTATGGCATTTTTATGATGACATTTGGGACGCATAGAGGGAATCAAACATACTGCTTCCTCCTTGTTTAACAAAAATAAACAGGAATTCCAATTCCATCGCAATGAATGCATTTGTCCTGCTGTCTTGTTAAGAGTCATTTCTTCAACACAGTGACTTCTTATTTATCTCCCTGAAAGTATAGTATCAAACATACTTACATTGAGCTCTAAAGCCTTCCTGTGATACAGTTATCACTGAAAAATTAGGAAAAGTGTAGTATCAAGTCATAAAAGTACATAGTGGGGGTGTTTTTCTTGTTGGTTTTTTGGATTTTGTTTTTGCTTTTTGGGGTTTTTGTTTGTGGGGTTTTTTGGGTGTTTTTTTGTTTGTTTGTTTGTTTGTTTGTTTTTCCTTTTTAATAATAATGCTATTATAGCCAAAAACAAGGTTTGTAGGGAGGGACTTTTATCAGGCCAAGAAATACTCCTGGAAGGAAACACACTGTTTCTTCAAGGGTTTGTGTGTTTGCAAGCTAGCAGTATCTTACACGTGTATGTATATGTACGTTGGGTTGGGTGGGTTTTTTTTTCAGAGTGGGAGCTTAGATAATCCTCCATCTGCAAATAATTGAGAGTTGCCTGCATTCCAGGGCTTGAGTCTTTAGTTTGAACTGTTTCTTTTCCTCCTTCCCGTGGCTTACAGTGGCTGAGGGTAAGCTTGCTTGTTGTATGGGTCAGCCTTAGCCCTCAGAAGAATTAAGGAACTGATATTTGGTTATCTTTTGGAAAGAGAGAGAGAGAGAGAGAGGGGAAGGGGCTAAACTCAGACAATCCCAGAAGTTGAAACTGAAGTTACAACGAAGATTGCGTTACCCATAGCAACGTGATTTCCTGCTGCATATTTTAAAATAATTACCTTCCATGCTTATTTTCAGTATTTTTCACTACCCTTTGTTCAGCTGCTGAGTATCATGCTATGTGAATGACTGTCCTCAGACTTAGCTGAAATAACGGTGAAAATTCTGAATCAAATATATTACATTTGTTTCTTGCTGATGACCTGTACGGGCCATTTCTCCCACATCGTATGGAACTGCAATGAGCTCAGCGAAAACCATTAACCAGTTAAACTGACCTCACTGTAAACTTAAATAAATTGCAAGATGAGCAAACTAACTCCTTTTTGTCTCTTGCCAGTGTCACTGTCAAACATGAAAAAATGAACTTGCTTTTCCAGCCCTTCTTTTGCAAGAATAATGTACAAGATCTCTTAAGAATTTCTTTAATGTAGCAGAATATCAGCCTATGCTCTTGCATATGAAAAATACGTAGGTGTAGGCCACCAAGGTACTACAAGTGAGAGAAGTGGAGATTCCTCCTTAAATGTGTGAATTGTTTTTGAGCTCCTTTGTTTTCAAAGCTATCCCTCTTGTTTACGATGAAACTCTGGAAAACGCCAGAAGTATGTGCTGCTCATGTTTTGCACATTGAGTGAACTTTTAAGACCGATGCTTGCTGTGTTATCACCCAGGCAAGGAAGGACAAATCAAGGTTTGCGAGTCATTCAAACCTTCGCTGGTAGTCTCTCAGGAAATTGGAATGGCGGATGTATCTACTGCTGGGAATGGCATTACCTACAGCTCTGGGAAAATGTAATAAACGGGGACGTTTAAACATTCCAAGTGCAGCTGCAAATCTGAGTCATAAAAAAAGTAGGGTCGTAAGCAACATTTAGAGGTCATCCAGTCTTCTTCCCCCCCACCTGTCATTCTTCCTACCCTCAGGTCCTTGTGAGCTTACTGTGATTCATGCCAGTTTGCGCAGGCAGGGAGAATCGCTTCCGAGGGTGAACGATGCAGACGACTGAGGGAATTGGGCATTCGTCGTAGGCACCAGCCAGCACAGTGCAACTGGGCTGTCCCTCTCTGCAGCAGTGAGGCTCTGTTCTAGCCCTGCGTGCCCACATAAAGGTATTTAATTATTCATTTGCTTGCCCAAGAAATGCAGCAATATATTTGCACAGCTTGCACTTGTGAGTGGAGGTGCTTATGTTGTTCGTGTGCCTCAACACCTCTTGAAAAGTGGAGGGCCGCTTAAGTGGCTATTGGGTTTTAGAAATCATACGGTCCTTGAGATGAGGGCAAGCAGTTCAGACTTCTGGGACCAACAGACCTGTACAGATGCCACCTTTTGGACCTTCTGACTGCACAGCGAGCCTAGCTAACTGTAGGAACAACAGGAATACAAATAAAGAACTCTAAGAGACCAAGTGATTGCTTTTACTGGGTTTTGGGGTTTTTTGGGTGGGGGGTTAGGTTCTTATTTTTAATCTCAACTTTTGTTTTGAAAAATACATGGAATATGAGGCAAACATTTGGAGGGTAGGACACAAAAACATAATCACAGTATGTACAATTCTTATATTCAAATCTTTCTGTGAAGTGGGACCCCAGCTGTTACACTAAGCTGTTCTGTACCCAGGGTAGCCTAAGTACCAACTGAGCTTCACTGCAGCAGCAGCACAGGCTGCACGTGGGATTTTGTCTCTCTTCCCCACTGTGGGGAAAGGTCCCTTTGTTAACAAGGTCAAAGGTAACTATCTCCTTTACCTCGATGGATATGATTTTAAGCTGTATTTTATTCTGTTCCCTTCCTTGCAAAAACAATCCTGTCTTTCCTTTGGAAGGAGGGTGGAACCATTCCTAATCACAGTGTCTTCATGTGCATCCTTATGAGTCACCTCCCTCTGCTTGAGGGCTCAGCCACGAGTGCGTTGCGTCACCGCTGTTCACCAGCCCTGGGTGAGTAGTTCTCCAGGTGCTTCTCAGTTCTGTAATAGGGTGGGTGCAGCAGCTCTGGCCTGAAACAAAACTTCTGCCCTTTCTTGATGCTGTTGGTACACGGCATCCTTTCAATCTTAGTTTTACACAGGGTATCTACGCTACCTGAATCGAGCATTTCCAGAACTAAACCCATTTAAATTGCATAGGCATTAGTTAAAATTATTCTGACCAGTTTTTAATTCTTGTTTCCTCCAAAGGTACTGTGTTTAAGGAAGTAACATTGTCACAGTAACGATTTTTTATCGCACAGTTCTAGCTTAAGAATCCAGCTTTGGTGCAATGGTCACATTTACCTTGCTGTGTTTCATGACAAAAAGAGAAAATACTAAATTCAGCCTTCTAAAGCTTTTGGCTTATTTAGAATTGGGTTTTGTAATCATACATCACTTCCTTCCTCTATGTTGATGTTTTGTGAACTTCCATTGTCTTTCTCGGTCAGCTTCACCCTTCCACTAAAGAAAGACTACATTTCTTGTGGAAAAAAAGTTGTTACTAATAGCCCATGACACTTAAGAGCAAAAATAGAAGCTGAAGTTCCACAAGCTCAAGTTTCACAAGGTTTCCATCCTTATGTTTCACAAAACACGAGCGTCTTCCTACTTCCAGTTTTTATCTGACGCAGAGGGTAATTACCCCTTCTCCTCCTCTCAGTTCTCTCGAAGGACAGCAGATAAGATCTTCAGCAAAAGATCTCACTAGGGTCAATTATAATGTGACCTTGTAGTTTTGTGAGTCTTTTATCCTGTCACTAAAGCAAAACTACAAAATTAAAATAAAATGTTCATACCGGCAGCACTAAAACTGGACTCCAAGAAACAAATGAAGAAGCAGACTTGCCACCTTTGAGTTTTGCTGTCTTTGGTTTTGTGGAACACCAAAATGTGGGCCATAAACTCCTAGTGCTAGGTCTGTTTTCAGCTATTGGTGTTTCTTTCACGTGGCTCTGGAACAGTTGTCACGCTAACCCCACGGAGCTGTTCTGCCCAGCGAGGTCCTCTGGTGAGGAGAACTTCCCAAAGAGAAGGTTGGCTTCCCTAGTTACAAGTGCCAAACCCCCAGTGTGACGAGGATTTGGAAAGAGAGGGGAAGCATAGCCAGGCACGGTGCATCAGCAGGGCTTCTGGAGGAAATCTGACTGTGTCCTGTAAAATTAAAGAAGAGAAAGTTGACATGTAACTTGACAAGAAGTGTATTTGAAGTCTGTGTGATAGATTTTGCATGAATGAATTGATGAAAGGTTGATTGTTAAATCCTGTGGATTTTGGCTCATTTTCAACGTTCTCCTTTGTGTGTGTGTGTGTACCATCCAGAAAAACCAGTCTCAAGGTACTGTGACAAATCATTTATTCTCCTTAATAGAAAAGGAGCAGACACTCAGCAACAATGAATTCAACTTCCTTTTCTGGATGACTGAGAATACTTGTTTAAAATCCTGATAGAACAACAAGAACTAAAAGAATATAAATTACATTATCATACTACCTATTCAGGGCCTGAGATAGATGTTGTGATTAGGATTCCATAAATAATGGTAATAAGTGTTAAAAAGTCTAGGCCACAGACGCTTAGGTGGTAGCAGCGCTGCGTACCACTATTGGTACATAAGCCACAACGTGGACGCAGGGCACAGATTACCCTTGCCATAGGTGGTACCTGCAACCCATGCTGGATGTAGTACACAAGTAAAAAAAGATTTTGAACCCCTGACTTAAGCAGTAGAGAAGTTTTTCCTATAAGTGTTTAGGTCCAAGTCCTTCTCTGGGAAGATCAGGCTGTATATTGTTTTCTATACCAGTTCTGAGGCTGTTCCTATTGCTGTGGTATCAGCTTTCAGTATGTTGCTGCAGTTAACTTATCGCTAGTAGGGGTGCTTCCTCCCCCTCTTCCTAGAAGAAGTATGTGGTATTAATGTGTAAAGAGCAAGTAAACATCGGGTAGTCCTCAGTAACACTTTGAAGTAAACTAGGTTTTAAATTAGGATAGAAAGAAAGTAGGATTATAGCAAATCTCCTGGCCTCTTGTGACCTCTTCCAGGCCTGAGCACTTTCAGTTTTCCCAGAAAAAAAGCTTAAAAGAAGCTTTGATTGACCCAGAAGGAGTCTTGCAAGAAACCCAGAGTGACAGTAAAATTAGGCTCTTTAAAATAATTATGAAAAATAATCAATCCAGCAAAAAAACAAATAGAAATGAAGCAGAAGTTAAACAGATCAAACCTGTTTGTTTTATATAAAAATATTAAATATCTGCTGATCTGCTTATGATGACTGCAAAGTGTGAGAACTCTCTGCACACAGTGTCTTTGTTTTCAGCAGGTCGTTCAACTTAGAATAAGTCCCTTCCAAAATAACAAATACAAAACAGATTCTTTTCCTCCCTTTCTTAAAAAATTGCTGAAAATATGAAAAAAAAAAAAAATTGGAGCTGTGGCTGATGATTTTCTTTAAAAGAAGTTGACAACAGGAAACATGTTTTCCGTTTCGCAAAAAATTATGTTTCAAAAGTTAGGCTTTTGTTCTTCCCTTCATCCCCAAACTCCCCAAAATCCAGCAGTACAAGAACCTTCAGGTGTCTGAAGTGTGTCATTCAGTTTGTTCTCCTATAGCAAAGCTGAAACACTCCCCCTTGTCCCAGTCACTTTTTTTTTTTCAATGAAAATAACTTTTCATGGTAAGAAATAGTTTATATTGATGAAAAGTTGTCAGAAAGTTTTTGGCCGAGTCAAACTTGTATACAACTATCTCCTTTAAATACAGCCTACTTACCTTTTGGTTTTGAGAAACTTCCATTGCTACTGCATTAAAAAGTTTGACCCTTGATAATTTCTTATTTCTTGCAGAAGGTAACAGCTAGAAATATTCTAGCTCCTGTTCTGTTTGCTTTTAATAAAGTTATAATGTGGTGCTGTGTCACTGAAGGCACATGGTACCATATTGAATTTAACTTCATGTTTTCTGAAGACTTCTAAGCCAGCTAGAGGAGCTATCTTAGGTCTAAAAAGGATATTTCCTGTAGTTTTTCAAGTTGTATATTGCTCATGAAGTACAGAGCTCAATTTTTCTGTGTGGTCATGAGATAAAACACTGGAACATTTTTCCTCCTTAGTTTCTATTTGAGTTTATTGCTGCTTAATCTGGCTGTAACGTCATATTGTGGTTGAACTTGTTACGTTAACTGTAATATAATTATTGTTAAGTAATGGATTATATCTTTCAGCTACACTGAGTAAAATACAAATTGCAGCTATTGATTTTTATATGACGAAATATTACAGGCTTGATACCAGTTTAAGATTTTGTAGAGCTAAGAAGAATAATCTGGCTTACAAGCAGGATTTTTATGGGAGGATTTACTGACACTGGCATGTCAGAGCTGGACAGCCCTTCTGTATTGCATTCACTCCAGAAGTGTTTACAAATGACCCTAATGCAGTTATTTCTCTGTAATGATTAAACCTAAACATTAGCATCTGCACTGTACTTGAGAATTACCTTTGGATGAGATGTACTTTAATTTTCCCAAAAGAGCTTATGTGGAGTCATTAATCCTGTATTTTTAAAATATTTATTACTTTATTTACCCCAAAGGACCCCCCCAAATCTCTTGACCTGGTAGTTCATTCATGCCATGGTAATGTACAAAGGGCTTAACTCCCAGAACCAAATGGCTTCCGTGTTACTTGGTTTTTATTGATTTTTATGATTCCCATAATGGTGAGTAGCTTTATGGACTAGTGACTAGTCACTATGCACTTCAGTATTCTTCCTTCTGCACTTTAGGTCTGTCTTAGTGGTAGAGATATTTTTCCCTGTCTGAAACAGCTGTGTTTTGCTAGACTTAGTAAGAGAGAACAAGCACCATAAGTGTATTGGACTTTCTCTATTCAGAACATTTTACCAATCTTGCAAATTCAAATTAAAGCACTGGATAATCACTCAGACACTTAGCAGGTTAAGGAGAATTGCCTTACCAGAAGGGAAAGGAGCCTCCTTAATGCTAGATGGAGCTGGAAAAAAAACCACAATAATCAAAGTTATTTGTTTGAGCCTAGAAGAGAAAAAGGGTACTGATAATTGATCAAAGGGTTAGTGTTTTTTTCTGAGAAAGAATACATTTATCAAACAAATTGAAAGTTTAAATATGATCACAGAATTAAATCAGAGTAAAAGACACCTTACTGCTCCCAAAAACTAGATGATGAAAACATTTTGATTCTGCATTTTCAAAACACTTTTTTTCATTTTCATGACTGCAAAACATTTCACTTTGAAATTTTCTGAACAAAAGTATTTCACTTTACATTTAAAAAACATTTTTCTCTTGAGAATGATGTGCATTAAAACAAAGATATTAAAGGGTTTATATTACTTGAAACCAAAATTTTTCTATTTTAAGCAGAATTGAATGTGTGTGGTTGACCATAATGAAAGTTTCCAGCTGATTTATTCAAGCAAGACACCTTAAAAAACTATGATTTGTTTTTGATGTGTATCCCCTTTTATTAATTTGCTTTTTCAGTTGGACAGCTGGCCATGCTTGTAGGTCATTCAAATGTATTAGCTCGGTTGTTTGGCATTATTCAAGCATGTGTTATGGTCTCACTCATTTTCCTAAGGAAGAAAAATAATAATTCTTGTATGTGTCCAGCCTTGCCGCCAGATCCAGATCTTCCAGGTGGAAGGGAAACGGTAATTAACAACTTGCTGTTTTTCATCTGAAAGGGTATATGGCCTGGACTTTGGATCCAATTGTCAGACAATGAAAACAAATGAAATAAACAAACAATGAAATAAGTTCTCCCGTTCCTCTGAGACAAGGTGGATCCAGGACAGTACAAACCCCTAAATAACCAAAATGCTTAAAAGTCAGGGTGACCTCATTATTCATTAATGTCTCCTGTGAAGGGAGGAGGAAGAGGCAGGCGGCTTGCCTTCAGGAGTCCTGCTGCTTCTGTGGATATGCCGTGCTGAAGCTTAACAGAGTTGCATTTTTTTTCCTTCTCACTTATTCTTCCAGCAAAAGCAAGGAACAGTGAAACGTGAGTGAAGATTTGCTTTAAAAACTGGTCATCCCCATCGATGGCCTTATATGGCTTGTCAACAAGAAATGCTGCCTCCAACTCCCTCCCTCTGAACTAAAAAAAAATTCTTACCTGATACAATGAGTTTAATTTTAGATTTCTGTGTTTTGCTGTGTTGATCCCCAGTCTGTCTGTAGATGCAAGTATATACAGCTGAGTCCTGCAACTGGACATTGGAGAGCTTTAAGGAAAAGTTCCCATGCTTCATCTGGTCCAGAAAAAGACTAGTTCTGCCACGGTAACGTTTGTCCTGGTGCTTCAGCGAATCCTGCCCATTGTGAAAGAAGTGCACTACGACAGCATCTATCTGCCAGTAGAGCTTTGAATTGGAAAGGATCAGCTCTCCAGGAGAGGTGGTGGTGCAAGGCAAAATGACAGTTTCTCCAACAAGTGCAAGGCATGTTGTCTTTGATTCACCTGGAACAAAAAACAGACAACTTGCTCAGTGCGCAGCAGAGCTAGGGACACCAGGATTCCTATAATTTGGCTTCATTGTATCATTATTGCCTCTCTTCCTCACCCTTCTGCCTGCGTCCTCCTGCTCCCAGCCAGGCAGGAGGCAGTATGTGCTATGCCAGGACCAAGGGCCGTGTATGCTCAATGCCCAGCCAGCAGCGCAGCTGGACGGATGTTGCTGTGTGCAAGTTGCCTTCACTTTGTCAGCATGGGTGCTGCTTGAACTTGTTTCCTTAGCTGGTGATTTCTCTCCCAGCTTCTGGGGATCTTAGTCTTTGAGATCAGGTGTCTGATTTGATTTTAATTAATTAGTTCACACAAGGAAAAGGGGAATCAGGGCAGTGAAGATGGGCAGACTTGATGAAGCACATTTTGGTTTTGTAGGAAGTACGGCTGAAAAAAGGAGAAGCGTGAAAAGGATGTTATATCAGCAAGAGAAAAGTTCTGGATGAATTTAGTCTCCCCCAACTCACATTGTTCACCTATCAGCTCGTGGCTCCTGATTTGCAAATAATGTGCTAGATGCCCCCGACTCCCTTCCCCTGCGACATCTGGCTTCGTGTACTCTTGCTAACACCTGTCCTGCGGCCTCTCATACTCTGCGGTATGGTTATTCTCCCAGTACCCCAGAAAGGTCTGTCATTCCCACTTTAGGTAAATGACTTTTCCAAGGCCTCAGGGAGACGCATATTTTGTACAGGTGGTCTGCACATCAGACAGCGTTGTTACCAACCTTACCAAACAATTCCAGCACATGCAAGAACTGGGGTAAGGGTAGCCCACTGGTGAGCAAACAGGCAGACAGGGCAGGAAGCCAGATGCATCTCACTTATATGCATTTAATAACTTTGATACTAATTGTGTTTATAAATTCATCCAAGTTAGTTGAGAGTATACTGAAACTTGCACAAATGGAGGAGTCTGCCACTATAATGTAGGACAACTCTCACTAGATAGTGGTGTTGTATTTTCTAGGGGAAGACTGGGTTACGGAAGATTTCTATGCATTTATAAAGCATAGACAACTCGGTATTTTCAGCACAGAATGTGGGCTTAAATTAACTCTTTGACCAAATGTGTTTCATAAAATGATTTTTTAAATTAAAATGTTGATGAATTAATTTGGGTGGAAAACTCATCCCCAGCAGGGAGCAGAACAAAAGCAGCATGATTCTGCAATTGTGCCAAGAAGAAAAGTTAAAAATCACTGTGAAACACCTCAATCTGTTTTCATGGCCAAAGTTCTGTGAAGCATAAGGGGTAAGTAATCAGCCTAAATATAGAAATAAATGTTTTTAGTTGCTGTGTGGTCATTCCTGTGTTCTAGGCCTGCACCAGTTCTGTGCGTATATTGGGCTGAAGACTTAAGAGAGTCCCAGTTCCCCCTTGAAGTCACTGGCATCAGCCAGGGCTCAGCTTCTGTATTAATCGGTGTCTGTTTTGAGGCTTGTTTGGTGTCACGTTGTGTCCATCCAGACAGACATAAAAGCAGAAGGAAAAGTATAATTCAGAAAGCTGAATTGCAGAACCAAGTGTCTCCGATTATAACTCTTTCATCAAATATCTGCTTTTCTTAGATTTTCAGATTTTTCATCTGAAAATCCCAGTCCACTTTTGCCCAACAATGTCAACTTTTAGCTAAGAAAATTATATATCCCCAGTGCTTGCTATCCCACAGTGGGGACATGAGTGTGCCTGAGGCTGGTGCAGGTGTTTTGTAAGCCCTGGAAGAACTGAGCCTCTGGAAGAGCTTTCTGGTGGGAAGAGTCCTGTCCACAGGATGCCATTAGGAGAGGGAGTGCTTGCAATGTATGGCGTTGCCCTTGGATGAAGAAAAGATAATCCTGAAATCAACAAAACTTTTAGCTCTCTTCAGAAAAATGGACAATAAGCATTTGCTTAATAAGCAAAAGCAGGAGAAAGAGCATTGGTCCTATCTCCTGATTGCGGTCACTTCTAAATTTGATATTGGTTTTAGAAGTGCATTTATTTGCTTTTTGGCTCTTGATTCTTTTTCTGAAGATGGAGGACAGTGGTGCCCAGCATATCTGAGCCTAGCATAACCATTCCTTCCCTGCATGATACCATGTACAAACCTTGTAACACTTGTGGTGATCCACCCATGGGGTTCAACCCACCCTGCCCTACACTGCTTTCAGCTGGCAGAACTAAGGCAGCAGGAGGCAAAAAAGGAGGCACTGCTGAAGTTGCTTGGGAAAAGAACAGGTGACTGAAATCTGGCTGTAATGAGTTATTTAACAGAGCCTACAGCTGCATGAGGGCTTTTGTAGATGGAAAGAACAGACTTCTGGGTATAAGTCAAATAAGTGCCCTTATGGAAGCCAGCCTTAAGAAAAAGAGTGAAGTTGTGTTGAAGACTGATAATGCTGTGTTAAGCTTCTCACTGAGGATACTGATGCACCAGGAGGTGTGGAAGCAGAGTGCTTCCTGGCCAGAAGACTGAAGCAGCTGTGCAGCGAGCAGCAGGGATGGCAGCAGCTACTGCTGGGGTGCGCAAAGCAGGGCAAGTAGTGCTCGTGTGATCTACTCGGTAAGCTTTGCGCGTGGAAGGTGTATTTTCTACCTTGGAAAAAAGGGCATTGGCACACAGTTTTCACTTGCAGTTGTAAGACTCAAATGTAAAGTGAGATGAGTTTGTTTTGTGGGGTTTTTTTAATTGTGTGTTTTAAATATTGCCCAAGTGTTTAAGACTATCAAGGTAAGTTGAGTGTGCTAATTTAACCAGTCTGTAAGTTTCCTGTAATGAGAAAACACTGTTGCTTCAGTATCCAAAGTGTGGTGCAGGGAAGCTCATAAAGACTGGGGTTTTTTGTTTCTACCTCCTTTCCTGAAGATGATCTAGGGTAATCATCTTTGTTTATTAATTATATATTACTTTTACTGGAGGAATCTGGATGCCAGTAGGCAATCTAGAGTTTATGCCTTCTGGAAAAGGGCCTGGAAGTAGAAAGCTCTTGAGTGTGTCTCTCAAGTTCACTCTGGTGATGGTAGGGCAGTTCTGACAGTCAACAAAGTAGTTTAATAGTGGAATTAATGGTTAAGCAGAAGAATGTTCCACTGTTAGAAAGAAGGCAACAGGGAATTTCTTGTGTTTCTGAGTACTTAGGAGCTCAAACTGAAATGTGTTACCCTGACAAGGTAGTGTTGTGCAATTCCTTATAAGCTCATGTCTTGCCTACATGCAAAAGTATTTTGGAGGGGGTAGGAAGCTGTTTGCAATCCCAGTTGCTTGCTCAGAAACACTGATCTTTAATTCTTTTCAGGGAATTAAAAAAAAAAAAAACCCAGAGTGAAGAGGTAGCCAGTTATGTGGCTCTGCATGCTTGCAGGTGCACTCAGCTACTGAAAGAGCACATATTGAGTGACAATAGACTTTTCCTGCTGCTCTGTGGAGACACATCAAAGTTTTCCCCAAAAATGTTAGTTGTGCTTCCAGAAGAGAGAGAGACAAACTAGTTCCAGATGAAGTGTAACCTCCTGAACAACTGCAGCGGCTGGTAAATATGAGGCACTTCTGGGGAAACAGAGGAGTCCTGACCACATACAGAGGTCTTGATATTGCTGAATTTAAGCCTCAGATAAGGAAATCACAGGGAGTTGCCCCTGAAGCTTGTAGAAAATACACTAGTATGTGCTGGTGAGGGAATCCCTTCAGGGATGATAGGGAAGATCATATCTTATCTATGTAATGTCAGAAACCGAACTCTGCTAGAACTTGGCAGAGTATGTGCAAAGATTTAGGGATAGAGACTGCTGCTGGGCTCCAGTCCTTTTGGTTACCTGGTTATGCCTGTAGTGAGCCCAGCAACTTAACTGGTTTAAATACAAAAACAGATGCAGCTGGGGGTTGTAAAGGCTGAGATTCCAAGTCATCTTTAGCATTATGAAATGGTAGAGTATTTTTAAGAATGTGGGCAGGATAAACTTTATAGGTAAATATTTGTGGGCCTGAAACACCTTAACCTTGAAACCACTTCTTTCAGATAGAGGTTCATCTGAAGGTTATTACCTCTACTTGCAAACCTCGGACTGTGATGAAACGTTTTCAAAGCAAAGCATGTTCTTGTTTTCCTCCAAGATTCTCAGTTTGCAGTTTGTGTATTCGCATATAAATACTTCCACAAACTCCTAGATGTGTATTATAGTATATTTACCTCTGGGTAGAGATGGTAACAGTAAGCAGGCAACCATCCAGAGAGCAGTCTCCCTAATAAAGTGAGAGAGAGAAATGCCAAATTCTTTGTTAGAATGCTAGAGCAGAGATCAAGACCTTTTCTCTGGTGTAACTTATGCCCTGTTTCATAACTCCCTCATTCATAAAGAGAATTTGGATATGAAGCTGGATGGATTAGAAACCCTGTCTTGCTTTGTTATCTAGTCTTGGCATAGATTGTATCTCCTGCCTGTAGATCTGAGGTTTCTCAGTTGTCGTAACAGGATGGGACTTCAGTTGCAAACACTGGACCCATACTTTCCGCTTGCGTTCTCATGTGGGTAAAGTTAATTGCATATATGTAGTCGTAGTTTGCTTTTGAGATTATTTTCTGTTGGTAATTAAATGAAATTCCCTCTGCTCCCAAACTTCAGCTGCTTTGCAGCACAAGAAAAACATAGCTTACCACTTCATTTTTGTGCCTTCCCAGCCCTTAGGAATCCCTCCCTGTTGTGAGCTTCACCAGGCACTCCAGCTGCTACTTTTGTCTCTGCAAAAGAGTGAAAGGCTCTTAGTTTTTGTTGCCATAAGTATTTCTCCAAAGGGGATAGGTTATTTGCTAGTACTTCGTTTGCTGTGGTTCAGTCTGTTTTCTTTGACTCTATGTATATAGTACGCAGTGTATTATTATATATACCTTGTTTATATAATACAGAGGGTGTATACAACAGTGTGTATTTACACTCTGAATACACTCTTAAAATACACAGTGTATTTATTTTCATGAGTAGAATGGATGTCAGTCACAAGCTGTGCGCTGACTTGCCCTGAGCTTTCAACCCAGTGAAGGGATTCTTGTTCTATAGCCGAGATCAAAGAAGGTGGTGAAACCTAGTGGATATTGTATTTATCAAGAGGTATAGACACCATCCCTTGGACTACCAAATATCACCCAAGCTGCATATCTACCAACAAAACACAGACACAGCTGATAAGCCTGTAAGGAAAATACTACTTCAAAGATCTTCTTTGAGAAGGCTGTTAAATCAGGTACTTTCTCAAAGGGGGGTGGGGTGGGTGCAGGGGGTGGCAGGAGGGGGCATGACGGAGCATGGGTTGGGGGAGAACGTGGGTTTTGGGTTTCCTCTCCCTGTCCTCATAGCATCTCGTAGCTTAAGGGGTACAAATATCTCAGTGATTGTTCCTCCCTGGTATGCTCCAGAGATAATGCTGATGGTGGAAGTACTGGTTTAGCCAAGGTCCTCTTCCTGCTGAGGCAGCTCTGTCTGGGGAAGGTGCTGGTACTGTTCTCCTGTCTATTGATTTGGTGCAATGGTGCTTCCTGGGGTGAGCAGGACCCGAGAGCTGGATTTCTGTGTTGCTCCCTCTCTCCTCATGGCCAAGCCCCGATTACGCTTCATTGACCAGCCCCTTCCTGATACTCAGTGCAAGCCATCTGCCATCTTTGGCGGCTTTGATGTTAAAACCCGTGTGTCTGGCATGTTTTTGAACTTCTCCTGTGGTTGCCTCCTTCCCTATTGTAATGGTTATTGTTTCAAGCAAGGATATAAATTTATGCAGAGCGAGCTTACTCCATGTGTTTCCTGCCTGCCTTTTGTAAATGAAATTGAGGCACTGATGGCCACTCTTATCTGCCTGACTAGCTCTCCATGGTGCCCCACTGAGTTTATCCTCCCTCTCAGTTTTGTACAGATGTTCCACTTGACATAAGTTTCCTTCTGGTATTTTTGTAGAGCAGCCTTATCCTGCTCTGTGGCCTGGCACTGGGGCAAGAATGAGGTGGATCTGGAGGGATCAGGGCTCCACATCAACTTGCCGTTAGGCAGCAGCAAGATCTCTTGCCAGGCTGGAAGAGGGCAGCCTAGCAGCTGGTGCTCTGTAGCAATACTGTGGCCATGCCCACTCCCTTTGTAGGTAAAAGGGGGTCCTTATGATATCTTCCTATGCAGAAAGAACTAAAAATTTGATAGGTCTGGCCAGCTAACAGGTCTGTGTAAAGGTGCAATAGCAGCAGGCAGGAATGACTCAAAAGCCACAGCTCCTAGATGTGATGTCACTTTTCTGAAGAATCAGTCATTTTCTAACAGTTTTGATTCTGACTCAAGAACTACATGAAGGTGGTTATTCCAGCCCAGCCAGCTTGTTTGTGTCTCTGGCTTTGGCTGGCTTATTCCCACAGAGTCCCTGTGGGGTTTCTGGTTCTCACAAACGTCTGTACAAAAGGCTTGGAGTGGGAGGGAAGTGGGACCAGACCTGAAAAAACAAATTGCATGTGAATGTTGAGCTGTCTTGCCATCCACGTGCTTTTGTTACTTCCCTGCTGAAGTTTAAGTTTGTGCATAAAGAAAGAGCAAGGCAGGTTTTGTTTTAGGAAGCAGTATCTAACTGCAGGAATGCTTCAGACTGGTCTAGCTGGAGCACCTGACCCTTAATTTAGCTTAAGCCAGTACTGTTTAGTTGAAATAACACCTCTTCCTGGATTGAGGTGACTCTGCTTGGAACAGAAATGTTTACACTGAGCCTCCAGAAGGAGTGTTCTTGGTACACTAAAGGAGAGATCTGTTCCTGTCTGTGCAGTTCAGCTGGTGTAAGATGCTTCAGCCACCACATGGATCAGGATTTAAAATAATTAGTTGCTATTTGATATTTCACATTTCTCCCCCCCATCCCCCCCAAGTGCTGGTTTAAAATGAAATGGAAATTTAGGAAACTAACAAATTTTTTTCTTTGTAAATTTTTTCAAATTTAAAAGCTAATGCATTTACCATTCATTTTAATCTGACAAAGGAATTATTTAGGACTTATTTTTCAGAGCTTAAAACAATTAACTGAGTAAGGCTTTGCAATGAAGATTCACTTCCTGAAGAGTTAAAATACTAATTAATAACTTCTTAACACACTAACCTACCTGAAATAACTAAGACATGTGATGTAATTAAAGTGTATGATTAAACTGCAAAACTCTGAACTTCTTGGCAATGTCTGTGTCACCCAAGTTCTGTGTCATGTGTGCGAGGCCATTTACTAAATACATTAGTTTTATTGCAGGCTGAACTAAATTAATCAAGTAGGCAAGTAACCAAATCTTCCCAGTGCCTGTAGAAAAGCAGAACTTTGTGTCCCAAAGTAAATTGATTGAAGTCATCTCTTTCCAAAGCAGGAGGGGTGGGGGTGAGAAAGGGTCTAAATGCTACTGTTGAAGGCTTTATGCTCTTAGAGCATGAAAACTCTCTCTTTAAGAAAATGGTGTTTTCCAGAAGTGCTCTGTTAATGCTGGAAATAGTGTTGCTGTGGTATATTAAGGACATTCCCTTGTGAACATCTGTGGTCAGGACAGCTGGGGTGGCAGGAGGGGAAAATGCTGTGGGTAGAGATGCTGTGCATGAGCCACGGGCCCATGTTGTGTGCAGATGGTTTTTGGCTGTCTTTTTTTTCCTATTCCCCACAAACATTGCTCTGAATTCTGCAGGCAGCTGTTTGATCAGGGATGAGTGGTGCGGTTGACATGCCTGAGGGATGGGATGCCATCCAGAGGGAACTGGACAAGCTCAAGAGGTGGGCCCATGTGAACCTCATGATAGTCAACAAGGCCAAGTGCAAGGTCCTGCACCTGGGTCGGGGCAACCCCCAGTATCAATACAGGCTGGGGGATGAAGGGATTGAGAGCAGCCCTGCCAAGAAGGTCTTGGGGGTACTGGGGGATGAAAGCTGGGCATGAGCCAGCAATGTGTGCTCGCAGCCCAGAAAGCCAACCATATCCTGGGCTGCATTAAAAGCAGTGTTGCCAGCAGGTCGAGGGGGCTGATTCTGCCCCTCTGCTCTGGTGAGACCCCACCGGGAGTGCTGCATCCCGCTCTGGGGCCCTCAGCACAGAAAGACATGGACCTGTTGGAGCAGGTCCAGAGGAGGGCCACTAAAAATGATCAGCGGGCTGGAGCACTTCTCCTACGAGGACAGGCTGAGAGAGTTGAGGTTGTTCAGCCTGGAGAAGAGAAGGCTGTGGGGAGACCTTATTGTGGCCTTCCAGTACTTAAAGGGGGACTATAAGAAGATTGAAAGAGTCTTTCTAGCAGGGCCTGTAGCAACAGGACAAGGGGCAATGGTTTTAAACTGAAAGAGGGTAGATTTAGACTAGTTATATGGAAGAAATTTTTTACAGTGAGGGTGGTGAAATGTTGGAACAGGTTGCCCAGAGAGGTGGCATATACCCTGTCCTTGGAAACATTCCAGGTCAGGTTGGATGGGGCTCTGAGCAACCTGATCTAGTTGAAGATGTCCCTGCTCACTGCAGGGGGGTTGGACTAGATGACCTCTGAAGGTCCTTTCCAACACAAACTATTCTGTGATTCTGTGGTGCAGCTGAAGCGTGACCCACCTGTGATCGTACAGTGGGCAGCAGTTCTGGTGGTTGGGAAGCTGGGCTATGATACCAGAAAAACCACCTGGTTTCAGTGATCAGTCCAGCAATGTTTTGTAGCCATGGTGCACCTGTATACTTTCACTGCAAAGAACAATCTGTTTGGGATCTAGACTAGAAAGGACCTGGGAGTTGAAAATCTAGAGAAGGATTGTGAGAGGCTGTTATGGCATGATGGGCTGAAGTATGGTGCTGGGCAGGGAGGGAGATGCTGAGCTGGAACCCATTTAACACAGAGGAGGTACCTCTATGTAGTGACCACCAAGTATGACACTGATTTAAAAGTTGTTGTGAACTAAGTGGATGTGACAATTTGGATGTTACCTTGAAGGGATTGATTTGCTTGCTAGCTCTTCCACTTAATTTGCCAACCTCTGGTACTGGCTGAGTAACATAGGTAATGCAGCTGGGCACTGAATGAATGGTGATACAAGTTGGAACAGGCACCAGCTGGAGAAGACAGCAGTAATCCTGAAAGGATTAGCCGAAATCACCTAGCAGATGAATGAAGGCCACTGCCAAGAAGGAAACTACTTGTTATGCACCTGGCAAAGCTTTGTAGCTTAGTCACCCATAGTTTCAAGTGTTTGTTTTTCCCCCTGCCTCCCTCATATGCCTTCAGCTTTTGACAACAGATTTATGCAAGCTGTCTGTTACTGATCATTGTAGGAGGATGGGAGGACCTTTCTCCTTGGCTTTGTGAAATCCTGAGAACACCCTGAGCAGAGAAATGTTGCCTTACTATTCCTTATCCATATCAAGGCAATTTTCTGTTGTGTCTTTAAATGCTCTCTGCTTATGTAACCACACAGTCCTTTGACCTTTAGGTAAAAGCTAGTAGAAAGCTGATGAGTGAGCTTGGAAGTGGAAATTACAGTCTGGCTTCTTAGAGAAAGTTCTTGTGTTGCAACAGTCTGTACTGAAACTGGGTGATTACTTCTGATCTTATCTGAAAACAACTTGTAAACAACATGAGGCATCATTGAGAGACCTGTCCTATAATTAGTTCAAGGAAAGATAAAGAGATCTTTGAGGGACATGCTGGCACGTATCAAAAAATGACAGTAGCTTTCTCTTTTAGGGTTTTAGATTTTGAAATAAATTACACTAATTTGAAAGCAATTTTCTCAGGATTTGTGAGCAGTGGCAGGTAGTGTTTCCATAGCTAACTGCTATGTCATTCACCCTCTCAGCTCAAAGCAGTGGGAAGAAGTGCCCTTTGCTTCCTGGGGGACTGTCTGGAGCTTCAGGCTGCAAAAAGTGCTGCAGTGGCAGCTGAGTCTTGGATTGGGCTCCTTATGTTCAGATGCACTGTAGCGAACTTCATGCACTTGTGGGGGTGGCTGGTCTGGTTTTCATGTTTGCTTGTTCTAGCAAAGTTTATAGCTGTTCAAAACTCTCTGAACTTGTCCTTATCTGCTGTCCACTGGAGTGTTGTGTACTCTGTCCATGCTCCCTCTCTACCCTCCCTGTGCTCCAGTCACACCATCTATGCTGTGGAGGTGGCATGGGATGGGTGGAGTGCTGGCTTTGGGCTTGCTTTTGTTTCCCCATGCTGCTGGAATTTCCCATGGCCTAATTAAGGCTTATCGTGGGCCACAGCCAGGTTCTGGGGACTTGAAAGATTGTTATCAATGCATATCTAATCTGAAAAGTTATTCCTCCTCAGGGATAAAGAATGAATGAGTGATGGTGCATGCCTTCCTCCCACTGGAAAGTTGTACCCCATACAGAGTACTGCAGCAGGAACATACACACCTTCCCCTGGCTTTGAATAAGTAGTTTTGGTAAGAAGGAATTTATCCATGTGTACAGAAATAAAATGTGGGGGGGAAACAGAAATTACAGTTTATGTCTGATCAGAGTTTCCAGGATTCAAACATGCAAAATATCTTCCTGAAGTTTTGGAGGAAAACAGCAAAACTCTGGATGAGTCTGGCCAAAAAGGGAGAGTGTATATGAGCTAGCACACCTGATAAACTGGAATGCTCAGGATATTAGACTTTGTCCTTGATTTCAGAATAATCTTTCTAAATAGCTCTCAGACTAAACTGAAGAAGTTTGTGGCTTTGCAAAATAGGAAGGGTTTTGGTGGCTCAGGGGACTGATGCTAAATGTGGCACATTTCATTTCAAGTTTCAGAAGGAAGGAAGCATGCTCTTGATATGCAAGTGAGCAGAATTCAACACTGATCAAATGATGCTACAGTCTTGTGGGTGTTTAGTGGTTTCATGTTATGTTTGGTCTGATTTAATTCTCAGGCAGTCAAGATCCATGCCATCCCTACTTCCAGCTGTCATTTCTGAGGAGTTTCATATCTGTCATCTGCTTGATTCCCTTGGGTGAAGGTCAGTTCGGGGACTAGGAGGATGTCTGTACACAGATCCCGGAGGGGCATTGTGCCACTGCTGCCTGTGGAGTCTGTGTTGGGCAGTTTTGCATGGCAACTGTCTGTAATTTTCAGTAGTAGGCGCTCATCCCGTTCTCTTAGAACATGTTTTTGCCTCTGTGTAATGTAACTTTTGTGCTAGATTTACCAGTTAGGCACTGCCCTGCCATTCTATGCAGCAGCAGCATTCTTTTGAAAACCTTTCATTTGCTTGCTTTCTGTTGGAAAGACTCTTGACTTAGGGAGCAGTTTCTGCCCTCTAAATTCCTAGCAAGTGTTCCCAGATCCACCTATCCCTGTCTTGCGTATCATAAGTCTTCCTGGGTTTCTGAGTGCTGCAGATTTGATACTGTTGGGCGGAAACTCTGGAAGCACTGCCTAAGCAGAATATGATGTATCCCACCCTTTGTCTGGCCTTGTGCTTACTGGGTGACACTATTTCCTGTGACTAGCGGAGTGCGGTGGTCTCATGCCCTTTCATGAAACTTCTGAAGAGAAACCAAAAAGTCATTGTTCCTTTTTGTAATGTCTTTCTGACAGCTCCCCCCAAAAGTTCCTATTTTTCTCAATTCCTTTTTGTTCTTCTGAGAGTTTCCACTGCTCTTTATCTGTCAGTTCCAACAAAATGTTTTTTCTCTTTTGATGAATAAATTATTAAGAATAAAGAGTTGTTCTTTCAAGAGATTGAAGTTACATGAAAAAGGCATAGGTGTATGTGTTTTTTTTGTTTTGCCTTTTAGAAAACCATAGCCTTAACGAAGTAGCTCAAAAGTGACAAGGCAGAAAGAAGCAAAGGTTTCTTCAGCTGAATCAATATTATGTATTTTTCTGACACTGGGGGCAGTTTCTGTCTGAATATCTGCTGCTAGTACTCTCTGGATGATGTTTTGTTTTACTGTTTTACTCTACAATACCTCTATCGTCAGAAGTTAAATGTTAACATGGAAATAAGGGCTTTAATTTTTCATTCTTCACTGTGGGTTTTTCCCTCTGGCATCTGCTCAAATTGACCCTTAAATCAGTGGCATTACCTGATTCTGGAACACTCTATTCAACAACCAAACAGCAAAGATGATGCTTAGATTCACTTATGTGAGGAGTCCTGGAGACAAGTTAACTGATGTCAGTAAAAATGTTTGTTGGATTAATACAACACTGACCAATACTAATATTTCTAAAGTGGATGATCTGAAGCTAGTTGTGAAAATGAGACTCTGTTTTGAAGACAGAGATGATCCAGTTTGTGTTACTGGTACCAGTTTGGAGTAGAGAGCTCAACTTCTGTGAAAGTGGCTCTCAGTGGGTGCCTACTTATTGCCATAACCTCTAAAAAGCTTAGTTAGCCCTCTTACTGCCCGTGAGTGTGTGTGAGGTTCTTGCTGACCATAAGCTGAGGAGAAACTCTTGTAGGCTGTATTGGGTAGGAGAGAAGATGGGTGAAATAACTTTATCTTGCTGCCATTCCTCTGGCCCTCTCAAGTACCTAAACATTTTTTTCTTTAGTCAGTATGCCAAGCGATATGAATCTCTGTATATAACTCCTCATAGACCAGATACAGGCAAGAAGAACCAAAACAGATTGAAATACATGGGAAGTTCTTGCATATTATTGGTGTGGTTGATGGATACTTCTCCTTGCTCTTCTATGTCTGTCTCATGGTCTTTCCCCACCACTGTAGTTATGGTTTGCTTTAGAGGGTTTTGTGCCATCTGGATTAGAGATTCCCTATGTGAAATAATTCTTTCTTATTGAAGGACTGGATCATCTAATGCTGCTGTTAATCTTTTACTTGTGGAAACATCCCTACATTGAAACGTCTCCTCCTAGACTAAATTTTTGCAAAGAGTTTGCAGTTCCATTGTTCAATGGGCTAAGCTCCTCAACTTGCATCTCCGATGGAAATATCATGATTATTTGAATTCTTCCTTTGTTATGAAGCCCCTGCAGAGGGACAAGGACTCCACGGTACATGCACAGCTACACATGTACAGAGCTGGTTCAGGCTTCTTGGAAAAGCAGGCTAAAGAGGGTATTGCTACTAGAAATCATGGAAAGGACAGAGAAGGGCTAGTGGTTGGCAAAGAGACGGGTGACATGAGGTGCTGCCTACTGCTATGGAGGGATGGGCTTTGCAGGAGCAGCAGCTGCCTTGTGCTTCCCAGCTCCAGCCAGCCACCAGCCCTCTGGTTCAGCAGGGCTCTTGGTGATTTAAGCAAGAGCATGTTTTGCCTGTATCTCAAGCTGGGCCTGCTGTCTGGCAAATGCTGAAGCAGGTGTGTGGTCTGACCTTGGCTCTCTGCCTAGCACCTAGGCAATCTCAGCAGTCTTTGATTTCTTCCACTGCTTACAGCTGATAAGTCTCTAAAAGCTCATGAGTGTGATTCCTTTTGTCTTTGTTCTCCATCCCATCTGTGAGGTGTCTTGACAGAGTGCAGCTGAGGGGCTGTAAAACTTTGGGAGGGTATAACTCAACAATAATTCAGTTAGTGAACACCAAGTAAGAACAGTACTGAGCTATTTATATCGTAAAGTTCCAATGCAAAAAAAAAATTTTTTTAAGCGGACAAATTGTCACAATTTAGTGTAACAATTCCATAAAGGTTTGTGGTGATGGCTTTAGCTGTGCCTTGCTCAATAAATCATCCATTTTACAAGTGTGTGTTTTCTCTTCAGTCAGCAGTTATCTTTCACACCGAGCCAGGATTATAAAACCCCCTCGGTAAATGTCATCAGTCCAAAGAAAGAAAGAGGAAAACTTCCCTCCCTTTGAACTTTCAAAATCGTATAGTGGATAAAGCCTGGTCACAAGGGAGAGGAAGAAAGGGAAATTTTGGGGGACTTTCCTAGGAAGCAGAAGGGAAACTACTTCAGGCTCAAGAGACTGCTTTGAGCTGATGGGATAGTCAATAAAATGTGTTTATTACTTTTGTTCAACACCTTGTCTAGGAGGAAGTATAACACTAATGCCAGAGAATTTCCATTCTCCAAAATTACTTTCCAGTTCGATACTGTGAGAGCTGGGAAAATCCCAGCCTGCAGATGCTTCTTTTGGCTGGCAACTGTTGCCAGCAACACGCTCGAGGACTGCTAGTTGTTTTCTGGATCAGGAGTCCTCTCTCTTTTTAGCTATTTTTAATTTGCATATTGTAGAAACTACCTTTCTTCAAGACAAGATGATGCTGTTAGAGAAAAAATAAACTGACTATTGTACCGTAGTGAAATTGTGTATATGTATCACTACCGGACCTGTTACTAGACAATACATCTCCCTGACTTGTAACCCTACAATCAGCTGGGTTCGTATTTCCTGACAGGTGAGAAAAGGAAGAAAGTTGGATGAAGATTGAAGCTCAGAAAATATTTATTATTATCCTCTAGGAAGGTGTTAAGTAGTCATCAACAAAATGGTGAGCTTCACAGGTAAATAAGGCTAATTAGTAGCCTATGCTGTTGTAGTTGCTGCGTTGGACATGGAAATACTGGGAGCGGTGGGTCTGAAAATGGAAGCTCAGGATGCCAGGGTGAGAGGAGAAAAAGAAACTGAGGTTAACCAAGGTTGGTGTAACTTGTCTTGGCCTTTTCCCAGAGAATGATGTTAATTTTTGACTGAACTGACTGAGCCCTGTGCCAGCCACCTCACTGAGGGTTTGTACACCTAGAAGACAAACTATGGCAATGGCTCCTCTGAATGAGAGGAACCACCTGAATCACATCCTGAGTTTTTCTACTAAGCTACAAAATGCAGTTTGAACATGCTTATAAGCAACTGTTCATCATAAAATCTTTATAGTCCTGGAAGAAATCCTGGGGCCAATCAAGGGTATTAACTCACTGATGTCAGAACTACTGAACTAAAAGGAGCTAGTCTCTGCCTGAGCTGGTCTCTCTAGGAGCATTGCTCTGTTAAAGCAAAAGCGAAGGTGTCTGGGTTTTATCAGTGGTTCGTTTTCTTTTGTTGCAAACAGACCTGCAGCTGCAGTGTGTGAGGGCTTTTTGAGGGAGGAACTGTTCATAGAACAACTTTCCCTGAGAGTAATTCACAGCATGTACCCAGTACCACCTGTGTCCTAACAAAGTATCTCTGATATTCCTGCATATTCTGGTGGCACCTTTTCTTACGCAAGGAAAAATAGATAAGTGCAGTGAATGTAAATAACTAAGAAAAGGAAGAGCTATTCCCTTCTCCAGGAGCCCATCTTGGCCTTCTCCATAGCTACCCAGTGAAAAGCAAAAAGTACTCATGTAATACTTTGTACTAGTAAAAATATTAAGTCCTAGTGGTTCAAAGACTCTTGAACCAGTGACAAAAACAAGGCTGACAGCTGCCAAATATTGCAGACTTAAACCTGTCCCCCTCCTGTCAATAAAATTTTCTTCCAAATCCCTGCTTTTTGAAAATATTTACAAAGCTGAAGCCTACACAGTCTTTTAAACCTGGCTGCTCTAGTATCAGAGCAGAAAGTTTCTAGTTGTATGTCTGTGTTACAAGCACGAGAATGTTAATGTCTAATTAACTTCTGTCTGTCAGAGATGGATGCAAATAGGGTCCTAAATAGGGCCCCTAAAAGCACCTGTAAGCACTTCATGCTTGTTTTGCTAAGCTGTAAACAATTGTTCCAAGCAGAGGATAGTCATACATAGAGTTAATGGGATGTACATACAATATATGACATAGAGTTGTGTTGAGAGTGCTAGGTTAATGGTTGGACTTGATAATCTTAAAGGTCTTTTCCAACCTAAACAATTCTATGAGATGCCTAAGTTATTTTGTCCAGGTGTTGGAGGACTGTAGACTATTGGCTTGATAGCTGAGGTAGACTTGTATGATCCAGTGGGGCACTTCTTATTTGGGCAAGGGCTGCAGAGTGTAACTCTCATGTTTGTCTTAAACACAAGGAAAGAAATAGCTAGGACAGAGAGACTAGGAAGTCCAACTAATGTTACTACGACAGCAATACAGGTGATATTACAAAGGATGCCCAAGGAACAGAGAGTTAGCAGCACTCAAGTTGGAAATGCTTTGCATTGGATGTTGTATTCCCTAGTAGAATGGATATGTCAAGGTAAGACAAACTGTTCTTCTGTAACTGCTGGAAGAAAACTGCACAAAAGTACATGGAATGAGCAAATGAATTCTGGCATGGATTCTCTGATGTATCCCGCTGTTAATGCTCTTGTTCTTTAACACAAATTCTCTGGACTCTTACAAGAGCTGACTTTACAGGGCTGTCTTGGTTTTGCCCTTTATTTTTTTTCTTGCCTTGAGAACAGTGCTAACCATCTCCTCTGTCAAAACTTTTTTTTTGTTTGGGTTTTTTTTTTTCTTATTTTTGAAAGACTTGTCAAAGGGCTACAAGGGATGTTGGGAGAAGAGGGAGGAATTGAACAGATGCTTTGGTTGATCACAGAAGCCTTACTTTTCTCAAGAAACCAGGTTATGAACTGTTAATTGCCTCTTCATACAATTGGTTTATACTAATCTTTCTGGATTGTGAGAGAACAGAAAAGACAAGCCAGTCTTTGGACTTAAGAAATAAAGATGACAACCCAATATGCAAATTGATTATAGCTCCTGAGAGCTATGTGGGGGATACAAGTCCTAAAAGTTGCTGGTTTTCAAGTGATCTGTAGTTTGTTTTCTAAGGTGATATAGTTCAGTAATAATGGAGCTCTGGTAGAATTGTCTCATTTCCTCAAAGGGGGCTTACTTCAGTTGTAGCCATGCATCCCTTCACCAGTTACTATATTTAATACCAGAAGGCATAACTCTTGTCATTGAAAGTAGGACATAGCTGAAAGCAAGCTGGAGAATTAATATCTGAAAGCAACCAGATGGTGTCAAGCTTATGAATGCCACTCAGATGTCTTGTATTGTAACGGTATCTGATAGTCACTTGGTAGTGGACAGTAGGGTCATCTTGAGGGTTGTGGTGGAGGTCACTTTAGATATGGTCTTGGGCCAAAACAAAATACCTTAGAAATGAGTCACTGAATCAACTTTGTACAAATCTATAAAGGCAATTTGCTGGCTAGGTAGGCAGGCTACACCTACACTAGGAGAGCAGTGCATGGGTAGCTGCTGTCATCTCTTTTCTGTAATTAAGAGTCCACAAACCTTAACCTTTCTCAGCGTCAGAGATGCTGAACAGAACTTTTATATCTTTATGCTGTTTTAATTGTGTTGGTAAGTAATGACTTGAAAAGAAAGAGGAGCAGCTTGTGCAAAACCATAGGCTTTCACGCTGTGCAAGATCAGCCTGACCTCTCTGCAGTCCTACACTTTCAACATAGGAAACCTGTGAAAGTTTAGGTGAACTTAGCTTTACAGTAAATTTTCAACTAGCTCCAAACTGGAAGTTGAAGGTGTGAAATCCATGTGCCAAATAAGGTTTGCAAATTCAGCAGTGTGTTGCACTGACCTACAGTTTGGTCTCTAGGCCTCACCTTTCCCCACTGAGGAAGTAAGCTTTGAATGGATTAGCTTATCAGCCTCAGGAATGATAGGTACAGTCAAACATCTTTGCAGTCAATGAACTGATCTAAAGCAAAATAATCTGAAATCTTGTAGGGGTTTAGTCCTGTATGATGGGGCTCTGTAAATAGCAGCCTCCTTCAGACACAGGAGTCAGCTGCCTAGGGCACTGGTCTGCAAGGAGCAGCTAGAGTCTGAGGAAGCAGCAACCACCAGGTGGAAGGATTGGCAGCTGCTGTTTGGGGAGAGGGTGGTAGAAGATGGAGAGAGCTTCTCTGCAATGTTACTTTACCCCTTCCCATCCCTTCCTCCTTCCCTTTGCTCTGTAGTGCAGGGGTGACTGAGGCCTTTCCCTTCCCAAAACAGCAACATTTAGCTTCACTAGTGTTGTTGAGAATTCTTGACAGTGGTCTACCTGAAGCACCCCTTGTGTGACATCTCCCTGCTCCCACCACACACACTTAACTTCCTTGAATGCCTGCTCTTTCCCTTCTATTGACTAACACACTGTGAAATGCCTTCTGATGGCATCTTATATCAGGGTTTTTTTTCCCTAGGGTCATCCAGGCCAAGTAGCTCCTTCTGCAAGGGCTGAGGAGGCTGCAGCTTCACTGGTTGTGATCTAGTAGCTCTGGGTAGCTGGAGGAGCTGGTTTGGTCTCTATGGTGCCATAACAAAGATACAATCTCTTCTGCACAGTAGAATGTGCCATGGCACATCTGTTTTGGCACCCTTCGAGCTCTTGGCTGAAGTTGTGCACAAGTGATGAGGTTTTGCATCACCTAGATAATAACTGTTCTTTGGAATTCCAGGAATAGGTGGGTTGGAGCATTACGGTGATTAGGTCTGTGCCACTGATTTTGGAAATGCTAAGTGTGTCTGTCATACATCAGCAAACTGCTAGCTGGGCACATGATGTGTCTTGGAGTATGAAGGGCACAAGATGTGCCCTATCGTTGGGAGGCCACACATAACTGAGCAGATGGTTATGACTATGTCGTTGCAGGGCCAGTTTTCTCAAATGTTTCTCTGTCCACATATCCTAGAGCCATGACATAAACATTGGGCATCCTAGTTGTGATAATCCTTAAAAACTGTTTACTCTCAAGCTCTTCTGATAGTCTCTGCTTTAGTGATCTCTTAAGGTGTGAGTTTACCCAAATCAGAGACAGAGACAAGATCTTAGCTTTCTGTCATGTCATACACATTCTGAGAAATGTAAACACCAGTGAATAGCCCTGTGTTCCATAAGTGAGAGCAAGACATGCAAAATACCAGCTGAAGGGGTTGCAAGTGTGTTTCTGTGTATGTGAGAGAGCATTGTTTGTCTTTGGCTTTCTCTAAATAAAAACTCCTGTTACACTTTTTAAAGAAAAACTGCTTTCTTTTATTCAGTTCTTGCAGAAGATCCATTTAAAATTCTATGCCAAATATTTTAAGGTAGTGTTTATCCATGTGTAGAGTACAGAGGCAGGACGATATCTGGCTAGGTTCTCTGGCACATTGTAGTATGCTGTGGGTATTTTGTTAGGATTGAAGGGTTGTCTAGTCTTGCATGTCTCAAAGTACTTACGATTTTTTTTGCCCATGCAGTCAAACCCTTCTAAAGCACAACATTATTCAATGCACAGCTGTTACTGCTAGAGTGAACAGTTGATTTTTCTGCTTTGTCAACAGATTCTAGGGAAGTAGACACTTCTAGGGAGATGGCTAACAAAGCTATAGCCAGGAGTTTTTTTTGTCACCGTAATATGCCACTTGCTACATCTGTCAAGACTAAAAGCAACTAAGTGAGTCTTCCTACTGCTGTTGAGATGATGTGCTCCCTGGGCCATTCCTGTTTCCCACAGCTGGGCTGCCTGAATCCACATCCTCTCTTGCCGCTAACATTTCATGAAAACCCATCTTCTGGAGGTGGCCGAAGCCTGAGTTCTGCATGTTGTGGTAATGTATGACAGGACTTGGGGCCTCGGAAATTACTAAGCTTAAAGTCAAAACTGTACAGAAACTTTGATTTGGAAAGACAGGATTCCTTCTCCCTCTTGTATTTGCTTACTAGTAAAAAGAGCTGATGCATTCAATGAGAACTGAAGTTGATTGGTCTTTAGTGATGGGAATGTGGAGATTACCTACTGCTTAGCCAAACTGCATCTTGTAATTTTAGTTGGGGAATTGGGGAGGAGAGTGTTTAATGGGACTTGCTATGCAACCAACTGCACACCTGACTCTTACAGGAAAAGGGGGACCTGATGTCTTCAGATAGGAAAGTACAAAGTGCTAATTTATTAGATATGGCATTGTACTTGGTTTACTGGCAGCTGCCAAACATCTTGAGGACTCATTATAATGCAGACAAACAAAATACGTTTTTTGGATCTTTACTTCACTATTAAATGTCATTAAATGTTATGGCTGCCCTCTTTGTAGGCACAAATGTCTGTTAGTGAGAATGTGTAATGGAACAAGCTCTTTTTTTCTCCCCTTGCTGACATGTTTGTAGAGAGTTAACTAGCAATTATTAGGTGTGATTGGTACTGTGCTTTAACTGATAACTCTTGAAGTAGAAGCTTATGGGTTGAACACAAGGGAGAAATCATTTGTAGAAAGCACTCAAACTATGTAAACTCTAAATGACCTAGTTTTGAAGCACTTCCTCTGAGCACTTATGGAAATCTCTAGATGTTAACACGCTGATCTCATGCCTGCAGTTCAAAGCCCTTACATCCCTGTCCTACTACCAGATGGGATTTGAAGAGCCTCGTTAGTTATGTATCTTACAATGGCTCAGATTTGGAGGACTTCAAAGCTGACCTTGGCACTTCCAGGACTGTTTATTTAGAGGACTGAACTAAGAATGCTACATGTTTGTCTTTCATAATCCTTAATGCAAGCTGTAAACAGTGATTTGGGAGATGAAATTGAGGTGGCAGCTGGAGGAGGACAGTGAACTCCTTAGAGCAGCTCTGAACTGGAACACAGAGGTTTTAGGAACTGAAGTAACCCTATTTCTAAGCAGTTTTTTGGGGGTGGCAAAATATCTCAGGATTAGCTTTGCAGCCTTGCGGCCCCTAGGCTCTGGAGCCACCTGAGATGAAATACTTGCCCTGGCCTAAACAGGGCAAGTCATGGGGTGTCTCTGATCTGCACCTTGCTGGTAGTGAGCTGATGGTGGTCTTAGCCATGACTTGTGTTACCTTAGCTGTGCATTATTTCTTAGAGCTGGTCCACCCCAAAATCTCCTGTATCGTGGGCTACAAATGCAAGGAGGATTGGAACTGAAGTAGCACTTTTACACCCCCTGGAGATGACCCTTGACACAAGGATTATTTCTGGATAGAAACTTGTTTATGCCTCTCTCAATACAGAAGAAAAGTAAGGGAAAAGGGGAACAAAGACAATAAAACTGAATTTTAATCAAGGCTGTCCTAACTTAGATCCTTCTTGCCCTTTTTCTGAGGTATGGAACAGATCTGTAGTTGGGGTGAGGTAGGAACACACTGCCAACCATGTCAAGCCAGCACAGTTGCGTTGACTTAGGCTAGCTTGTGCATGTCACTTTGCATCTGAATCAAGATGTTCAACTTCAGCTGTGAAAGCAGTATTCAGAAGACACCTGTAAATTAATATAGTGGCTTCATACCATGACCACCATGAGTACCTCACTACAACTGCAAGTCCCAAAGTGTGAAATTAATTGTGTGGAGCATAATCTTTGAGGACAGAAGCTTCCCATGAGGAAATTCAGAGATTCCCCCAGTCAGACCTGCCATACAACCCTGCTGGCTCTTTAATTAGGTATTTTGCATTTTGCTTGGGAATATTAAGGCTTCATCCAGACTATAGTGTAGCCACATCCTAGTGCCATAAAAAGAGCCTGTGCTCAGCAAGGTGCTGGTGCTCTCCTTGGCTTTAATGGACCCTAACTGTGGGCCCAAGAGCTGTTTATGGAGTTAGGTTTCCCCAGAGTATACTTACTGGGTAGATGACAATGCTCTAGTACAAATGAACACCCTCTTTTCCACTTCATTCCTCTGTGAGGAGTGAAGAAATGGGGGAGGAGGTAAGTCTCTGTACTATAACACTAATTTTACTACATGAGTTTTAGACACAGATGAAATGCTGACCCCTGACTCTCTAGCTTGGCACAGCTATTTCCCAGCCTGTCTTGCAGAGGAGACCTATCCAGAGAAACCTTTTGGCCTCCAAGTTTTTTAAACTATTTTTTCTCACTCTCTTCCAGCAGAGGACTTGGAAAATACAAGAGATGCAGCACAACGTGGGTACTCCAGGGAGTTCTCGTTCACATCCTCTCAACTGCAAGTTGTTGCAATCTTTCTTGTCAGGAAAGATTCCTTCCTCATCTCAAACAAAATAATCACTCTGTAAAAGAATATAAATTTTGCTACAGAAGACAGTAGAAGTTCTAATAGCTTCTACTGTACAGAGGCTAGCACAAAGGGGCCTCAAATTCCTACAGGGTCATGCTCTGCTTTCAAAAATTTCTTGGATATATAACTCCAATGCAGTTACTGCAGTATGTGCAGATGTCTGAGCCAGCTTTTGAGACAGCTTTTAAGCCACCACTGTGCATTTTGCTAATAGATGAGCAGTGTGTGGCAGCACAGAAGTCAGAGTAGGCAGTAGTTAGAGTGCGGCTGGCTGGCTGTAATTCTGCTAGCTGCAAGGAAAACTTAGCTTGCAGCCTGAGTAGTCAGAAGCATTGCTATGGGTGATTGAGTGAGGAGTGCATGGGAGTGAATTAACCATGGAATGACCCTTGCTGGCTATGCCACAGAGCTGGAAAAGTTGTGATGCTCCCAGTCACAATCTCCTCTCTCCTCTTGGGTTTCACAAATGCTTGTGGGCATCTTTTTTTTTCCTTTTGGAAGTTCTAAATGTGTGTTTCTTGTGGGTGGAGGGGAGGAATGTGGTTATTGGGCAGATTACTTCATCACAGCTATTTAATCAATATGTCCTCCTCTGGGTAGTAAAGTGCATTTGAGAGAGAGGAAATTGTCACCTTTCAGGAAGCAAGAGTTCCTGGTAACTTCAAGTTAAGTGTGTTTTGGGTGCAGTTCAGTGTTTGCACTGTTCGTTTGCTGTAATGGGGAAGAAAGACAATGCCAGCTCCTCCAAAGCTGGGTAGCTGGAACATGCTGAGTCTGCAGATGTACACAGTAGCCAGTTTTCATACATGCAAGGATGCAGAAGGCAAAATGCAGCAACTCCCTATAGACCTTGTAAATCTACTCTTTAAAAAGAACAACTAAGTTTTAAGCTGGGCTGCCTCAGCAAGGGAAATATAGGGAGTTCTGGATGCTTTTCCCTTTGCTGATGTCAAAATAAAATAATCTTTTCAGAAATGATGGCAAGGATCTGCTTGGCTTTAGCTCAGATAGCTCTCTAACTGTGGTGACAGCTGATGTTGCTCTGGCAAGGCTACTGAGAAAGCAAACTTGCTTTCAACTCCTTTTACAGAAAACTTCATGGTTCAGAACTTAAGCACGTAGCAATGTAGAACAAGGGGAAACTCAGATGTTAAGAAATGACATCTGGGAAACCAGAGGTGAAGAGGTTATACTTCAGACGCACTTAGTTGAGAAATACATTTGGACTCTACAACTAACTTACTTTATTCGTAAACTGAGGCGGGGGGGGATCAAGCAAATAGCAGTCTCCATCTCACTGTGCCTAGTCTTTCCAGCAGTCTTGCAAGGAAATTGCAAGTAAAATAAAATATGGAGAACTGCATGATAACATATGCACAAGGAGGCATGAGAGGAAAATACTGGCATGCAAAATTTAGGATTTCTAATTTTTAAAATTATTTCTACAACTTGTGTTCTCTGGATGAATAATTTGCCTGCTTTCTCCATCCTTTCCACTCTTCATTCAATTTTTACTCTTCAACTACACCAAGCAGAAGCTGAATTACACCAGTCATCGGCACTCTTAGCTTATAGAACACAGGTGAATTCAGAGTGAGACTTTGGTAAACTGCAGTAACTGAAACTAAAGAACTTGGAATGAATCCTTGCAAATGACACTGTCCTGTGGTTTCATCCACTGCAGGTGCTCTCTTTCAGGATGCTATGGAGTGCTCTTACTGTTAATGCTTGCTGTGCTCAGTAGGTGGGCTGGGTGCCTGGGTGTGTTGAATAATTCTGCTTGCCAGGGGTATATTCCTATATGGATTCTGTAGTCATAGGCTTTGGTGTTAGCTCTTGATGCCTTTGTAGATCTGTGCAAATGACATTTTACCCCTCTTGAAGTCTTGCTTACTCATTGTCCTGTCTGCTAACAGAGCAAGTCTCTTGCTGAAAGGGCATAGTTGAGCCACCTTCACTTACACTAAGAGTAAGGGGTCCAGAGGATGTGGTAAAGCAAATCATATACAGGCAACATTTACTGAAGTCTAAGCACAAAGCTTAGCTAGGCATGAGGCTGACAATGTGGGTTCAAGGTCTTCCCTCCCACATGCACTTGCAAGGAGGTGGACTCTCTGAGATAGCGGCTGAACTGAAGTAGTATCTGTTGCCAAAGGTGCTGTTATGTTGTAACTAGAAAAGCTGTGGTGGGTTGAGCCTTTCTGCTGTGCACCAGGGAATTTTTTTCCTGTGGTTGCTTGAAAAACAAAACCAAAAAGTGGTAACCCACAGATGGGGGATTAAAAAAAAGTATGGCTTAAAGACAGTTGGCTCTGAGATGTTAGAAAATCTTAACTGAACTTAGAGTGCGGTCACATCCCTTTTAAGAAGTTGCATAACTGAACATGCACAAAGTCAAAGCAAGTCTTCCATCCTGGAAACTGTCTAACCCTTGAACTAACTATGTATTTATTGTTCCTAAACTGTTGTGCTGGGAAGGCAGAGTTGTTCAGAGCAATCTGCATTCCTAGAGGCTGATAGGCACACAGAGACCTCTGCAGTTTAGGACTTGTATATATCCTATTCCTTCTAGAACAGATTATATTTTCCCCAATTTATTATTTTTCTTTAACTTCCTTTACCCCTCCTCCCTTACTCAGCAGGCATCTTGCAACAGATAATGACTAAGGGCTACACACTTTCTTCTGTTCCCCGCCCAGGGGGAATAAAGCCCTTCCCACCATAAGGGAAGATGAGGTTTGTGACTGCCTGAGGAACCTGGATATACGTAAGTCTGTGGGACCTGACAAGATGCATCCCAGAGTCCTGAGGGAATTGGCTGATGTAGTTGCCAAGCCACTCTCCATGATATTTGAAAAGTCATGGCAGTCAGGTGAAGTCCCTGGGGACTGGAAGAAGGGAAACATTGTGCCCATCTTTAAAGAAGGTAGAAAGGAGGACCTGGGGAACTACCATCCTGTCAGCCTCATCTCTGTGCCTGGGAAGATCATGGAACAGATCTTCCTAGACGCTATGCTAAGGCACATGGAGGTCAGGGAGGTGATTCGAGGCAGCCAGCATGGCTTCACGAAGGGCAAGTCCTGCCTGACCAACCTAGTGGCCTTCTATGATGGAGCGACTACATCAGTGGACAAGGGAAGAGCTACGGATGTAATCTTTCTGGACTTCTGTAAGGCCTTAGACACAATTCCCCCACAGCATCCTTCTCTCTAAACTGGGGAGATGCAGATTTGATAGGTGGACTCTTTGGTGGAAAAGGAATTGGTTGGATGGCTGCATCCAGAGGGTAGTGGTCAATGGCTTGGTGTCCAGATGGAGTCTGGTGATGAGTGGCATCTCTCAAGGGTCCATACTGGGACCAGGACTGTTTAACATCTTCATCAATGACATAGACAGTGGGACCGAATGCACCCTCAGCAAGTCTGCAGATGACACCAAGCTGAGTGGTGCAGTTGACATGTCAGAAGGATGGGATGTCATCCAAAGAGACCTAGACAAGCTGGAGAGGTGGGCCTGTGAGAACCTCCTGAGGTTCAACAAGGCCAAGTGCAAGGTCCTGCACCTGGGTCGGGGCAACCCCCAGTATCAATACAGGCTGGGGGATGAAGGGATTGAGAGCAGCCCTGCCAAGAAGGTCTTGGGGGTACTGGGGGAAGAAAACCTGGGCATGAGCCAGCAATGTGTGCTCACAGCCCAGAAGGCTAACCATATCCTGGGCTGCATTAAAAGCAGTGTTGCCAGCAGGTCAAGGGAGGTGATTCTGCCCCTCTGCTCTGGTGAGACCCCACTGGGAGTGCTGCATCCAGCTCTGGAGCCCTCAGCACAGGAAGGACATGGACCTGTTGGAGTGGGTCCAGAGGAGGGCCACTAAAAACAATCAGTGGGCTGGAGCACTTCTCCTACGAGGACAGGCTGAGAGAGTTGAGGTTGTTCAGCCTGGAGAAGAGAAGGCTGTGGGGAGACCTTATTGCAGCCTTCCAGTACTTAAAGGGGGACTATAGGAAGGATGGGGGCAATCTCTTTTAGCAAGGCCTGTTGTGACAGGACAAGGGGTAACGGTTTTAACCTAAAGGAGAGTAGATTTAGACTAGTTATATGGAAGAAATTTTTTACAGTGAGGGTGGTGAAATGTTGGAACAGGTTGCCCAGAGAGGTGGCATATACCCTGTCCTTGGAAACATTCCAGGTCAGGTTGGATGGGGCTCTGAGCAACCTGATCTAGTTGAAGATGTCCCTGCTCACTGCAGGGGGGTTGGACTAGATGACCTCTGAAGGTCCTTTCCAACCCAAACCATTCTGTGATTCTATGATTCTTTCAGTCTTATTGGGCACCTCCTTGAATACACTGTCCTAGTACCAGCAAATTATTTTATTCTGTTACAGATGACTTCAGCAGCTAGTATAGGGATGTACTGGTAGAAAATTCTTGTGGCTGGAATCGGAGTTTACAAAAAAAGAAAATACAGAGACAATAGAGGTAAAGGCAGCTGAGAGGAGAACCAAATCTGGAATTAGTTACAGCCATAAAACAGATTCCTTTTAGTGATGCTGAAGGTGGCTGTAGTTTTATTAGTTCCAGTACTCTGTGAGCCGGAAGGAAAAGGAAAACTTAGAGGAAAAATGTCCAAACAAAACCCAACACCCTCCCCCCTGCCCCCAAAACCAACCTCTCATTTCTTCCTCCAGCAATAAACCCAGTTTAAAACCCAAGCTAGTGTGAGTTCTGGTATGCCTCTGCTATCTGCCATAGGTGATATTATGCCTCAGGCCACAGCTGAGCAGCTGAGGGTGCCCATGCAGCCCTGTGGCATGCCGATCTGAGCTCTTCTCCCAGGCCAGGAGCAGCAGAGCCCTGTGTGGTGGGGAGCTGCAATTAGTAACTCCCCATCAACACAGGGAATTCATGCCAGTGCAACACTGCACTAAGGCAGTGGCACTTCTCCAGACCCTGTTAGCACAGGCATGTCTGCACTATGCCTTGCCATGTGGTTAAGGCATGCCTGAAGGTGCTGAGGTGCTGTCTTAAAGACATATGGGCAGATGTGAACTGAAATCAATGACTACAAGTCTCTGAGGCTCAGGCTGCTTTGAAAAATCTGATTGTAGGTACATCTGCAATGTATACACATCCCCACATGCCTCTGAAAATTGTCAGTGTTCAGTGAGACATTTCACTGAGTGTATGTATTCACATTCACTACCTGTGTGCATGTTTTATTAATGGGCTATGGCAGAAAAGTACCTCATCGTTCAGAGGCTTTTTTTCCTCTTCTTTCTCTCACCTGTTGAAACAAAGCTCTGTCCATTGACATCTGCCTGCAGTGTCCCATCACCTGGACTGGACTGCCACCTTCTGCATATGTTTTTAGGAATGCTCAGCTTCTATAGGGGGTGGTTGACTCTATAGGCTCCTTGTCCTGAGTGGGAGGGAAGGCTGTAACACAGTTTAGAAAAGGAATGTGACTGGGGGTATGAAACACAGAAACCAGCTCAACTTTTTCAAAGGATTCTTCAATACTAATCATAAAAGCATAGAACGGGTTGGAAGGGACCCTTAAAGATCATCTAGTTCAACACCCCTGCTGTGGGCAGGGACGTATTCCACTAGATCAGGTTGCTCAAAGCCCCATCCAGCCTGGCCTTGAACGCTTCCAGGGATGGGGCATCCACAGCTTCTCTGGGCAACCTGTTCCAGCATTTCATCACCCTCATCATAAAGAATATCTTTCGTATGCCTAATCTAAATGTACCCTCTTTCAGTTTAAAACCATTGCCCCTTGTCCTGTTGCTACAGGCCTTTGTAAAAAGACTGTCTCCATCTTTCTTATAAGCACCCTTTAAGTGCTGGAAGGCTGCAATAAGGTCTCCCTGGAGCCTTCTCTTCTCCAGGCTGAATAACCCCAACTCTCTCAGCCTTTCTTCAGAGGAGCGGTGTTCCAGCCTTCTGAACATTTTGTGGACCTTCTCTGGACCTGCTCCAACAAGTCCATGTCTGTCTTGTGCTATCAGTAAGATGTAGATGCTATCTACAATGGCAAGGTGGGGAAAAAGCCAGCAAGCCCCTTAAAGAGTTGACTGCATTGTTGCGTGTGGTGGTTTCTTTTCTTTCCTTTTTTTTTTCAGTAATATATAAGGTTGTTTTTCTTTTGAAGAGTAAAATGTTCTTCTAGCCTCTTCCCCCTCCCCCAGAATGGGTTCTCTGGCAGACAAAACGTCAAGAAGTGGTGACTTCCACCAAAAGATCAGTCTGAGTGTAGTATACATCAATGAAATCTTATTTTAGGACTTTCATAACAGGAGACAGTATATTGGAGACTTTTTTGTAGTATTCATCTTGGTAAATATTTCAGTGGCTTGGTCTGTATTATAAGAAGAGGGCTTGGAGATAAAAATTTTCTACCATCTCCTCTCCCTTTCTAGACATAAGTAATTAATTTATCTAGAAGAAAAAAATCTGTGCTGATCTCTGCCTTTACATTGCTTACACTTGTATTATCAAGTTAAACTCAAAACAATAGCGAGATTTTTCATTTCATGAGAACTGAAATCTATAGCCATGTGGTTTCACTGCTCACTCAGGATTCAGTTTTAGTCAACTGGTGAAATACTTCTGTCACTTTAGTCTTTAAAAAAGCAAAATTGTCTGGTATGAGCTGGCTCTTGAGGGGCCTGAATTCCAAGTTTGCACAGAGGTACGAGAAACTGGGCTTCATGACATTGGTGGCTTTCTACTTTTCCAAGGTGACTCTCTTCTACTATCCTCTATCCCTGCATTACCTTGGTGGGTACAGATGCTTCTGAAGAAGGGACAAGCTATCAAAAATAAAAACAGATTTTAAAAAGGAAAAGTTGTTTTAAATGCCCTGCTGTATGGACTGGTAGGGGCATCTGTGGCTGTGTTTTTTCCTTTGTTTTTATTCATCTAACATCAACCTTCCATCGAAACACAGGGCACCAACTTCCTCTGAAACCTACTTGTGCAAGAGTATCTTGTTATCTTCTTTTTCAAAGTCCACAAATGCTTGTCACAGAAACCATGGTGACTCAGGACATGGGCAAATCCTCCTATGCAGTTGCTTACCCTCTTTCTTTTCTTTTCACTCTCACACTTGATTTCGTCACTAGCTGCAAACTGAGACCTAGGGTTTTGTGCAGCACTGACTTTGACTCTGTGTGTGCTGCTCGGTACACTGGGACTCCTTACCTTCCTCGGATGGGGGTTTTTAGCTGCTGTTACACACTGTCAGTTTGTAAACAGTGACCATTCAGAACCTGAAAGGTTACGTACTGTTTTGTTTTTGGTGTGACTAGTATGCTGAATGTCTTGTCTGAGCCTTTTACTCAGCTGACACTTCGAGGCAGTATGATTATTTTCAGCCTAGCGTTTATTCTCTGAACTTCGCTAAATCAAAACTCTCCAGTCAGTCACTTCTGTCAGTGTTGTCAGTTTAATGACTAAAGGAAAGCAAGAAGATAAAGAGCAGAAATAAAGGCAAACTGTACTCAGTGAGTAAATTAGTTGGAGATGCCTTTTGTTTTATGGGTAGCCTTAGCCTCATTTCTCATTTTGCAGTCTAATTGCACCCCAGCTGGCAGTCAGCAAAAGGGAATGGAGTTAGAGAAACCCTTCAATCTGTATTTTTCCTCTCCAGCAAGCTGCCACTTATGACAATAGGAAAAAAAAAACAAACCAAAACAAACAAACCACCAAAAACCAAACGCAAAACAAACACAGATTTTTTATTTTTCACTTTTTTCATGTTCACATCATCTGAAGCAATTGTAAAAGACCTTAACTAAAAAAGCATAGTCAAGATACTGCAGTTTTAGTACTTTCTAGTGCAAGATAGAAAACTTGATCTCTTACTTACCTATGTGGAATCTCTCAGTATCCTGTCTGAATATGCTGAGATTCAAACATGCTGCTGCAAGGAGTCTCTGCCTTGAATGAGGAAGTGCTGAAGCAGGGCAGGATGTGGAGCAATGACTCAGATATCGAGGGCTGTGTTTTTCTTGACTAGCTGAGGAATAAAAGTAATTATTGACAGCACTCACTGTAGCATACTCAGCTGATGTAAGGACTTGCTGGTTACCACTTCACCAATAGTAAAAGCTCAGAAATATTCTATATTTCACTCTTCATCTTTTCTCAAACTTTAGCTACTTATGGTAATGCAACATTCTCGTATTGCAGTCCTTTCTAGGAGGACTACCTACCCTTTGTCTAATAAAACATACATCCCTGTCAAGAATCATTTCTTTGCACGAATGTGCTACTTGAATGTGTTCAGAATAAGGGTTTTGGTAATGCTTCTGAAACAAGTCTTGTCTCTTAGCTCAAGCAGGCACTTGAGACTTCGGTCCTTTCTCTTAGGAAAAGAAACATTTAAAAAAAAAAAAATCTCCTCTTACAATTAGTTTTAACTGACATTCATGTATTTAGTGTCCTCTACACCTGAACGCAGAGTCTACCACTTGCAGTTTCTAAGCATACCTTTCCGAGCTCTGCATTGTCAAAAAAGCCCTGTCTCTTTTATTTGCTCTGCAATCAAGCACTGTTGTTTTACTGGCTCTCTGCTTTTGATGCACAGGTACCGAGCAGTGTTCACCCCTTAGGTTTTCAGCCAGCTCTGGTGGACGCCTGTCTCTTTCTCCTTGAGAAAGCTCTTGCTTGCATCCTGCTGAGCTGGCGCCTTGCGTGTGCATGTCTGGCGTGCTCTGCTTTGTCATTTCATAAAAGAATTTAAATTTTCTTTCTATGGGCATCTGCTAGCATGGACATCACTTCAGTGGGGTTTTGTTGCACCTAGTTGCATAATTGCACAATTCAGCACTCACATCAGAAATAGAGAAATATATTAGGTGGACTCTGTCCAATTCTCATCTTTAAGCTACCGGTTTCTGGGTAGTATCTCTTGCATTGAATTGAATCCTGGTATCTCCCTTTGTTTATTTTAAGTGTGTGTGTATACACCTATAATGCTCTGTTAGTGTTGAACTCTTCATTATATAAATATGCCGTAAAAGGCATACCAATTGGTTTAAAATAATTAGTATTCCAAACACTGTTCTCACTCACCTCAACTCCTCCTCTCTTTGGATTTAGCAGAGAGCTAGCTATTTAATCATGCTGGATGAATTTAAATATTGGTATGTAACATTCATATACAAAAAAATTGCTTAGAGTAAGTCTGAATTGTTTAGTACTAAGCCAGAAGTTAAATAATTGAAGAAACTCTGGGAAATCATGTTCATTATGCCAGAAAACAAACAAAAACCCCTATATTCTACTTAATGATGTGAGAAGTAACACTTGAAAAATTAGTCAGCTTTGTGGTAGATATTTCAGCAATACACATTTTCTCACTTAAATGATGCTGCAATGGGATTGCTCATTCTCTCCTGTGACAGTGATGATCCTGAGTATTTCCTGAGGCACTTCACTTTTGGAAAGCTTTAAAGGCCTGATGCAGCTCATTAGATGAGTGGTAAGACAGCACAGAGGAAAATACTTCTGAGTCTGTAGAAGTTATTCTCTGGCACTGAAGTAAAGAAGTGGAAGGCTTCCAGGACTAAAATTTCTGATGAAGTACCAAAAACATTTATGGCTGCACTAATGTCATGAGAAAGATGTATTGGGTTGTTTCCCCCCATGCTCTTCTGAAAGCTTATTTCTTGGTAGAATACTACTCCGAGAGCTCCTCTTCTATCAAAGCAGAAGTATTGTCCAAGTTAACATAACTGTTGGAATCTGATTCACAGATACTATGTCCAACTCGATGTAAAAGAAAATCATTCCATAACCATGCTGAAGAATTTGAAGGTTTATCCTTAATGCTTCATGTATTAATTCCCTCTTTATGTGTTTGGAACAGGTCTCTAAGATACCACGTAGCCCAGTCTAAATTTAAACCATCATCTGAGGTATTTCCTCAGTGTGTCCAGTGATTTGAATAGCTTTTTTTCAGCCCATACCCTTTAAAGCCCTATGTCACTAACTACTCAATGGTTTTCTTGTATCTGGTCTTTGAAGTGCACTGGCATGGTGATTAAGTACTACCGAGAAAAAAAAATTGTGAGAATGGAAAGGTTGCTCTACTCCAGCTTTGTACCTAGGTATCCTCTGTGTCTTCCCTTCCATCCTTTTCTCACCTTATTGCTGTCCTCCCATCTTGCAGGAGGAGGTAGTGGATCTGGGCTACTAATGCATTCTTCCAAAATGGCTCAGCGTACAAAAATACAGGAGTCACAGATATGTATCTTTTAATGGTCTGAATTGAAGGTTGTGTGTCTGGAGGGCATGCCCATATACCTATTACCTAATTTGATTTTCAGTGATAAAGACAAAGAAATGCTGACCTGTGATGACTGCTAACCAGGACAAATCACACCAATGTGTACAGGGTGTGGTTTGTTTTTTAGTTTTGGGTTGTTTTTTGGTTTTTCTTTGTTTTGCTTCCAAGCTTGTTAACTGCTCATGTGGCGGAAGTGAGGTACTGTGACCGACTGCTTAGTGTTCTACTGCATTACACTGAGTGTATTTAAATATGAAATAAAACTGAGGACCTTGCAGCAGTGCAATATTAACTTATAATTGTTTATCTTGACAGATAAGACTGAATCTTTTTTTCTTTCTACTCTTCCTGTTTTTCCAACATAGTCTTGTTAAACTTAGCAGGGGTTGAATCACCTGAAGGAGATTACTGCTGTTACGGCTATACAATTTGTTCATGTTCTCTCAAAATCCAGCCATAACTTTCCCAGAATCACAGAATGGTTGATGTTGGAAGGGACTTCTGGAGGTGATCTGGTCCAACACCCCTGCTCAAGCAGGGCCACCTGCTTGATCTTCAGACAGAGCCTCCTGTGTGTGTTTGTGCTCATTGCCTCTGGTCCTGTCACTGGGCATCACTGAGAAGAGCCTGGCTCTGTCCTCTTTGCACCCTGCCTTCAGGTATTTATATACGTTGACAAGATCCAACCTGATCTTTCTCTTCTCCAGGCTGAACAGTCACAGTGCTCTTAGCTTTTCCTCACAGAAGAAATTCTCCAGTCCCTTCATCATCTTACTGGTCCTTCACTCAACTCTCTCCAGTAGCTCCATGTCTCTCTTGTACGGGGGAGCCCAGAACTGGACCCAGCACTCCAGGTGTGGCCTCACCAGTGCTGAGGAGAGGGGAAGGATCACCTCCCTCAGCCTGCTGGCAATACTTTGCCTAATGCAGCCCAGGATACCATTAGTCTTCTTTGCCACAAGGGCATGTTGCTGGCTCATGTTCAACTTGTTTCCCACCAGCACACCCCCAGGGTCCTTTTTGCAAAGGTGCTTTCAAGCTGGGTGACCCCCAGCATGTACTGGTGCCTGGAGTTGTTCCTCCCCAGGTGCAGAACTTTGCATTTCTCCTTGTTGAACTTCCTGTTAGCCCATTTTTCCATCCTGTTGAGGTCCCTCTGGATGGCAGCACAACCCTCTGGTGTATCAGCCACTCCTCCCAGTTTTGTGTCATCAGCAAACTTGCTGAAGGTGCACTCTGTCCCATCATCCAGATCACTGAAGGTCTTGAACAGGACTGGACCCAGTACTGACCCCTGGGATACAGTGCTAGTTACTGGCCTCTAACTAGATTGTGTTTCTGGTCACTACCCTCTGGGCCAGGCTGTTCAGCCAGTTTTCAGTCCATCGCACTGTCTGCTCATCCAGCCCATACTTCATCTGCTTTTTTATGAGGACCTTACGGGAGATGGTGTCAAAAATCTAGGCAGACAATGTCCACTGCTCTCCCCTTGCCTACCAAGCCAGTCATTTCATCACAGAAGTTTATCAAGTTGGTCAACCATTACTTACCCTTGGTGAATCCATGGTGACTACTCCTGATGACTTTCTTGTCCTTCATGTGCCTGGAAACGGTGCGCAGAATTAGCTGATCTATTGCTTTCTCAGGGATCAAGGTGAGGCTGACTGGTCTGTGGTTCCCTGGGTCCTCCTTCTTGCCCTTCTTGAAGACAGGAGTGGCATTTGTTCTCCAGTCCTCTGGCACTTCTCACAGTTGTAATGATCAGTCAAAGATTATTGAGAGTGGCCTCGCAATGACATCTGCCAGCTCCCTCAGCACTCATGGGTGCATCCCGTCAAGCCTCGTGGACTTACGCATGTTTAGTTTGCTTAAGTACTCCCTGACCTGATGCTTTTCCACCAAGGGTACATCTTCCTTGCTCCGAACTTTCCCCCAGTCTCTGGGACATGGGATTCTTGAAGGCTGGTCGTGCTAGTGAAGACTGAGGCAAAGAAGGCTTTCAGTATCTCGGCCTTTTCCACATCCTGTATAACCAGGTCCCCTGTCTCCTTCAGCAGTGGGCCCACATTTTGCCTAGCCCTCCCTTCCTTTAGTCTCACATGTACATATAGAAGCCTTTCTTCTTGTCTTTGACATCCCTGATTGGATCCAATGCCAGGTGGACCTTGGTTTTCTTAACTATGTTTTTGCGTGCTCGGACATTGTCTCTTTATTCCTTCCAGGTTACCATGCAGGCCTCTTGGCAGTTTTTTTTCTTGCTTCTTACTTGTTGGGATGGACTGAACATAGAACACAATTATGTTGAGACAAGCTACCAAGCTGACATCAAATCCTTAGGCTGATTCATGTACTAAAGACCATTGCCTAACGCCTTGTTGGTTTTCTGTCCCTGGGGCTGCTCGCTTCAGTGTTTGGGGGTGTTCAAATGATCAGTAGCTTTTTCAGGCTGCTTTTAGGTTGTATAAATGTGCTTTTTTTTTTTCTTCTCCCCGCCCTTCCCCCCCCCCCCCATTTGCTGTATCCTGCATATTTGCTAAAACAGAAGCAAAATGCAGTCTCTTTTTCCACAGAATACAGCAATCCACTTTAGGCAACTTCCTAGCTTTGTTACAAAATGCAGTTGCCTACCCATCTGCTAATTCAAACACTGTGAGCTGAATGCTTTCCAAAGTCAAAGCCAGAGTGTTTTCACCACATATAGGTGAATGGATGGAAGAAGGGAGGGTTTATATAGTTTAATCTCCAGTATCTGGAATATAAACTTGGGTTCAACTAAGTACTGCTGTAGGCTGGACAAGGGACCCGTGTAATTTCCTTTGGTGTTATGTTAGCATGTTATAACCTTGTGATGTTCCTCTCTTAGTTGTATTTTTCCCTCTGCTTGTGTTTATAGTCAGAATGCCTTCTGACCCTGCTGGCAGAGTACTCCAAAAAAAATAAGTCACACATTTTTGACTGTTATGCATCACTAATCATTAATACTGATGACGTTAACTGGTATTATCAATAAATGTGAAGTTTTCTCTTGCCCTGCCACTCCCCTTTTATTATCAGATGAACCAAATAATACAAATATCCTTAATCAGGCTCACTTCAGAAGGAAAGTGTAAACTCCATTTATTGTTCTGAGCAGAAGACAGCAAGTTTTTTTGTGGGTAAGGCATTATAGACCAGCAGTAGCTGTAGCTTGCTATGCTTGTCTTCTCTATTTTGCTAAACCTTATTCCTTCTTCAGTCCAGGTGGAAACAAAAAGGCTATTTACACCAGGCTGGTGAGCACTTGAAATCTGTGTATTCTAATTGCCTTTTTGGATTTGGCTGTAGACAGAGACTTTCCAGCCTGTGAGAGAAGCATTCCCAGTTGTGACTGGTTTCACTTGTTTCTGCTTATTTGAGGTAACATGGTCTGTTCATGTTATGTGGCTATGACTCTTACCCCAGAATGAGGGCAGACACAGAGATATGAAGAAATAATGAGTGCTCATGCTGGCTTTTGAACCATTTGAGCAACTGCTGATGTCCTTTCATGGTGCAACTAGAGTAGCAAAAATTGAAGAAACATGTTCATTTGCAAATGAAGAGGTAACGTCAGCAGTGTTGTAGTCCAAGATAAAAAATGTTCTTTTAAGTTCTGGCAATAGGAGGTACTTGGCAAGAAATATACATATGTGGCTGAGGCCTAGCGATCTGAATGTGCAAGCAGAAACAGGAACAAAAATTCTGCTTGACTGTGAGAAAGGAACAAGAGCGAAGCTGGTCTTTTGCTACTTTTGTCAGTCTGATCTCTTAAGCAACAAATCTTCCAGGCTGAGTGATTAGCTGCTTGTTTCTCTCTGAAGTCACTTTTCCCTTTATTCAGAATACCCTGAAGTGGGTGGCTACCCAAGTGCTCAGGATCTCAGACACTCAGTAGGGAGGATTCATGCTTTTTCTGCACATGTGTTCAAGATTGTATTTGCCGTGAGGCTTCTGGGCTTTCCTAGGGAATAGTAGCAAGCACTGGGAGGCATTGAAAGCATAAGTTGCTCCATGCATCTCTTATTTCTTCTCAGCATAAGCAAGACATAGAATAGACTATTTTTGTTGGAAGAGACCTACAAAGATAATCTAGTGCAACTGCCTGACCACTTCAGGGCTGACCAAATGTCAAAGTATATTAAGGGCATTTTCTAAGTGCCTCTTAAACATTGACAGGCTTGGGATATTGGTTACCTATCTAGGAAGCCTATTCCAGGGTTTGAGCACCCTCTCAGTGAAGAAATGTTTCCTAATATCAAGTCTGAAACTCACCTAGAATCATAGAATATTTCAAGTTGGAAGGAACCCATAAGGATCATTGAGTCCATCTCCCTGCTTTTCACAGGGCTACCTAAAAATGAAATTATATTATTGAGAGCATTGCTCAGGTGCCTCTTGAACTCTGACAGGTTTGGTGCTGTGACCGCTTTCCTGGAAAGCCTGTTCCCTGACACAGCTTTGAACCATTCCCATGTGTCCTATCACTGGATGCCAGGGAGAAGAGCTCAGCACCTCCCTCTCCACTTCCCCTCCTCAGGAAGCTGTAGAGAGCAATGTGGTTGCCCCTCAGCCTCCTTTTCTCCGAACTAGATAAAATGACATGGGCTGGCCTGCCTGATTAGCTGAGGGGCTGAGTAAGCTGTGCAAGGATACCTGCTCTTGCTGCAGCAAGGGGTTGGTGCTCGGCAAATCCTTGTGGTGAGCAAACTGTCATCATGGGCTCAGCTCACCCCTCCATCTGTATATTGACTTTCCCAGCTTTACTGGTGCTGCCTTTCCCCCACCTCTGCAGCCCTCTGAGCCATTCGGTGAAAAAGCATTTTGTTGCATTTCATCTCTCTGCACCAGGCTCTGGCACATCTCAAAGGGTGCAAGTCTCTGATGTGTATCTCTTTCTTAGCCACTCCTTTTCTTCTTTGTAAAATTTTTTACAATGAGAACAATGAGCCATTGGAATAATCTCCCCAGGGAAGTAGTAGATTTCTCCAACATCGGACGCTTTTTAAGATTCAGCTGGACAGGATGCTGGGCCATCTTGTCTAGACCATGCTTTTGCCAAGAAAGGTTGGACCAGATGATCCTGAACGTCCCTTCCAATCTGGTATTCTATGATTCTTTCTGCCTGTTACAGCCACTGTTATACTGTCCTACCCTGTGCTGGCCAAAACAGGGCTCACAAGCCTGCTTGGGGTGGAAAGCTGAACTGGTGGTGGGGAGTCTGGTCTTGTGCATGGGGGCTGGCTCAGTAACGGTAGGAAGAGGGCTCTGCTCTGTCTAGAAATGCATGGGGAGCATACCTACCTTCTGACAGGAATTTCACATTCCAACCAGCTTGTTTGCAACTATAATACAATATTTGGGGAGGTAACTGGATTTCCCTCTGGCCCTGCTAACTGTATAAGCTAAGCACTGAATGTGCACTGTGCTTTTCATCAGGGAAGAGATGTACGTACTTTGGAGGTTCAGCATAGTCACTGTAATGCCGTCTGCAATCCTTCAGAGATGCAACTGGTCAGACTATTGCTAATTATAGGAGTGGTTCTTTCATTTAGGCATGGCAGGGAAACCATGAAATTCAATAGCAAAAACCTCCTAAAACTTGGTATATGCAACACTAAGTATGCTGTATGGTACCTCGTGCAAGTTTTGCCAAACCTAATGTGTATGTTTCTAAACACAAACAATGAAATGGTTGCACCCAAGAATGCAGCCCTCCATGAGTGACACTCTTCCTATAGGCCTCATTTCTGGGTCTATAAAGTGCACAAGTTCAGTTTGCCACGCTCTACCATGGAAGAGAAGTTGTCTGGGGCATTCCTATGGTTCAGGTTTTAAGCTGCTTTCCAGGAAGACTGTCAGCTCTGATTTCTTCTAAATCTGTTTTCTGCCCTGCCCGATGATCTAAGTCTGCATGCCAATCTTAAGACCTGTCTGGTCTGTGTCTTACGTAACTGCCAACAGCCACAGAGACTTGAGTGTCTCTGAGCTTTTCTTCCCTTGTGCAAGGCAAGGTTATGTGAATCATAATGCTTTTCTTAAGACATGCAAATCTTTTTTTTTCCTTTGATCCCTGTGACAGCTTGGTTCACACTTTCTCTAAAGGAGAGATGCCTTCCAGGGTTGACTGAACAGTTAGTGTGTGTTGAGACAAAATGTCCTGTTTTACTTCCTTACCCACTGCAGGTCCTGCTCTTGCAGCGGCCGTGGCCATGGTGGTCGGGCTCCCCTCCTCTGCAGGGTGCTCCAGTCCTGGGGGCAAAGGAACTCCCATTTCTGATCTTGATGAAATTTGAGCTTTGCTGAATATAGTACTGCAGCTCCAGCCACTCCTGCTGGTGGTTTTTTTTTGTTTGTTTGTTTGTTTGTTTTTTTGTTTGGTTTTTTTTTTTGAGGGCTTTTTCTTTCTGGAAGGTTATACTCTGTAAATACTACTAGCAATTAGTGCCCATTTTGCAGATGCTATCTGTGGTCTTTTACCCCGACCTATCAGAAATTGGTCTAATAGCGAGAAAATCGTTTAGTTCAGCCACAGCTGCTATGCTGTGTCCAAAGGCCCTTATAGCCCAATACCTCTCTCTGACTGTGACTATGTCAGCAGAGTGAGCAGAGACTTGGTTACTGGGGAAGCATGTAGAGGTAACTCTCCAGATCTCTCCCTGGCCTTCACCTAGAAACAAAATATTGATATTTAGCTAAGTTTCATGAGAGGTAGCACAATTTTTTTAGGGTGAAAGTTCAGGCAGGCTCTAATAACTTCCTGGGTAATTAAGTTGCTGGTGTTCTGCCAACCTGCAGGGAGCAGCATCTCAAGATGGCAAAACAGGTATGTGCTGTCTTGGCAGTAAACAGTGATGCTAGCTTTGATATGTTGGGGTCCGGGGTGGGTGGAGATAGGATACCAATCTTTCCTCCCTGAAAAGTAAATAGTCTGAACAAAAGCAGTGGTGTTGGGATTGTGTTTGCATTCAGTCTGTGGTGGTCCTGCCACTCAAACAAGGATAGGTGTCCTTTGCAGGATCCACATGCTTTCTCAGTCATTTCCTTGCAAAATCTGCCTTGCATTTGGCATGCTGCTCCATTGCACTTCATCTCTGTTCGAATATGCTTTGGTATGCTGCTCTGTTGCGCTCACCTCTGTGCAATTACACTGACTGACTGCATGGAGTTTCCAGCCGGCAGAGATAATGTTATACAATTATTTATCTCCAGGCTGAGTGTTCTATCCCATCCCAGCATCTGGGTGTGCAGTGATTAAGATTGTAGCGCACTTTGCAAAATATGTAGTGAGCGATGTGTAAGAGTCCTGGGCTGTAAAGCCAGACCTTCACAGGATGGCGTTAGGGTCTACTTACAGCTTCAAACCAAACTTCCTACCTGGCTTCTGCCTTGGTGCAGAAGTTCAGTGGTTTCCTTCTAGCTGTCTGGAGCTGCATTACCTAGAGACTAAACCAAAACAAAACTCCTTTCCTCCCCTGCCCTCCAACCCCACCCAAAAGGCTTCTGAAAAAGTATGCAGGCAGGGGCACACCTCTGTGCCTGGGATCCCACACTGCTGTGGGGTGCTCAAGCCTGAGCACCTGAGACCTGGGGACATTAAAACCAGTTTTAATGCAAAAACTGGTTCTTACCAGCAGAGGTAATTGATTTGTATACCTACTACTGTTTCCCAAGGCTTGAAGGCATACTGATGCAGTAAATGCAGCCACAGGAATTGGCAGATGACAAACTTTTCTTTTGCCAAGTTTTCTGTTTCTGAGGAACTATTTTACTTTGCTTGTTTGTTTAGAAATAATTTTCTATCCAGATATGTTGTGATGCAATAGGAGTTGCTCAAAAGTGAAGCTAAGACACATTGTACGAAGCCTGCCAGCAGTCATCGCATTGCCAAAAATGCTAACAGAAGATACTGGCTCACTGTGTGCATGCCTGGTGGGTTCTGTGGTTGATAATTCCAGCCAGCCAGAGCATATGCTTGTTACTAGGAGCTCTTCTTAAGGGCTACGTTTTTTAAAAAAGAAAAAAAAAAAAAAGAAAAAAAAAAAAAGAAAAATAATAGAGTTTTCCCACACAGAGCTTCATCTCCAGAGGACTGGTGAAGTGTCACTGGGCTGGAGCAGATTAAAAGATTTTTTTTTCTTTTCTTTCTTGTTCGTACTCTCAGCTGGATCAAACTGTTCCATGAGAAATACCTTGACAGGCAGCTGTCTGCCTCATGGTAATAATGAAAAATTCAACCTTAAATAAACAAACAAAATAATCTGAAGTTAAACAGATGTGTAGAGTTTGGGGGGGAGGGATGTGTTTGTTTATTCTTTTGCTTTTTCCTGTTAAAAGGCGCTTATTCCTCAGAGCTGAGCTGTGCCCTGGTGTGCCAGGACTCCTGATGGGGTGCCTGCCTGCTGAACAGAGACCTGGCACAGCAGCTCACCCTGGCTGGGGATCCCTGGAGGCTCACTTGTCTCTCTAGCCACTTCCTCTGCTTCTCCAGTCCTTCAGTTTCTGGGCACAATTCTTGCATGAGCTGATGCCAGGAGTCCAGTAGACCTTCATGGAGTTTGGCTCCCTGCCTCACCCTGTGTAGAAACAGTCAATGAACTTCCCTGGGAAAGACATTCAGTATCTGGCCAGCTCTATTGCCTAGTTCAGTAGATCAGGAACCAACATAGGGCTTGATTTTTCTCATGATTCTGGTAAGAGAATTTAATAACGCGTATCTTAAATAAGAAAGCAACCTTCTGTGCTGCAGATAGTGCCAGATAGATATGGAAATATGAGCACACCTACGGAAAAACCAAGAAAGGGCTTTAAAAGACCATGTTTATGATAGGACTTCTGGTACTTTGTTGACACCCAGTTTAATGTCACTGGCGGTTTACCGAACTGATCTGAGCTGGCTAATAAGATTTCCTATAAGGTGATAAAGATGCTTTGTGTTTGCCTTGTGTTGTAGAAGCAGCTACAGTGCTTTGGCAATAGTTCAGATATTTTATATCTTTATTCCTTGACCTCTTTTTAGTTACCTTTATCCCTTGACCTCTTTTTAGTTACCTTTATCTCTTGACCTCTTTTTAGCTACCTTTACTTAACCTTTACTTATTTTTTTACTTTAAAAGTAAAGTTAAAGGTTAAGTTTAAAAGTAAGTTTTTTACTAAAAAACCCTTATTTTTTACTTTAATTTTACTTAACTTTTTAGTTAGTAGTTACCATGACTGCAGTAGTGATGTATTTTAGAAGTTAGGTAAAATAATAATGGTAAGTCCAACTGATAAAGGGATGACTTGAAAGGAATAGAATTGCCTCTAGTCCAGCACGATGTTGTGGAAAAGAAGTTTTTGCAAGCAAACCTGATTTTGTTTCGAAAGTACACACTTACCTAGTATACTGTCATATGCCATCCCTCTTACAACTCCTGGTGGAAGAAATTAAGAAGGAAATGTTAGCACTCACTCTCTGTCCACATTATGGCTGCATTAGTGTTGCTTCTTACTGACACATGCTTAAAAGTTTTCCCATCTCAGCTGAAAGACATTTTGTCATCTTTTTCCCCTTTCCTTTTTTTGAAGGGCAGACTTTTTTTTTGTGCAACAGATGGAAGTGTAGTCTGGCAGTTTATGCAATCCTATTCAAAAATATCATATGGCTTCTGTTGACTTATGATGTCTACTGGGGTGAATGTTGCAGAGAAGTAGACTTTCCAGTCCAGCAAGTGAAAGGAGAGGTCTCTGCATGCTGGAGATGTGAGTTCAAGCACCAAGTCAGTTACAGCCTTGTGTGACCCTGAGCATGTGACTTCTGTGTCCAAGTTTTCCAATTATAAAATGGCCTCAAGCAGCACTTCTTGAAATAACAGGAAAACAAATTAGTGTTTTATTGCTAAACTGTTGGGACCTATTTTGGGCAAGTTGGAAGGTCAACATACATCTCTCTTGATATAAGAGCATCTCTCTCTACATAGAAATTTTCTGTGCCAGACTAGAATGGGAGACAGGCTCTTTCCTAACAAAGTACTTGAGTTTGTGATTAATGGTAAGGTCACGAGTAGTTCCCAAGGACTTGTGTTTTGCAGCATGGGGCATTGGTTCGGATACACTACTTATGCTTATTAGCAGTGCTGTTAACGCATGAAGTGTTGGAAGCATTTTTTCTTGCGTCGGAAGGTAATTGTACAAATTGACATGTTGCCGCATAAGTGTGTCTTGAAAGATGAATGAGACAGAGGCTACTGATCTGTGGCCTGTAATTCCCCAGGCTGCCAGATGCAGAAGAGATCACCTCAAGGATCATGTGGGGTGCCTTTTATAATACTCAGATGGGGACCAGTTTACCATGATTTCATCCTGTATCATCCAATGAATCTGGCGAAGGTCCTAATGCCACATCACACATTGAGAGGAAGAATTCTAAGAGCCTAAGTAACTTCTATGGTGTGTATGTGGGTCCTCTCCCTGTGGAGATGGGCTGTACTTAATTATTCTTTAGAGCAGCTTCTCTCTTGCCCTGGAAAAGAGATGTTAGAGATATTACCCTTAGGGGGTAGTGTGAACTTTTGTGCATATTTGTTACAAATATGAAAAGGATTCACTTCGCAATTTGGAAAAGCAACTAATAAAGTTTCTTTGACGTAGCGGAAGGGGCTATTGAGAAAAATGTTTGGAGTCAGCATTGTTGAAGTGGAAAAGGGAATGCATTTTTGAGCAAAAGAGATAGTTCAGCTCTCACAGGTGAAAAGATTTAAATAATTAATTTGACTACAGGACAGATGTATTCAGACCACTAAGTAGCAACACTTTTTCTCTCTCGGGGCTTTCCATCTGTGGTTTACCAGCCATGCCACAACGAAAGCCTTTCGCTTTTCTGTGAAAGTGAGTCCCTTTCTCAGAGTCTTCCCACAAAGCTGCATCAAGTGATGCTTTCCTGTGTATGTGTTTAAGTTGCTTGGGATATGCAGTTCATGCAAGCAGCTATCTTTAATGAAGGGAAACACAGGGACACTGGTGCCAGAGTGCAACGCTGACCTGGGACAGTGCAATGAGCCGGTTTCAGCTCTGGAAGCAGGAGGGTGTGTTGTACCTTTGCCTTGCTAGGGGTTGTTAAGTTGGGTGAGAAAAGGATGTATCAGCCTAGGCTTAGTGCTGCTTTCAGGCTACCGTGTGGCTTTTGTTGAGCTTGTTCAAGGTATTTTGTTGTGCGAGCCAAAATAGAGCAAAGCTTGTCAAGTCTCTGTGTTGCATCAGTCTCTTCTCATCTGAGGGCTTTGGAAAGGAGCGCTCATATGCCCTGAGGGGATGTGGTTGAAAGTAGCACTGCCACTTTGGTTGGGGGCAATGGTTTGGAGTAACTTGCCTTTATGTGCTGATAGATTTAGTCAAACATCCAGAAGAATGGATGGATTTTATTTAAAATATAAACATGGTAAGTGATGACAAGAACTCTGTTATTACAAAATTTGCAAGTCCTTGGAATGCTAACAAACAACTGCCATCTAGGATTTACTTGCCTCCAAAAAGAGCTGGAAACCTAAACCAACTGAAAGTATGGATTTTGCAAGAGTAGGCTGTTGTATTTAAATGTATTCAGTACCCACCGTGAAGTAGCCCACAAGTAAGAAAATCCAACCAGTCTAAATTAGGTTAACAACATATTGTGAAGCGACTGCTAGGTCACTTCTAATATCTCTAAACTGTTATAGCTTCTTGCAGTTGCAGAATATAAAGGTGGAAAACTGTTTTCAGAAAAGGCTTCTGTCAGTTACAGCAGCACTAAAGAGGCTGCACAAAACAACTTCATGTGATAGTGAGGAAATGTCTTTAGGACTTCTTACTGAACCACTAGGAAATGGTTACCCTTCACATCGCACAGATGTTCACATTTTTAAGATGTCTGCAAGCTTGCATGCCTTCTTCAAGTGAATTCCCTTTATGGTTCACTGAAGACTAGATATGGACTCAGAAAATATCTAACACCTAGATTAATGGACATGAGAGAAGACAAGGAAAGGCTGACATTTAAAGTAATTTATGGCACCTCAGTGATCTTACTGACAAATGCTGTGAGCTAAACACCCTACCTGATAGGGTATGTTGCAGTTGTAGACTGGAAGGCAACACAGGACAGAAGTGAAATTAATAAATAAACCAGTATTTTTTACAGACATCATTCAAGATTAGCAAATATGCAATATACTTTTTTGACATTAATAGATGAAATGTCTTTAAAAAAACACAATTGTACAGTTACAATCTAAACAGGAGACAGGAGATTAATTATTTAGTTGCAGCTTGGCTTTTTCTAAAAAAAAAAAAAAAAATCCCAATTTCCCTATCCTGTTCAAATTGGTGAGTAAGCCTAGATTGCATCAAGCGAGATCTAAACTGCCCTTTCTCTTAAATGCCATAGAGGCTGAGCCTGTGCATCTTTCCCACAAGATACTGGCACAGCGGTGGTGCACAGCTACCCAGTTCTGAGCCTCCTTGGGGTATTGCTTCAACAAAAGCTAATTGTGCTATTGCCAAATGGTTCTGGATTCTGTGTGATGGGAGAACAGGACAACAAAATTTATTTTCACTTGACTGGGATTTGAAAGCTGATCTTGATATGAAAAATCAATGTCTTATCTCACAGTTGACACTGGAGTGCCTCCCCTGTGCAGAGCTAGGACAAACAAGGCTGAGACTTAATCATAAAAATGGTAGAATTTTAGTCTAGCAACTGGTGCAGGAGAAGCCAGGTGTTTCCAGGGCTCAGTTTAAAATCATCATCTCCACTTCCCCACTATGACAAGATGGGGAAAACTACCCCACCTAGGCAAGAGAGCTAATATAGATTCCTCCTCCTTCAGAACCTTGTACCATCAGCAAAGTTTACTGCTTTGCTATTTTCAACCAGTTGCTCTTGGCTGACTCAGGGCTGAACCAGCGAGGCACAGGCACTGGCACAAGGAAACTGCAGTTCTTGGACATTCGTGGACAACACGGTGATATCATCTGTACCTTTTTTTGGGGGGTGAGAGATGGGAAACAAGGAGAGGTTCAGTTTAAAATCCTCCCTGGAAGATGCAGGGGGGTGCTTAAATAAAGACCAGCTGAATCAAGCAGAGCTTGACCACAGTTTTTGTTCCATCCTGAAAAGGGTAAGTCCAGGTAACCTGACATTAGCATAGCAGAGAGCACTCTTTGTAATCGGTCAGATTTCCACAGCCTGTTCTTTCACACACTATGCACCGGCTTCTGTCAAAAGTGGAAGTCCCCTTTTTCGGTGGAATATTCAGTAAAAAACAAAATGTTGATATCAAAAGCATTTAAAGAATGCACGTTCCCTTACGTTAACACATTCAGTGCTTAATCCTGTCATAGCAACTTTCACTTCTGGAGGATCGGGTCAAAATGTTCTACCTCATTCTGTACACAATAACATGCAGCTGGTGAAACCAAACAATGAAAGGATGTACTGTAGAGAGAGAAAATTGGAAAAAGTCACAAATCTCACTTTGCAAAGAGTCCTTCAGTTTTCTTTTGTGTGTGGGTTGTTTTGTTTTGTTTTTTAGCTGCCATTCTTCACATTCAGTAGTCATCGTTGGGGTAAACAGAAGCAGCAAGAACTTCCCATGCTCCTGAAACATGGTGGCTTCTGCTACTAACAAAGTCCTTGATGGTGATGACGAGAGACTGGGCACTCACCAGCTTTCAGCGCTCTGGCACAGAGTAGCTATGTCCCGGGCTTACTGCTTTCCCCAGTGCAGGAGCTCAAAACTGACAATCAGAGAGGACTGTCCAAAGTGGTTAGCTGGTGTGGTGACACAACTGTTGTGTGGATACAGCCAGTGGCTGGAGCAGAAATCCAGTGGATTTTGCTGTCTCTTGTGCTGGAGAAGCTTTTTTTTGCCATCTCTCTTGGCAAGCTCTGCAGAAATCTGTCACTTGTATTACAAGCAATGCTGCCACTGAGGCGGGGGTGATGCTTCTTTTGACGCATCTCCAGCTGCCCAAATTGTTGGCAGACTTGCCATTTAGACAGGTGCTGTAAAAACAAAACAACTTCTTTTTAGAAAAAAAATAGAAAAAAAATCCCCCAGTAATAATCATGTCTAGAGTTGTTTTTCCTACATAACCAGTGGAACAAGCTGCAAAGCCATGGAAAAGATGTATTCATGCCGCTGAGAGAGAATCAGCTGGGGTGAAGCCCCATCTCAATACCTGAGACACTGGGGGTCTTCTGCCCTTGTGCCACAGACCGAAGGTGCCTCTCCTTCTGCAAATGCAAAAAGCGTTCTCCTGCTAACATTCCCCTCCCTTGTGAAGGGATGTCAGTCTCACCTTTGGTTAATTTTTAAGCTACTTCAGAGAACAAGACACACAAAACTCATCTGTGGCCAAGGGAAACCAGCTTCCTGAGGCTCCTCTACAGGCAGTGAAGGGATCCCTCCAGAGAGCAATTCAGAATTGCTCTAGCTCTGAATTTCTCCTCAGTTGGACCATCCTGCCCCACTGACTGTAACGGGTGTCTAGAGAGACTGACCCAACTGGGATGAAGTTACTCTTCTTCACAACCTGCCTTCCCCATAGTGTCCAAAACGTTTTTCTTTGTAACAGCAAAGCTAGTCTCATTAGGCTGTTTTTGTTTTTGCAGTATTCAGGGTTCCCACACTCTGTGAAACAATCTGACCTTCTTTATAAAGTGAAACCTATAGAAGCAGAAACATATTTATATCAGTACTGAAAAGCAAAATGCCATGGCAGAGTGTCCCTGGGGATGTGACCTCCACAGTACCTTACTGACTTGAAAATCTCAGATGATCATTGAATTACGCTAGAATTTCTCTAAAAGCCCATCTTTTTGCCCCAAGGTAGTACCAGCTATTTCTAAACAATTCTTGATGGATATTAGTTTCTTTTTTTGTTAAGAATAAAACAGAAGAGTAACAAACCTGGACTGATGGAGACTTGACACAAACTCTCTGCCCTGGTGCTCAACTACCATTACTCCTAGGTCTTCTTACCTAACATGTAGCTTAAATCTCCTTTGTTTAAGCCTGTTGTGCCTCAAGTGCTGTGTCTGCTGGGTTAACTTGTCCCATCCTCTTTAAGGACCCTCTGAAGAGGGTTGTTATTGTGTACTTAATCAGCCTTGCCATCTCCAGCCTAAACAAACAATAACTAGTTTTTCATCAGAGATCACATTCCCTAGATCATTCTAATTTCGCTGGTATTGGTCCAAGTTGCCCTCAGATTGGGATGCCTAAAAAATACTGCCTTCTATGCCTTACATGGCTCTGTTGGCAGAAAATAGCCCTCAGAGGTGGGACAGTTTGTGGTAGCAGTGAACCACCAAAGCTGCTGTCCCACCTCCTCTTCCACAAATGGTGCAGTGACATGCCAAGGAAAAGATACTTTCAGGAAGGCAAGTGTCTTTGTCTTGTTGTTAATGAACAAATCACGCTACAACAGCCTTCAATATAAGATAAATATTTACCCCTATTTACGTCACAGAGGTTTTTCTACTTATGGTCTAAGTCCAGGGATCTAATAAAATAAGGCCTAGTGTAAGTAAGTCTGGAGAAGAAGTTGACCTTAAATGAGCTGCTTATGTTAATGTAGTTCACAGGAATGGAAGGAGAAAATGTCTCTTTATCTTAAGGAGAAAATCCATTCTCCTTTCTACATTACACTCTACAGGAAACAATGTAATGCCTGTTTGATGTTTAGCAAACACAAATGTTGTGGATCAAGCTGGGGTTGCGTGATGGGTCTGGAAAACAACTGACCATTAACCCAGTTTGTATGACCAAAGGAGTTCTAGAAAAAGTTTTTTGACCTAAGGGTTATTTTGCTTCTGCTTGATATTATGAAGTGGGTACATATACAGCATCTGCTAGGGCAAACTGTGCTTTCGCTATTACAGTTTTGGTGAAACCACAATATTTTCTGCCTGTTCTGCAGAGACAACCAAGCAACAGTCATTTGTTTCAGTAGAAACTACCAAATGAGGTATAAAATAGGCAGATATTTCATCCTCTCTGTACTCTCGCAAGTCCCCTGTGCTGAGTTTGTTTTTCCAAGTTTGTCTTAGATTTTTTGCCCTGTTTTTATTTTTCTCCCACTATAAATGATAAATGAATTTGTAAACCAGCTGGCCTGCAATATTGCATCTTGCTTATAAAAAATATGAACATGTTGAAAGTCTAAACTGCATTTTTTTTTTCTCTAGGAGACGAGAGTGCTTAGTACTTTTTAAGTTGGGTGTATGTACATTCAGGTTCATAGACATGAGGCATATGATGTTCCTGTATCCCAACTAAAGACCTTCTAGGATATGGTGCCTAAATAGGTAGAGAACAACCATTTGGTGATGGGCACTGACATGATATGAAGTGTTAAGTAGTCAGTGTTGTCCCGACTTGAAAAATCAGCATTTAAAACATTTCCAAAAAGCATTTCCAAGTTTGGCTCTGCCTGACTTATAGCATCCACCCATCTTGATGGCAACAGTAGCTGCAGCACAGTTTTAGAACAAGAGGGGAGGGTGGCTTCAGCATGTGTGCTCTGCGTCCCCTGTTGATTTGTCATGTCATTTGGCCTGAACTGTTGAAGGAAATTCTGGGAACTGAGACTCTCAAGCTGCCTTTGGCAATGATTACAGAGCTCAAGCAAATGGCTGAAAGAAGAAACAGGGCTACCGCTTTACATGCTTGAGTTTGTAACATCCAGCAAGTCTAATCCAAAGGCTTTGTGCTGAATTTGAGTACTGAAGCTATGAAGTTAAGTTACTCTTAAGACAAATACAGTAACATATTTTCAATACTTACAGTTGAGTTCTCCTTTGTCTTCATTTGATTGGACATCTGTTGAAACAAATACACTGTTTTAAGCAAGTAGGATTGATAACTATAGTCTTTAGCCAAACAGGATTTATATTAAGCAACATCCACCGAAGTTGAGGGTTCAATGTGCTAAATGCTCTTTGGACAGCAAAATGTAGTCCATACTCTATTTGCTTACAGTCTAGGTCACCATTTCAGCAAGAAAAGATTTTGGGCTTGAAGCAACAGCCCTGCTGCATGTTTTGGGACAGAATCGTGCACCACTCTTGGGTTGTTTCTGAAGGAAGGACATGGCTCCTAGCACAGCTGCTGCAGATGCTGGGCAAGACCACTACTCTGCTTTCTCCAGGTCTTTTCTCAAGCACCTGGGCTTGCTAGACGCAAGGAAAAGGGCAGGGATTGGAAATGTGGTTTGTCCTTGTCTGTGAAAAGTGTGTTGCCCCTGCTCCCTTTTCTTAGATGTTAGCTCTTATATACCGGCAAAGTGGCTTATAGAAGTACTTGGATACATCAGCAGGCTGAGTTTGGTTCACAAGATGTCTTTTAGAGCTATCTTTTGTTCAGTTTTGCCAAGCATCGAAGAGTCCTGCATGTGGGCAAATGCAGCAATATAAGGGAATGCATGTATAATGTGGAGTGATAGTGAGACATGCTTTATTTCTACTTGTAGAAAGCTGCTTGATCCCATTGGGATCTTGAACCCTGAATTGCCCAGCCAGTGATTCTAAAGCTCTCAGGACTGATTTATCCTCTGATTTCTGCTTTGGATTGTGCTAAGCAGAGACAGCTACTGACCCCAGTCCTGTTCCATGGAGAAGCATCCCCTCCATTTGTCCAGAAACAGCCTGCAGAGATCACAGCTCAGAAACTATGGTCTGAACAGGCACAAAGTCTGAGCTACTCTCACATCCAGCAGTTAACTCCTGTGAGGCTCAGATGCATTAGCAGGAAACCATAAAGAATAACATATTCTGGGGCACTATATGTCTTCCCCAGGGAACCCCATGATTTTGATAACAGCATGATTTCCTGCTGTTGTGTGCAGAGAATTTACTCGTGCTTTCCAGCAATGCGTTGGATGACATTAAATATTTTGGCAAAAAGAATTCTTCAGATTGAGTCATGCAAACAAAGGGTCTCATTACCTGTGTGGGACACTAGTCTAGAGGACCTCCGTCTCCACAGCCAACAGGTTAAAACAACTAGAAGACCTATCAGAACGACCATGGAAACGACACCAGCTGCTTGAGCACCTTGTCCATTTTTTCCCAGATCTTTGTGACTTTCTGTGCTAGAACCATTGCTTTGCTTCTGCTGTGTGTCTAGAAAAAAATAGAAAAAGGATGTAATCAGGTGTAAATTTTCACATTTCATACCAGGCAAATATTTGACCACATTTTACATGCACAAAAAGATTCTGAAGGACTAAATATTTGTGCTATTCATATCACTGTGATTCTGGTGGTATTCCTTCTGAGCAAGGCACATCTCCAGCTTCCACTGTCTAATAATACAGTGTCAGTTTATTTCTCCCTGTTATCATACTGCATGCACCCCTCTTTCTTCTTTTTTGTTCTTCTTTCCTGCCAGCCTGGGGAGACCATATGTTTGAGCTTGTATCTAGACTCAGTTGAAAATAAATCTATATGGAATCTATAATGTAAATCTGATGTATTCAGAAAAGCAGGTGAAGACCTGTTTCCCTGAAGTTAGTGACGAATTTCCACTGTTGCTGCAAACTGAAGGTTTCAAATCACATCTCTTACTCTTTCAAGTGTGGTAGTGCTTTTAGAAACCAACAAAGAAATAATAAGATGAAGGTCTTTTCCCCCAGAATTCAATATGACAGAATGCCATTAGAAAACTAATGACAAGATTATTTAGTTTTCCTTTAATGTGGGATGATAGCAAGAGTATGCTATGATACAAACACACTACTCCCCAAGTCATCATGTACCCGAGGAACCGAAGGGTAAAGCCCAGCGACTACCTCGGATGCAAGAGCTTCTCAGTGCTGTTGTCATAACACGCTTGATGGGGTGTTCATTTCAGTGTGGAAGAAGTCTGAAGTAAACATAAAGTCCACGGCTAAGCATAGCTAGCTTGAAACAAAAACTGCATTCTTCTCAGCACTTTTGGGAGCTACTGAATTACTGCGTACCCCTCGTTAGTGCGTATCTACAGATGGAGACACACTGGTTGATATTCTGCTATCTAGAAAACATAAAGTATCATGAAGGGACTTACAGTTGGCTGACAGATTTTCCTGCAGTATTTTATTCTCTATGGAGCACTCTATTTGCATGTTAGAAGTGGCTTTAACCTTCAGCGTGCTAAAAACACTGTAAGTGCCATCGGTATGGAGGGTGATCTCTAGCTTTGATGGATGCAGGTGGCTGTTGTCCGTTTTATTTATCCAATAAACATTGGGCTCTGGGTATCCATTGCCAGACCTGCAGCTGAAAGTCACCTCCTCTCCAGTGCTGTCACTGTTTCTTATCGGTCCATTGAGTATTGGTTGGCTATAACTAGCTGGAGAGCAAGAGAAAAAGAAATAGTCATCAACATGTTGAAACGTATTGAAAAGACAAAATGTTGACGTGGGCTCTGAAGCACAAGTTCTGGGTTTCACACGATGCTCATGACTTGAAAGGGAAACACCTGCAGGTTTGATATGTAAGCCAGAGAGCTGAGAGAATTACTGGAAGGGCAGAAGGCTGAAGCCAAACTGAAAGGAAGAAAGCAACTTCTTAAGCTGCTGTCACCCAGTCATGTGCAAGAGCCCTTATATTAATGAAAACCAAGATGAAAAAAACCCCACACTGGATAAACGGCTGTTATGGGTATTCTCCCAGTTTTAGATTCCCTATCTGTAACATTTACATTAAGCAGACTTCATTTCAGCAAAGGGCTGAAGTAAGTTTCAAAATTAAGAGTATGCTTAAATGGAATATTGAAACGGGACAAATTTGAAAAGCTCGAATGAGAATTTGGGCAAATATGTGCAAGTGATACAAGTTCTTACCTGCTAAACTGAGAACCACTTCTGCCTGATGAATCACTTTGGTATATTCAGTTTTCTGCAGTACTACACATTTGTACTTATGCTTATCTCTCTGGCTGACGTTTAGTAGTAGCAGAGAAAAATCGCCATTTTCCAATCTATCCCAGAATAACTGAGTCCTGTTTTTAAAGTGAATACACTGTTCACTTTCGTTGTCTTGACCAGAGATCAGTGCATGTACAACTGAACACTCTTCTTGATCATCAGCTATTTGCCAATATACCCGTAGTTTTTTTAAGTGCAATTCTGTTCCTCGATAAATGCAACTCAGTGTAGCGTTGCCTCCAAGTTTACTGACAATGATCTTCTCCTCCAGTGCGATAACTATATGATTAAAAGAGAGAGAAAAAAAAAAAAGGGAAGTTATGTGGAAAAAATGTCATTCTTTTCAAGTATATTCTACCACATGCGAACTCCACTATGTTTATAACAGGCAGGTGAGTGTGCTCACTTCATAGTCATTCCTACCTCCTGAATTGCCAGTGGCTAATTCTCTCTGTGTCTGTTTGTCTGTACATTTTCCAAAGGGACCTTTTACAATATAAAGCCTTTTGCTTATTTCTTTTGCTGAGGACCGACCGGTCTGAGTGTTCCCAGCTCCATGGATACCTGCATGTTTCACCTTGCCCGCTGTCTGGGACTGACTGCAGACATATATTCAAGTCCTAATGCTTTAATAACTTCTTTTTTAATTAAGAAAAATGCCAAATAACACCAGGTAAATAGCAAGTAGTGCAAACACTAATAAGAAAAAGAGTGTTACCATTTTTTTGAGACCCAAAAAATTAAAAAGGGGGAGTAAAAACAGTGTTTCTCAAAGTGGGCATGTCATAGTAATCACATTTTACTGCTACCATTGGTGTCCTCCTCTCAACTTTTCCTGGTCTCCAGACATGAGAAAGTCAACCTCTCCTCCTGGTGAGCAATGAGAAGGTGTGTGCTGGCTGACGAGCGATGCAGAAGGTGCAGGTCAGCTACTCTGAAAGGGCCAGGGTGGCTCTGACCACAGCCTCCCTGCTGGGAGGGATGCACCACCTCTCCTCCACCCCAGCAGCCAAAACCTCTCTGGTGCACCTGGTTCCTGAGATCAAAGCAGTGTGTACATTGTAAATGTTGGACTGAGGGCTGGGGGTGGTGGGGGCCAGGTATGGGGTTGGATGGGAGAGGTTGCAGCTGGGTGAGTGGATCATGCAGGTGGGTGAATTAGGGAAAGAAAGATGACAGGAGTGAGGATTTGGAAATATAGAAGCAGTGCATGGTGAGGTGGGAGGGAGGTGGCAATGTTAAAGGGGGACATGTCTTTTGTGTTGGTGCACTGGACTCAGAAATAGCTTATCTACACGTCTGAGTTGGGCACCCCGCCTTAAAAATACCACTGAAGCAAACACAGCACTTGCAGGGAGGAAGGTAGTATGTTCTCTAGGCCCTTGTCCTCTGCTGGGGGAGACAAGAAGTAATGAGCTTGAACCACAAGAAGGATGCTGCAGCTCAGACTTTGGGAAACCCCTTGTAGCAGCAGAAGTGACACTCTGGAAAGCATTGCCTGGGAAGATGGGGGCACCTCCATCACTGGTGTTATTTAGGAACAGGCCAGCTGGCATCTATTGAAACTGAATCTGGTAGTTGGCCCTGATTTTGGGGCCGGGGACTTTCCTTTATGACTTTCTTGAGATCCTTCTTGGTGATTAAGCAGGAACAGAGGAGAGAGAACTCTGAAAACATTTAAATATCACCAAGTGATGTCCCTTAACCTTACCTTTGTTTTGAAAGGGATTTTTAGAACTGTAGTAAAAGACTTATTAAGGTTGGGTACTTGATACAGTGATGTATAATTCTAGTCATAACACGAGTATGGACTTTATCCAGGCAAGTTAGATCTGTTTATCATCAGCCCTTATTACCTCACTTCTAAGGCCTTTTGTTGGCAGAGATAAATACGCAGGGATGTCTGTAAAGCATGCGGAGCAATCTAAGCAAGAGCATCCATAAGGTCCTTTGCTACTCTCCGTACTGAAACTGATAGAAACTGATTTTTTTCTTCTTTCCCTGATGCATATCACACTGAGAAATTCTTGCTGAAAACACACAGATGTTTATATTGTACATATTACAAATACTCTGTGTATTTGGCCAAACACATTAAGGGAGGGCAGCTTTATTTTTAACTGAAGTATTCTGAACTTACCAGCTCTCAGGACGTGAAGGAGCAGTAGCAGAAATCTATAGCTAAAACCAAAAAGCAAACAAGAGTGTTACATGATAGACTTTAGCACCTCTGTTGTTTATATAAGCAATAAACCTAATATTGATTGTTTCAGTATAGTAGCAGAAGTAAGTAAATTAGGTACCGCTACTAGGTAATGTCCCATTAAGTATTTGCATTTTTGACAGCTGCAAAACTTCTGTTCAAACGACATAACTCTGTGGGTGGGTGGTCAAGGCCATGAATAGCAATAAAACGCACTAATATTGGAATCAAAGCAGAAGGCATGAAGCTGGTGTTGTGCCTGTCTTTCTTGTGAAAAATGAACCATATAGACTTACTGGACAAATAGGCCCTGGAGGATATCTGGATCACTGGGAAGGAGCATGGCTGCAGAGGCCTAAGTCCAGGTCAAAGCCCTGCATTCCACTGTTTTGTTGAAACTCCGTAAGTTATGGTTTTATCTAGTTAAAGGATGATAAGCAGCTGACCATGCTGCCGACCATTTTGTGTGCTCAGTAAAAATGTGTAAACAGGAAACATGCTGATAGCAGGGAGCTGTGCAAAGGTTTTGCTGGGAAGAATTTGCCATGTTTGATTACTCTGGAGGGGCAAACCTATGCAGGAGTTTCCCAAGGGAGTTACACCTGCTGGGTGCTATAGGAAAACCCAGTTTAACCCATCTACAAAGTCCAGGAGATTTACCTCTCATCCCACATGGCTTTAAGAAAGAAAAATGTACAGCACTTTCCTAAGAGTGACTTTAAAATAGCCTTTCACCACTCTGCCTAGTTGTACATTGTGGTCTCCTTCCTCCAGACCGCTGTGGGAAAGAAAAGGAAGGCACTGGAAAGGTTTTGGAATGGGAGCTGCATGACTGCAGTTGCCCACCTTGATGTTGCCCTGGGTGCAATAAGGTTGCAAAGCTGAGCTGATGGGCAGAGGGGCATGAGCACCGGCTCATCCCCAGTTTCCCTAGCTTGCTTTTGCAAGCAAGCAGAACTGTGAGGCCACACTACCTGGGCGCAGCTGGTTCCCCTCCCCAGTTGTTCTCAACCCTCAGCCAGGTCCGACACTGAGCCAAGGGCTGGGGCAATGCGGCAAGCTGCCCCCAGCAGCCCATGTCCGCCCAGGAGTGAGCTCCAGGGTCTCCCACCGAGACTGCTCGCCTTCTTCCCTCCAAACCAACCCTGCCCCGCCTCTAATTCCCATCTCTACCCCCAAGAAAATTATGATCTTCCCAAACATATTTGGCTTCCATGGAGAAAGCCAGAGGACGTTCCTGACACAAAATTCTACCTCTACTTGAAGCCCCATCTCCAGAGAATGAGATGGGGAAAGTTTAGGGAAGAGTCAGTCTGAATTGCATTACTTTTGTATGAAGAAAACACTTTCTTTTCCTTTTCTGTGTCCTTTGAAATGGTTTCATAGATGAGGCTTCAAAAGTTTAAGTGGATGCTTAGCGTGGAGTATTTCTGCTCTAATACTTATTTTAGTAAATCCACAACTGGCCCTAAAGTAAGTCTCCCAAGTAAGCGTACCTAATCACTCCAGGGAGGCAGCTCTGCTCTGCTCCATCTCTGGCAGTGACTTTTGCATGTGGCCTTGTATTGTATTCCTGTTGTATTTGTATACTGCATAGGAGCCATCACTGCCAGGTTTGTAGAGGTCTGTCTTGACAAGCTCACCTTAACGTAGTTCTTAATTGCTCTTAAACCTGTGGCTCTGTTTGTTTTATTGTTCCCCGCCCAAGTGAGAAACTGTGGATATAGTCGGTCATTTGAATTAAATAAAGAATGACCGAGTGACTGATCTTTAAGGGACTCTTCAGGGAATTTCCCATGGCAGGCATTTGCTGATGCCAGCAAACATTTAGCTAGTCAGCCAGAACTGATTCTCTAACGTATGTATACAGAGCACGTCTTGATTTCTTATTTTAATAAATGATGCCACAGTTAAGATTGGACAGATCTAGAGATGCTCATCCTCTTACTTGGAGGAAGTTGCAGCTGTGTGGGGGCAGTGTCAGCCCACCATGTTCCCCTGGAATAGTATTGATGCCAAGCTGCTATTGGAAAAAGGGAGAAATACTCTTGCCTGCAGAGAAACCTCCCTTTTGCCCCATATGTACGCTCAGCTCCTGTGCCCATCACACTGGCAGTGAGCCCCACTAAGTGCAGGTGTAACTGCATTAGTTTCTTAGGTTGTCTCTCTCCTTTATTTATTTGTTACAAAATATTTTAATTTTTTAATTTTTTTCCTTTTTCAATTCTTTCCTACACCTTCCCCTTTATATATTTTCTAAAATGTCATGTGAAACAGGAGAAAGTTGCACTTCCTGTTTCATACATTCTTGTTTGGTGAGATTATTCTTCCTCCCAGGATCTCAATTTTTTCGTGCACTATTTATATCGGAATCATGGGATGTTGCTCTTCTGGGGCAGGTTAGCCAGACAAAAGATGTCCTAATGCTTGCAATAATAACTTTGGGGCTTTCGCTCCACTGGTAAGATTTGCTTTATCTCCTAACCTTGTAGCGACATCGCTCTTCTCGCATCAGCAGGTGCCCTAGATCGGTTATGTGTGAAGCTTTTCTAATGCCCACCCTAAGGCAACACTAATCCGGGCAATAAAAATCAGTGGGCCTGCTTGCCTTCTCCCATCATTCACATTCGGGCCAAAAAGCTCCTTAAAATGCCAATTAATTGCTTGAGGTCTTCGACGGGGCAGGTCACACGCTGCAGGCGGGTGGGGCCCCTGCGTTGCGTGGGCTGACCCGCTATGCCAGGTACGCCCCGGCCGCGGAGGCAGCCTTGCTAAACCCGCGTTTAACGCCGCAACCCGCTGTCCCGGCTCCGGGGGTCGGGAGGGGACCCCGCGCACCGCCTCGCCCCTGTCGCCATTTAAGAAACCCACCCTCGCCAGAACTTTTCCTTCCTGCTGCATTGCAATGAAATTCGGATTTTCTTTATATATATATATATATTTTTTTTTCCGAAGGGGGGTGTGCATCTCCCTGCGCCCCCCCCCCCCGAGCAAGCAGCCCGCCAGCCTCCCGGCAAACAGCCGGCTTGAACCCTCCCTCCGTCCTTCCGTGCCCCGACGACACGCGTGAGGGGCGGCAGCTCCCCCTGCCCCGGCGCCCCGGGCCGTCACTCACCCTCGCAGCTCCATCGCAGCGGTGCGGGAGGCGGGTGGCTGCCCGAGCCGAGCCCAGCCCAGCCGAGCCGAGCCGACGGCAGCCCGCTTTAGGCCATTCCCCTTTTCCCTCCCACGCCTCCTCCCGCGGGGGATTTCCGTCTTCCGTGCGTACCCGGAGCCGGTACGCGGTCAGCCCTCGACCGGGGGATGCCGTGCAGCCGTGGGGCGCCTTGCGACCGGCAGCCGGACCGCCGGCAAAGCCCCGCTCTGGGCTGGGGGGCCGGTCCCGGTCCCGGTCCCGGTCCCGCACGCTGGGCGCTGCGGTCCGAGAGAGCCCGGCTCCGTCCCGGCGGCGGGGGGGGAGGGGGTCTCGGGCACTCGCCCATCCCCACCGGCCCCTTTCCAAACCCTCGGCAGCGCCTCCGACCCCCGCAAAGCCGTCGCCCCCCGCGGAGAGGTTGCCTGTGGTCCGTCAGGCGGGGCGCCCCTCACCGCCGGCTCTGGGCGCTGCTGCGGAGGAGCTGGGGCTGGGCACCGGGTTTTGTGGTGGCAGGGAGAGAGCAGCGTCTTGTTGGCCCTGCGAGGCGGTGGGGAGCGGACCCACGGTCCCGCTCGGCCTGGGGGGGGAAGGGGACAACGTACTGCAGCCGGGCTGCGGGCGCGGGTCTTTGCAGAGCCTGCCGGGGAACCAGGGGCTCTGTCGTTGAGTTGTGTTTCAAAATGCATTCCAAAAGACATTAGGTTTATGGCTGCATAAATAGTAAATAACCCTAAACGTGATTTGATGTGATGCATGCCCACACCTGAAAACGTCGAAGGTAAAAGTTCTGACAGAATCGTATTGATTGAGGGTGTTGGAATGCTAATTGGCTGTTTGAAAGCTGTGGTTCACGTTCACCAGCAGTTTTGTTTCTGGCTCCACATCGGTGGCTGTGTTTGGCTTCTTTGCTGCCAGGCACCTCCACCCAGCTGGGACTCCTTTGCCAGCCTGAATGTTTGTGACACCACAAAGCTGTCACTGCTATGCTGCAAACAAATGCCGCAGTGACAGTCGTTAAAAAAGATTGCCATATTAATGTTTTATTTGGTCTTGGTTCTAGGTCACCCTGGGAATGCCAGTTACTCTGTCCAGGATGAACTAGAAACTCCAGGATTGTGCAAGACCCGCAGCTCTCAATGCCGTTTCCACTATGAGCCAGCAGCAAGAAGGAGGGGGTTCTCCGTTTTGAGTCTTAGAGTCAACATTACATTAGCCTTTCTGTGTATTGCTGATACGCTGCAATTCAGTGATCAGTTTGGGAGGGTAGACTTAAATTTACGTTAGGTTTAAAGGAAGAAAAACCCATAGGAAGATAATTCCTATGGAATTGTGGTTGAATCAGAACATATTGGCAGCAGCCAATTCACATCTCTCACTGAAATATTTCCTGATGGAATGTCTCAGTTTGGGAACTACTCTTGATATTTTAGGTGCCGTTGTAATAACAGACACTTGGTGAACAGGGATGCACATGGGATCAGTTCTTCATGGCTAAAAGCTTCCTGACTTTAAATGCTTGTGGCTTAACTTTAGAGGCGAATTTTTAGAGTTCTGGATATAAAATGCATAGTTTGAATGCACTCTTCTGATGTTCTTTGCGATGGTTTCTATCACGTTCTTTTCATACATGATGAATAAGAACAGCCTATTACTGTGCATGCGTACCAGTTTTGGTGAAAGGAATTTCAGAATAAGGAAGAAAGGCAAATGTGTCTCCGTAGCCAGGAGACTCTTTGGCATTTGGAAAGGCCAGGAGCAAACCTCTTCTCTGTTTGCACCAGGCTTTTGAATCTGCATTGCCTGAAATCCCCACTGAGTTTTTAATCTATAAGGCAACTTTGTCTTCTATTTCCCTTCCAAATGGTGTTTCACTAAGGTCCATCTTAGGCAGGTCCTAAGTTGCCCCTACAATACCTGAAATACAAGGATATTCTTCTGCCGGTGACTCTATTCCTATAGCACACACTGAACAACTCTGCAGTTAATAAAAGCAGGCTCTCACTGCTAAATCACTGCCACTAGATGTAAGATGTTCCTTGGGGAGTGCTCACCTATTTCTTTCCACTCAACCAAAAAAGGAGAACCAGCTGCAGTGGAGGATCATTGCAGCTGATGTGGTTCCTTCTGTTTACATTGAATAGCAATATATTTTTATTCTTTTAGATATAGATTTGTAATATGACACTTACTAGCAATAAGTTGGGCTATTTGGCTTAGGGTCAAAATACAGATCTCAGTTACGCGATCTTTCCCCTACAAGTATTACATCCAAGATAAGATGAATAATAACAGGCAAGGATGTTTGAAAAGCCTGTCTGAAAAGTTTTCATCAAAGATGTGGCTCCTCACCCCTACTACCATATACCTATAGAAAAATGCAGGCATGAAAATACCTCTGAAGGTTATCTGTTGCAACCTCCACCTCAAAGAAGGGCCAACTTCAAAGTTATATATCAAAGCTGCTACTAAGGTGTGGTTCAAAGTTACTACTGCTGCTTCCTTATGGCTCTGAAAGTTATGATAAGACTTCCTTTTTATCAAAGAACACTGGGAATTTTTATGAGCAGTTGTCTTCGTTCCCTGAGGTCTAGTTTTAGTAATGCAAAAATGTATATTTATTTGTTTTCTTTTATTAAAAAAGCTACAATATAGGATAGTCACAAGGTGAATCACAAGGAAAGCTGTCTGATCGGGTTTCTAAAATTACAATGCTTATGACAGGAAAGATGGATCTTAGCTTCAGAAAATCAAGATGTTTGTGGTTGTTAAAGTGCAAAACTCATTCCAGTTGTAGTACATAGGTACAATCTTAGGTAGCTGCTGCACTCTCCATTTGAGACGTAGAAGTGGCTCAAAGATGATTCATTTGGTCCCTCCTCCTGTGTACGTGTGTGTCTCAGTGTGATAGAGAAGCAGAGACAGCTGAGCTCCTAAAGTAGAGTATTTGTAAAAAAACCTTATTGTTGACAGTTAATTTTTCTGCTCTTATGTGCGTCTGCACCACTTGATGCAATTAAATTAAGGCATTTAAGGCTGTCAGAAGAAGAAACTAACTCCTATGGCTTGTACGTGGCAAATGCATTGCCTATTGACTTTGAAAGTAGGAACACTGGAAAGAATTGGGGGAAAAAAAAAAGGAGGAAATACTCTAATATTTCTAGGCTGTGAGACAGAGAAGTGATCTACATACCAGAGAGTGAGAGAGCTGATTGTTTTCAGATGGGTATCGTGCAAAGAGAACAGGTGTATCTGCAAAGCACACACTGTCAGTGGCAAACTCATTAATGCAAGTATTGAGAATCCAGAGAGACTGACTAAACTTCATGAAACAGAGACGTACCTCTCTATACACATATAGAAGAAAAGAAAAATCTCAGACAAACTGAACACCTTTGAGGACAACTGAAAAATGGGTGACATGACTGTATGTGATGTGGAGGTCTTGAACCATTTTTGGAGTAGGGCAGCCATGAAAGAAATGCACATAAAATTAGTAGAGGAGGATAACTGAATGCTGAAAGGGTTTTTTGGGTGGCTAGAGCATGTCAGCTATCTGAAAAGTAGATGCCTGTATCATCAGCAGCAGGCACAATGACACAGTGACAAAACCAAATGAGAGGTATGATCACCGATTGGTTGCCTGCACTGAACCTCTCCCCTTCATGCACAAACACGCCAAGACAAAACAGGAGGCAATAGGTTAACATCCCAACTTAAGAGACAAATATGTGATGAAGGCAGAGAAAGTTTGCAGCAGACAATGGAGACATGGTTAAAGAAAACACATTAAACAGGAGTACCTAGAGTAGGGACTACTCAAACTTTCATGTACCATGTTTTAAACAGGTACATGGTTTAGATAAGCAAAACGATCCAGCTCATGCAGTGCATGCACCTGGAGAATGATTTTAACTAGAAAAACCTTGAAGTGATAGTATGTACACTAGGTTGGGGGGGCTTACCCCAGAATACAGAAAAATAAAAACCTGCAGCTGTTTTCACAGGACCAGAAAAAGGATTTGGAAAACCAACAGCTGACCTCAAGCCTAATTTGTCTTAATCTTAAGTCAGAAACAATAGGTTTATTAACAGTAACGGCCTCCCTGGCATTAGTTGGGCAGTATTCATCCACTATAAGAGGAGAAATCAGTGCTAAATTCAGGTACAATAGAAACGTCAGAGTCTATAGGACCATGAAATATATGTTTTCAGCAAATAAATTCTGGGAGAGAAAGCTTTAAAATTGTCATGATAAAAATTTAAATGGTAGAAGACTATGTAAAAATTAGCTAGCGTTTTCTAGTATTAGTAAATACTTAGCATGTATTTCCTAATAATGTTTTTAGTGTACAGGTTCTCTACCAAAAATCTAATCAAGCTCCATGATTGCAGTGCTACCAGTACATGAGACGATTGCTAGCAAAGGGTGACAAGCAGAGAAGCACACTGGTGCATCACATATCAGAGTGTAATTAAAAGAGTGGAAAATACCTGCAAGTGAGATTGCAGTGGAGGAAAAAAAGGAAATGCTGGTCATCAATCTTCAACGTAAAGCAATCAGACGAAAGTACTACAGCCTACCCGGTGTGGGTTATGGTGCTTGTATGTTCTCTGTCACGTTTGGCTGGTGCACTTAACACCTAACTAAATAACCACAAAGCAATTTGTTTGCCTTTTGATATGTCACTTGCACAGAAAATATAGCAGAAGAAGGAGCAGAAATTAATAGAAAGACTAAAAGGAGTCACAGAGCAAGTAAGCTGATCTGATATCAGAAAAAGGAGGTAAAAGGCATAATCCAAATAATGTAAAGTGGTAGAGCAATCAAAAATAACCTTACAAAATAGAGTGAACACTGCCCTGTGGATCATAATCCTCCTTTCTTCTTGGAAAACATTAACACTTCAAGCAGCAGATCAATGCTGCTGTAGAAGAGCGGCCCATATTGAGCATACTGATGTCAGACGAGCAAAATCATACTCGAATGGAATAGGAATCATGTGGACTTCTTGTTCTTCCATCAGTAAATGTGTGACTGTGCTGTGACATTTGAAATATACCAAATCCTTATGGAATGGTCTCTACAACTCTCTGGCTTTTGCACTATGGAGATTTCAGTGCATGACACTAAAGTAAAGTATGACCTGCAATTGAGAAAAAAAGTCAAGAGAAAAACCACAGTAGCTCTGACCGCTTGTGCAATTTTATGTATGGGTAAAGAGCAAAAGAAGGTATGAGGCGTGAACGATTTTACAACACTTTTCCAACACTTTTTCTCCACCTACAGAGAAGCTAGCAGAAGTCGCAAGTGGAAGAGAGACACTGCCTCTTAAAAATAGAGGATGAGGGGAGGACAGTTTGCACAAAAGCAAATAGTTTCCATGACTGCTGGAGACATCTGGAGTAAAACAGCAAAGCTGACTGCTGAGAACAGATGGGTAATGAAATGAGAGAAAAGATGTGATTCCAAATAAAATGTTTCACAATTCTGAGAAGACCCTCTGAGGTGGTGAGCTTGGCCTGATGCTCTGGAAAAGAACTGCCAAGAAATACACTTGATGGAAGTGAATGAACTAAGAGAATACAATAGGCTGTCTGTTCGCTCTCTATGCTCTCTGTCTCACATTTTGAGGTCACCCTAGGCAGTCAGGGTATTGGCCAAAAAGACCGCTTTTAACACCCAAATTTCAAGACTGCCCAATGCAAAAGAGGACGCTTGTAGCACTGTAAAATACTAGTTTCAGGCAAGACGTGCTCTGCATCCATGGCAGCAATGGCAACCAATTTATTTATGTCCAGAGAAGGAAAGGACTACGATATAATTAATTATGTTGTTATAAAGGAGCACTGGTATTCACAGTTCTTTATTAGTCATGACTAATGAGATAGTTGATTTCCTGTTGTTTTAAGAAAAGCAAGAGAATAACTTGGCAATACTTTTACCTGCTCACTCTGTGTGTGGGCGTGTTGAAAAAAAAAACAAGCATTGAGAACAGTATGTAATTGCTGAAAATGCCTCTTGAGCCTCTCCTACATTGTCCTGTGTAGATCTCTTGTGTTGTGAGTGATCCCAAGCAAAAGAGTGCTCTTGCTATCTGAATCGCCTTTGGCTCCTTTACTCAGCTTCATTTCTGCCAGATGTGCTTTGCTTTGATCACAAGTGGCAAAAGCTCATTTGTTAAGAACACCAGATAATACATCAAAGAAACTGTTGTGGAAATGGAGTTCACAGATTTTGGAGTGTGAAATACCTTCTGGAGAAGAATTATTTTCTTTTGCCCAGGTTTAATACATTAACCATAAGTATGATAAGAGAGTGGGCACAGCTGAAGAACAAACTCAGAATGAAGTTGGATGCAGATGCCTTTAGCTAAGGAAGAGAAGGAGCAGGTTTGTCTGAGACCATCCAGCTGAAGTTTTCCTTCTACAAAAGGAAGACGTTGGTTTCCAGGACAACTTCTTCAGCGTACCATTTCTTACCCCATGTAACATACAGCACATTGGAAATCCTCTGAGCAATTAAAAAAACATCCATCACAGCTGGATCCCAGTGACTGGCAAACTCTCTACAGAGAGCATGAAGAGGAAGTTCATGATGCATAAAGCGACTGATCTCTTGTTAGAATGAAAACATTAAGGTATATAGGACCTACCAAAACTAACTTCAAACCTCAGCCTTCCCGAACTGTAATAAAATTAGATTCATACAACGTCATACAATTAAGATCTTCCTTTGTTTGTGATCATCATGATCTTCTGGGAAGAGAGCTAATGAAATGTTCAGAGAAAATGCTTAAGAGCCATCTTGGCAAGAGCTGAACAGGTGAGGTATTTTCAAATGCAAATATACTTGTGTAAAGGCTCAAGACTAAAATTTACTATAAGGATATAAGTATAAAATGCAGTACTGGGATTTGTTGTACAAATTAAAGATTTTGTTTTTATGTCTCACTGGACATCAAGTATTTTAAGAAGCAGATTAAAAGAAAAAATATTGTCGGTCATTTTATAGATCTAACTGTAGCTTGCTTATGTTTTTGATTATGTCAATATTACATTGTTAAAGTGAATGAGCTCTGATCTGAGATAATGAAGCATATTAAGCATGGGTTTGGTAATTGATACAGTGTTCCAAACTGACAGTCTAAATGGACCATATAGAAAGCTATTTTAAAAACAGCAGGTATAGTGAACAATATTCTTAAATACTACAGTAGAAAGCAAACATTCATCTGTCCTTCCATAAGCTATTGCCATGAACTAAAGAATCTAGCAAATTTTGGAAAATAATGTCTGATATGAAAATATTCCTCCTTGAAGAAAAACACAACTGTATTCTTCGATACATTAGTGTCCAGACCAAAACAATGCCCATCACATACCTAAAATAATGTTTTAATGTTGTCTGTAGAATTAGAAAATTAGAAAAAGGTTTATTTCTCCTCATAGCACAGTCAAATATGAAACCATGTAACACAACAGGATGTGATATGGGTGCCAAGTAGTGAGGAACAGGAACTGAAATCTGTATGTCTTATGTTGTTTATTGAATTATTTGATCAAAAATGGTACTACTACTAGAAGCAGATTTCATGAGAACTGTAGTTCCATTTTATTGTAAAAAGCTGTTCTGGTCCTTAAATGACTCGGAAGATTCCCTCTGATACCACTTGCAATACAAAGTGTAGATACAGCGTAGTGTGGCATATGGGCTTTTGAAAATGTGGTTGTAGGACAGTTGAGTGGTTTGGCTGAATTCCCCTAAAAGCCCAGTCTTTTAGGAGATGTAGCGGTCAGGATATTAAGACTGATTCCATAACTGGTATAATACATTGAATAATGTTACAATTAGAGGCATGTCATTAGCTGTCAGTCTTCCAATGAGTACAGGTGGGAATCTACCTGCGAATACTCTCTGGTTTTGTGTGTGCTGTCGTGCCATGAAATGCAGCCATGGTTGTGCAAACCTCCTCCTTCTGTTCACACCAGGGCAGGGCTTGCCCCAGAAAGTAAACAAGAAGCAATACTGTATGGCTTATCAACTGATGATCAGCTGTCCAACATCTTCCTTTGGCCCCCAGTGCTGAACTTTCTTGTACCATTGTTTACATATATGCAATATTTTGCAGTGTTTTAATTCTAGCTCTCCTGACCACTTCTTTTTTTTCTTGCGCTTGTCTCTAGCTGATATTGCAATATGGTCTCTGTGTCCTTTTCCCATCACTGATGTTGGTATGATGTAACATAGGCAAGCTTTGGTGGAGCAATGTACACTGCTATACAAGTTACAGCTCAGATTGAGAGAAGTGACTTTTTATTTCTCGGTTTTGTTTTTCAGCTTATCGATTGCAACTTTATTTTTCTCGTTGAGGTCATCTGATGTATTTCTTAGTAGTGGAGGTTTAGTAGAAAAAAATGAGAGAGAAAGAAAGCATTAAAAAGAAAGAGATTTGGAAAAGAAGGTCTACATTTCAGAGGGCTGGTAAGTGCTCCCCTGATGGGTCAAGGCAATAATGTGATCTTTGTCTAGACAAAACTCGGAGATCATTCATCCTGACTTTCATTTCTGAAGGAGAAATTTTGAAGACTCTGCTCTTTTCTGTTAAAAGAAGTCATGATCTGCCATAATTTGATGATATTTAAGATGAGGTTTTTGTCTTTAATGACACAGAAGTAATTTTTCCTAGGGTAAAGCAGGATGCGAACTGGCATGGTATTAGCTGCTCTGTGAACACTGCCCATTCTCATGCTACTTCCCTGAAATCCTCCGGAAAGCAGTGAAAAGGAGATAAGCTTTGCCATGTGACAACACGCTCCCAGGCAATTCTTGCCAAGCAGCTGGTGCACCACAAGGTCATACGTCAGTTACTCCTCAGAGTAACTTTCTCATTTGCCCAAACTGTAGGGTGTCCATTGCTCCAGTACCCAGGGTTACATGCTGAGCAGGGACAGGCAAAGGAGCAAGGGCATGGACTTCTGCAGGGGGCTGCACTCTCCAAAAGCTCTCAGAGCCAGTGGGAGCCCTCAGGGGGCCACCATGGCCACCTCCAGGTATGAGCAGCTCCGAGCCTGGGGACTCTGTCCAAACCTGGTCATGATCTGTACTAGAGCCTGATTCCAGAGGAGAATGGGACTCCATTGTTTTGTGCAACACAGGAACATGGGGTACAAGCTTGCCAGTAGTAAGAGGCAAGGAGCCAACATACTAACAGTTGGGTGGTTGTGCTGCACGGCCAGCACTGCAAACCAAACATTGATCCCTGACTTTGTGACAGTTGAGGGGACCCTGTTCAGGACAGTGCTGGCTGCAGTCCCCCTGGCTCTGCCATCTGGCTCCAGCCCTTCAGCTTCCCCAGGCATCAGCACTTCTGGGACCTGACGTAGCCACAGCTCCTGGGGCAGTTGGTTTCAGCCACAAGACTCCCTTTGCTGCAAAGAACAAAGAAAACCCCCTGAATTTGCTTTCTGAATATGCTGCACCAGGATGATAAGAAAGCTGGCTGGCCCCTAGCTGGCTGACATACTTCCCTGCCACCTCCACTCATCCCTTCAGACGCTGTCATTCTGATCCCAAAAGTAGTAGCAGAGGGAACAGCAGCTGGGAGACTCTGGCATATTTGCCCCCCCGGGTACCCCACTCATCCCCTGTCTCATTAAGGATCTGTATTTGACACGGTGACTTCACAGAGGCCAAAAGAATCACTAAACCTGCTATTTTGACTCCTGTAAGCCACCACAGTTGAAGGGCCCTGAGCTCTCTAGCAAATGGTTGGTTAGAGCATTGCCTCCAGAAAGACCTCCAAGTTTAACCAAGTTTAACCCCAAGAGAAGCAGTTCCACATGGTGTTTTATGTTAGTAGGTGGTTCATTCCCAGAGCTCATAGTTCTTACTCTTAACATCTTCTTCCTCACTCTCCCTTGGCAGTGGACCTGGATTTGCTTCCAGTCTTTGGCTTCCCTTCTCATTTCTGTGCTGGAGTGAAGAGCCTTGTTAGACTGGCTACCTCCTCTCTACTCTCCCTTAGCCAGCCATTTGATAGCCTTTGTGCCACAGCATTGCTCTGAAGTATGTTTCTGTTGCTTGTGAACATTGACCTTTCATTACGTTTCTTGCTCTTCCGCAGTTTGATGAATTATTGACATGGCCTACTGTTCTTCACCTGTACAGCATTGTGACTAATGGTGGAATAGAAACCAAATTCAAAGTCAGTACAATGAATAAAAAGACTGATGGCTTTAAAGGTGCAGAATCAGGTCCTTTACCTCTGCTCCATCAGAAGAGCTACATATCAAATGAATTTTAAGCCTATGAACACTTCTGTCTCTTCTTAGCAAGGCATTGAAAACGCTGTCTTCATTACACTGATGTTAACAGACTGGATCTTCCTAAAATGTTAGTGAAAAATGTAAAAAGAAGAACAGAAAGGCAGGCAGGCAGACATACAAAAACCCTGGTAAACCCATTTTTAAGACCAGATGACTCGCATAAATAAACCCAAATTATGCTCCAAGTTAAACTTTGTAGGAACTGATCTTGTGAGAAGAAAAGAAAGATGGACTAGAGTTCATGACTTCCTCCATCATCTCTACATTTATACTATGCCTCAGAAAAGAAATCCTGCTACAGCTGTACTTGTGGTGGTTCCCAGTCTTATTATGAAAAAAATGCAAATAATTTGCTCTTTTGACCAGTAGATAGTTTTTGAAAAGGGTATTAAGTGCATACACTTGAAATGTTCTTGGCTGTACAGGAAGTTTTTTTTTAAGTGTGCTAGTTCATAATAGTTAATGTGAACTCTAAGTGGAAGGAAGGAAATCTTGCCCTTATAAAGACAAATATTTATTTCATTATTAAAAACGCTGTGCAGTTGTTCAGCCTTTGAGGTCTGGGATTGCTGAGAGGCAACTCGCACCAGATGATTTAAGATCCTATTGCGAATATTTAAAAGATTACAGGCTTAGTTTTCTACAGCCTTTGTTAAGAGTTGTTTCTCCCTAGTGTGAATGAGGAGTTGTAATCCCTTTTATTCTCCTCTTTAAATATGTTTACATTAGCAGGATCTGTCTAAGTCTGCCATTCTGCAACAAATGAGATTAACAAACTGACTGCTCCTGCTACACCTCAGCTGGGGTGTGGAAACGTGCATTCTTCTTTCCCCACATGTGCATGTTTGTATGTGCGTATGTGTTTGGTATGCAGTGAGACTGCAAGGACGGGACTGCAGATGTGTGTGCAGCTGTGTCCCTCGTCCATGCTCCCTCTCAAAACCTTGGGAGTTTTGTTAGGAGAAAAAGGCTGCTGGGCAATGTTTGGACCTTCTCGGAGTGACTGTTTGAGGGACTGACACATCTCCTCTTAGCAGTGGTCGTTTCCTTTATTCCAGTCAGTTCAACTTCATTTCCAAAAATACTCAAAAAACCTTCAGTTTACTGAAGTACCCCAGAAAAGCACTCGGTATAATATATCATCCTTGGTTGAAAGGAGCATTGCCCTTACAGCTCATAAGATGGCTCTAGAGAAAGTGTTGAGTTTTTTTAAAGCTTCGTTTATTTTTGTTTTTCAAATGGACCAGGTTGTGCATTGATTATATTTTAAGCGAGGGAAGGAATCCCAGTTCTCCTGCACATTGCTCATGTATCTATGCAGCAGATGCAATCCACATTGTACTCTGCTCTCAGAGTACCAGACCTATGGCATGGGAAATGCACATACGTATGCATGTGTGCATGAGGCCAGCATGGATCCACAAGAAAGGTAAGATGACATTTTGTTAAAATGCCATACCTTTCCCTTGACCATTCCCTTTATGAGAACTTCCAGCCATGAGCATAGGAGGTTAGAAAAGAAAGCAGTGGGAATGAGAACCACAGGAATACATTGGCAACACAACACACATTACTGAGGCAACTCAAAATTCAGTAGATGCTTATCTCTTACGTTGTTCTCTGCATGCTATACAGAGATTTTCAGTCATATTTTAATTTGCTGGAATAAAAAGTGTGAGAAGATACACAGTGAGAGTGTCCAGTTTCCCTGTTTGTGCTAATTTTATTATCTGAACACCTGTTTTTCCACCCAGGGCCATGCAAGGTTTTCCTGGAATCACAGTTGGAAGGGTCTCAGTCGAGCATGCATGCATAGCGACTTCCTCTGCCCGCGCTCACACGCGTACGGCTTCCTTGCTGCAACTCGCATGTACTGCCCATGCCTGTCCACCCACACAACCACAAAAGCAGAAGAGGCTGTGAAAACACAAACGAAAATGGTGTAGTAGCTACTCTGTGACACAATGGAAAATGTTTTGCGGAATATTGTGCATTTCTAAATAAGTACAGCCGCTAGTTGCAAGGATCTGCGAAAGTGTCATTGTAAGACTGACAGACAGCATCCATTCTTAATGGAAACATTGCTAGCTTCATCAGCGGTGGAAATCGTTGAAGAGTATTTGGGATATTTCTGTCCCTGAAAGTTCTGCTCTTTAGGCCACAGTATAAGATATATATCTGACATGTATTATAAGTGTTTGTAACTCTGCTACCTGCTTGGGATTGATCAAGGCATTACTCTCTTCATTTCTAAATCAGACTCCATGGCAGTACCTTTTTTTTTTCTAGCCAACTACAAACTTCAGTAAGTTGTCTGGACTGTTTATATCTCCATGGCTTCTAGATGAGTGTTTTCTTGTATTACCCCCTAACAGTGTGTTTTAATTTTCACTGAGAATATTATCTTAGGTTCACGTCTCTGACTGTGGTTTGGTGTGGAGCCAGTGCAGTATGGTCTTGCCCAAGCAGAAGATATCCATCTGGCATTCTTCTTATTCCCACTGGAGGGAAAAAAAATCTTTGGAAAGTCATTAAAAGGAAAGGAAGTCCTGCAGGGGAGGATGTCTGCTGCTCTAGTATCATGGCCCTGAGCATTTTCTGTCTGAGTCCTATTTTGTAGAAAAGATTAACTTTCTGCTGACCAGTGGCAGACTGAGAAAGTGTCTAAAAAGCTTGTTATGAGGGTGCTATAGAAATTGGTGGTGTTTCACTGGGTTTGTGCAGTATGAAGAGGTCCAGCTATTGAATACATGGTTGGCTATATGAGACAGGCAGGGTTATTACTTTGCTGATGGGGTGTAGCATGCTGAGAAGAGTGAGGTCTGGTGAGGCTGGTCACTGTCTGCACTCCTCACTCATCCCTCAGCAACAGGCTTTGCCAAGAAGATGAGGGACTTTGAGCCTGGGCCAATTCATTCATTTCAAAATGAGAAACATTTAGCTATTCTTAGTTATAAATAAGCATTGCTTAAATAAGTGTTTGAAAATATTAAAAAGAAAAATATTTTTATATGCTAGTGTTTATGTAAAAGACCTGATGGGTACTGCTGGACGTTTCCATTCTCCAGGCAAGTCAGTCTTATAACTGAGTACATACAGGGTTCAGTGGGGCTACCCCAATAAGGTATTTACAGAATCAAGTCCTCAGTGGTCTACTAAATCACCACAAAGAGTCGCATATACACTCTCTCTGTGTAGCTAACGAAATAGCATAAAAACAATCTCAGCCTCGTAGGAAAAAAGACAATAATATGATTGTGGAAGGAAAAAAAGGTGGGTTTTTTGTTTTTTTTTTTTTTCAGTACTATGGAAGAAATGTGAATAAGCAAAGTTACAGTCTAGATCTGAGTCAAGGCCAATAAGAGTCAACAAGAAGATCTTATTTACTTCAGTGAACTCTGGACCAGGACTTAATACTGAAATGCCTCAGAAATCTCATAAATTTTGTATAGCCCCTGATCTGAGAGGCAGTCTTTTTTAGTCAGTGGTAGCTACAGTCCTTACGTATCTACCATATAACTGTACTTGCAAATGTTAATTGAGCAGTTACCTTAGTGCTGGGGGAATTATTAGTCTAAGCAAGGGAAGACTTTGTTAGATCTGTATTTCAAGTGTGCCAATAGACAGTGTTATCAAATACGACTCTATTGTATTAGGAATGTTCTTAAGAGGTATAAGGATGTTTTTATAGTGACTCTGGTAGAAATAGATACTGAAGCTTGGTCGTGATTGCACCCAGATAAGCGCTATCTGCTTGGGATTTAGCTAAATAAAAATGTGACCTTATTGTCTTTTGTCAGCTTTGAAGAATTAAAATAAGCATATTTTATTTGTTGAGGGAATAGTTCAAAATGGTTTAACAGGATTTTCATTGTCTAGCAAGATAAGGGCAGTGATAATGAACCTCTTTTGCAGTTTATGGGTTAGTTTTTAATTCATTATGAGGTATGGTTCGAGGGAGAGACTTGTTCTCAAGAAAAAAAGCATTCTGGGAATGCAGGAAATGAGGCAATCCTGTCTAGTGGTTGTGTTTCTCCTAGAAGCATTATGTGTAACTTGGAACTATATACATTTAAAATAGCTGGTATCTTACTATCGAATGGAGATGGCAGAGATATCTTTGGCTTTTTCAGCCTGAGGACAATACTATGAAGTTTCAGGTCAGGTGAGAAAAATTTTAAAAGCCCCAAACCAAGGAAGTTAGAGGACCTGGTCTGCCAGAGGATCAGATCCTAATACGATGCTAAAGTACATACACATAACAGAGTATGCGTTGTTCTTCAATAGTAGAACTAAGAGGATGATAGGAATAGCTGGGTGTTTAACCAGAAAAACTAAGGCCAGAAGTGAGACATAGTCCACTCTGTTGGCTCTAGACCCTTAGCCCAGCCGGCTGAGTAGATGCTCAGGTGCTGTTTTACAGGAGCAGCTTTGAACTAAGCCACTGAAGTCATAGCAACCCATTTTATCCATGTCTAAACTGCTCCTTAGAGGTTCCAAACTCCAAATCCAAGTTTGGCCTCAAATATGTGACAGCTATAGATACAATAACGGGCACATAGTGAACTCTTAAACATACATAAGCCCCCTGGCTGGTCACCTCTGAACAGATGACATGTTGCATCCCACAATTGTAATGTTCTGGATGCTAGCTGCATGACCTCCTTGTATGGTCAAGGCCTTTGTCTTTTAAAAGAGAAAAATACGCAATGGACTGCAATTATAAGCCTACAATGTCAGCAAGGTTTTAATACCATGTGGGGCAGTGATGCCATTACACATAGTCTTCTTATTGTGGGCTAGATAGGGCAGCCCTCTTCTCTGAATTAGGGAAATGAGGATGGGTCAACATTTTTTGCAGTTCAGCATTTCTGGAATATTTATATTTTGAAACAAAAATTATAACTCAAAATGATGTGTGAAAATTTGACATTTTTGTCAAAGAATACCCTGACTGATAAAGAAGATGGTGTTTCTGGCATTACTGAATTGACCAATAGCTCTTAAGCAAATGGTGGTTATTTTCTAACCACCACTACCCTGCTCCCCCCCTGCCCCCCCTTTTTTTTTGTTAACTCTAGTGAGTATCTGCTCCCTCATTGGGTCATTTGTCTTCTCTTCTTTCCCTCTTTTCCCCTTAATTTTTTGTAAGGAAATAAAGACTTTGTAATCTGGTCCTCCAAGCACATCCTAGCATGATAGGAAGCATTGGCTTTTCATATGAAAATCTTTACCAGTACTTTATAGAAAAAAGAAAGCTCATGTAAACAGGGTCTTTTTCACCCCAGACATAGGGAGACAAAAGGAATGTGACTGTGATTCTTCGAGAACACATACTTAAGTATGTAACTACTCAAAAATTGCATTATAGTAATTGAAAAAAACTTAAATGTTTGATGTCATTTTTCAAAATTAACCTTCAGATGTGTAATTTTTCCAGTTAATAACCCCTCTTGCTGTAATTTTGAGCCCACCCTGTCCCAGAGTACTGATGTGATAGTGTTTATCTGCTTCTTGATCCGAGGACCAAGTGTCAGCAACTTCTGCTGAATTCAACATGAATGGATGGTGCTCATGCTTTCTAAGAATCAGCGTCCCAACTCTGTGGGGATGGGATTCTTCAACAAATAATACTGTAATAGCACTAAAAATTTATAATGCTTTTACTTGCATGGAAGCTTTATAGTCCTTTTAATATCAGATACAGAGCTGTTTCTTGTTTTGAAGAATTGTTATTAGATCACCTATTTCTCATAAAAGTACTGAAATTCTTGAAGAAATAGGTGCTGTAAAGTGATAAACAGAAGGCATATATGTTTTCACTTTATTTGTTCACATGTAATAATTAGTGCACCAAAACTAGAAACACAGTCAGATGCCTGACAGTATGAGGAATAAAAAAGTTCAGGGCTAATATGCCAGGGAAAATTAGAAATACCAACATTGTGGGTGAACCTTGACATCTTTTGCTAAATAGTTCTTTATCAAAATCTTTTTTGATTTCTAGTCAAGCTTTTTAGGCTAGCTATAATGCATTAGAATGGGGGGCAACTTTGTGTGCATATCATAATGTAGCAGGAGTAAGACATGCTTCTACTGCATGTGCTGTTTCCTCATTAAAACCAGTGAGGAAAAATTTGCTCAGCCAATCCATGATTTCTCACCATGTTTGTTTGCTGACCCTAAGGCTTGTCAGGATGCTCACCTTTTGAAGTATTATCCAAAGGAAAAGGAGACTGGTTTTTGCCCTCAGACAAATGAAGGCAGATATCTCTCAAGATGATTCTGCTCTGAATTAAAAAATTGCTTTGCATAATTGTCTCAGTGCTTCAAGTTGTCCATTGAGGATAAAAATATGTACTTGATTAGATTTATTTGGCATTAGCTTTTGATTTAGATTCCCCAGGACAGGTCTGAAGTGGTACTTGCTGTGGAGGTTGCGTCACTGCTTGGCAGCAGCGCTGGCTCCTCGGTGTGGGGGAATTGCTCCCTGTCTGCAGGCAGCCTGCTCTTCCTTAATTAAATGATCTACCCCATACATGTTGTCCTTTGTTACTCAGAGCTCCTCATGGCTTGAGAAGCTCAATAAACAGTTACAAGGGCTTTGCATTCTTGGAGCAGCTGAAATGGTAGATAACGACTTCAGAAGTAATGGTTTTATGTACGGGAGGTAAACACATATCTACCGCTTCATTGCGGTTACTGTACTTCACAAAAAGGGTTCGTTTTCTAAGCCAAATCCCACGCTTCAGCCTGCACCCTGTGTGCTGCTTACACCTTACACCTGCCCGCACACCAAACCCTGCCGTGCGAGGTTGACAGGCAGCATGTCCAAGTGGAGGGTTTGGCTGCCCAAAGGTGGGCAGCAGTGCCGGGGTGGATGCCCCTGGGTATCTGAGACAGGTCAGGGAGTACGATGTGGACCTGCGGGAAGTCTGCTCCTGCCCAGAGAGCAGGGCGTCTCCAGAGGCATGAAAGTGTTCAGGCAACTGAATCATTCTCATTTTCAGCACTTAAAATGGCCTTACCTGAAAGTAGCCCGATCCTCCTCAGTATGGAGGAGAACCACTCCAGACAGGCTGTTGGCTCTGCATAAGAGGAATTTATGTTTGTGTGGGTGAGAGGAGAGCCAGAAAGACAGTGTGGTTTGTCTCAGCTTGATCCTCCTATTGCTCAAGAGGAAAATTGCTTACAAAAAAACCCAATCCTCTCTGACCCAAAATTTAGAGCATTATCAGTGAGGTTGGAAAGATGCTTGCCCACGGTGTGGGGTCCCTAGGACAAGCCACTAGGAGCATTTTAACTCCATGTATGAGAGCAAGCATAAGAATAATTGACGATAAAGAAAAAAAATCCTACCCACAGTTCACTTTAATTCACTGCAACTCTAATTCTGCAACTGGCAGAGCTCGGCTTCCCCCTCCTGGGGACAGAGCGAATGGGCAGGAGCAGGCAGAGGCTTTTCCTTCTCCCTTTGCTTCACTTTGAAACTGGTTTTTAACTGCTGACTGTGGACACCTCTGGCTTTGTACTCCTAAGGTGCTTGTGAAGGACAAGATGATTTGGAAAAGCAAGCCTGTTCCAGTAGGATGAAATCTACTATAATAAAGTTTTTTTCTCTGTTAAAAAAAAAAAATAGGGTCTAGTCATCAAAACCCACAATTCATGTTGTGAAATGATCACTGGGGATAATATTAATTGTTCTGGTGCTGTAAATAGAAGCCCTGTGTACACTTAGTACAGAAGTTATATTCTGGGTCACAAGAAAATACCTTGTCTTTAACTTGAAAAATCTCTTTAAAGGATTGCTAAACAGGTAATTGAAAGTTGAAGGCTAATTGATCTTGATTCCTTTTTTAGAAGAAGGAGTGCAAGATCTGTTTTGAAAACAAAGGCATGTCTTACAAAGATACGGATGAAGAAAGACAGTGTAGGATTGATCTGGTTCAGTAATAACATCACCCCTTTCAGTTAATCTGCCAAAGGACAACACAGCTTTCTTACAGACACCTGACCATAGTAGCACTTGAGCTGTGCGTGCTATTTTGTATTTTTCTTTAGTAGCCTGTGGGTGCTTGAGCACAGATATATAAAACATAGCCAGTTACTCATAGTTTTTACTCTGCTGAAGTGCCAAGGGCATCCGACCACTTGAAGTGGTAGCACCTGTTCACATGAAACAGCATCGTTCCAGTGTTGTACAGGTCTGTTTCCATGAATGGCTCAACTTAATTTTTTACTCCTCCTCCTTTTAAAATCAAACCCAAGAGAATGACCTTTTTCTCTCAGACTTTTTTTTTTTAAACTGAAGATGCTGGTACATATCTTGCCTTTGATAAAGTGTATAACTTTAAATGAACACAAGTTCAGGAGGATTAAAAAAGAAAATACTATTTGTTTATGCAAAACTCTGTATGGTAGGCCTGGAGACACAAGGAAGTTTGTACTTTCATTAATGGCAGCAATGCTACCTGTGTCTGTAAATCTACTTACATGTTTCATCTTATTTCCTAAGACAGCTTCCAGAAAAGTAAGAAAAAGAGCTCTGACTGACTCAAATCAGCATTGGGCTAGGGCCTAAATGTATTGAGAAAAAACACCATTTCTTTGGTGTTCAGGAGGCAGGAAACTTTTTAAAAAAAAAAAGAAAGTAATTTTGTCAAGGCAGTAAAGACTGAACCCTATGTAGGGCATCTGGGAAGATTAATGGTCCTCAAATAGGGCAGTTTGCCTACTGGAGAGAAGGCAAAAACATTCAGCAGTTTTCCCTGGACGTTCATGGGATGTTAGGTTGTTCTTCATGTTCATGCCCACAACTTTTCCCTGGGTTGGGTCTTTCCTCCTTTAGAAGGACAGCATGTGGTAAGAAAAGGTTTTTAACTTGGGGTGTTGCTGTGCTTGGCAAAAGGCAGCATGGTACACAGCGCCAGCCGCCCCAGTAGTAAGGAATCAAAGGTTTGCCACTAATTTTGGCACGTCCAAAGGTTGCTCCAGGCAGAGCTGGTGGATTTCCTGGGGCCCAGAAGTCTTCTTTCTCTTTTAGACTTTTAACTGTCTTCAAATAATTTCCATTATTTTAACTCCTAACTTAGAATTAGTTTCCCTGATACAAAAGTGAATGAGGCAGCATCTACAGTATCAACGCTGTAAATGTGGGCCTGACACTTATTTGTAGAATTCCATTTTTTACTGAGAAATGGAATTGGGGTTTTAAAGTCACAGCTTCTTCCCTAGTTCTTACCTAACTGCTGTTCCACAGGTAATTTGTCCTAATATATTTGGTAAATACCAGGTACTTAAAAATATGTATGTGCACAAACCTGAATTAAAAGTTTAATTAAAAAAAGCAGAAAACTGCCCATGTATTAGGTAGGTCATTGCAGCATGTTTACACACAAAATATTTGTCTCTCATCTGGATTTGTGTAGCTTTCTCTTTCTGAGCCGTGCATTTGGTTGTGCTTTTCTTAGGTAAGCCAAGAGATATGAAGAGTCAGAAATACCCCTCTGGTATGTTCTAGTGGAGTTACCTCATGGCTTTTTTTCCCCACACTTTTTAATGTGAAATAGTTGGTACTTTACAATTTTTTCAGTGGTCTGCTGAATGCTAGCAAAAAGCAGCCTGGTTGCTCTCTCAAGCCATGCCAGCCACTCATGATACACAGGGAACAAATATAAAGTCTCTATTTAATAAGGGATGCAGGATGTGAGCCTGGAAATTGGCTGACTAGATGCAGATTTCAGTGAAAATGCAAAGACGTTAATTGTGCCTTATGTCTATATCTAGCCCAAATATAAAAATATCTGTTTCTTCCTGTGATTCTTTCCCATTTAGGTATGCAATTTTTGTAAATGTAGACCAAAAACCTGAGAAGCTCATAGTTCCCCAGTTAGTAGCTCTTATTAGTGCATGCTCATCATGTTTGTTAGAAAAGAAAATCCAAGGCAGGAATGTACTTCAGTGTGTTAAAAGATATATTTCTAAAACTGTGGACTTTGCTGGAACGTTCAAAAGGCTTCAACTTTAGAAATGCTCAGTGTTACACAAAAATATCTGGTGAAAAGTACTTGTTTTTATTAAGCAGTGAAAATTGGTGACTGTCTAATACAAACCATCCTAAATAGTCAGTTATGGAAATATCTACATCTAGATGTGTCAGCTTTAGTACTGCTCCCAAAGCATTCATTTTCTAATGTTACCTGCTGTTGCCCAATCCAACATTCAAATCTGCATGATCTATTTTTAAAAGCAGGATTTTCAACTTGCAGCTTTGATTTAAAACAAACAAACAAACAAACCAACAAACCCCCACACATTAAATGTTTTTAGCCAGACAGATTTCCCCTTGGCTTCGGATCCTTTCTGTATCCCAACACCATGTATTTTGAGGACCAGGTGGAGCATGCTCATGGATGCCCCTAAAAGGAGCCACAAACAGTGGTGAGAGATCACCTCGGTCTCCATCCTTCTCCAGAGTGCCTATTCTGAAGATGCCAGCTAACACCTACGTTGCTGATAGTTTTTCACAAAGTGTTGCATTTCTTCATCAGGTGCTGACAATGGTATCTGATTATTTTCAACAAGAAATTTCCAGATTGTATAAGCTTTGAGGAACTGACAGCATGGATCAGGTTTAAAACTGATGAATCAAGTGTGAAAGTATCCATGAGCCTAACTGTTATGACAGCTGCTTTTTCTTACTGTACTTTTTCTTCTCTTTAATCATCCCCTATTCTTAGCTCCTTTTTCAAGGGATGGAACTGAAATAAAGAATAACACTAGTGGGAGCCCTCGGCAGTGCTAACAGAGCCCTGTGTGCTCCCTGCAGGGTGGGACCATCCACAACATTCAACTTTCCCTCTTTCATTACCCCGGTTTTTAACCCCTGCTGTAGTGTACTGAGATTCCTGGGTCCTCTTTCCAGAGCAAACGGGAAACTATTTCCTCCACCATGCAACCTTAGCCAAACAGTTTCAATCTATTTGCAGGGCAGTTCACTGGACCTACGCTTCCATTTTAAGGGGCTGTGGCATTGAATCTCCCAGGACTATTCAGGCCACCAAGACAGACTTCAGGCAGACCCACTCTGCCTACACCATGCAATAGGACCTGATCTTCCCTTCCATTTCCACTCTCCCAAAGGCTTTCCACTTTCCACAAGGCTTTGGAAAGCTCCAGTTTCTTTTGCCGACCCAAGTCAGAGAGATGATGCTCCATCTCCTCCAGCTCCTCTGTGCTGTTTGCAGGACTAGGAAGGTGCCTTATGATGGAGAGGTGTGGGCTCCCCATGCCATGGGATGTTCTGGAAGGGAAAGGGGGGCTCCCAGGTGGATCTGTAGATTCGTTCCTAGTGGGCACAGGCTTTCCCCAGGTAGTACCAACAGAGACATTGGAGAGAGAGAGGAGAGAGATTTGTTATTTATTTACAAGGTAAGTTTTCCCTCTTGGAGATGTTCCCAGTTTATATAGGGAGTGTGCAAGCAGGCATACCCTGTAGTGTAAGTATAAATGAAGATTATACACCTTAGCGTTACATGAAATGGTCAAAAACATTTTCAAATATCTGTAAACATTTTTTAAAAATAAACTGATATCCATTTATCTATTTGCATGCTTATAAACATGAAAAGCAACATGCATTTTATTATTCACCTGGTAATATTCTATGGCAATAGAGCTATTGGAATTTGTGTATTGCCTGCTTAAGTTTTTAGTGGTAAATGTGAAGTGGTTTTTAGCTCCTAAAAGAGATATATTGTTGGTGATCTGCAGAAAACCATATATTTCTTTAAGCTAATTAAGTTATTGAGAAATGCCTATGCTAATTTTATTGTAAATTTTTGCCTTATTAGAAGGTCATTTCAGGATTTAATGCTGAAGATTTATTTTGATGTCTTTTACTCAGGATAGCAAACAGTTACAGTTTCAATCATCTAGGCTGCGCTTGATTAAAACATCTGTGAATTTGAGTGTATTAATTAAATATTTTCCTAGATTAAGGATCTTTTTTGGCATGTATTTTCTGCCTGAATGGCAAGTCATCTTCCCATGCAATATCAGATAAAGTTGGTTCAACAATCCTGTTACTTATCGTCCACGCAATTGCTCTCTTTTGCCTTTGTGGTGTGTTTTGCTCCTCAGTCCCTTGATACAAATTTGTGACACTGCTAGTCGATATGAAATCAATTATGGTTTCACATAATATGGTTGCAGGTTTTTTGTCATTGTCTGGTTTGAAAAAGCTTATCCATGGCTGTCTTCACAGCTTATTATAAAATTCTGCTTCAGAAACATCACAAAATTCCCATAATGAATGAGAAATATAGTTGTTTGTCACTGTCATGATTTCCTCTCCAAAACCCAAACGTTATTCTCATTTATCAACTAAACCTTAATTAAATAAACCTCACATAACCCTATCTCAGCAAGGCTCTTATGAAACTTATTTTATGTTTTGAGACCCTTAGCTGAAATGTGCTCTGCAGCTGCAAAATGTTCCCTTTGTTTATTGAGCAAACTTTCTAAATCCGCTGCCTGCTGCTTGCACTTCAGGGTTTTTCATTTTGGTGTGGTAAGAAGAGGAATTAAACCCATCATATTCTGTATAATGTCCTAGGAAAAGTGTAAATTTTCGTGCTGGAGGGATCTGTCGTACTAGTAGAAGCTGTTAGCAATGATGTCGCGGAGGACTGAAAATAAAACTAGACTAAAGGTAGAATGTTCTAGTGGAATGAGAGAATACTTTCCTGCTATAGATGAAGAGATTAATGGTTATTTGTGAAGGGAAAATGTACATCTTGAGACCCTGAGGCTGATCTATGATCCAAACAAATGCCCACATTCAAGAAACTGAGGCAGAAAGTAAGTGTCAATTTATTGCATCAGTTCCAGTTAAGATAATACCTAATGTATACAACGTTACAACATGACCAGTTGTCTCTAGCCACTATTCCAAGAGAAAAAAATGTAGACTATTAACTGCGGTGGAGATGGTGGCACTATTAATCCAGGAACAGTGTCAAATGATATATCATGTGTTTTCTTCATCAAGGTAATGAAAGGTTGGGGACTGACAGAGATATTGGCAAGGCGAACTTTCAGATTGCATGCAAATCTTAATGAAATCAGTGGGAAACTAGTGCTTCACTATGAGGAAATAACCTCATTATAATTTTGGACCTTTCTCTTTGAAACAAATAGAAATATTTTACGGGCAAGAGTAAAAAAAAAAGTCTTAGTGAAAACAGACCTGGCTTAGAGTTCACAGTCCTTTATTGATTTAAGCTCCCACTAAAATCAAGCAGGGTGTCAGAGAGAAGTTTAATGATGGGGAAGAGATCATAGGAACTAATGAGTGCTAAACCAACAAATGAACGGATCTATTGACACAGCAAACAAACGTGTTCTGCTGGAACGAGTGATGTGTGTGGTTGTTCTCTGCTTCTCTTGTATTGAAAGAGAGAAGTTACAAGTATTTGATGTGAATAGGAACTAAATTGTAAGAGGAAACTGAAATAGTGCTAGTGAACTCTTCTGTCAAAACCAGAGATGGTCCCTATATGAAAAAGAAGAAGAAAAAAGTAGTGAATTCCGACTTGAAATATATCTGGTATCTGGGGTTTGTGCTTTGATTTGACCTAGTATGGAGTCAGGGGTAAGCAGCAGAGTTCAGGCCCACATTAGAACTTCCCCCAAAGCTCTGGGAGCTGAAGTGGAGAACCCTTTTCCAGTTAGAAGCATTGTTGAGACAGCATATGATGCAACACCGAATGAATGATGGACAGAGCATGTTTGCACTGTTGGGAGGTCTGATTGCAACAGGAGAATGCATTTGCACACTAACTTGAATGGGCTTGCTTACTAATTCATGATAAGTGGGTCTTTTATTTGCACAGCTGTCTCACGCATCCAGCCACAGCTTCACTCCCTATCCTCCCTGCTTGTATCCCACCCATCTGCTGTGATCTCTTTCCTGCTCTGTGACCCAGTGTGGGATGCAGGTAGTGGGCCTAACCCGGATCTGGAGCCTGGAAGGCATCAGTCATGCTGCCATCCGAGGTGTGCCATGTGCTCAAAGCATCCCTGCTGAATGGTGCCCACTTTGCAGCTGCTACCTGCCACTGCAGCCCTTTCTCAGCCTGGAGCGAAATACTGGGGTGAGAGAAGAAGTTAGGCGTGAATATTCTCATTGTGAAACTAGTTGCCAAAGAAAAACCTTGATGTAAAATAGCTGGCTAGCGACTGATACTAAAATGTGCAGGGGGAAATCTGTTCATGCAGGTGAACAGCTTCGTCATGTATGTCCTGAAAGCTGGTCTAACCTGTGTCTCAAAATGGACAGAAAAAGGATGGGCTTTTTGACTAGCAAGGGAAAAATGTTGCCCACTTCCTCACATATTACACAGACTGGTTTAAAAAGATCTGGTGCTGATGAAATCTACTGGGTTGGCAGTCGGTGAGACTGAAATCCTGCTTGTGTGCACAGACAGTGATGGTCTGAGCTTATCCAAACCAACACAAGAGTGTCAAGCTCATACTCTACACTAAGTCTTTGATGTCCAGGGATGTTAATTAGGGTTAATGGTGCGGTGTTGTAAGTCACTGGTTTCTATTTGTTCCCATATTGCACCGATCCAGGACACTGCATTCCCGTTCTCTTTCCCATCCTTCTCCCCTTCCTCCACCCCTCTTCTGACACCCCCTCAGCAGCTTTGCCTCGGGCACCAGCTCAGACCTTCCTCACTGCTCTCTTTCACCACAGGCCCATCTGTCCCTACTACTGCAGTCTAGCAATGCTGCCTCTGGTTGATAGGGCTCTGCGCTGCCTTCCTTCCCCTCTGCTGCTGATACATCTCCCTGCTGCCAGCTGGGACATCTCATCACGGACCAAAAACCTGAGCTGGGCCCGGAAGCTTCTAAGTCCTCATAGAGGCACCTAATGATTAAATATTTAATTAAAGCTGACATGGTTCCTAAGCCAAAGAGACAACATACTGCATACCTTATTTTACGTTACAGGGAGATTCGGCTCCTGGTTTAGCAAATGTGTTATGAAATAAACTTCTGTAAATAAATAAATGTAGAAACATATACCAAATTCCTACATTTTAGCTATAGGTGGGGAGGTTTTTTCTGCATTGGATCTGTAAGTCTTGCCCAGGCTGACCAGATCACATCAGCTGGCCCTGGCATGTCCCTGTTGTGCATTCTGGTGCAGCTCACATGATGGGGATCCCTGCCATACTCTGAGTGAGGCCACAGATTGCCTTGCCCGTTTAGAGGCTTCAGGACCCAGGGCTGGTAGGTGGTAGGTCATAGGTAGTGTGTTGGGCCCTGGTTCCTTTCTACCTACCTGGTGCCAGAAAGCCAGAGAAAAGCTTTTGTTTAGACAAAAACACAGAAAAAGCAAAGTCCTGAAGATTTTCAGGCCACTGGAACAGCCCTTCTGCTCCAGGAGAACAGCATGGTTAAAAGTTAGTTATTCCTGCTGTGCAAGGTAACAGCAGAAGGTAAAAGCTTATGTAGCAGCTTATGAAACTTCATAAGTAGAAGTTTGTGAAAACAGAAGTTAAAAGAAATTATTATCATTAGGTAGAAGTGCTTTCATTCTGTGAGGAGAGTGTCTAGAGCTGTGGCCCACATTTTAATCCATAGTCATTTTTCATGGCAATCCTGATCATGTAAAACTCATGCTATACTTATTAGATTGGTATACCATTAATTCTCTTACTTGCTATAAGTGAAATTAAATAGCTCGGTTTGGTTTATTGCCAATTTCTGCTTCTAGTGATCCCACTCCTGCTTTCCAGCATTGCAATCTCATTTTAGGTTGTGCTGTATGCTTCTGCAGCTGTGCGACTGCACCTGTACATGTTGAAACCCTGCTGAGAGGAGGAGTCCTACTCTGGAAAGTGTTAAATAGACAATATACAAAAAATGAAGCATAAGATTTATTCAGTCTGTACTATTTTATGTTGCCAAGCAAAAGGAAAAGAGGAGCCACTGGAATCATGTATCCAAATTTTTCACAGTATCTGACAACACTGAGAATGTCTTTGGTTTCATAGATGAATGACTTGAACTGTTCTTGCCTTCAAGGCAAATCTGTGAAATAGCAAGAAGGAATGTTTCCCTGAAGACACATCGATGGGTAATGAGGAGATCGCTGTATGATTACTGGCATTTGTGCTCTTGAAACAAAGCAGTCCTATTATAATGAAAGCAGCATCACCTGAAAGCAGAGGAGTTAGGAAGGGAATTCCCCTTTTATTGTGCTGTATTCTTCTTGGAAGGAATATGTTACTCTATTACTGTGATATCTTTACTGAAGATATTTGCTAGTTGGTGCTTGTCAAATTTAGATTTATAAAAGCTGCTTTTTATTTTAAACCTGCCTGCCTTCATAGCACCATCTGCTGGTACTTCATGGGTCCTGTAAGCTGCTGTAGAGCTGTGTTCCTCTGCATTTTCCAGAGTGTAAAGAGGTGGTGGTATTTATTCCAACTTGGTTGTGTTATGGAGCATTTCTTTAGCTAAACTTCCATTTAGCATCCATTCATCCTGACAGAGTCTGTTTTCTGAAAGTAATTCTTATTCACATTATGAAAATCATTAAAAGGAACAGGAATGTTTGCGTTATGGGGACTAGTGCTTGATTAATGATTTGTGGGCTTGGCCCCTTAAGTTTCTTGTAAGCTCATCCATAGCTTTGTGGCTCTGCAGAGAAAGAGGCTGTACTTTACCAAACCTGAACAAAATGTGTTAAATAGGTTTTGTGTGGAACTTGTCAGTTTTTCAGTTATGGCTTTTGTTTAATGTTTTATTGCATCTCTTCCCTGCTCAAATACAATTTATTTCATTCTCAGATATGAATGAATTGGCCACATTTGAGGGAAATCAGTGATAACTGTTAAAATTTTTAAATGTATATGTAGGAGATAATTTTAGGTCTGAAGTGTGTTGAGGGTGTCAAAGAATGGTTTTATGGTTTTATTAGTGGATTCTAGGCTTGGACCTGTGGATGGGTTGTGAAGGTCCTTTTCTCAGTACAGGTTATCTTTAGCTTTTAAACCATAGCACAGTTTTGAATATCATGTGCCTCCAAAAAAACAAACTCTCCTATTCCTATCCAGAAACATCTAAATGATTTAAAAGATTCAGTACTCGTATTTTAATCTTGTTGACAACTTAGTTTTTTCTAGAAAAAGAAGTCTAATTGAGCTCTAAGATACGAAGACATCAAAATGTCTCCTAAAAATATATACAGAGCAGTTAATGTTCTTTCCAACCTTTAAATGTGCCTGAAGACTTAACACTGCATTAAGGAAATGAAGTACAATTAGAGTGTAGGCTTATGTGGGGCTGGGAAATAAAGAGGTTTCTGAAATAATTGTTATTGTAAGCAATATGTTAATTCTGTGCCAAAGAAGGTGATGGAGAAAATTTTGTTATTGGTGTCTGAACCAGCAGGGTCTCCTAGCCAGCAGTACATTGGAGCCCCATGCCCTGGTACGCTTGCTCCGCTGACTCCCTGCCCAAACAGCCCCACGTGGGGCTAGTAAACCTGAAGGGTCCTGTTTCCCATGGCACTCCTTCATGAGCTCAGCCTTGCAGTTATGTGACTGCATTGTATTGCACTGAGCCACAAGAATTGGACTTAACTCTGCATGTTTGTGCGGAAGTTTGAGCTGGGTTGGTCTGGGCTTCCAGGGATATCCTATGGGACTGGATTGTTCTCACAGTCCAGGTGTCCTAAGAGGCTTCAATAAGCTTACATAGCAAGATGTGAGATCTTGTACCTCAAGGAAGCTTTATCAACTGCAGGCATTTAAAGCAGGAAAGAAGAAGAGGGAATTTTTAGGCTGAAATGGAGAATCTGTTGGGGGGATGACTATGGATGGTCAGCTTGTGTATCCTTATAAAATACTTTTATTGACTTATTTGCCGTGGTTTTGACAGCTGCATGTTAGATTGTGTATATTTATTTTAAAATATTGCTGTGAGGTGATGTTATTATTTTAAGGATGGGATCTCTCTGTTTCAGGGATAGAGGTCCTTGTTCATGATCGGGTAGGATATCTAAGATGTAGAAGAGAATTGAACTGGCATCGAGTTGCACACTGAATCCTTTGCTATAACCTCCTTCCCTTAGTACAGAAAGTTTGGTGTGCCACTTCAGCTGAGTGAAGTACAGCTGAGCTTTTTGAATACTTCAATGTACTGCATTTTTGCAAAAGGAGTTAGCTCCAGTTTAGGCACCAGAATAAGTAGTTTTTTGAAAATCTGTTCCCAAATGTCAGTCCCAACAGTGAATTCAGAGGGCTTGAGGTTAAACGAAAGTACATTACTTGGCTTTCATTTGCTGTCAGATTTTGTGTGTGTATGTGGCAAGCTCAAACGGCACCTGCCAAGTACTTATTGGTTATTGGCTTAGGATAGAGCTGTTAGTCTTGTCCTTCATTTACATTTAGTTAATCCACTTTGTGTAGTATTTTGTATCTGCTTTCAGAATTGTATGAAAAATGATGAAATTTAAGGTTCAATGAAGTACGCAGTCTCAAAGCAGGAGTTCTGATTTAAAATAACTTCATAATCAACAAAGAAAAATTGCATCTGAAATCAGTTACCAATGCACAGCTCAGTAGCAAAACTATATTTAAAAGATGCAGTGTATCCGCCATTGAATGTACAAGAGAAACTAAAGAATTGTATTAACATTTTTCAGATTGACTTTTAAAACAAGAGTGTCTGGATTGTACCCAAAAGATATTTGAAACCTGTTCTTTGTGTCCTAAACTGTCATCAGAACACACAGTCCCATATGCTTCAAGCAGGGTAGGCACACAAGTGTACTATTACAATATATTTTGTGTTCTTGTTTGAGAGTGTCTTAGCTGATAACTGTAAAAAGGACTTAGTTATCTGATAAATACACTTTCCTTGTTCTTGCAACTTTTGGTATCACATGCAACGTTAGTTTATAATTACTCTGTAGCTTTATTTACGTGGGTTCCGACCAATGGGTCCCTCTCCTCAGTCCCTGTTAGTAATCTGTATTTTGCAGTCACCTACTGCAAAGTCACTGCTGTCCCCAGCTTTGTTTTGAATATTGTGTCTCATCTCTATCAAGTCCTGACAATAACCTGTCTTCTTTCTTCTTATTGATGTGTTTGTATAGAGGGTATTTGGGTAATGATATGCCTTGGGAGGTTGGTTTCAGTATATGTTACACAAGTAATGGAATTCTTTCTTACCTACCTTCCCTGCCAGAAAAGACATTTGCTTTGTGTGAACGGGTTTGTTTACGGTCAAGGTGGTGGCAAGCTTTGCTGAATCTTCCATGTGTGGATTTGCATTTTGAAAACATCTTTACACAATAATGATCAAAACTGTCACAGACAGAGTTTTTAAGCCAGGAAGTATTTTAAGGTGTTTTCCTCTTTAAATCAAGTATCAGATTTGAGAGTTATCAGAAGGATCCATTCAAAGTAAAAACGGAGGATTGAAGGAAATCCTTTATGCCACATTAAAGAACCTTTTATGGAAAGCCTCTTCCAAAAGAAGAGGCTTGCCACACAAATTGGTTCTCAGGTCTGGGAGCTGCATGAATTGTCCTGAAGCTTAGGTTGAGATCTGCTTAGCTGAGTGGAAAACAAAAATCACCTTGGAGTCAAACCAGGGTGAGGCTGTGAGGCTGGCCCACTATCATTTCATTTCTCTTTGTTAATCTCCAAGTGTAATTCTTTCCTTATACTTCACATATTGATATGACAGACACAGATTTTTTTCTCCTATTTAAGACAAAAAGGTGATATTTCAACTGCCCCCTTCACGAAGGATTAGTGAAATCACTAGGGAGGTGTATTGGATCATTTGTTGCCAAGTGGCCAATATGAGATGGAGGGGTTGCCAAGACCCTGCAGTGCACTCCTGTCTTGAGCTGCATGGGCTTGTCTGCAGGCTGGGAGCAATGGAGGAGAAGAGTCTCCCCATCAGCATGTTGTATCCAGGATCTCTCTGGCACAGGGCAGTGCAGATGGAAAGAGGTTTGAGACGAGAAGTTCTGCTAGGAACCAGGCAGATGCCATATGCACTTCTTCATTTCTGTGCTTTCATAAACTGTGCCTGAATAGTTGATTTGCCAAAGTGAAGGCTCAGGTTCTGCCAGAGTAGCTCTGGATTAGGGAGAGAAGGTTGATAGCTGTATCTCCTTGCTGATGCTCTCTTGCTGCCTGGTAACCCATCTTGTAGCAGCTCACTTCTACGCTGCCAGATATCTTCCTTTGGGAGAAGTCTTTTCATTTTTAATTCTGTATGGGAAACAGCCTCATCTGTGGTAGATTTGAAGAAGTGTTGTCACGTCATAAGGCACAGTTCTCAGTTTTGTACCAAAGCTTAATGCTCCAAGTACATACGCACACATACCATTTTACATGTGTGAACAGCATCGTACTTGTTAAATATGAATATTTCCAGGACTGTTGCCCAGTTCTGCAGATACAGCATTCTAAGATTATCCATTTGCTGTCTTTCCATCAAATATATTCACTGCAGGAATAGAAAGATTTCTTTTTACTATCTGCCAACCATGGAAACTCTGAAAGTCAAACTGTATTCTTTCTGGTTTATGAATCATCACCCCTAACCTTGACTCAGCGATCACAGGGGAACACTTAGGCCATGGTTAACATATATTCTTCCGATCAAAAAGATTTTGTAGTATGGTGTTACGCTACTCCTTGTTTCTTTAATAATGCCTATATGGAATCCCACTCATGATCTTTCAGCTACATTAGTTCAATGGAGCTAAGGGAATAAAACAGTGAAAAATTATTTTTAGTCCTTTGAGACAGATAGATCTGACATTAAGTATGTTATGAATGCAGAAGAGATATCACTTTGCTGGCTATAATTAACTGAAAATCAAAATAATTTATTGCTTCAAGGTGGTAGCTTTAGTTACTCTGAGGTATGATGCTCTGGCTGGAGGAAAAAATGTATGTGAGTGTGTGCCGGTTGTGAGAAGAATACTCCAGGAGATGGTATTCTTCATTATTAATATAGCTTTTGGATATACTGTGATTATTTACACCTATAAGAAGAAAAGTGTGTTTTGCATCAAAGGCAATTATGCCAGTTAACAGCATGTTCAGGCTAACATAATTGAGTGAAAAATCTTCTAATACTTTACCCCTTTCAAATGTGTTGCTTGGATACCACTTTCTCTGAACTATTATGTACCTTGCTGAAAATTAAATAGTAAAGAAAAGGTTTTAGCAGCGCTTTCCTTTGTCTTTTCCATAAACCCTGTATTAAAAAATAATTTCAGAAGTGGAGTGAAAGAATTATGGCTTTCTGGCAGCAAAATATTGACAGGAACAGCTGGAAAATGCAACTCATGCACAATCTGAATTCAAACCTTTGCTTTCTAGATACATGTTTTTTCTTGTGTGCAAGCTTTTCCTTCCTCTTCCAAGGGAATTTGTATTTGAGACACAATGAACAGATTCTTAAACTGTAGACATCCTGAAGTAACTGGATAACGCATTCAGGTAAGTCTCTTACTAGTGAGAATGGTTTGTTCTCTGCTCAATTCTACTCACTCACTAAAATATGTAATGTGAAAGTGTGAGGTAGTGTTTGTGATTTGAGGATTTTGTATAATTAAATGCTTTTTGGTCTCCATCTAAATGCCATTTGAATTATATCATGCCATGAACTGCTGTGTTTTTTTTTAAGCTGTGAGCTGCTACTTTATCTAGACACAAAAGCTCCTCAGAAACACCAGAGCTGCCTTAATGTGAAGGTTCAGGTTTGCCTACAGGACTCGTTTCACATTTTGCCGTTGCAGCGGGTTTGGGAAACCTCTGGGTTTATCTACCTTGCTTGACTTCACTCTGATACAAGTGAGAGGAAGTGCTGGGGATGAATGGTCTGGTTGGCTCAGCAGGCAATGTCTTTAGGATCACCTTTTTCTGGGATCACCTTATCAATTAAGGCCAGGGCTTAAGTTATGTGACATTGCTACCTGAACACTGAAGGCTTTCCAGTGAAGGTGCAACTTCTGATCAGGGGAGTCACCTCTTTACAGGGAAGATGGCGACTCCAATCCAGGCATTATATTTTGACCTAGATTAGGCAAAGAGATATTTACTAGAGATTTGTCTTAATGAGGATGACTTGCTGCCTGGTGGAAGGCAAGGAAAATCTCCTGCCTGTTCCCTGTGACCACTGTGCCTGAGGGGGGTTGTCCTACCCCAGGCCACACACACCGTGCTCCTCCCTGTGAGGTGCTGGGATGACTGCCAAGGGCTTTGCTGAAGCTTATGTTAAGAGAACAGTGCCAGTGAGTGAAAGAAAGCCTCATTCAAGTAAACACACGTGCTCTTCTTACGAGGGCAGAGCAGAAGCTGCCGTGCCAGGTTTGGTGGCTGTGGAGGGCATCAGCAGCAGTCCTAGTGGGATTATACCTGTGGGGTTTAGAGGGGACAACTACTGCCCTCTTCAGCGCTTTAACTGGGATTGTTATTACTGTATTATTAATAATAATATTATTGCTATTATTATTGTAATTGGGAGTATCGATCTGCTCGAGGGTAAGAAGGCTCTGCAAAGGGATCTGGACAGGCTGGATCAATGGGCCGAGGTCAATTGTATGGGGTTCAACAAGGCTCAGTGCCAGGTCCTGCACTTTGGTCACAACAACCCCATGCAACGCTACAGGCTTGGGGACAAATGGCTGGAAAGCTGCCTGGTAGAAAAGGACTTGGGGGTGTTGGTCAACAGCCTGCTGAACATGAGCCGGCAGTGTGCCCAGGTGGCCGAGAAGGCTAACAGCATCCTGGCTTGTATCAGGAATAGTGTGGCCAGCAGGAGTAGGGAAGTGATCATGCCCCTGTACTTGGCACTGGTGAGGCCGCACCTCAAATACTGTGTTCGGTTTTGGGCCCCTCAGGACAAGAAGGACATTGAGGTGCTGGAGCGTGTCCAGAGAAGGGCAACGAAGCTGGTGAAGGGTCTGGAGAACAACTCCTGTGAGGAGCGGCTGAGGGAGCTGGGGTTGTTTAGCCTGGAGAAGAGGAGGCTGAGGGGAGACCTTATTGCTCTCTACAACTACCTGAAAGGAGGTTGTGGTGAGGTGGGTGTTGGTCTCTTCTCCCAGGTAACTAGCGGTAGGACAAGAGGAAATGACCTCAAGCTGCGTCAGGGGAGGTTTAGATTGGATATTAGGAAAAATTTCTTTACTGAAAGAGTGGTCAGGCATTGGAACAGGCTGTCCAGTAAGGTGGTGGAGTCACCATCCCTGGAGGTGTTCAAAAAACATGTAGATGTGGCACTTCAGGACATGGTTTAGGAGGCATGGTGGTGTTGTGTTGACAGTCGTACTTGATGATCTTAGATGTCTTTTCCAACCTTAATCATTCTATGATTCTTACTGCCTGGTCATGTGCTGGTGGTACAAATTTCATCTCTCCCCTTCTACACTTAAGTGCACGTAGGGCCTGTGCCATGTAGAGGGACAACTTTTGTTTGGTGAAAATGCAGACAGCAGATTTTACAGCATGGTATTGATTCAGGCAGGCTCTTTGTAAACCACAGGCTGTATCTTTGGAAGCAGCACGTACGGCAGTAACTGAAAAGTCAGGACTTTGGTGTAGCTCATTGCTTCAGTGGGTGATGGGGCAGAGCTGCAAAGATAGCTGTGATCCAGTTGTCTCAGCTTTCAGCTCCTCTCTACTTCCTATCATCATGTAAATGAGCAGAAGCAGAGGGGAGGTTCCTATCTGGATACTGAGTTGGACCGCAGACATCTTCTAATCTGGATTTGGAGATTTGCCCATGATCTCTAATGCAAAGGGAATGTTTTGCCATTTTATGTTCGTAGCTGAGCCAGTCAGCAGCACTGTTGAAGTGACTCACAGCAGTGCCGAGATTGTGACTCACTGCTGTGTCCTTTCTGGAAAGACACTAATCCTCCTTTCCTGCTGTTTGGGCTGTTTTGAGAACCACAAAGTTAAGCACTGAGAAGCACATTTATTAACTGACACATGCCAGGACTGAGTTTTGTTTGTAACAGCAAGGAAGTACTTTGTGGCCTCTCTGCTGTTGACTAGACGCTGACACATCTGGCACCCAGGCACCGGAGGATGGAGAGATTCAGGCATTTATTTCACTGGTTAGATCTGGGTGTCAAGCCTATTTCAGTCAGTCGGCCTTTGGGCTGGATTCAAGAGTTTTTCTTAACTACCAACATCTGTCAGATGGCAACTCCCCGAATACACCCTTCCTGGTCATGCTATTTTAAGGCACTTATGCTTTAAATAATCATAATAACAAAACCCTTCAAGATTTTTCTCTGAGTAATTTGTCCTCAAGGGACTTGGAAGTCCTCAGGTTTCTTCCTGACCAGTGACAGGATGTGGTGTATCCAGCAGGAGTCATCCAACCCATTGCCACACAGGCAGTCTGGTCAAAAGCCTTTGGGATTACTTGCGGACCAGGAGGAGCTGTGCCCTATGAATGTACTAAATAGCTTGGTAACTCTACCTCGGTTGATTATTGGTGTAGCTCCTGCCTTAAAGTGCGACATTTCTGTTTTAAACCAACAGTTGGTTTATTGTGGTCTCCTGAAGCCTTTAGCTAGGGTGGGAATCATCTTGCATGTTCTTCGTGTCTTCAGATGTTTGCAGAGGATATCTTTATCTGAGCTCATCTCCCTGGGCTCCAATTACAGTCAGTGGAGAGAAACCGGCATTTCAGGGGGTGATTTATCTGACATGCTTTAGCTTTCTACCTTAGGTGGAGAGAAGTCATACCCTAGAGGTGCCTGTTTCTCTCAGTGCATCGTAAAGTAATTCATGGGCGGTAGCACAAATGGAACAGTCTCTACTGAGTCACGTGAACAACACCCACAGCATTTATTTAATGAATATACACTCAAGATAAAATTTATCCATGCAAATGCCAGTTAACTCAATTTCTGCAACTTTCTCCCAGGGCTTGGCCTTTGGATATTTTTTGAACTAATTAGGCGTATGGTATTTTTCTCTTTTTAACCAACTGAGTTATGTATGTGTGGTTTCTTCTTTCTTGAGGGAGGCAGGCACATTTGTACAACTGTCCGGCACTGGTGTGGCTGCACTGATTCACTTGGACTGTGCCAGTGTTTCTAACTCTAATTGTTAAAAAGTTATGAAAGGTTTTCAAACGACAAATCTGTGAAACTTTTAATTCATTTTACCATACTAATAATGCAGGGTGAAGCCTTCAGGCTGCATGGCAGTTGTGAAGAGGCATTCACTCGCACGCTTCACAAAAATGAGCCCTTCTCCCTGGCTCTCTATAGGCAATGTAGTGTTTCCTTCATTATCCTCAGAGCTCCTTTGACTCAGTGCTTTCACTGTCCTGAAAATTTTCCCCCTTGCCTTCCTTTCCATGCCTTTCTCTTCCACCTTTAATTCCGCATCCTCTTTCTTCTGCCAGCACTGGAAGTGCCGGCAGAGCTTCTGAAAGCCTCTGTCTCCAACCAAACCCGTGCTTGGAAGAATGGTTGTGTATTTCACATCCTTTTACTGTAGGTATCTACACACCCTCATCAATGCAGCCACCTTAGCTGGAGGAATGACCTCTGTCTTAAGCCTCATTAGGGCATCAGAGTGTGCAAGTTTCAGCAATTTCTGTTCCTAAAATATGAAGGGATGTGAGGCAGAGTCCTTTCTGATGAGGACAATGGGTTTTTAATGTTTTCTTTATATGTTAAAAAGTGTATTCAGAAAAATTCCAAGTGGAATCACTTGCATCTTGTTACTGTTATGCTTATACTTGACACTTGAGAGCTATGTTGTAGTTCCTGTCACCTTTTCTTACTAAGATTTAGTTTGTTGGAGATAAGTAGCAGTCTTGGAAGAAAAACAGTTGCAAATCTGATATAAATTTTTCAGGGTGAGAGGGATCTTCTGTTTCTGCTTGTTGGGAGTTTTTGACAATTGTTATCACAAAGAACACTAATAAAATTCAAAACAGCTCATTTTTTTCTTAACAAATATTTATCTTTTATAAAACAGAGGTTCCCAAGTGGTGGTAAAGCAAAATAAGTCTCAGCAACAGTCTCATTAGCTAAGATTTCTACTGTTAAAGGAAAAAGTATAAAATAGAAATCAATATTAATTTTTAAAAAACATGATCTCCCTAAAATATTAAATAATGATGTAGTCTAAAAACAGGCAAAGTACAAAATTCCGTGGTGGCGTCAGGTTGGTATTTTAATGAAGTACTGTGCATCCCTACTTCATTTGATAGGTGAAATCAGAGGCTGGGCATGGCGCCAGGCAGAGATGGTCAGGGTGTCCCGTCAGCCTGAGCAGAATTCACAAGGCCATGCTTCCTACCAGGGTTTCATATGGAGTATGTTTTCACATAAAAATGTGTGAAGGTGGTGTTACAGATGTTGGACTTCTAGTCGTTAACCATTTTCACCTTTGATGGCATGAGACTGTTCCATCCCACAGAAACACATGAGTTCACTTGAATTCCCACGTTACCCATATGCCTATATTTCAAAGTTTGTTACCTTATTAACTGGTGGAATATGCTCACTATAGTGGTAGCAATGAGTAGTATTTAGCTGCACCTTATACAGTCAAAGTCCAAAGTTTTAAATCTGCAAAACTCAGCTGCTCCTAACTCAGGAAATCCCATTAAAAATGACGGTTGAAAGGATTCTTACATTAAGTTTTGCAAATGCTCACTTTTTGCATTGGAGAAATTGGAATTTCACTGGAAATTGCAAGACAAGACGTTCCACTGCCTACATTTTTTTTCTGGTGCTCAGTTTGACCAGGCATTATGAGTTCATGGCTACTGGCTGCTTTTGCTCAAGTTGATTGCTCCATACTCAAAGCACTCCTGTAGGTACTAGAAATTTTAGGTTCAGTTCCTTTCTCTCTCTGAGAATTATTAGTATTGCCTATCTAATCTGCAAGTCCATTTTGTGAGAAAGGTGTCCATGTTCAGTCTTAACTTCAAAAGGAAGAATTTGGATCTGTGACTCTCAAAGGTGGGAGATGTTTCCTTGCAGATGAAAATAATGCATCATTCAAAGCACAGGTCTTAATGATTGGGTTAATTTGCTCTGCCTCAGACTTGTGTAGGACTATGCATTTAAAAAGTAGGATCTTTTTAGGACCGCAGGGAAATCCTTCCTTCCCTTTAAGAGGTAGCTACAAATTTAGAATTGGCATTGTGTCCTCTAGTGGAAGAAGTTTTTCTTTTGAAACAATAAATAATGTCTATAACAATTGTCTAGGGTTGGAAGATGTCTCTGCTGCTGGAGCTGCCACTTTTGTGAGCAGTGTGAACTCTGAGCTTTTAAATATGCTGAGAATTAAAAAATAAATGCTATGCTGTCACTGTAATCCACTACATCTTCCTCCCTTCAAAAATCTCCTTATTACCAACAAATGAACAACAAAATTCTGGCAACAAAATTCGTAACTCTTGAGTTTCTTCTCTGATTTGTTTTTCATATGGGATGTTTCTTTTGGGCCTGTAACTGACTCTTCTGTAAAGAAAAGTGCTGTGATCTGTTGGCTCATGTGTTGGCTTGGAACCAAGAAAATTTGGGTTCTCTTCCTCCAGGTTTCCCAGCTATTGCATTGAAGAAATGGGAGCAACAAAACCAAAAAGTGATGTTGCTTAATGCAGAAAAAAATCAGGATAGAAATTAATTTGCTCACCTTTGATACCAGTCTTTCCTTCAATGCCTACCCTAATGCCTTTGTTACAAGGCATTACAAGGAGTGTATGTGTTATGCTTGTAGCAAGGTTATATCAAGGCAGAGCTTTGGTCTTTAAGTGCAGTTTTAATCTGTTTTGTAAGTCTGTTTCTTGCCATACAAAATCTAATCATGCTGTTCTCTGCACAAGTGATTTAATTAACTCCTCTGTATCTTTTTACATGGAAATGCTCCTTGCATTTACGTTGGCTAGCAGTGGTGTAGGTAGCATGGTGGCAGACATAGCAGGAGGAGCAGCCTCCTCTTACCTGCTGCCCATGCCTGCTGAACTACATTTTTTCCCCTTCTCCATGTTTAAAACTTGTTTTTCAGTGGTTTGCAGATGCTTCTTTTGCTTCCCACACAAATTCCGACAGTATGACCAGATGTCTAGTTCATTTCTCTTGACACACTTTACAGCCCTAATCTGAAATGTTAGCACCAGCCACAAAAAAATCATATGCTTGTTGTGTAAATTACTACAATCAGATAGCCAAAACATTACCTCATGGTGTCCTAGATGTTATAATGCTTGCAGGTAAAATGCTCCCTTGGGATCCAGGGCAGAGGTCTCTGGGCTTTGACTGTGCTCTGAGATGGGCAAAGGCAAACCTCTCCGTGTAAGAGTGTGCGTGTGTATGCAGTCTAGACAGATGGCATACTCTGAATCAGTTACTGAGGGCCCATGAAAACTTGTTCCTTTAATGGAAAAGGCAGGAAATCAAGTGAATCTGCTGAGTTTCTAGCAGTTCAAAACACTGCCATTTCCCCATGTAGGAAATCTGTGGTTGGAGCACAGGTTAATATAAGACCAAAAATATATACCTTGATTGCATCTTCACGCAGAAGGATGAAGATAGCAGTCATACAAGATGTTCCTAAAGAGGAAGAGTTCATATAACTGGCTTTTAGGAGGGACAAGGTGACCATGTTAGTATCAGCCTGGCTGAACAAACTTGCTGTATTTGAAAATCCTGCTAGCTTCAGTGGCTGTTCTGCCTGTTGGCATAGGGGTCTTAGGCAATGACTGACTATGAAGGAGAGCAAAAGGTTTATGCCCTGAGAATGTGAATCTAAAACTCACCTTGATAAACTCTTGAAGGTTGGGTGCTGGGCTGTGTCTAGGAAAGCTGGATTATATACCTGTCACTGGCCTGCTAGTCTTTCTTAATTTTTATTTTTTGTGTGTGTGCTTCTGTATTTGTAAAAGGGGACCTCCTTTATTAAACTTTCTAAGATTCACAGATGGAAAGTGCTGTGTAAAAATTAAGTTGTTCTTTTCACTGCTTGATTTTTTTTCCCCAAGGCCTGGGTGAGAATAGAAGTTTGAGTTTGCGTGCAGAAGTTGTATTTTTGTTTTGTTTTGTTTTCCTAACCACTTCCACATGCAATCAAGTTTTATTGCCAGCTGCTCTCCATGGTTGGTCTCCTGGGAACCTAGGCTCCTGTTTGTTGTTAAACTCATAACAGTTGGTTAGTTTAATTTTTTGCAAATGTTAATTTATCAGGTTTGGATTTCCACCAGTTCTCTTTACCCAGCCAGAAGTGGACAATGGAGTAAGCACCAATATGTAAGAAGGGCTCGTCAGAACCTCAAATTCCAATAGTGGGAGAAATGGCCAAGTTTATGGCCACTCTCACATTCTTTCTGTATTGAACTTAAATATCTTGAAATTTTTCACTTCCCACAGAGCAAGAATATGAAATTTCATTTAATTAACAGAAGAAAGACTTTATTTCAAAATTTTAAATAGGAAAGGACAGGGCTCCCCAGGATGATCACTGCAGGGAACCCACTAGCCCAGACACGCTGCTCACCAGGGAGGCTTCCAGGGGGGCCAGCAAGCTAGCAGGAAACCAGGTTTCCCTAGGAAGTTTGTCTGGTCGCTGTTAGAAGACTTGATTCAGTCAATCTGTTCCTGCAGAATATATATGCATATTTTTCAGGAATTGGCATTTTCCTATGGAAAAATGTTTTACTGAGTTAAAATTGGAGATTAGTGAGCATGCTTTCCAGTCAATCCTAGCTGCATTGGTGAGAAAGCCACATGTACTTTGTAAATATATATAAATATATGGCAATCTAGCATACCTAATACTTAGGCAACCACACCAGACCTCTAAAATGGGGCCTATGGATGACCTAGAAGTCTCCTTAAAGACTTTTGTGTGGTTATCTGTCAAGCTAAAACTAGCACTGGAATGAGCAGACCATCAGGATACTTCCCTACCTTGCAGGAGAAGGCTGTGTGGAAATGGGCCATCAGACAAAGCAGAAGCAGAAGCCAGCTATGGTGAGAACATCTGTACCCTCTTCATCTTTTAATACTTTCAACAAATTAACGTGATAGCTGTGAGTCCTGTGCATTTCCCTGTGGAATTTATTCTTTTAAAACAACCTTCTGATTGTATGCTTGATACCATTGTACCTATAGCTGGAAGACCTGGGGAACTGGGTATCTGCTCTGGATTTAAGAGTCAGTTATTGGTACCAGGTCACAGAGTCCTAAGCACTGACTGCACTTTCTGCAGCCTGCAGGCCATGCTTTACTGGGGACCACCCAGAGACCTGTCAATGTTTCAGAGACTAGTGGACAAGTTGCTGTGGTGCCAGGATAGGCAGCATGTGCTGGTGATGGACTGGTCTCCACCACAGGAGGGACAGAGCGGTGGCAAAAAGAAGGAGGGTCTGGGGCTGAATGGGGCAGCGTGGCCCATGGCCAGCCCCACCAGATCTTCCACTGGATGTTCCAGAGGAGAGCACATGGAAGGGTTTAGGTGAAATCAGGGCAGAAGCGGAGTGTCTTGCTCTGGGTACAAGAAAAAAGCTGAAAGAATTTCTCCTGTGCTGTCCTGGCATGTATAATGGACAAAAGTCTGTGGGTCTCATGTACTATTCAGTGTTTGGGAATCTAACTCCAACAAAAAAAAATGCATTTTTCACACATGCTGTTAAACAGAGATGAACTCTTGCAGGGGTTTGTAGATGGAGACCTTTCTACCCTGTACTTCATCAGGAAACTCTCTGTGAGAACAAAAATGTGTGGTCAGGCAGAAAAGTATTTAACTGTTGAGTGAGCTGTGGAGACTCTGCAGCATCTCCTACTGTTACCCTCACGTCCGATCATGCCCGATTACTGTGGCCGTAGGCTCTTCTAGAGGGAAACTAGGCTTACATGGTGGTGCCTTCCTCTGGACTTGAATGCCATCAATTAGGGCCATGCATCCAATACTTCCAGCTCCATTTTGCAGGGACAGAAGAGGAGCTGTGGTGGAGTATATGGTCTCTATATGGCTCTACGTGGTAAGGCAAATGTGGGTGGGAGGAGTAAGCCTAGAGATCTAATTTGCCGTGTGCAGATGTGGTGAGGAGACTGATCCCCTGGGAAGACAGAACAGTGCTACTGCTTGATGTGAAGGTTTTATTTTTCATAATTGGATGAAATCATCTAATTTTATTGTCAAGCAGGAAATAAAATAGTCTTTGGCTTTCGGAATTTTTACGTGGAAAGCTGTTGTGCTCATTGTCCTGGCTGGCAAGAACTGTGTTTAGCCCTCAACTGGATCTTAGTTCGTATTTTAGCAGAAACACGGCTCCTTTGGAAATACCATGCCCCATAACGCTTGAGCCCCACCAGTGACTCAGTGCTGAGTCAGAAGAAAGAGTGCCATTTACTGAATCAGCCACACAGCTGTGGTACAAGCCGATGTTTTCCTTGGTGTTCTCCATCAAAATAGTGACCAGACGTGTAGATCTACTCAGCTTGCTAGGTAAGATGAGATCACAGCTAAAGAGGCTAAAGTCACATCAGGGCATATTTGCAATGAGAAAAAAGCCCTATTTTTGTAGACTTTCTTGTTTGTACAGGATATAGAAGGAGGTATGATGCAGGGCACCCAGATTCGGAGATCTTCTGGACACTTCTAGAATTTTCCGAAGGGAAATCATCATTTACTCTGCAGAAATGAGAACACACAGGTACACTTTTGGGTCTTTTAATTGAACTATTATGCTAATATTCTGTCTGACTGCGATTCTGGTGTTTTTCCTGTGTCTCCTTCACAATGGTAATTTTTGTTTTCTGTGGACTTGTGTATTTTTTAAAGTTACCACCATATCAGCTGCAGTGCTTGTCATAGGGAGTAGGGGAAGGTGCTAAAAGTTGTTTCATGACTATGTAAGAGTCAGGATATTACTAACCTTTCTAATAAAAAAATCATACTGAATTATGGGGAATGTACAATATGGAAATAGCACATTAAAAGAAAGGAATGATACTAAGAAAGGTAATTTTACGTTGAACTTCACAAAGCAATTTTGTCAGATCTGTTATTCTGCAAAGTATTTCCCTGGAAGGGTGGCTGAGAGAAGATCCTTAACACAGCATTTGACTGCACCTGCATGGAGTGTTCTACAGTGGCAGTGCAAGTAATCATGTCTCTCTCACTGCTGGTGTCTGTGATCACAGCAAAGAGTTCAATATTTGCTTCCCATGTATTTAGTGCCATGATAAATTTACACAGGACATTGCTGGCCCTGTCATCCATCTGTTTTTGGTACTGGGCTGCCACACAGTGGCCTCCTTCATAAACCTGGAAAATGGGAGGAGGGAAGGAGGATATCAAGTTGATAATAAGAATGAGCAAATACAAACCTTATGACTGAGTTTGTGGTATCTGTTAATTCCTTACTGGCTGAGGAAGCAGAATTTAATTTTGTACAATCCAAACCACAAGAAACAAACATGAGAACACAGTAAAGAAAGGTAGGAAACCCATCAGTTAACTAACAAAAGGTTCTTTCAAGATATGTATAAAGGAGTTTATATGAAAGTAGAAGAGCTTTCTCTGACATACTAATACCTGCTTTCTTTTCTTTGCTACCTCATTTTTTCTCTCTAGATACAGACAACTAGGATTTGAAGTTTATTCTTTTTAGATGAGCTCAGGTTAGCAGGAAAAGTCATAAATGGGTGTACGTGATGGGAATGAATGTTTCTTCACCTCAAGCGGAAGCTTGATGTTCAGGGTGGTTGTTTGGTTTTGTACCAGTGGTTAATGGAAGTGTAGCCTCTCTGTTGTGTTGACCCATGTGCCCAGCTGCACCCTGTGCTTGTGTGTGTCCTGACTCCCTGCTTAGCAGTGCAAGGCATTGCTCCTGACCCGCACCAGGACGGCTGCTGAGGCATTTTCCCAATTTACCTGGGCACATGGCCCCTTCTCATCTAGCTGCTCCATGCTCTACAGCCTGATGCTTAAAAGTGACTTGCCTGAATAGCCTTCCCTTTCTTCCTGTCTGGATGTCCCAGGGAAGATGGGCTTTTCCCTTCATATTCATGCTCCTGTAGTGAAAATAAATCTAATTTTTCAGCTTGAGGAACTGTCTGGTGCAGAATCATTTTTGACCTTTTGTGAGGCAGTGGAGAAATCCTGTTTTGATCCAGACCTGGACCCTGTGCGATTTTAAATTTCAGCTAAAGCATTCCTTCACGCAGGTTCTGCCTTTGTAAAATATCCAGGAGGGAGGTGGGAATGGGGCCTGTTTCATTTCTTAGGATCATGCCTGGATCAATACTTTGTAACTATGATCAAATGCATAGTTTTTTGCTGCCCTATAGGTTGAGATTTTGATGTCCTTGACTCCTCTATGCCTGCCTCGTTCCTGTAAGCATATAATCCACTGCAGGTGGTCAGCCTTGGAGACTGCAGCTTTGGTCAGGTTTGTGCATAGCTGCCCATGACAGCCTTCTGTGAGAAATGATCTGAGGTGACAGAAAATCTTTAAGCTCTTCAATCTGACAGTGTGTGGCAGCCTGATTTTCTCACATACCAAATATGCACTTTAGACCATCAGGATCCCTTAAGTGAAAGATGGTATTTAGGAAGTTCGGACTTCAGCAGTGTATGTGCCCTCCAGTCAGACTAGGTATATGTTAAGCTCCTAGTGTTGGTTATGGTACTTTGGTCATGAGTTAATGCCAAGTCAGGAAACAGAGAGGTAGGAAAATGAACTCTGTCCATAAGAAAAGACTGTTTTAAATGTTAAAAATAGTTTCATGTGAATATATGATGAGCTTAGATCTATTATTTAATCATCTGTGACAGAAACGTTCAGTACCTTTTTGTTTTAAGAATAAGCATCCTGTGCATTTTGATTTGTCATGGTGTAAAAAGTCTGATGTTGTTTACAGTAGGTGGATGTGAAATACACGTCTGTACAAGCTCTAGGATCTTCATTTAAGACATGAACATTAGTGCTATTAGCAGAGTGGTGAGTGTTTACTTGTGAAATTATGACTTGTTTTGTCATTGTGCTTATAAGGCTGGTTTTATTTTGTCATAAATTCAAAAGCAGGCAAAGAAGCATAAGTGACTGAGGCAGTTGTTGCAGGCCACACAGTCCCTACTTGGGGAATTTTTATTTAATCTAATTTATTGCCAATTAACACAAACTTCTGATCACCTGGCTTCTGGTGTTGAGAAAAAGGAGGACAAAACCAACCAAATAAACACTTCAGTAAACACCATTCCTCCCCCTTCCCTGGGCTCAGCAGAAGCCAAACATCTATCATCCCTCCTTTCCAGCCTCACCTGCTGTGGGTTACACTCAACCCACCCCAGTCCCTGAAGCAAGATGCTGGGCAGCACAGGAGGGCTGGGGCTGTATGCATAACTGTTTCTTTTGGCTGCTCTTTGCTCCTTTGGGTTTTTCTGCTTCTCTGCTGCTTCTTAGTGTCTCTGCCTGGTGTGTGTTGCCCATGGCTGCAGTTCCTCAAGGGTGATCCCGCTAAAGGTAAGGAGAAAGTAGCGTAAATAGCTCTTACTGATAAGCATTCACTGAAACAAGTGCCTGGAAATAACAAACGAGAAGCAGAAATTTGAAACTGTTGTAACAGGGACTTGCTGGGGCACCTGCTATCCTGGATGTCTATTTTCAATAAAAGCAATCACTTTCTACAACCTAATATATGTCTTTTATGGTTTACTTATCTGGGAAATGGAAACCAGGTTAATTTTAAAAGGAAAAGTCCATACTGGGGACATAGGTACACTGAAGATCCCAAAAGGAAGTATACAGAGGAAACCAAATTCCATATTCAAGTCAATGATGTTTTTAGGGACCTTCCTCATGAAAATCCCAATGCAATTAGCCAGAAAAGAGTTTGTCAGAAAAATCTGATTAATTCTCTATGTGAAAATTTGCCCATGTAGTATCTTTTTCAAGAAATTTCACATAGAATTTTAAAAACATATTTCCATTTCAGAAAATGTTTCAAAACGATAAAAAGGTGCAAAAAGAAATTCCATATTTTGCTTGAAATTTGATTTCATCCTTTATATGTGTTCTGTTAGTAAAAATGTGATGAAACTTTCAGCATAGAGAAAGTTTTAAGTAGAAAGGAGAGAAAACCTTCAGCATGTATTGAATCAATACTGTCAATGATTTTCAAAAACTGAATATAAAATTAAATGTTTTATTAATTAATGTGAGTTACAGTCAGTTCCTGGCATATCATGAAAGAATAGCACAGTATATATTTCCAAGGTGAAATAGTTAGTGACCTGCTACACCACTTAGACACACACAAGTCTATGGGGATGGATGGGATCCACCCAAGGGTACTGAGGGAGCTGGTGGAAGTGCTCACCAAACTGCTTTCTATCATTTACCAGCCATCCTGGCTAACTGGGGAGGTTGCAGTTGACTGGAGGTTAGACAATGTGATGCCCGTCTACAAGAAGGGCCAGAAGGAGGATCTGGGGAACTACAGACCTGTCAGTCTGACCTCGGTGCTGGGGAAGGTTATGGAGCAGATCATCTTGAGTGCCGTCACACGGCACGTACAGGACAACCAGGTGATCAGGCCCAGTCAGCATGGATTTATGAAAGGCAGGTCCTGCTTGGCTAGCCTGATCTCCTTCTGTGACAAGTTGACTCGCTTAGTGGATGAGGGAAAGGCTGTGGATGTTGTCTGCCTAAACTGTAGTAAAGTCTTTGACACTGTCTCCCACAGCATTCTCCTGGAGAAACTGGCTGCTCACGGCTTGGATGGGCATACTCTATGCTGGGTAAAAACCTGGCTGGATGGCTGGGCCCAAAGAGTTGTGGTGAATGGAGTTAAATCCAGTTGGCAGCCGGTCACAAGTGGTGTTCCCCAGGGCTCAGTACAGGGGCTAGTTCTGTTTAATATCTTTATCAATAATCTGAATGAGGGGATTGAATGCATCCTCAGTAAGTTTGCAGATGATACTAAGTTGGGCAGGAGTGTCGATCTGCTCGAGGGTAGGAAGGCTCTGCAAAGGGATCTTGACAGGCTGGATCAATGGGCCGAGGTCAATTGTATGGGGTTCAACAAGGCTCAGTGCCAGGTCCTGCACTTTGGTCACAACAACCCCATGCAACGCTACAGGCTTGGAGACAAATGGCTGGAAAGCTGCCTGGTGGAAAAGGACTTGGGGGTGTTGGTCAACAGCCTGCTGAACATGAGCCGGCAGTGTGCCCAGGTGGCCAAGAAGGCTAACAGCATCCTGGCTTGTATCAGGAATAGTGTGGCCAGCAGGAGTAGGGAAGTGATCATGCCCCTGTACTTGGCACTGGTGAGGCCACACCTCGAATACTGTGTTCGGTTTTGGGCCCCTCAGGACAAGAAGGACATTGAGGTGCTGGAGCGTGTCCAGAGAAGGGCAACGAAGCTGGTGAAGGGTCTGGAGAACAACTCCTGTGAGGAGCGGCTGAGGGAGCTGGGGTTGTTTAGCCTGGAGAAGAGGAGGCTGAGGGGAGACCTTATTGCTCTCTACAACTACCTGAAAGGAGGTTGTGGTGAGGTGGGTGTTGGTCTCTTCTCCCAGGTAACTAGCGGTAGGACAAGAGGAAATGACCTCAAGCTGCGTCAGGGGAGGTTTAGATTGGATATTAGGAAAAATTTCTTTACTGAAAGAGTGGTCAGGCATTGGAACAGGCTGTCCAGTAAGGTGGTGGAGTCACCATCCCTGGAGGTGTTCAAAAAACATGTAGACGTGACGCTTTGGGACATGGTTTAGTGGTGGACTTGGCAGTGCTAGGTTAATGGTTGTACTTGATGATCTTAGATGTCTTTTCCAACCTTAAATGATTCTGTGATTCTGTGATTCTATTCTATATGAATTAAGCAATATAGTGTTTCTAAACAATGCTTGAAAATTCCTAGTTATTCTCTCTTAAAGAAAAAAATTTCAAAGTTTTTTTTCCATGGGAAAATTTGGGAATTCTATTTTCCTTTCCCTTTTAGAATAAAACTCCAATGAAAAATATGGAATTTCCCATGAAATAAATGCTAAATTTTGAGAACCTTCAGCTCAGAGATTGAAGGAGAGCCACTGAAGAGTTTAGTTTCCTGCTGGAAAACAGGAGTTGAGTTCTGAATTCTCCAGGTACTAGTAAGAGAATTCTCATCTGCCTAAAAAAGAAAGGAGAAAAGTGCCACCATTGGGAACTGGAACATCCCTGAAGGTATCTCTCAATGCACCTTCTGAAAACTGAGCTTATCCTGTTGTTCAGGTTTGGAATCCAGAATTTTTTGTTGAATGTTTATGGCAAATGGAGGCCACGACACCCATGTCAAAGTCCTACCAACTTAAGAGAGAGGGTGCTTGCTTGGGAACACCACTATCCCAACTGCTTTAGGTCCTTCTCTAATTTTCTGGGCGTGGCAGCTCCCTCATGCGAGCCTTAAGGGAAGGTTTGGCAAAAATCTGCCAGATGTGTGCATGGTATCTTTCCTCGGTGGAGTGAGGGGAAACTAGATGACTTGTAGATGTCCCCCCTAGCCCTATGCTTCTATGAATTTATTACACACAGGTGGTGGCACAGGGAGCAGATGATCTGTGCCATGTTGTTCTGCAGTGCCTGTTACTGCAGCTGAGTTTGACTGGATGACGCTGCCGGCCCCTGCCAGTCCTGTATTTCTGTGTTTTTCTTGGAAACTTGTTCCTTCAGACTGCCTTTTCATCAGTATTCTGGGACGTTGTGTCCAGTCCTGCTCATGTCTTCTTCCCCGGGAGTTTTCTCCCAGGTATGCCCTCCCCAGATGCTGAGGTTTCTCTGGCAGCATCTGCTGTTAGTGGTTTCCATCCTTTCAACAAACCACCTCCTGGAGCTGGGGTATAAGACTGACTAGAAAACAAACCACACAGCAAATAATCTGCAGGTTAAGCTAAACACAAAGGTAAAGTAGCGCTAGCTGTAAGTGTGCCATTAAATTTGTATGGCGGGTTAGAACAACAGTGAGAGCAAGAGCAATAGCACTCTTCTACCTGGCGCGGTGGAGGGTACGTTACTACTTGTGTGCTCCTGGGGAAAGAGTAGAGTTACACAGAAGGTCAGATGGTTTTCCTTGTATCTCATGCAGTTTAGGTAAATGCTAACTAAAACTATTTTGCGATCGGATGAACGTTTGTATTGCTGGCTGAAGAGACTATGAAACAGCCACTGTCAGCTCCACCGAGATGGGCTGCTTGCAGTGTGGCTACAGTCCTGATCTTCAGTAGATTAAGAGAACCAATTTTATTTGCATCATAGCAAAGTAGGAACCATCATGCAATCAATTGCTGCCTCTCACCTGAGGCATGGCAACTTCTAGCTGTGGAAGGGTGGCTTTTGAAGCCCCTGTAACAGTGTCACAGCAGATAGCCTGGCTGTGCCCTGACTTCTGCAGTTCAGCTATTAGTGAACAAATACTACAAATTCTCACTACAGTGCTGTCCTTCCTCACAATCTGCCCTTCAGGTGCTCCTATGCAGTAATTTGTGCAAGTTTGAGGAGGTTTCTTGCTTTTCTAAGCAATATATTTTTCTTGCGCTTCTTATAATTCCTATAATGGCTTTTAATGAGACCCAACTTCTTTTGTTCAGCTGGAAATGGGGCTATTCTAGGTGTAATTTTGAGAAAATCAACTCAAAATTTTTTACTGACACCACAATTTAGTATGCACTCAGTGTTGGCAGTATTTGGTGTGTCACAAAATGTTCCTTTGGTGAATTTTACTCAGTCTAACTAATGTCTGTGTTGCTGTCCCAACCCCTTTGCCATCAGTCACAGTGATTTAATCAATTTAGAAAGCAGGGGAGTGCTGGAGGAGTAGTATGTCAAACCAAGAAAAAGTAAAAGTGGAGCTGTAGATACAACATTTATAAAGATCTCCTACATCATAGCTACTCCAGGTTTTCATGAAGCTGGTGAATTCAGAGATATTGGCAGGTGAGTTTTAGCTTGTTCAAATTTAAGAAACAATATCACCTATTTTATTTAGCTTAAGACATTTCTGACAGAAGGAATGTAAGTACTAACTAATGATCTTGGATTATTTTGTTTGTATAAGGAGCATCCTGTTGCATACTGCATAGGTGCTACCCTCTGTACCACCACTTTTTATAACAATACCAGTGTTTTTCACAGTGTGTTGCTGTTACTCCCATGTCCCTCTTTTTCACCGAGAAGCCCATGACTGATTTAATGTAGAGGATGGCTCTAGAGAAACACAGTTTGGGGCATCTTAGCATTGGGCCTTTTGCAGTGGTACAAAATGGAGCTAATGGCAGTGTTTTATCTAGAGAGAAATGTATGAGGGCAAAGCCCATTTTAATTGGGTGCGTGTCATTATGAATGTGGACATCCAAAGGGTCCTAACCAAATTAAGGAAATCACCTCACCACATCTTTTGATTTAAAGCCTTAATGATCATTGTTCCTACATCATTCCCCATCCACCACTTCCTTTAAGGACTGCAGAGCAAAGGCGACTCTGCCAGCAGTGATAGCAGTCCATGGTTTATTCTGGGACAGGGCTTCTAACCCTGGGGAATTGTATGCAATTGGGAAAATGCTCCCTAATATGCGTAACTAAAAAGAAGGTTGTAGCTTGTCTTTTTTGCTAGAGCATGTATTTGTTTGAAATCACTCAAATCTCTTCTAGTTTGCTGCAAATTATTATTGCTACTGATTATGTCCTTTGGAGTGTAATCCAGCAATCTAAGTAGTTTAGGGAATAGAGGTGTGATTTATATGTAATAATGGAAATTAAACTCTCTTTAAAAGCCAGTGTAGGGGGTCTTCAAATGGGATTTCTGCTGGACTCCCTACAAAGATGGTCCTGCCCCAGGGAGAAGATGTAGATGAATATGAGTATGCAAGTGAGTAAGTCATTTCCATCTTTGGTCACCAGCTGATCGTAAAATGCTGAAAAACTTATAAAATGGAACAGCAAGAGTGCTTTTAGGACTGAAATTTTAGAATTGGTGGGAACTACATTGCTTTGCCAACCTGGCAAAGCATGATGCAGCCTTGGTTTTTTTCGTCCTTAACCAAGGAACTGTACTTGTTTGATAGGTCACAGGCTGAATGGTTTTGCCTTGCGTGAAGAAAAAATAAACATATATGGGGGGCTGTGTCTGTTTAATTTGTGATGAAGAGGAAGGTTAAAAGCAGGTATTTTGGAACTTATTTGCTGTCATTTAGAAGGTGTTACAGTGAGCTTTTGAACAGGAAAAGAAGACAAAGAAGGTTGTACTTTGAATGAAGCCCTTATTTAGGGGGGCAACCAGAGGGGTTAAATAAAGGCTAGGATTTATACACATGGGAAAATAAATTATGCATGTTAGTAAGTGTAAAAGAAAAGGAAAAGAAGACCTGTGTGGCAGTGAAAAGGTGAGATGTCTCTGTAAAAAACTTTTTTAATTCTGTACAAATATAGCACAGTGTTGACAGCTCTCGTGACTTCAAGTGATATGTATGATGTCAGTCTTACTGTCATGCGATTGTGTATTTTAGCTTGCATTTATACAAGTGAAAGATACACACTTAGGTTTTCTTGAAATTATGAAACATAAGGGCTCCAAATTAAATAGCAAATAAAAATAGCCTTCATTCCCCTCCAAACTGTCTTGCTTTGCAGTCTATGCTATAGTCTAGAGGAAGCTGCTCTCCATCACCAGACCTGGGGAGGCAGTTGTAGGTGCCAAGGGAGGGATGCTTTTCTCCCATCTCTTTTGTGCTGAGGCAATTCCTCTAGTTTTAATTACATTTCTCCTCCTGACCAGCAAGATCAGAACTGGGACCACAGTATCCAGTTGCAGAATGGCGACACACTGAGAAAGTTGCAGCCTGATTGGTTAATCGATATAGTAATTCTGTATCTTATACATTTATCTCTTCTGCAGTACTGACTAGTGCAGGAATGTGGAGGGAAAAAAGCACCTCTCGGGTAAGAAAGTGGAGTTTCACATTTCACACTGCTTCTGAAGAGCTTCCTGGTGCTCTGCTGGCAACAGAATGATAATTTGCTACTCTGATACTTCTAAATGTAAGACTTAAAATACTATTAATGGTGAGCTGTTACATTAATTAGTTAATTATATAATTGTTTCTACTAGCCATTTCTATGGGTACAAGGTAAAGAGATTTAGATCCAGCTATGCGTATTTATTTATAAATCTGGAAGAGAGGAGGGTTTCCACCTGGGCGCATGTTTCTAATTGGATGGGTTTTCTAAGAACCTGATTTATGGAGAAAAGATGACGACAACAGACTTTAAAATTTTTACCATTTGGGAACCCAAAATCACTAATTAGTTTTCAATCCTGCCTGTTGTTTTCTCTATTTCGCTTGGCCTTTTTTTGAAGAGAACATAAAATAACTCAAGTACACTGTGCTTTAGTGTTTGTAAGTGATTATACTTCTGCACTTAATTCATGAGAAATTAGGGTAAATAGCTCTCACTGATCAGCATTCATTTAAACAAATTCCTGGAAATAATAGAGGCCAGATGAGGGAGAAAGAAAAACTTGAAACTATCTGAAAAGTGGTTTGCTGGGGCAGCTACTTTCCCAGAAGCATGTATTCAGTAAAAGTATCCATGTTCGTTCTATAACCTAATATAGGCTTCTTACAGGTTATTTATTTAGGAAGTAGAAAGTATGTTAATTTTAAAAGGAAAAGCCTCTACTGAGGAAGTTGAAGTCTGCTCTTACATCCCTATTGCTTGTGACAACCTCACCTTTTGGTCTTCAAAATTTGGCTGATCTTGCAATATCTTTTGCAAATGGGCAGCTCGAATTTGTGGGGGTGGGGGAATTCCTCTGGAGTTCGGGTGATCGCAGTGGGTTGTGTGATTACTGCATGAGGGGATACAGGGTAGCTGTATGCTGAAGAAGCACAGAAAAGTATGTATATAGCTAAGAAGTTTTACAGATTGCAGGAAGAGGAATAATGTTAGGTTTTTAAAAATACTGAAGGTAGCTCAGGTACCTCAGCTCATTATCTGGTGCTAAACACTTATGTAGTATCACAGCATACGACGCTCTTCATACGTTACAAGAAAAATATTGGCACCAAAGCATGCTACTGCCTTCCTTTAGTGTTTTAAATTTCACCTCTGGGTTTTTTTTTATACAGTTCTGTTGAACTAAGCTGTATCTTTGAACAGCACAGCTAATTAAGTTATCCCTGAAGTGTATTCTGGCTCCAGATATATGCTACATTCAATAAGTTCACAGCGTGTTCCTGAAATAAATGAAGTAAGATTTCTAGAGTCTACCTGCTGAAAAAATGCATTATGCATTGCCAGCTAGCTCTACCAGTTGGATTTATGTTGTTCATATACTACTTCATTTGTCTCACTGTGCTCTTATTGTTTTACAAAGTAAATTGCAGATGTCTGAAGTTTAAAAACCTTCCAAATGTGTGCTGTTATGCAAGAAAATTTAGGAGAGAAACCAACACAAGTGGACGTTTTAGGAACTCACTGCTGTTATATCATTGAATAAAACCAATTTGATGTCTTTAATGAAATGACACAGTCTGAAGGCAAAGAATAGCTTGTGTGTTTACATTGCGGGAGCATTGCAGAAGCTGTCTGTTCCAAAATTCAGGGTACAAATTGTTTTGCATCTAAGGGTCAAGAGGAAAATACCCTCTTTTTCCCCCCTCCATATCCTGCAGGATGCTATAGAACAATTAAGTTCATTGCGGGAGGATTAATCCTCTCACGGAAACATCTGGAATTGGTAAATATGTGAGGCAGGAGACCCTCTCAGAACAGAGTATGAGGGATTTCCACAGTGGAACAAACCATCTTTTATTCTTTCCTTTCTCCTCTTCTCAGCTCTTGGTTAAGAGAAAGATTTTAAGATCTGAAATATAAAAAAGTGTCTCTGTCCTTAAAGGGGAGGTTTGAAGTAGAGAACTTCAGCCAAAATGAATATTATAGCCAGACAAAGGATTTGTTTATTCAGGGTGGGATGAAAGAAGAAAATATGTATCAAGGGGCATGAGACCATTTGATCTTGCAGATAGTTGGGAGTAATGGCAAAATAGAGTGGAAGTTTCTTCTAGAGAGTAGAAAAGCAAGGGAAGGAGGGAAGGGCTTGGTGTGTCTCAGAAGAATGTTCCCCCCAAGCACAAGTTAAAAATTCTTAATAAATGATAGATGCTTGCTGCTTATTTGCAATTAACATTTCTTTTTGTCTATTTCTCTGTAATGGATCTCAAAATGTGTGTAATATGTATTCAAAAGTGCTAATTTTTATAGACCCTCATGTTTCCTGGCTGAGAAGTTATTTTAGACCAGAAAACCTGAAAATTCTCAAGTCTCAAGCAAATCAGACCTGTATATGAGAAACTCCTCCAGTATGGTAATTTTACATGGATTATTATGATTTCTGCACGCTTTTCTGATGAGTCGAAACAGAAGAGGTTGATTCTGTAGTAACATTCTCTTTCAGTACAAAGTAATCAGTCTTTGTAGAGATATACCCAATATGATAAATTTCCTTCAGGGAAATGGTTTGTCTTGATGTTTTTTCATCAAGGCTAAGTGGGAGGAAGCAAACTGAGTCCGTCTGAGCTGACATTCTGAACTAACTGAAATCTGCATACCAGACTTAAGGAATTTATTAAATGCGACTTGTGTGGTATATACTATACTTTTAAGCTTCCTGCATATCTCCTGCCAAAAGCAATTTCAGCTGGAATACTTTATTTCAAAGACTTCCCCCCCACCCTTCTTTTTAATGTGTCTATATTTGACAGTGGTATTATTTTGTAAATATATGCGTGCATTTAGCACAAACTAAACCAGAACTGGCTGTGCTGGAGAAGCTACAGTTCTCTTTATACATCTATTAAAAGCCTTTTTTTCCCCAAGAAATTATGACTTTGTTTTCTGCTGAAACTCCCTGTGTGTGGCTTCAGCGGTAAATTGACGTGATTTACTTTAGATTTGTTAAATAACATTTTATTTCTACTGAAATTGTAATGTTGGATGCAACCTGATTCTTTCTGTGCATATTGTGTTCTCAAACTTCTATCAGCATGTTTATAATAAATAACTATCATCAAATTAAGCTGTTACAACTTAAAAATGTCAAAGAAGTTTTTTTCTTTCATATGTAAAGCAAATATTGTGACAGCTGTCTTACCCCAGCTGTCTTCATAATTCTTCTTGTGGGATTTCATATTAGAGAGATTTTTGTACCTATAGGTTTGATTTCATAGATGTAGGGCTCCCTGGGCTTATTACTATTAGCTTGAGCACAGCACCAACCTATACATATGCCACCTCTGTGTGGGAGCTGACTAGGGCCAGGGCAAGAAAGTTGGTGCCTTTCTTCAAAAGACTGTCAGGACATAAACACCACCTCTCACGAACAGCTGAACAATTAGAGCATCTGCTCTGAGACCCTGTGTAATGCATGCCACACAGCTTCAGCTGTACCCTTTGCACTGGGTCCAGGGATTTGATTTGATTTGTTTGATTATTGACACGGCTTTTGTGAGTGACTTTAGCCAAATTTCCAGCTAGGGTGTTTGCCTGCTTGAGATACAGACGTAAGACTTGACTGATATGAAGTTACCTAAGACTACAGTCTGTCTCTTTCTCCTAGAAACTTTGCTTAAAGCATTCCAGGAAAGAAAAATGATTCTCTAAAGGGTTATCCGATCCTCCAGAGACCAATCAGTGTGATATCAAGAAAGGGCAGGTTGCTGTAATTACTCCTTACAAGTTCAGGAGAGGGTGAAGTAAAATCTCTGTTTATTAGTCACTTTCACTATTGCAGTGAAGTGTGTTCTTATTTCAATGCCTGTGAGATGTGCTATAGAAATTGAAGAGTATTTTATATTCTCAGAGACACTGCAAGTCTCCATACACATGTATAGAAACAATTTGTCTGTTTCCAGGTGTGATCCCATTAGATGTGATGGAGACTTATGTACCCACTTGCAAAAAACCTGGTCATTTCAAAACCACTGAAGAAACAGGAAAGGAGTTCAGAATAAAGCAAACAAAACAAACGAAAGGATACAGCAGCTATTTCAAAACTGCAGCTAAATGTAAATTCCTCTTCTGACAGAAGTATCCAACCTACTCAGACTGAATCTGTGGGGCAAGGAATGATGCTGAGAACTAAAACCTACAGCGGTTGAAAACCAGAAGTAGCTAATAAAGCACAGTTATTGGCTGTGGTTTGTTACAGTGCTTTAACACAAAAAAAAGCTGACTTGACAAGCTAAAATTCCTTTAGAAACCATCTATAATCTTTTTACATTGCCACTAACACTTTGCAGCACTTAGCTAATAATTAGGAATTCCTTTGGTTTTCGGTGTCACTGTATGAATCGTTTGGTTTAAATGCAGATACCTTAAGTAGGTCTGAACGATTCCGCTGGAATCAGCAAATTAACTAGACCATTTAATCTTTTCAGCCACGTTTACATGGCTATAGGAACTGTGGCACAGACATTTTGAATATTAATTGGAGACTTGTGAAAATGAAGGTTCCTCTCACTTTTGTAAAGGTCAGCGGAATGAATAGTACAATTCACATCACTTGAAAAAATGAAAATTATTTTACAAAGTGTCAGAAGTGAAAAAATAGCATTGAAATGAATAAACATGTGAAAGAAATACATGAAATGGATACAGAATTTGCTTTGGGACTAGGGATGAGCAACTAGTAGGATCTGTACAAGGAAATCTATTGAAAATGGGGAGATAAATCTAGACTGGGAAAGCTAATTCTAAATAGACAACTGTTCTGTAATGTCCCCCCTTTTTTTTTGCTTTATGCATATGTGGTCCTTTGTCAACCAGCATTTTTAATGAGTAACAGCATATATTACACACTTCAAAGAATCAGTTGTGAGGCACAAATAAAGTAAACCCTATGACTGTACTCTAAAGGTAATATATGTTACACTCATAACTACAAAGTGTTACAAATCCTACCACATTTCCATTGGCGATAAAATAGGTGGACTTGGCAGCTGCATAAAATAAATGTAGGATGTATTGAATTGTTATTTAAGTATCCACTTCGAAGTAGTTACCATTCTTTTGCTTAACAGGAAAAAAAGAACTTTCTTCGCTTATCTTCTGACAGGTCCCTTTGAGTGTTGAATTTCCCATCATTTTCCTGTTCTAATGGTTTTTTAATGTCTTGCTTGAAATGTTAGTTTCTGGTTTCTTCTTTTAGCTTTTCTTCCATGCAACTGCTTCAGTGCCACTCTCCTCCCTCCCTTGCCCCCAGACTCGACAGCAACAGCAGGTCAGTTGTGCTTTGTGCAGACCAGTAAGGAATCACTGTAGGCAGCAGAGCTGGCTGCTTTGTGTGGAAGGAAATGCTGCAACCGCTTTATGGAAGCAGCTTACATTTCTCACCTGAGGGGCTACCAGTGGTTAAATCAGTTCCATCGAGCTGCCTATGGATTCAGTCCCGCATTTAGTCAAAGTGCTCTTAACCAGAACCAGCGTTTAACTTTCTTGCTTATTTGAAGTCTAAGACTTTGAGGCCATCTGCTTAAAATGAATCTTCAGATATCATTATTAAAATATCAGCAAGGGATATCACTCAAGACTGGCGTGCCCTTGGTCTAGTTCTGTGAAAACACAGACAAGGAAATATTCCCTGCCCCAAAGAATGAAATGGGTAAGACAAAGTAAACAGAAGCACCTGGAAGGGAAGGAACTTGGTTGCAGTCACACAGTGAATCAATCCTTGGCAGAACTCGAGGTCTCTTGAGTTTTGTGTGGTTGATTTTTTTAAAAATAAACGCAACAGTGATTTGAAATGGTATCCACAATGTCAGAAATCCCCTTTTTATTTCTGGTTATTGGGCCACAGCTGGAAATACCCTTTCTGCCATATCAAGACGTCTCGCTGAACTACTGCAGTCCATAATCCCTATCACCTGCCCCTTTTTCTTCACCCATCCTGTGATCTAGGCAAGGCGTGAAAGAATAGAGCATTTGTTACCTTGCATCAATAGCCATTTATCACAGACAAATGAACTCCAAAATGGGGAAAAAGTGAGATACCTTAAAGGGGCCTAATTTATAGAGATGGTAACTCTTCTGCAGACCAGGAATTTGGTCAATTTTCTTTAATAATGAACAGATCCAACTATAAATCAGTTTACCTAGTATGTCAGATATGTAAGAGGAATAGAAACAGCGGAGATGACAAATGTACTGTCTTTTTCAACTGCTTTTTCATCTGGATTCCAGTTATCTTTTTTGCATATTTGTTTCCTCACCCATCTTCCTGTCTCCCCTGGTGGTATTTTGAAGTGTTACTGTACATCTTTGTGTAGGAAATCTCCACCAAGGTGAGTGAGTGGTAGGGGGTGGATAGAAGAAGTACTTCCACCACCAGAAGAAGTACCACCCAATCCGCCTTCTGGTGGAATGTGCAGATCCTGCTGCCTTCAGCCCGGCTGCATTCCCTTATCTTTCATACTTGGCACCCTCTCTCCTACAATTATGTGAAAAAATAATAATTAGCACTGTTAGGAACATATATAGATATATTTTTAAGATTTGGGCCAAGATTCACACATGTAAACTTAGATTTTAAAAGAAATTTGCTATGTAGTGATTAGGTCCCTGTTTCAAAAGGCAATTTGAGGTCTCACTCATGCAGAAAGCCATGGAAAGACACCACAGTTTGAAATGACAGCAGCCACTGGCAAAGCTTAAGGCAGTAGTGCAGATTCAGGGACTGAATACATGTCCATACACCATGCAACCAGTCCTGCAGCACAGACAGCGAATTGCACCCTGGATGCAGTATCAGCCTGGCGCTGCCCCAGGGCTCTCAGCAGGACTAAAGAGACCAGGGCCAGTGCCACAAGGAGATGGATATGCTGGTGCCTCTCCCATGCATTGTGCCCAGGCTGCCAGGCTGAGGACCTATGCAAGCTCCCGCACTGTGTGGCAGAGACATGCTGTCAGCCACCTTGCTCCATATGCCACTGGCTTTGTACAGAGTTCGAAAAGGGCTTCCTGGCATCTCCAGGGGTTGCTCTGGCCCAGCAGGAATGTGGCTTTCATCATCCTCCTTACAGCTCAGCCATTACCAGCTAAAATCAACAGTTTCCATTCTGCAGTCAAAACAGGGTTCGGGGATCACTTTATGTAAGTGGAAATCTTCATGTACCATCTACAATGCATAGGTTATATTATTGCCATGAGCAAGTTAACAATTCTGGAAACACTTGAGTACTAATTACAAACTAACCCTTAATCAAACGTGTTTTGCATTGTCTGGGCTCATTAACCTCACAGTGGTTGAAGCAGAATAAGGCATGTGCTTCTAGTTTCTTTCCTAAATCTGTTATAAACATTTTAATGTATGTAATTGTGACAGATTCCATATTGTGGAATTCTGTCACATCAGCTGACTGGTTCTGCCTGTTTTACAAACAGTCTTTCTCTGGTAAAATGATCTACTTTATCTACATCAGTATGAGGCTCCATCTGCAGTAGTGGATGCATTCAGGCATTGTACCATGTGTAAGTGACCATTTTTGAATTTAGTAGCACTTAGAGATATAAGTTGGGGTCAAAGCCCTGTTGTGCTAGGCACCGTAAAGACTCATAGTAAGTGACATATACTTATCTAAGTATGCAAGAATAGCCTAATTTAGAAGGTGAAATAGTGGTGCAGAGAAGAAAAGCATTTGCCAAAGTCACGTCTCAAGACAGTAGAAGAGATAAATTAAACCATAGTCCTCATACAGTGTCTTATCCAGAAATCCTGTTGTTTTCCATAATTAAATATGAAACAGTAAGATTAAATGAAGACAAGAACCGCACGCCTCAAATCACCTTTCTGCATTCTGTGGTGCTCTGGGCTTCTTTTTGCCACTGTTTGCCTTGTATCTGAGCACAGAATTGACTTGGGGAATGTGGGCTTTCATTCTGCCCCAGTTATGGGCTTTTAAATCTTCCTGTACTTTCTAGCGTGGCGATTTTTGATTGCCTGTCATCTTGTTTCTGGTGGGGAAACTGACTGCTCTTTCATTCGAGGACACACATTCTGCAGGACTTTCATGTTGCTGGTGCATCCTGCTTCTTCTGATGCTTCCAACCCAGAGGAGCTAGGGTGCTTTTCCCTGGCCTTGGTGCTTTCCACAGACTGCCTGTCTACATGCTCAAGCTTGGTGGTCTCCAATTCCCAGTTACCCTCACTTCTAACCCTGTTGCTGTGGCTGCCTGCTGTGACCTCTGTCTTGATGCAGACTCACCTGGCACCTTTTCCATCAGGTGCTTGCTAAACTGATAGCTGGACCCAGGTCTCCCTGTTTTGTGCAGTGTCCTGGGGCTGGGGCTCTTTTGCTGTAGGGAGGTGCTTGTGTCTGGGGCTCAGCTGGTGCTCAGTCCTGGCCATTGCTTACACCTGGGACTGCAGGTGATGAGAGGCAAAATCCTGGCATTGCAGTCCTAGGGTTAGGTTGCCCCAGGCACCCCAAAGAAGGGGCCACAGCCCAGGAGTACTGAGTTAAGAAATCCTTCCAGTAAGTTATAGTTGGTTCAGGGTGGCTCTCTGATGGCTTTATGCTTGCCTCTGTCTCTCCTGACCAGAGGAAGTCATTTAGGCTCCTTCCCCCTGTTGCTCATAGGCAGGGTATTTTTAACCTTGCTTTTTCCATCACTTTGTGTAGATGGTGCTTTGGACTGTGACACCTCTGTTCTCAGCCAGCTGCTGGTCCTTTACCTTGTTCTGTGCAAGGGTCTGTGCATAGCATGTTTTTTCCTGCAACAGTTCAGCTCCTCTTGCTGTCTGTGTGCCTTTCCCTTGGGTTGGATCTGCCTGCAAACTAGAGCCTCTCCTGTTGGCTGCAATAAGTGAGCCACAAATGTGCCTCTCCTTAATTAAGGAACCTTTAACCTCTCCAAGTTATGTGTTGGTAGGTGGGTTCTTGGGTCAAAAACATGAGTATGCAACTCATATTTTGCTGCTTAACTTCTAGTTTAAGGCCTCTTCACAGCCCTATTCTGCACAGGAGCCACGACAGTTCACGGTTGGCTTTGTGTTATCTCCTGGCAAGAGCATGTGTCTTTTATGTCCTTTCTTCCCAACAAGACAGCAAAATCTCCACCTTTCTATTCTTTGCCCTGCTCCCTTTCAATAGGTTTGTGTATAGGCTTTATTGTTGTTACTCTTGCTTCAGTGCTTGTGCAGATTTGTAGACTCAGAAATGTAAGTGCTGCTTTGTTTGCCTGTTTAATCATAAATTCTGTCCTGGTGTGTGTTCTGCCTGGCTGACCATTGGTGCTGTGTTTCTCACACATTTATTAGGCAATAATAAAAAAGCCATAGTCTCTGAAACTACATTCATTCCTTGCCAGGGAAATCATTTACAGAGATGCTTCAGGTACTGCTAGCTCTCCATCTGAGCACACACCCACCCACATACACACACTGGTTTCTTGGCCTCTTCTACCAAACTTTTCCATTTAGGGTTTTACAGTTTTACAATATAGCAGGAAAAATTAAAGGGTCCTGAGGAGTGGGGTCTTTACCTACTGTTTACTGTAGCTCCTTCCTCTCCAAAGCGGAAGAAGGGCTGAAACTACACAGGAATGAAATGATGGTTAAAAATAGGGACAGGAATACAAAGCAGTGAATGCCATGAAATACTTACTACAGCGTGAAGATTTCCAGGGTAACAGCTTTGCCAATGCCTGAACTAGAAACTGAAGGATTTAGGAAGAAAAAGTTTCCTCAGCAGTGGATCGTGATTTCCCTACATATTCAGTTTCTTGTCCTGGACTGACAGGTGCTTAACATTGATAGCACAAGTAGGAAATCCGTAACTATGCCCTTCTCCATCTGCAGTTAGACATACTATATTAATTACTGCTAAAACAAACCAAACCCCTTTGTGATTACTTCTGTCTTTGAACAAAGATTTTTTGGGGTCAGATACAGAGTAGGGTGATACAGAATGAGCACTGTCCTTACTCATTGCAAATCCTGAGGGCTTCCTTGCAAGAAAGCATCTGTGGAGATAGATTGTCTTTTTTCCAGCTCAGGAGATTTAACTGTGCTGATCTTTCCACTGACGGCATTTTAGGTTGGGTTCTTTTCCTCATGCATATGTTTTGATACTTGCATGACATCTATTAGTACAGAAAACCAGGTGTGGTGTGACAAAGATAAGGCCTATGTTACTTGACAAGTTATATAATCTTAAAATCTGTCATAGGAACATAATGTATTGTATTGGAGTTAAAAGATAGACTATTTATAATCTTTCCTGTTGCAGCCACGTTGTGCTACACTGCTCCTCAGACAAGTGAAATCTTTGGGAAATGACACTCTCAGCAACTTCTTGACTGAGCAGATGCAAATGTCACAAAGAGAGTTCTCTGCTGTGTGGCTGTTGGTTTTTCTTAAGGCTGGCTGAGGCATGAGATGGACTCTGCTGCTTTCCCATCTGGGAACCTCAAATGTATTTCTAGTCTTTGTGCTCCTTTATCATATCCACTCCTGTCTGATCATCTGCCTGTGCTTATTGAGCATGTTGAGGAAAGCTTGTTTCTCTCAATAAGTGGTGACAGGTCAAGGCCCTACAAGACCACTGCATCACAGATCTCCAGTGTGGTCAGCCCTGAGGAAAATGGTCCAGATGTCTGCCCTGAGCATGCTCTGACAACTCTGCACTGACAAGTTCCCGGCGTGGCTGCCCTGGCCTCCAAGATGCCTCCTCTGCAAGTGCTGCCAGAGCCAGGTAGGGTGCAGGGAGATACAAGATCTCTGTAGCTCTTCTGCCTGGCATAGACTGAACCCTAGGCTTTGTTATTGTCCCTTTCAAGAGCTCTTAAAACCCTGCTAATATCCTGCCCAGCATGGATGCCATAGGCAGACTATATGGCAAGACACAGCTGACCAGAATCGAAGGAAATCATCTATGGGAAATGGCCTAGCAACTGCTTTGCCTCGTGTCCTCAACAGCCCTCAGCTGACGAGGGTGTTTGCAGAGATGAGTGTGTGTTGCTGTTACTCACTGTGCGCACACTCACCTGAGGGTTTTCTGAAACAGAGCTGTAGTGGCCTGAAGAAATATGAGAGAGGCAGTTGTTAACGTTACCAGGCAAACCCAAAGTGTAATTGCTGTGACTCTGACTTTGCCAACTGTGAAGCCAAGCATGTTCTGTGACCAGACATGTATTCTTGCATGGCTTCAAAAATAAATACAAAAGATGGTGGTGTTTCACAAACTGAAAGAAAAGGGAGCTCTATATAAAGCAGACAAGCCAAATGTCAGGATTAAATTTGGGCTTTGAGGGGGTAAATCAGGTAAGAGGGCAGCTGAGGCTGAGCTTCTCAGCTTGCAGCACTGGCAGCACAGTTTGCACACCAACAAAACATTTTGCTCTGCATAGTATGCTGGTTATGTCAGGCTCTGCATCTCATGCTGGTTCCCCAGAGCAGCAGAGACACCTCCCTGGCATTGTCTTGGCACCAGCTACGCTCCCAGCAGCAACAGGAGACAGGAGCAGGGGTTGTCCAGGCAAGGCTCCAGAAGGATGCAGTTATCCTAGTTCAGGGCATGTATGATCTTAGAAGTAAATAGAAAAGACTGCGTTGTTTACTGTCCTTTTCCCTTTTCCTTTTTTTTTTTTTTAATGTGTAATTTACATCTCCTTTGGAGTCAGTCCCAAATGACGGGTATTTAGTCATTTTATGTCATGCCCACCTGCTATTTTCAGACATTTCAGAAAATGACTGGTTTCACAATAGGATTGCAAAATATGTCAGAGAGGGACAGGGACATTAATATAAAATTGGAGAGGGAGGAAAACATAAATGTGTCCAGAGCTGTTATTTCATGTTAATATGCAGATGTTTTTTATTACATAAAGACATAACGAACTGTGCAGAACTTGCTCTCTTCACTCAATTCTGTCCTGCTCCTATTCCCCAATTTTGCTTTTTGTCTGATTGTCACATCTTCTTGTAACCAAGAGTGTGTATTATCCTTGAGGCACCATCTGTTTACTTTGTATTTGTGTGACATACCACCATGGGACCTGGCACTCATGGCCTCTGAATGGTCCGATGACACATATTAATAGTCTGATGCAATAGGGTAGTTCTGCAGTTCCTTAATACTCCTGGATGCAGAGCGTGAATAAAACAAGCTCCAATACAGGGAGCTCTTAATTGCTCTTCAAAAGATGGTAATAAGACTTTTGGATTGCTACAGAAGGTTTCTGTTTGGAGTGTATTTGGAAAGAGTATATTTTCTCATGTAATGCAGTCTGAAAATGCAATTCTTATTGCTTATTTCAGCTGAGTTGGAATCTGATATAGCTGTCTTTGAGCTGCAACTGGATTAGCTCCTAAGTCAGTTATACCCCACCTTTAAAGTGTGATAGGAATGCCATTTTCCCTGAAGTTTTCAGCTTATCGTCAGTAATTCAACATGACCTTCTATAAAGATATGGCATACTCAAATTTTCCCCACAACAATTTAGAAATGGCCTCTTTAAGCAAGAACGTTTTTCTCAGACCATACTTCTTGGTTTGTTTTGCATAGCCCAAAACTCAAAGCCACAAAAGAGTAATCAGCAATATTCAGGTTTTTTCAAGCCCACATTTTGTGTCATTGTGTATGCCAGCATCCTTCTTTTCTACAGTGCAGGACAGCAGAGATGAAGCATATCTAAAATCAGGCTTATCAAACATCTTTTCAGTATTTAAGGAGAAATATATGTTTTTTAAAACTTATGTTTTCTGAATGAAAGCCGAATTCTGTTTGCTCCAAGCTTTCAATTTTCTTTCAAAAAAACCTGAACCTAAGCTATAAAAAGGACGAAGCAGCATTGTGAATGCCTGTAGAAAGAAGAAAACAGGACACCACTTGAGGGCAGCAAATACTCAGCTTCTCTCTTTCACAAGCTAACGAACTATCACAGAAGTAGGAGACTGTACTTTTATTTTGCATTTATTTATCTTGTAACTTTTGACTTGTCTTGTAAAGAGTACTGTTTCCAAAAAAACTGCACTGGTAGAAAAAAAAGTAATTTTTGCATACCTGCAAAAGGAAAAAAGGGGATTTTGTTTTGGATTTTTTTTTTTCCTTTGGAATTCAGCAAACATGCAAAGGTGCATGGAATTTTTTTTAAGGTGGCAGTGAAGGATTCCAGCTGCATAAGCTCATTTTCACCAAATACGTCCTCAGACTGTTATATGACAGAATTAGTGCAAATGTTCACACTAGAAAACGCAGAAAAAACATATGGACTTGAAAAAATATATTTTCAGTCAACATAAATGATAGTGTAAGATCATGTAACTTTCAGATATGTAAAGGATGAAGACAGTGTCAAAACACGTTTGAGGATGTCAGATTAAATCTGCACAAGAACCTTTAATCCTAGCATAGACTAAATTCTTATAGCACTTGATTTCACAACCATATATTTTACTAAAAAGTGCTCAGTTTTAAAATGCAGCAAAATGATAAAACAAAATCCATATTCTGGAAATAAAGTTATGCCTTCATGTTCCATTTACATCTTTAAAATTTAGATGTAAAGCAGAGAACTTTACCAATCAGGGTAACAGAGTGATCAGCCATGAGGTTATTTGGGAACTTGATGGATAAGCCCATGTTTTGTTGTTGTGCTTTACAGTCTGATGATGATGATGGAGAAATACCAGGTTTCAGTCTAGGTCTTTACTTTCTTCCTAGTACCATCTTTCCTCAGCGGATCCATTTTGCACCTTTTCTTCTGCCAATTGCTGCCTTCCCTCTAGCCCTTTCATCCTCATTGAATGTCTCCATTTCTCCATTCTGCAGTTTGGGCTGCTCCCCCTCAGCCCCTTGCTCCCCTTTTGTCGCTAAGCCTCTTCCTAGCTCCTTCTCCATGACAGCTGTGCTGCTTCTCCTCCACATTGCTGAAGCATGAGGATGGAAGGGGAAACAGAGTGCATTGGGAGGCACTTTTGGCCTCAGCTCCTCTACCCGGTGCTGCAGCATGCTCAGCTTCTTGGAAGATGTAATGAGCAGGGAAGTCCTGCTCAGCCCATCAGCTGTGAGTGTGTGTGTGTGTGTATCTTGGGACCTCAGAGCTTTGTACAGAAGAACCTGAGGGGAATTTCACATGGGTTGTAATTACCAGCACTGGTTTCACCCCCATCTTTGCTGAATTTTTAATCTCTGGTCAAAAGCACTAAATTACTGTAGAGTTTTAGTTTTATGGTGGTATTTATTTTAAAGTTGAGGTTAGAGAAAAAGTGAAGTTGATTTACCATTTTCAGAAACGAGTGAACTATATAAGCTAACTAAAAATATATCTGCATACAGAAATAAAATTCAAATTCAGCTTAATGCAATTCAGCACCATAATAGGCAATTTTAGTGCATGTGAAAAAAGTTGGTGAGATTTCATTGAAGGCAGACTTATGTAATGGAAAATGTAAAAGGTGTCTTACCTGTAGGTATTGTTATTGGTGACTGTTGGTCAGAGTTTTCAAGATTTGGCACCACTTTTAAATTTTTAAATTTTCAGCTCCTGTTATCCAACCTGAAAGAAAGGAGCTGTCTTTTCAGAGTGGCTTTACATTTGTCCCTCCCACTGAAAGTAAACTGGGGCTCCCAGTCTGCTTTTCTAAAAATCAGGTCTTAGGTGTTTGAGGTGAAGTCTGCAAAAGCTGGCCATTACTGAAATGTTGATTTTTTTGCCCTATCTTGCACAGGAAATCTGTTTCAGAGCCAGAAATATAGATTGAATCTCAGGACTTCTACATCTTTGGTTCAGCAACAAGACCATCTGTCACTTCTAATTCCTGCTATGAAAAAGACAATCTAGTTATCTTTGATGAAAAAATTCTGAATTTGCAAGCTATATTCTTCTCCCTTTCCCCAATTAGGTTTTCCTCACCTCATACATACTGGAATTTCTATTTGAAGGTTCAGCCTTGGATAAAGCTAAACCCAAAGAGAACAATCCATTTTTCATCACTGCCTCCCCACTGGACGTGATACAAACTTGCAAAACATGCTAACTCTTCTCACCAAAGCAGTCTTGACTCGGTTTCAAAAGGGAGAGAAATCTGAACAGGTGAATTCTTTGTCACTTTAAATTTCATTAAGGATGTGCAGGACTTTTGCTCCATTTTAAGCTTGATATATATTTTGGAAGATAGAAGATGTATAAGGAGGGGCTGGATATTTTTTCAGACTTGTCTACATCTTAACTAGCATCTGCATATCATTCCAAAACTGCACTTTAATCTACTGGGTTCTCACTCAACTTTGTTTAACTCTCCAAGGCAAAGTACTCTTTCTCACAGCACCCTTAAAAACATGGCTAAATTCTCTTTCACAATGAGGAAACAAATCAAGTTTTTTCTTTGGAGAGAACTGTCATCATCTGGGTAAAGATATATTCCGTGAGATCATAATGTGTTCAGTCCTTCACATATATGTTTTCATGGTGTAAACTACAGATAAAAAGCACATGATATACTTTCATCATTTGAGTGGCCTTATTTTTCATGGCTGTAGGTGAGGGAATGCCACAGGCAGCTCCTTCCATCCAGCTATTGTTTCTCCCACCCATGTATACATAAATACATTTCTGAAGCACAAACCCAAATGCGTTTGCAAGGTTCAGGGCATGTCTCCGCTGTTAAATTTTAATGAAAATATGATTGAAATTTTTGGGATTAATGACCACTTGGCAAAAATTCAGCTGATATCTACTTTATCTGCACCAGTTCTTCCAACCTTCTTTCTAGAATGAGTAACTAAAAAGGACTGAGGAACTGAAGGCTGTTTCTAGGATACAATGCGCAGCACTTCCTACACTTGGCTCACTCTAGCTTCAACCTCTCAGCTCTGTCATTTTTTTCTGTCTAAGAATTTAAAATAGGTTTTGCCACTAGATAGTGAGGTAAAAGCAATAGCATTTGTCCCAGCTCTGGGTGGGATCACCTTGCCACTGTGGTAAAATCAAAGGGGCTGATCTTCATGAGGGTTTTCCGGTAGGGTAATTTCCACATTTTACTTATCCTGCTGTTTGGAAAAAACCCTTTCCTGCAGTGAGTTCAGAGACTTTGTGTATGTATGTGAGCACACATATGTCCCTATGCAAAGAGTGGCTTCTCTGTGTTGGCATTCCAGCTGGCAGTTCCTGGAAAGCTGTCTGGAAAGTCACCTGTGTAGCTCCAAAAGCTGCTGCAAAAAGGAAATCACAAATGATATGGCCTCCCTCTTGGCGTTCATACCTGTACCATCCTCTCTGTGCTCCAGTGCTCATTCACGGGTAGAATGAGCAAGAGATCATTGCTTTTTCATAATCCTTCTTTGAGGGGAGAACAAATTCCTTACAGGGCTGCTTTCTTTGGGCAGTCCAGCTGAGGGGAAGAAAAGGTCTTTAAACTGTGTCGCTGCAGGTTGATCTGGGTATAAACACTTTGGGTACATTGATCCATTGTAAACTCCTGGAACAGGAACAGGATGCAGGTATAGTGGACAATTATTATAAAACAATTGCTACTCTATAAACAGTCAGTTTACAGCCTTCTGGTGTCCCCGAGATATAGGTGTTGGTTTCATGTTCTTGGCAGGCCTTCACTCTGTAAGTCAAGGTCCCTCTTTTTGACCAGGAGCTGGCAGGAGGCTCGCAGGTCGGTGGTAAAAGGCTGCTGGGGAAAAGCTACCCTCAGAGTGGAAAACTGAAGAGATTTTTTTGTTATTTAGGTTTGGGAGACAAACCCCCTCACCAGCATTTTGCACTTGCAGTATATGATTACTTTGAGATTTAGAAAGCAAACAAACAGTAATCATTAAGAGCAGTTTATTAAATGAAATAAATTTCTCCTTGTGCCATTGACTAAAGAGCAGGCAATTTAGCTGTTCCTAATTACGGGATTATGCCTAGTTTTTTCTAAACTGAAATGACAGTTTTTATACATGGGGGTTTTTTAGGTATGGGTGTACTTTTTGAGGGTTTTACACAAACAAGCTCTTTTGCCTCTCCTCTGTCCACCAGTGCCACCATGTGCAAGCGACTGAAAATCTTGGTGCTGCTTCTAGCCAATTACAGAGCCTTGAATACATGGCACATGCCCACAGGCAGTGATCTGCCCTGGTGTTTAGCAGAGGGGCGTTTTTTCTCAGCCAATTCAGGCAGAGCAGATACACACATTCACCCCAGGCCCATGTTTGGGATGGTGAAATAAAATAGTTCCCATAGTTATTCCTAGAAGTTAATTAGCTGTGACAGTGGGAAAGTGACAACCTCATGATTCTTGGATATTTATAACGAGGCTGTCACTTGCTAGGTTAGTTGGGTCATAGAGGAGACAAGTGTGTGAAGTCAGGTTTCTGGCAGGACACAGAGCTGAACCTGCATTGTTGTGCTTCCTTGCCATTGCTTAGATGTTGGCAGAAAGGATCTCTTGGTGCAGCGTTTGTAACAGTACACCAGCATGTGATCCGTATCTTTGCGAAACGTGGCTTCACCATGCTGCAGAGCTCTGTAGGTACATATGCATTGCCTTCCCCACATGTCTTTAGAGTTTGATCTGGGATTATTGAAATTGAGGCATCTTTTCTGCTCCTGCTTTCACGAGCGCAAGGTCAGACTTCCAGGGGCAAAACAGAGCTGTGGCATAAAGAGTTCATGAAGGAGACGAAGAAATGCCGGGGTGCCATCCCTTGGCATGTATGGTCTGCTTAGGTGGGTGCTACAGCATTCACCACACCTGCACTGTAGTGCCCTTCTGCACCATGCACTGGTTGCTCCATGGGCAACATAGACAACTGGTTTGGGGTCTTTTTTCTGTACCTTGTGTATTTAGCAGGCGGCACTGCTACTATCGTGCTTCAGGACTTACCCTACGGAGTTTCCTAATGCAGGAGGTGATGTTAGAGTTTGTTTGACTCTATTTTTATGATGTAATCAAGGCTTAATGTGCTAAATGTGTTCACTATACACTGGTAACAGCATAGCCAAGCATGACTTTTTATTAATACCTAGAGAGCTGCTCAGGTCCAGACAGGCTGCTGGTAATATTCTGAGAGGATTTCTTGTGTTTTTGAGTGTTAAAAGAGCAAAAGAGTTACATCAGTGGAAAAAAGCTCTCAAATTACACATTTTGTGCAAATCACAGGTATTTTATTGGTAATGATAGGCTAACCTGGAATAGATTATTTAAAAAAACCTCTCTTATTCAGAGTACCATTTATTAATGTTGCCACTGCTCAGAAAAAGAGATATCTCACACTAAGAAATATATGAGTTACCATCGTGATAATGAGAGAGCACAGAAGTTGGTTCATTTTTGTATGTCTGTCATTCTGGTCCTTCAGTTTTAGTAGAAAAAACTATTGTACAACTTTAGCATGATCTTCAGAGTGTCATTTCTCCATGAAAATTTCCTGCCCATAAATAGTGTGCCAGATTTTGTAGTGGGTTTGTCATCTGCCCAATATTCTTCAGAGAAAGCAGCTGACTGTTTGCTTCCCTAATTATTTCTTCCTCTAATATTGTTTCTTCAGAGCTAGCTTGAAGGGGGAACAAACCCTAACTATATATAAATAATCAACTCAAACCAGACATTTCTGTCAAAAAAAAAGTAAAGCTTGGGAACAAACAAAAATACAAAAGTAGTTTCATGCAAATTTCTCTCTCTTAAAACTGGCAAGATTTCAATAAACATTTTCTGAGAAATATATTATTTCACTGAAAGGTGGGACACTGCTTTTTTGCATTGCTACAAACCCCCACTGGAGAGCAAAGCTGGGAAACTGCCAAATATCTCATACCTGCTGTGACAATGGGTAGCTGTATCAACACACACAACCCATATTTAACTAAACTGTTCAATTGAATTCTAATCTCCAGCTAATCGCTAAGCTCTAAAAAAATATCTCCCTATTCATGTTTTATTTCTAAAAAATACCTTTATGATGTAATGCAAGTGAATGAATGGATGAGAGACTCAAGCACAGTATGCTATCTACAAAGGTAAACGAGCTACGGGATTCATATTCTATTAAATATTTGACCCATGAAACTCTCAGTTACAGAGAACCTTTAAATGGAGATTGGGCAGTCACTGAAGGGCCCTTTTAGGGATCCTCATAACAGAAGGTGGTAGAGATGTGCTTTTGTTTTGCGCTCTGACATCCCAGGGAGAAAGCACTCCAAGCCTCCATCAGCCACACAACTGAATGAGATTACAATTGGAGAAGTACCAGCGGTCACTGGTTTGTGCATAGTAGGTAAACTTTGTGTTCAGAACAGAACTGCAACCTCCTGAATGAAGCATGCATGTGTGTATTCTAGGGGATAGGGAGAGCTTTCACCTTTCCTACCTCAAGACTATGTGCAGAAGAAAGCATGCCGTCTCTGAGTCTGTGCATCAAACTTGGCATCTTCTGTGTGACTGGCAGCATCCAAATTAATTTCTTCTCAGTATTTCTTAATGGGGGATATTACAAAAGTGAAGAGGTGCTCTTCCCTTGACTTCTTTGGGGGAATAATTTGAAATTAATAATGGGGGAAATGTGAGGTTAAAATGCACAGTCCCTAAGTCAGGAATGTAACACAGCACCTCATCATCCTTAACAAGCCTGAATGGGTACCCTGACCCAGTTTTACCCAGGAAACACTGATGTTCCTGATAAAAGCCACTTCTGTGGAGAAGATGCCAACCTGTTACAGAACCAAAACATAATTTCATATGATGATGATGTGGAGCAAGTGTGAAGAATAGACATCTGTGTTCAGCTGCTTCTCAAGCACAGCCACTCAGGTGTTTCATACACCAGAAAAGTGTATGAAAACCAGAAAAGTCTTCCCTGGACCTCCTCACTGAGTTTCAGGTGCTTACATTCTGTCTGGGTCTCGGTTTCCATCTTTTTTGCAGACCTGAACATAAGGGCAGTCTGATCTGTGCTAGTGTTTGGTTGGGGCATTCAGCAAAACTCTCTGTACATGTGATGGCTCCTTTTTGCTGATTTTAAGAAATTCCTTGCAGGTTGCTCATTCTCATTCTGTTTTCCTATGCTGCACAGCAAGGCTGGGCATATGCTTAATTTAACCTGGCAGTGAGAAGTACTGGCATGTACTTTTAACTGAAGTGACTGTCCTTGACCCAGGTTTTACGCTTGCGTGGAAACCCTGTCAGTGAAAATAATTTTCTAGTGTCTTTCCATTTGTTCTGTTATTATACCGTGTCTTCAAATCTCTACCTTTTGAGTGCAAATAGGCCAATGTGACCTTCTTACCAAATGATTATTGAAGACTACAGCTAACAAAGTGTTCTAGGGGGCTATCAAATGTCTCCAAGGTAAGGCATGCATAAAACATGAGCACATAGTCGTAAATAACCAGGCTCCTCTTCATTTATTTTAAAATAATGACGGTTGTTTAACTGGCTCGAAAGGGTTACTCTTTCACCCCTAGCTTGTTCTGAGCACCGTGGGAAAATGACATGAGCACTGTTTAGTTTAAGGGATGTAGTCATGCAAAACCTTTGCTGTACTTGTGGAGGAAGCTGGAGTGTTTCAAGAAATAATGAAGGTGTGAATCATCACAATTCTGAATTGTCTGATAAGAAAATCTTTTAATCTCTTGTAGTAATGTAAGGACTCCAATTGCTGCAATTCTCTTTATAAATTGTGCAATAAAATATGGAATAAATCATTACAAAAGAACCCAGGATTATCAGCAGTCTCTTCCTTTGATATCAGTATTTCTGAACGGTGTTCTTTAAAGGTTTTGCTTGTTAGTTTAGTTTTAGGAGACAAGTAAACTAATTAGTTCATGTTTTTTTCACTTTATGGTCCATTCTTGGCATGCTTAGAAAACAATTGAGCTCAAACAGTTCATTTTCAGTTGTGCCCGTTAGCAGGAAGGATTTCCATTTTTCAAAAACAACTTAAGAAAACAACCAGGACGAGATACTGCATTCATTAAGAGTGTATGCAAAGGATAAGGAGTTTGGTTGCTTAATACTTTTTTTTTAATATATTTTAAATGGCTTCAAAACATACCAAAAATTCTTCAGTTTTATATGTGTGTGTTCAGTCAAAAAATCCTCAAGAGTTCCCTTTAAAAAATACTCTCATTTCTCATTGTTTCTAGACTTTGGCTCCACGTGCTGTATGTGATTTTGCAGGATGACACTTATGGTCTTTCACTAAGGTTTTATGTTTTTATTTATACAAAAATCACACAATGCAGTAGGATGTCAAGAAAGTGAACAGCTTTGTAAGATTTAGGATTTTGAGGTTTCTTTTATGATGAAGAAAGATATACAATTATGTAAATCACTCAAACTGGAAACCTCAGAACCTAGCTTTGATATATGCCTCTTCTCATAATATACAATAAGACTTTGATTACAGCTTTATCATTTCATTTATCACTTCCTAGGCAGCAGCTGTCCATTGGCTAGAGAGGAAATCAAACATTTAGCCACTGCTACCTTTGCCTGTGGACAGTAAAAAAGTATTTATAATATATGACAAAGTCTTGCTATAAAAGTTTAGAATAGTGGAGCTAAACTGGAAGAATGAACTACAGCCATGAAGAATAAAGTGTAAAATATTTGGGTCGGATTCTGTTGTGATTTTTCTGCCAGCTCCTTGCTCAGGCTGTGGTATGTCCCAGCAGCCCGCCCCAAGGTAAGAACTACAGAGCAAGGCGCAGCTCCTTGCTGGGTGCCTGTGAACATCCTCCATGCACACCATTTTCAAAAGGCTGCGAGAAAGTGGCAAAGCAGTTTTTGGAAACAACATGTGCACTTGCATTTTGGATGGTTTTTTTTTTGTCACTGGAACACATTTTATAAATACTTGATGGATGTCTGAAAAAATGTGAAAAATCACATTAATGGTAAGATTGCTTATGGTGCTTTACTGTATTTGGTCAATTTACTATCCACAGAAAGTTATTAGGTTAAATACCTTTGGGTGCAGATTAAAGATATGTGACATGCTCTGGCTTATTGTCTAGATGTATAGCTCAGACAAGAGGGACAAGCTGCCCGGCCCTTTCTCTGTCACCTCCCTCACTTCATACAGCTGTTTACAGCCAGTAATTGGCTTGGGAAACAGCGTATAGTACAGACACTGTTCATATGTCAATCGTGAGCGATTCCTTTCCACAAATAATTCCCAAACTGGCTTATGAAGGTACCAAAATAAAACTACTTGAGTACTTATTTAGCCCCAGTTGTTTCACCTGCTGGGCGTTGGATGCTGGAGGAAAGAAGCCAAGTGACTGTGAGCTGCTGGGGGGTGAGTGGAGAGCAAAGTGGGTTGGTAGTGGCATGGGGAGGCCACCCCTGCCCAAGGTCCTGGGCATGTTTATGTCTCCTGGAACTCAGAAATAGGACCTGTGGCAGGCTGATGGTATAGTGTCCCTGGGAGGATAAGAGGTCCTGAAGGTAAGCTGAGACCCCTTTGTAGCTGAATAAGAGGATCTCAATAGGTGGTGAAGGCACACCTTCAGGAATAGATAAGAGGACTGAGGATATGACAAGGGGTAGGTGAAAGACAGCATCTAGCTGTTTTATGTGCAGTTCATAGACTGAACTGGGGGACTTGATGGGCCTGAACTCTTCTCACAGCCTCCTGAAGCATTGAGATTGGGAGCACGGTGATGAATCTGGGAGGGGAAGGGGGCTGCTCAGGGTTAGCGTCTGCGCAGATCTGCCTTGTGGTGAGGCCACTGGCCCTGTCTGGAGCTCTGTGATGCAGTAGTGAGGTCACCTTGCTGTTCTCCTGTTCTGGATGCGTTCATGAGCTTGTGGTTCCCATCATGCAGAGCAGTGAAGGAGCTGTATTGCTGCAAAAATAATATGGATGCCTGTGCATGTGTGCAATTGTATTCTAGCTATAATGGGCTTTAAATACTCTCTGATTCAGATATAATCTAATACAACATTTTGGACTGTGTGTAAACTGCTTGATTTCCCCTTAGGTTTCTTTAAATATGAGGCAATTGCACAGTAATCTAGAGATAACCTAGTGTAGAAAAATAATAGAGATGCTTCTCTTGTTCCCTTGTTATTTTTATTTCCTTTCTTTTTCTTCAAAACTGCCAGTTATTTCCCTGTAGAGCTATGAAGTAACAGGAAACAAGAACCCCGCCCCGGCCAAGCAAAGTCTCTTCTGCAGAACTACAGAAGATCACGTCCTGTAGAAAGGTTAATGAGGGACTGAGACTTTTGTGTGTCAAGATAAAGAGAATTGTTCACTTCCCAGTGCACTAGAAGCATTCTTGAAACCTTTTAGGAAATGTCAAAATGTATTTTTAGTGTAAAATCAAGGTAGAAGAAAGTTGCAAAAAGCTGTACCATCAGTCCTGGTTTGATACATCAGACACTCAGCAACTGCCGGTTTCTTGCTTCCTTATTTCATTGAAAATGGATGCAGAGGACTTCAGAAAATATCCTTCTTTTCTCATTTCCTCGTCAGGCTCTCCCTAGAAAATGCACGTCAAACAATGTGTGTGAGCCAAGCTGGTGCTGGACACCAGTCCTGCTGAACACCAGGCAGAGCATGCAGCACAACCCTCTCTTACCCACCTCCAAGAGGACTTTTATGGCTCAGTGCCCATTGCCATTTCCCTGCCTCCTTCTCCTGGCCCACAGCAGCTGCTTTCAGGGCTGCTACTATGCACACATAGGGATTTTTTTTTTTTTTTTTAATCACTGCATTTTAATTACATGTCCTACATTTCAAAAGGCTGGATGTTTTGAGATAACGAAATGTTTCCACAGGTCATGCTGCTTTCTCTTTCTCTGGATTCCTCTACTAACAGAAAGCTACTGGTTTCCAGAAGGAAATTGTCTTGATTTCTTTATAGCCTCAATCTGTTCTCACTGAAGCCACTGGCAAACCTTCTGTTTATTTTTCAGGGATACAAAACTAAGCCAAATGCCATCAGGCAGAGATCAGCGTATATATTGAACCATGAGCAAGGCCTGGGGAGCCTAGTTAAGTCATTCATTAGAGCTACTTTGAAATTCCTCGCTAAATAGGTTTGGGTTTGTTTTTTGCCAGAAAAAATAGCTCGCTGAAATGGAAACATTTTTTGGCAATATATCAATTTCTGTTATCCAGAAGGCTATTTTTGGATCCCAGGTGAAATTTTACAGGGCGAAAAGAAAGCAGAGAAGGACTTTTTGTCTGTGATACTGTATTGAGCAAATGTAGCTACCATGGCTTTTGGGCTAGAATTGCTTGCAATTGCCTGAACACATCTGAGTTGATGGACTTAAGCCCTTGATTTCAGGTGTCTAAATTGAAAGAGGATTGGAAGAGCGTTGGACTGGATGATCTTTAAAGGTCCCTTCTAAGCTAAACCATTCTATGAATCTATGAAGTATGTATGTTTGTGATGTGTAATTACTAAATGTTCCTATTTATATCTGGTTATGAAAAATACTGTTGGAGTGGAGAGGGCCATCAACCTGGGGAAAGTAGAAGCATCATTTAAGCTCACACTTTGTGTAAGGAGTTGGATTCCACATCATGATGAAGTGTGACACTCCTCATCACAGAGCACAATGTTAATTCAATGCTCAGAAAGCAGTTAGAGGCATCACAGAAAAAGATCTTGTCAAGAACTCTAAGCAAAAACTGCTTTTAGTTCAAGAAATTGCTGGAGACTGGGAGAGTATGTCGAAGTAATGCCATGCTATTCTTACCTTGTTCTTACACCTTTATCTAGGCATGTGGTCACTATCCAAGCCAGGATGCTGGGCTGAATGCATATTTAGTTCAGTCTAATGCAGCTGAGCTTTTTATGCTATTTTACAGAAAGTTTACATGAAGGCACCAGAGAAAATAATTCCTGCCCCCCCCCTTCAGCTGTTCCTGCTCTCTGCAATTAGTACTGTATGTCTGTAGCTGCATCAGCTTTTGCAGCTGAGATCTTCCACAAGGCTCTGAAGGCGTCAGTAAAGGAAAAATGATAAATAGAGACTTGAGAAGTGCTGAGGCTGGAACAAGACCAAATACCCATTGCCATTCCACTGTTTTTGATCCATTGCTGCCAGTAAACTGAACTCAGGGGTCCACATTATTTTAGGCATTCAAATACCTAAAGCTCACTGAAATCTCTGGGAGTAAAGTGTCTGAATATTTTTATAATCTGGGTCATAATAAAGCCAATGAATAGTGTTTGTGTTAAATCAGAGGGGTGATTTGGTTGACATTCAGGCCTGATGGGAATACAGGAAACTAATAGTTACTCTCAAAATATTTAAAAGATCACATGGTTATCTTACGTTCGAAACATCACTATCAGCTTACCTCACTGTTGTGTAGCATTGTGTTGATGTCAAAGGCAGTACACAAGGATAAAAATGAAGAATTAATTATGAAATCTTCCATGATTCTTTTATTCCAACAAAAAGCAGAGCAAGATTTGCCTTGTATTTTGATTACAATTTTCTTTATAAGCGGGACATATTCTAAATATTATTAATATTAAATAAGTTAGTCTGTCCAACAGTAAAAATATGAAGTTCCTGGGTTTTTTGCTTAAATCTGGAGTCCACATCAGTGGTATCCATGGTGATAGTAAGACTCGTTCTGATTCCTTTTCAAGTTAGTGTTGTGATTCTTAGTGATTTTGAAACTGCTTTTCAGTAATTCTAAAAATTAATGGTTAGGCAAATTGTGTCAGCTTTGGCTCAGTCTTTAGTGTGCATGCACCCATTATTAAGTAACAGCCTACAGCATCAAACCCTTTCATTGTGGTTTGGGTTCTTGTGTAGTGTCTGTAGGGATAGGATAATCTATTTGAACAAAATCTGGTGATATTGCACCAAAGCTTGCTGCATGCTTTATTGGGAAATACAAAGGTCAAGCTCTCTCTTTGTAGAGATTGCTGGCACTGTATAGCTTTAGTAGTAGGAGTGAGCAATAGGAATGAGGGAGTAGGGTGATAAATCAGAGGAACGCTTGTTTCAATAGATATCTCTCTTACAGTAATTTGCTCTTGGTAAGATGTTTAGGGTTTGTTTATCATTCTATCTTTTCTGTGCACGTGCAGCGTGGAAATTTTTTGGGAAAAGAAAACATAAAGCAAAAAGATGGCACTATAGGGAGAAGGCAGATTATATAGGTAGGGATCCCCATGTATATGTTGCAGAGGAAAGGAGTGAGGAAGGCAGGTGATGGTAGTGCAGGAGGTACAGCAGGGTGTGCAGAAGCAATACCATGGAAAGCAAGTGAGAAATATTCTCAACTTTGACAGCTGTGGAGTGGGGAAACTTTGGCTGGCCACCCCACGCAAGGGAGGACATGGAGCGTTATTCATTATGCCAAGGGGACCAGCAAGAGCCTGGGTTAGCCCAGAGTGTTGGACAAGCCAGTGGGAAAACTGGTGCGTGACAGCTACAGCTCTTCCTCTTGGTGTCTAGAAACTTTTCCCAAAGCCTGGACTGAATCAAATTAATACACATCTGATAGGAAACTTGAAAATCTTCCTGGTATTCATCAGGAACTGCAGGTTTCCAGAAATGTTGTATTGCTAAGCTCAGCCTGAACAAAATGAGGAAGTGCTCCAGAGATTTGCTGTACTGTGCCCTTGAACAAAAGTGAAGCTTAAAAAAGCTTTAACAAACATTTGTGTTTTTCAAATGCTTATCTGGAGCTCTTGCCTCCCCCTTAGCTATATTGACTGAAGATGAGGAGGGAGGAGCCTGCACTTCCCCCTGAGAAGGACACCTGGATAAAAAGGTTCTTGACTGGAGGAACCCAGTGAAGAGTCTGCGCTGACACTACATGTATGGCTTGTCATTAATATACGTTCACAGTGACTTATAGTTAACCTGAAGTCTTGTTCCTGTGATTGTGTGGGGCTTTTAAAGTTTCAAGTGTACAGCTGAATGCTTTCTCTGTTTCCTCTTCAAGTGAATGAGCAAAACGTTTGGCTCTGGCTGTTCCTTACACTTGCCGTGCGTGAGTGTCCTGACTCAGTGGTGACAGAATGTGCGTCCGTTTTTTAAACTGGGATTTGCAAACTCAAACTCATTCACAAATCAGTTCATTCAGGAGATGTCTCACATTCCTGCCCAGAATGGTCTCCAGACTATGAAAAATATAACTGGTCTGCACCCCATATGACGATGTTTTTTTAGTTCGTTCATGGGAATACCAAATGATAATCACTCTCAGCCAGTTTCACAAATGGCTAGAAATTATTCTCAAAGAAGAGAACACAGTAAGTGTTATCAGGCTAGAAGGCATCTAATACATCTTATGCTACTTCTGATGTACAACGAGATGCAAAAATATCTCTTTTTTACAAACAATTTGGCTGATGGAGGAGATGCTTTTAAAATTTGACACTTCAGTTGGTGGTGTTGCAAGATCTTCTGGAGGACATGATCAGAGTTCAAAATGAACTTGGTCAGACAGAGAGATGAATAGGTGAATAAACAAAAGGATGTTCATTGTACCAACTGTGACATTTGGGAAGGGGAATACAAATGCCAGGTGGGTAATGTCTGCTAAGCAGCAGTATGGCAGAGGAAGATTTAGAGATTAAAGTGGCACAACAGTATATTAGTCAGCAACTTGGTACTGCAAAAAATGGAAATGTCACCCTAGGCTGAAGCTGAGTTTTAAATAATTTGGTAGTCTTAGAAGTCCTTTACCAGTAATTCTGCAATAAATGCCTCATTTAATCTGAAAGCCACTTATTCTTTGCATAGCTGCTGCATTTATTTTTACAAAGCTAACTCATTCATTATAGCTAGCTCTTAGTAAAGTGAGGCATTCAACTAGGTAGGTTGGCTTATGACAGTCAGCTTAAAGACATCTCCAAATTAATTTTGAATTAGTTGATACAGGCCCAGTGTAACAGCTCCAAAATCCCATGTGTAGCATGGAGTGCCTTGTCTCCTGGAACTTGCTCTGTGGGAGTGAATTGTTCAGTGGAGAGAGACATGGTGCTGCAGAGGACATCCCAGGGAGTCTTCGTAGGACTCTTGCAGTCTATGGAGGAGCCCAAGGAAACCCACCCAGGCTAAGGTAATTTTTTGTGGCTGCATCTATCCAAGTGACTTGACTGACATAGATTGATAATGAACACATGATTCGTATGTTGAATTCATCTGAATTCTGCACTTTATTAGCAACAGTGTGGACGAGGTAAGAATGGTCTTGTGCATAGAATCTGTTTTTCTTTTTTCTTAAAGCACAAGGAATACAGATATCTTCCTTAGTTTCCCACGGCTTTCCTTACCTGTACATAGCTCTTTACCTGGTACACAGTTAAACAGAAAAAGCTTCTTCCCTGTGCACTATGTATTGCCCAAATTTGCCAATAGTTTAGCTTTTCATTTTAGCTTCTCAAAGCTTAGTTTAAGCCTTCCACATTAGCACCCCAATCTACTGAAAAAATGAACCCCATGACAGTTACCAATATACAGATGACTTGACAGCCGTGCCACAATTAAGATGTGATGGTGTATCATTTGCTGGAACTGGTGCTAGTGATGGAGCTGTATACCTAGCTGGAGTTATACCACTTTAAGCAAACAAAAGTGGAGAGGAGAAGACGATGACTTGTGGCAGGTTTAGCTGACGTTACCTGTGAAGAAGGCTGAAGGAACTAGAGTTGTTCAGTCTAGAGAAGAGAAACCAAAGGGGGAACAAAAGTTTTAAAATAGAAAGACCTTTTAATAAAGGAGACAGTGATCAGTGGTTATCCACAACTGCTGGAGAAAGAGCAGGACAATAGCAGCTTGATTTACAGCAAAAGGAAACTTAAGACGGATTTCAGTGGAAGCAGAACCGCCTGTATGATGAAAGAGTGGAATGAGTTTAACTGGGCAGTCTGGAGTCCCTTTCAACACTAACCTCTTCCTTTAGGAGTTTCAGAAACTTCTTTTAGGTATAACCTATTAATATTTATTCCTGACTCATCAAAGGAGGGCTGTGCTAGATTACATGCTTGAAGTCCCTCATGGCCTTTAATTTCTATGACTCCTTTTTTTCTGTTGCTTGCAGTAATGCTGTATGTCTTCAAACTCCTTGTAGATTTGTGCACACTGAAAAATGTTTCCTTTGCTAATCTGAATGCATCATCAAAATTAAACAAAGCATGGAGAAGCAGGCTAGCTGAGCGAAACATTCAAAATCTAGTAGCTGCTACATCTTGTCTGTCCGTGGACACCCTCTGTGTTGCAGCCTCTGCTCACTGCTTTGCTCGCAGAGGTAAGTTTGTCTTATCTGGAAATATCTCCATACTTGAAGTTTATAAGCAGAGCAGATGTACACACCTCCCCATACTATAAAGTAATCTGTAAGATTGGACTATCTGGTCTCATAAACCAGAAGCTATCAACAATCTGTTTTTTGAAGTTGCTGCATGGGCTAACTCGGAAGGTAAGGTCTCAGATTGGACCTTTTCTGCAGCTGTAGTTAAATATGACAGGCAATGTTTTTCACTTCTTTTTCCTCCTCTCTCTCATACAAACACATACACAGCTAAACAATGTATGAGAAAACAAGTGGAAATAATTGGGATAAAACAATCTAACATAAAATCATTATCAACAGCCTTGGCCTCTGCAAAGCTTTAAAAGCATTTCTGACTTACTTAGCTAACAAACTCCCATCACTCCCAATCTTGTTCCTGATATTTTTACCTTAGTAACCAGGAAGATGTCTCCCAGAGAGACTATTGCCTTGTTTTTCCTACCAGTAGTGCACAAATTTTACATAGACCTACAGCACTTCTCTTCTAAACTGTCGCCTGAAGTCAGAAACAGGACTTAACGCACAGTCCCCAAGGAAATTCAAAGGCAGGGGTGGGTAGCTCTTGAGATGCGTTGGGTTCACGGACAGTTCCAGCACAAATGTTATGCCTGGGTATGTGACTGGCAGCAAGGGCATGTGACTACATGAGGGTCTACAGGGTGAAATCCATGCCCAGCTGTGGGGCTAAGTGAGCCAAGCAGAGCAGCTGAGGCTGACTTCCCTGGTCTGTCCTTGAGCCCCATCTCACAATGGAACAGCAAACCCCTCCAGGAGCTGCTGTCATTTCCTGCCTCCATGCCGTTCCCAGACTTGCCAAGATATAAGAAGTGTGTCTTGTGGCTTTTCTTCCTTACAAAAGAAATGTGAGATTTCTCTGACCTTTGGAGAAAATGATGGCTTCTCCACAGAGTGTAGCCGGTTGGAATATTCTTAGGGTCTGTCTTTTCGATCAATCAAATCTCTTCTCTGGAATTCAGTCCTTCCAGCCTGCAAGATCTCTGGCCAATTAATTCTTGAGCATTTCATTATTACACTCATCTGAGCTCAGTACCTATGGAAAATTCTCTTGATATTTTGGATAAATTGAAAATACTTTTTCCTTATACTCTGCAATAAGTGTGCATTATCCCTAAACCTGACATTGCTTATATTTTCCCCAAATGCAAGTTTAATATCTGTTGAAATTTTCTGTTGATTAAATGCTCTGAATAGTGTATCCAGAAGACTAATCGATATTTTAAATGCACTCAGACATATTAGCTGCTTACTGGTTACACAGAGAAATAATGAACTTGCTATATGAGAAGGTAAAAATCATGAATAATTCATAGCCATTAATTTATTCAGTTTTGCCTTTTGAATTGATTTGACAATTATTCTTGTACTGCACATCATTTACAAATGCTTAGATATAAATATTTACAGTTGCAAATTTGTGGTCAAATCATTTCTGTTCTCTGATTGAATGGCTTCTGTAGCACACCAAGCAGTGCAAATTGTTAATTTTACTGTTAAATATACACCTCAGTAGAATGTGGGTGCTTGAATGATCACATACAGTGGATATATACTGACTCTAAATATGGTCAAACTAATGTATTTCAAATATGAATAAATATTTGCAGGCAGGTTTTTCTTCATCACTTGGTGCAGTAAGAATGAGGGAAAGATCTTGTATGTCATGCTGTCACAGACAACAAAGACCAATGTCCTTTGGCACCAATATTTTTATTGTTTACTCAGCTCTTCTCTCTTTTTCCTTTGTTTGCAAGGTTTTTTTCCTCCTGATTGTGTTCTACATTTTTTGAGGATGATTGCAACATTCAGGAAAATGAGAATTTGCTTTAGATGTGGATGACTGGCAAAAAGCCCTCTGTTTCCCTTAACCCTGTGGTAAAGCTATGTAGCTAGAGGATCCACAAGCAGAATATTATGGATCTGTGAGGGAACTGATGGTCTGAGTGAAAGGACTAATTCACAGTGACTTACTACAGCCAAAGGAGACTTGCCTCCTAAACTCCCCTTGAAGTTACCGGAGAAAGAGAGACTTCTCTAGAGGATGATTCAGAACAGGAGCCTAATTTTAAGTGCTCTCTGAATCACTCTGCTAGTCTGCTTATTTTGAACAGTGCAGTTTATCTTCCTTCCATTTCCTACTTGCTGCCCTGATTGATGAGTCAGGATTTATGCAGAATGAATGAATTTCACCTTTTATGAATAAAGCATAACATTGTAATCATTTAAAGCACTTGATCTGAGACTAAAGAACTAGTGAAAGCATTAAGGTGTATTATGTTATGTATTTTTCTTTCTGAACACTTAGAAGAACCTTGAAAAATTCCAGCTTTAAGCATTTAAGTCATTTAATACATTGCAATAATTCAAAGTCACTTAATGTGATTTTCAGTTTTCTTGAAGCACTCCAGAAAATTATTTTTCGAAAGTTCCTTCACTTTGAAATGTTTCCACAGAAGCTCTTGAGGCTGAAAGTAAAGTTAACCCATTTACAGATAGCACCTTCAGAAGAAAGCAAAACCTATAAAACTATAAAACTACAAAAAGTTTGTTCTAAAGGAATAAAGATGAATGCATTAGCATCTGAAGCAATCCCAAAGTAAAATTAGGTATTTGGTTGTAAACACATTTGAGAAATGGGAGTGGACGCTGAGGTGGTCTTAAGGCCAGGCCAGTGGTAGCCTTAGGACTCCTGTGTAGGAATGTAAGGGATGCTCAAAGGAAATTTGCTCATTGTGGGCAGCTCATGAATGGATGTGAAACTACATTCAAACTTTTTGTGGCTGTTCTCCTGGGATGAAGTGCTGTTGCTCAGAGCAGAGTTTCATGACCACAGCAAAACTGCTGAAGCTGCCGCTCCCAACTCTTCACTGTTGCTCTCGGGAGCACTGTCATGGGGCTGTGGGAGCACCTCGCATCTAGGTAAGTGCCAGTTCATCTTGCTGAACTGCAGCTGACACCCAGCAAGAAAACTCCTGATCAACAGCCTCTGTGTAGACACAGGGCTTGCTGTAGGTGTGGTCCATAGCCTTGCTCTCCTTGGTGGACCCACTGTGTTTTTTTCTGTGTGGCATTGGACCAGACGGTGCTGCAGATGGCATTAGAATAGAATAGAATAGAATAGAATAGAATAGAATAGAATAGAATAGAATAGAATAGAATAGAATAGAATAGAATAGCTCAGATAGAAAGGACCTACAATGATCATCTAGTCAAACTGCCTGACCACTTCAGGGCTGACCAAACGTTAAAGCATGTTGTAAAGGGCATTGTCCAAATGCCTCTTAAACACTGACAGGCTTGGACATCAACCACCTCTCTAGGAAGCCTGTTCCAGTGTTTGACCACCCTCTGATCCAAAGTGCAGGATCTGGCATTCGGACTTGTTAAATTTCATCCCATTAATCATTGCCCAATGCTCCAATTTATCTAGATCCCTCTGCAAGGCCTCTTGTCCCTCAAGAGAGTCAATGGCACCTCCCAGTTCGGTATCATCAGCAAACTTGTTAATGGTGCATTCAACTCTTGCATCCACATCATTGATATGTGGATATCCCATTCACTACAACCCTTTGAGCTCTGCCCTTCAGCCAGTTCTTCACCCAATGCACTGTGAACCTGCTCATCCCACAGTTGGACAACTTGTCCAGAAGGATGCTGTGAGGGACTTATTAAAGCCTTAAAGCCAGGAAAACTACAACCACTGCCTTCCCTTCACCCACTAGGCATGTGACCTTATCATAGAAGGATATCAAATTAGTTAAACAGGACTTTCCCTTTGTGATCCCATGTTGACTGTGCCTGATGACTGCATTATTCTTTAAATGTCTTTCAATACTACCCAGTATAATCTTCTCCATAATTCTTCCAGGAACAGAGGTTAGACTAACAGGTCTGTAGTTCTCTGGGCCTTTCCTCATGGCCTTTTTGTAGATTGGAATAACATTGGCTAGCTTCTAGTCGGCAGGGACCTCCCCAGACCTCCAAGACCTTTGGTAGGTGATTGAGAGGGGTCCTGCCATAACATCTGCTAGCTCCTTCAGTACTCTGGGATGAATCCCATCAGGCCCCATGGACTTATGAACATTCAGCTGATACAGCTATTCCCTTACAGTTTCAGTGTCCAGGGCACATTCTTCTAGCACATCGGTGTCTTGGGACAACCACTGCTAACACCTCCAAATTGAAACTGGGTGACTAACAGATGTTTCTACAGATGGTGCATAGTGAATCTATGTATGGTGGCCCCCATATAGGGCACTTAGGATGAATGTCCCACTAAGGACAACCAGCTGCCAGGGGCTGCTCTGCAGGGACCTCCTGCCCCAGGCACCTGCAGGTAGTCCCACTTCCTATGCTAGTTGCCTGCTGCCATCTGCTGGCTTTTTTCCAGTGTCTTTGTCACCCCTGTACTCTCTGGGGGCTTGATAGGACCTCCAAGCACCCTTCTGAATGGCTCATCATAAAATGACTGTTTTAATTACAATTTCCATCATGGGCAAGGTCCCTATAGGGTTTGCTCTAGTTCAGAAATTCCACAACATGGGGAGCGATTGGTGAGCTCCTTGCAGCTATGTCAGGTGCCTGTAGTGTGTGTGTGCTCCCCTTTGGTAACAAACATTAATTGAGAAGAGGGGAGGCCAAAGGGGCGTTGCACTGAGGTGAGAAGTTCTGTGCTGGTGGGTACTGTGACAGTATGAAGGATGCTTGAACTTGGCTTCCTGGTCATTATGTGGTACATTGTGGAGTATTGTGCCTGTGATTAACTCTTCCTCCCCTGGGTGAACAGACAGAAATGATATTTGCTTCTTAGTGTAGTGCTACAATACTTTTGTAGTCTCTTCACATTTTTATTCAAAAAGTAGGAACAAAGTAAAATGAATAAGTAAAATGAATTGTCAGAACAACTGCATGTACTGAGTTTAATTTCATTTAATATTTAATGACTAGCTAGCTTTTCCTGGGATGATTTCATAAGAAGAGAAAGATCAGAGCAGACCTCCTGCTAGTGTAGCATGGCTACAGCGGGAACTGCAGAAATGCAGGGTCAATCCAGCAAGAGATTCTGCCATCTGTAGTCATCCTGAACAGTACTTCATTCCTCAAGGGTTTACACTTGGGTCAGTAGGATTGCTGTAGAGGAAAGGATACATTCAGTACTCATTAAGGCATAGAATTTGACCCTAGCTGCAAAATGCTCCCTCTCTTGGTAAGAATAAACTGGACATGATTTAAGGCAATCCTCTCTGTTCGACTGCTTTTTATGAGAGAGGGGTGGGAGGTCTTCTCCCAGATTTCACGTCACAAGACTGTGCTGTCCAGCCCTTTCCACAGTCACATAAATTTCTCACTCAGCCATGTCATGGTGAGGTTGTTTTATATAAAGGGGACCTTTCTACAATAATTTCCACGACATGTTTGGAACAGCAATCTCCCTACATTTCTGTATGGCAAACTCGATGCTGGATACACTCGACCATCATATAGTTTCTATCAATGTCAAAAGTAATGTTTCTAAAATCAGCAGGTTAGCAGATATAAGTGTTGGTGGTCCACACAGCAGAACAGGTGCTGATTTGTTTTCTCGCAGTTGTATTGGCTCTGCAGTGCTAACAGTCTTGTTAGTTCTTGGTTTTGGTGTCCTCAGATGCATTCCTCTGAATTTCGAGAGTTAGAAGAACCATCAGATACAAGGAAGGAACAAGAAGACCCACAGCATATGTTCAGTCTGCAGGCAAACAGTACTGCCTGTGCTAACCCTAATCCATGTGTATAAAGATGGTCTGGGAAGCTAATTATGACAGTCAAAAAAAAAAAAAAAAAAAAAAAAAAAGAGATAAAAGACTATAGGAATTTGCTCCAAATGACAACAAATGCAGTTGGCAGAATGACTGAAACTCGGTCCCTGAAGAATCCCTCCAGGATATGTAGCTTTCCTGATGCAAACTGAGTGGGCTTATTGGGTGGATTCAATGACTTTAGAGTAATTTTCTATTCATAGCCAGACTAACACCTGTTATTCTTCCTCTTTCTATTTTTCTCTGCCATTGGATAGGGACCAGCTCCATAGATCAGTTTGTTTATTTGTGGTTTTTTTGCGATGACAGATTAATTGACTGATAGAGTCATCACCACCTTGTGAACCCAAGGATAAATTCACAGGCTGTTAGCAAAAGCACTGCCTGATGCCTGTCATCTCTACGGAGCAGGCATTGCTCCCTCCTCCCCAAACTCTCAGGATGGCTTGAGGCTCCTTTTTCTTTATGTTTTATTTTCCACTGAACTGCACTCTATGGTTAATTTTCCTTCTTACTTTGCAGCTTCTTCTCACCATCCTGCACCATTATGTGGGTATATTCCACTTTCAGATCTCAGTTTGCCAAGCTCGAGGCACAGTGAGAAACAGTGGCACAAATTTTGGAGAACCTGGCTACTTTCTCTCCTGACTGGCATTAAGGAGCAAATAACTGAAGATTTGTGCCTGTTCATATTGAATAAATCCCAAAAGAATTCTGAAGACATAGGAAAGGTGGTTTTCAGGTATTGCCTTTGCTTGCCTGTCAGATGCCAACAGGGGGAGTTTCAGCTCTGTCTCAGATTTATGCTTCTGACAGTATCCTCGCCTTTAGTGATATTGATCATGAGGGATAAAAGTTATTTATTTTCCCACATTTCAATAACATTTCTTAATGCCTCTTTCCTTTAAACAAACCCTTCTGTAGCTCTTCTATAGATTGAAAATGAAGGCACAGTTCATATCTCTTGCTGAAATCCTTTTAAAAAGAGACCACTGATGGAATAGTTCTACACCTTGCTTTGCTAGAGTGAAAGAAAACCAATTTGCCTCTGAGATGAATCAAAATCAGATTTTAGAAAACCATCTCCATTTCACCCTCCCCCCTGAAAACCCTGATGACCTAGGCATAGTTGACTTCTCTTGCTCATTTTATATAAACTAAGATTTGAATGATAAGATCTTAGAAAACCAAAATCTGCCTCTGGCCTATCAATTTAAATCAATTAATTCATATCCAGATAGAAAACAAATGTAAAAAAGAATATCTCCCTTTGATTTGTTTGTTTATTTGTTTAAGGAGGAAGCAAATGGGGAAGAACTTCACTTGTGAGGAGGCAGAATGACATCTTAGGGAAATGAGGTTCTGTCCTTAGAAGGGGGATGTAAGCCATACTTTTGTAGAAATGAATGGAGGAAGACTTTTTGGAGAGACATTTTATCTCTTTATAAATAGGACAGAATATGTCTGTGCAGTGCCGCAGTCATTTCTGACAGTTCCCAGCAAATTGCAGTTTCTTTTCTTTCTTTTCACAAAATGTATCATTTATTTCTTATGTGAAAAATTATTTTTGAAATTGTCTTCGAAGAACAAGGACTGCATCTTTTCTGTAACATAAGATGATATTTTCAGTTGCTACTGAAGAAGGTACTTTCTATATATTGAGCCTCTAGGGTTCACTCAAGTTGCATTTCAAGCATTTTTTGCTGCCATCCAGATTAGACTTCAGCTTCTGAATCTGCTTCATTTTTTGGGTGTGAAAACATGAACAGATTAAATCCCAAGCTCTTCAGGAGAAAACTGAAATGTCCTGAGTCATCCAGTGAGAGTTGACAGTAGCTCCTCTTTTTAAAGTCTTATTACCTCTAGCTCTGAGCTTCAAAACTATAGCTGCTTTCAACTATGATGTCTCAGCTGACAAGGTCCAGAGCTGTGATCTTGTTAACAGAGGCCAGGGTGGAAGAAATCTCCCTTAGGCAGTCTGTCCTCTTTGAGGGAATCTGGCAAAATTGACGACTTCCTAATTTGTGGAAGGAGGATTTGTAAAGGATTAAAAATTCTTCAGCTTCCATTTAGCATCTGAATTTTGAATTCACAAGCTGTGTCATTCTCTCCATACCCACACGCAGGAGAGCCATGCTCTGTGTAATATACAAAAAATGTAAGAAAAGGTGTGTGTATATATATATATACACACACATACAAACTACTTCAGAACTCCAAATTAAAATTCATGTCTATAGCAGTGATGCTCATCGTTTCACTCAGTCCAGTTTTGCAGTCAGTTAAAAACCTTTTTAATTAGTAGCTATCAGCAATTTGGTGAGTAGGTTGCTGGAGTAGAGAAGGTTAATGCTGTATCTGTGGGGGGGAAGGGAGTCAACTTACTGCCATAGGAAGTAGAACATTTTTCTCGATTTGATGAAATTATGTTGGAGATAAATCCACTGTGTCTTGATATTGACATAATTGTGTTGCATATGCTGAAACAGCCCTCTGTAATGGGCTGATCCTGCGCATGTACCAAAGGGCAAGGATGGCCTGGTGTGGCTTGCCGAGATGCTCTGTCTATTCCCATGCCAGCAGCCCAGCCAGAAGGGGTGAATGGTTCCAGGGGTATTAGGAGGGGTGCCAAGATCAGTCAGGGCTGGCAGGTTTTACTGGGACAGTTGCAATATTGCCGTAATACATCTGCCTGGGCCTGGCTCTTGAGTAAGAAATGGAGAGTAAAAGTAATCCCCAAGGATACTGAAGTAGGTCATCTCCATCACTGACTGTGACCCAAATATCTCCCCTGCGAATGAAGCCTCATTTCACACCCTAGCCAAACAGTGTGAAGACAGAGCTGGAAACCCTTCCATTTCTCCTGTGTATGAACTTCTGGTTAAAGCCCAGATTGGTTGTTCAGACCACTGGCAGAGAGTGAAAGAGAGGAAAGATGTGGATGTAAGGAGGGTGTTTAGATCAATAACTAGGAGAGGCTATGTCACAAGATTAAGGCAGCTGTGCAGGCTTGTATGGCTATTTCCACTTGTGCTGTCCTCACACCTTCTCTGAGAGAAGATTTTTGTCCCAGACACAAGGACTGTATGCAGGATACATTGTAGTGCACCACACAACCATGGCTTCTGGCCAGGTGTCTGCTTGTGGGGACGTGCCAGTTTGCACCATGCCAGTGTGTGCCCTGCTTTTTTTGAGAAGGAATCCCAGGTGCACATGGGCGGGGAAGGAGCTGAGGTGCAGCAAGTATGCTGGTTGGGACGGCTATGGGACCAGGTCCACAAGGTGCACTGGGGAGTGAACCATCCCGTAGGCAACACAGAGCTTGAGGTTGTGCCAGGGGATCAGGGCTGCAAGTGCACCAGTGCCCAGGGAACACGGCTTTGAGGCAGCACTCTTATGGCTGCATGAATGGGGCTCCCAAGGCTATAATCTGTAATTGTGGGGTCTGGGCTCTGTTCAGGAAGTGTACAAAATATTATGGCTGCAGTAGGACATGGGATACATTTTCTGTGTCTTTGACCAAGAAGACAAAACTGGTGGTGTTGCACTAGAAAACACCATATAAAGCACTGAGAATCATGATAGTGTTTTAAACAAGATAACCAAGTCAATGGGCAGGCTGTTGGGTGCACCACCTGCACAACTAGCTTTGTATATAGCAAAATCAGAAGCTCTGTGCAAGAGTAAGCAGGGGAACTTAAGTTAACTTATGGTATGGAGGTGGACATTCGAGGTAAGTATATTAAAAACTTTTTACTGGTAAATGAAATATCAATGGAAAATGGCTTATGTCTCTATCCATGACTTCCAGACAGGCTTACATGGACATTAAATAAAACAGTGTGCTTTTTTGAAGTAAGGACAAGATGCTGTCAAGAATCATATATCTTTTAGTCAAAAGTGGTGTAAAATCTCACTGTCTCTAAGGAGAAAAGGGTTGTCTATGAAGGGAAATGGAAATATCTGTAGAAGAATTTTTGGTTCCAAGGGCTGCATGTTTAAAAAGCAAAATCCCATGAAACATTGCCAGGAGTGGCAGAGGAATGAGAGGCAATGCTTTAGAACAAAACAAAACAACAAATAAAGAAACAAGTAAGAGTTGTGTCTACCATGTGCTTAAGAACAATAGCGCTGAGTCAAAACCTGCTGGACTCAGTTGGGAATGCTGTGGTTTAGCTAGCCCAACTGAGCTGAACTGGAATGCTCTTTTTGTCTTTCAACAAGCCTGTAAAAGTTGGCAGAGATCTGATCAGCTGTTCAAGCCCTGCTGAACAGCCCTTGGAGTTCAGCTCTTATATCTGGTTAGGGGCCCAGCAGAAAAATTAAGGGTCAAGCAGGTTGTAGGCTTAGCTGATGTTTTGTTTGAGCGGTGTGCAGAATAAGATGGTTTTTCCTGCATGGAAGAAAAATGTTTGTTGCCTCAGAAAGATGTGTCCTTGTGCACTCTTCTTTTCTGAAGCAGAGGCTTGCTGTGTAAATAGAAACATGAGCAGTAGCTTGGGGAATTATTTCATGCTTGTGATGTTACACAGACAAGCTTAGCTCTTTGTCTAGGGGCGCATGTCCAAGTCAATTTAGGTCTGTCTAAGTTGGAGCTATCACAGTTTGGTCCTGCACCTTGCTCTCTCTCTCCTTGCCAGCACTGATATTTGTCTGATCTTGTCATGAGCCAGTTCAGGGAGCTAAACTGATTGAAAACTACTGCTTTTTCCTGCAGAGTTACTTTTTACCTGGTTTAACTCCCTGAACCAGCTCATGGCAGGGTCACAGCAAGGCCTAGTACTGGCATGCAAGAGCTAGCTGGAATTTGTTGCTGGGGTGAGAAGGAAAAGGCAAGACTTGGATGAGTCGAGCTCTTGGAGAACCTCAACCTACAGCAGTTTACCCTTCCTCCTGGTCCAGTGCATCCACCTATAGACCTCCAGTCCCCTTATGTATTTTATATCCAAGTTTATCTGGACTCTTTAACTGAAACTATTTTGTAGTTCATCAGCATACTGCTGAACATGTTTTCTCCTTCACAGTCAGACTGTGCTCAGAAAGGCTGGACTTTGCACTCAGCAGCATAATGTATCCACCTGGGTTTGTGAAATGCTATGGGTCCCAGCTTGGAAGACTTAAATCCCACCACCCCGATGGCTCCCACTCAGGTTAAGGTAACAAAGGCATTTAGAGAGGTAGAAAGACACCCTGCAGTGCAGCTGGGTTGATGCTAACTTAATTTGGGCATTCTTGTGAAGGCAAATGTGGTGGTGTCAATATCTCAGCCTCATCCTATGCTGGCCGGTCCTGAGGAAAGAAGGTCTCACTATTCCCAACCCCATGGACTTTCTTCTGTGCCCTCCACTTGGCTGTTTTGTAGCCTGACATATGCTACGCATTCAGTGACGGTGGAGGCAAGGCTGACAGAGGCATGGAGAGTGATTGCATGTGCTAAAAGTGCTTGTGGTGAATCTTAATAACATCACTGATCCTCTGGGCATAGGTAGGCTATGCAGTCACTTCCATTTTATGTAGATAAAGCTCAGTGTGGTAATGATTTGGTCCTGTCTTCTCCTTTAAGGGGTCCAGAAGCATCAATAAAAATGTGCACTTTGGGATTACTAGTGGGAAGCAGTGCTTCAGAGCACAGTCTCAAATGGCGTCCCCTGGGAACTTGCCTTACCAAACAATGCTGACTTCTTCAGTTCAAAGAAAGTCAAAGTATTTTCAAAATTTGGCACGTAAGTAATAGTTGTAGTTGCTGCAGAGATATTGAGCAATTGTAGCCAAGCGTGGGAAGTGGCCTGTGAAATTGTGAAAGGTGGGGAGAAGTCCCAAGAAACAATTTCTTTCCTAAGTGTGGGTTCTACATTTTGTGAAGGCCTGAGAGCCTGCCTGTAATTTCACCTTTTCTGACAGTTTGACTTCTATTTCTACTTGCTGACCATTGTCATTCTTTTAAGCCTCTGTCTCTCATCTGTTTGCCTTAGCAATTTCTGTTAACTCTAGCCCAACCTACATGTTTTAGCTGCTAATAGTTTCAGATGGAAGGACATGACCTTCCTTCCTTAATGTTTTCTCAGTGTTGCTTTGTTGCTGGGTATGGGATGCAGGAAATACTTTTTTTTTTTCCCCTCAGAATGAGGCTGTAGTTACCTGAGGGTTGAAAAAATGAATGTTGTAATTCAAGGCAACAGCACATAGCAGTGAAGAATGTAAATGGTGCTTTTTGCTCAGCCTGGTTTCTTGCAATCCCTTTTTCACCAGTAGCAGACAAATGACTATTCCAATAATTAAAAGGAATACACCTGGAGAATTAGCTGTTTAATGAATGCCCCAGAAGTTGAAACTTCAGCTCTCTCATTGTGCATTCCATCCCCACAGGCCTAAAATGCAGAAGCCAAATTCCGGTTTGGAGCTACTGTTTTCAGATGGCAGCATGAGCTCTGGTGCCAGCACCATTTAAAGAACATATTCTTCTTATATTAATTATCCTTTTCCAGTGCATACCTTAAAGTGACATTTAATGGGAGCAAGAATAGGGCAGAAATAAATGCTGAAATGTGATAGCATGCATTTTATGTGGATTATCCATGGTGAGAAGAGGAAGTAATGATCTGATAAGGGTTTCAAGTTCTAATATACCTGAAAAAAAGAGATAATAACTCCCACAATGGAGTTATCTATGGCTGTTCTTGGTCATATGGGAAATATGTAGCTTCTGTGCCCATGGGTGATAGGACAAAATCTGGAATAGCTGTACTCCTTTATGTATGAGTAAACTGGCTGTATTTCTCTCTTATTCAGAAGATATTAATCTTGCTTTTTAATCTTAGACTATAAGCAGTGCTGAATCTCAGAGAAAAGGGTTGAAAACCAGTAAGTTTCTTTTTCATGCTATACAGCTTTGGACACCCTTTTATGAATAAAATGACACGGCAAAGTGTGAAGTAACAAAGGCATTGTAAGCAGTGGCCAGCATGTGGAAAGTCAAGACTATCTACAGCTGAATAACGTTCTTATTAGAAATGAAGGACAAACAGGAGTATAATTGATTATTGCCTCTCTATGTGGCTTCAGAGATCACATAATCCGAAGTAAAAAATGGCATGCATGTGTTCCCTAAGATATTCTTCAGAATGGAGGGGCTATATATCAAAACCTTATTTCCTGGTAATGAATTTTAAATAAGTGCCCAGGGCATCAGGTCACTGATGTTTCCACTTTGCAAACTGGGTGGGCTATGAAAACCCCTAGAGCCCTCAAAGGCGCCTTAAAAAAGATCCCTAGCTTTAACTGACCAAACTTTTCAAGAAAAATACCTGAAACAATTAGGAGAATGAAAACCAGGAGGTCAGATTACTTGGCCCATGGCTGAGGATTTACATAAATAGGCCTAACCTTTGACTTGAAAATAAAAGGTAAGTACAGAGCCCTGACAGAACAGCAGGTCATTGGTATTTACTCTGTAAAGTACTGCCTCTGATGCTATGACAAAAATGCCAGGAATTCCACTGATCACTTTGTGCTGATAGGGCTCAAAGGTATGCAGCCAGCTAACAGAAACCCAGCCTACCTGACTGATCGAAACTGCATTACTCCCACGCATTTATAACCTGCAATCTGTGAGCGTGGGAAAGTGTGCAAGGCCTTAGACTAATTCCTGAGGAAAAAAAAAATGGAGAAAGTTGCTGTCTTTAACAATTTTTTGTGGTTTGGGCAACATATAATAAAATTAACAAAAAGTCTCCAAGTGAGTATCTTAAGACATTTTCTTCACTGTCCATACTGCTGTTCAAGAGACTCCAGAATTGCTGTTGCAGGTGCAGGCTCAGGCTGGTACCACATTCAGCATCGTGCAGATGTGGGACTTTGTCAAAGACAATCTGTGCTTACAAGCAGTCTTCAACTGTCAAAATGGTAACAAGCTATAGGAAGGCAGTACCCTGGCTCAATTTTTAACTGATGAAACTGTAGGAAGTAAACCTACAGGAGAAATTGTATGCTGTGTGTTTGTGTTACATTTTGTCGAGCAATGGCTCACAGGTCAGAGAGGGAAAGGTGAACCCCCAAATTTTTTTTTTCATTTTTATATCTAGCACCAGAACAAAAATGTTGTAGGTATTTGTTCCTTTCTACATGGATAGCAGACAAAAGAGTACCCCTGTGAAAGTGGAAACAATAAGTGCAAAGTTTTTATGTTCATGTTTTATAAAGAGAAATTCAGTTTCCTCTTCCAGCTTGAGACACAAGCACACATCAAGTATCCTGCAGGCTGTTTCAAACTTGTTTCTCTAATTAATCAAAAGTGATCCATTACAGAAAACCTGCAGGAATGTCAGAGATGGATGCTTCTGCTGTACTGTTTTTGATTTGCTTGTTGCAACAGAGGGGGAAGCTGTTAGTGCCTGTCTAGTAAATTATTGAAGGATGGTGTAAGAGGGCCTGCCGCCTTCCTCTTGAAGGGCCAGGAAGCCTGGGGCTAGCCAGCCCTGTGCTGCTTTCCCTGTCTGCTATACCACTGCAGGATTTTGGAGGGAGGTGGAGGAATACCCCACAGCTGGGGACTGATCAGGGGAGAAGATGGGATAGCCCCATGCCCTGAGCGCTGCCTGGCTGAGTCCTGTGGTTGGGAAGCCGGCCAGGCAGTGAAGAAGCAGGAGGAGCTAGTGTTCACTGGAGGATGGTCAAGTAGGGTGTCCTGGTGAGGAGTCAGATGTCGGTCCCCCTGTGCTTGGCGAGTTCGAGCACTGTGCAAGGAGAAGCCCGGCCCAGCGCCGCTCTCTGACCAGCATGGACCTCACAGGGTACAGCTGGGCATGTCTCCCTTCCCCCTCCCGCCAACAGGCATGAACCCAAGGTATAATTTTGAAGGGAAATGAAAAGCATTTGAAGGACATCCAGTCTCTGGAGGGTGACCTAGAGCCCCTTTGGTGTTAGTTCTGGTGTGGCCCTTTGCCAGGCTCAGCTGCCTCCTCCTATGACCCCCGCCTGCCCCAGGTCTTCCTGGGCAGAGCAGAGGCCAAGTGTCCCCTCCTCTGAGTCAATTCTGTGATTCCACCATAGGAAGTGTAGGCCAGTCTGCTTTTGCCTCCGTGTATAGTAGCACTGTGCTGTGCTGGCACTGTTTCACTGATGCACTGGAATCAGGGTCACCATGGCAGAGTCGTTACCTATGAAGTCCCGTACTGTACTACCAACTGCTTGATGTCTTGCATGCTGAGCTGTGGCTATCTGTCCTGCTCTGTCAGATTGAGTGCATCTGGCAGAAACAGATTTGTTATGTATAACTACAAGGTTAGCAGTAGCAAGGCTATCTCAGGGAATTGAGGGCAAGTTCGTAAACAAGCCATTTCCAAGAGGTGTGCAGTCCAGAACAGGGAGCTGCCACTGCTGATAACACTACTTTGCAAAATGATGTGAGTGAATCCCTGATTCAGGGTAAATAAGGAGTACTTCTGTCTTGCTTGGGCATGAGGAAAGCAGAGTTGGAGGCCTGGACAATTTCCCATGGCCTCTTTAGCTCAGTCTATAGACTAGGGCCAATGCCCCCTTTCCTCCTTGACCATGCTGTTTCCCAGGTTTTCTTCGCATGCATGATGTATGATGATGTCACCTCCTAACTTGAGCTGTAAGGTTGTGGGAGGACAGGATCAATCCTTGGGGGATGTCTGTGGACAAATTAATTTTGTCCATATTGTCATCTCACTCCTGATCTTCAGGTTCTTATCAACTACTTCTGAATCTCAGCAGTCTGTTAAGAGTGGCACCCTTTGTGGACTGGCTGTCCCTGCACAGTTTGCCCACAGACTGCTCTTGAGTACTGTCAGACTAAAATTTTGGGCAATGAGATTGATTTCGTGGAATAATGAGCTTTGTACCCCCTGCCTTGACCAGTTAAGCAGCACCCTTTGGCCGTACTCTTCTTCTGTTTCTCTTTTTATTAAAACGTCCTGTATGTAAACCATCTTACCCATTATACCACCAAAAACGTCTTCTTGCTTCCTGTGAAATGCCTAAGGGCAGTATTGAATTAATCCTTACATGATCTCTGATGGCAGAGGGCTTTTTATTAATGGCACTTTTGCCACTCTGTTCTTGCAAAACTACAGGAAAATACCTAGTATGAGAGGACTTTCAAAACACTGCACCACCATTTGATTCCTTCACATAATTACTTGCTTCTTTTTGGACCACTTATAAATGCAGCATTCACCCTGTCGTCCTATAATGGCTGGAAAGTTCATCCATGCAGTAGCTTTTTCTGCTGGCTCTGTACCTAATAGAGCAGTGCACCTCTCCAGCCCCTCTTTTAGCTTCTGCCTTGGAGAGAGAGCTAAACTTCGACTCCCTGTAAGAGGTGAATTGAATTTCTTTGGGGAGACCGTGTTGGGATTGGACTCTTTTACCTCTATTCCCTGCCTGCTGGTGCTTCTCTCCCTCCTGAAAAGTCATCTTCAGTACCTTCAGCCTGCTCCAACGTTGTTTTGTTCCCAGCCAATATGCTCTGTGCCTCTCTCCCCAGATAAAACCAAGAATTCAATACAATTTTAACCGCAAGGAGATTATTTTCTTCCCCAACTCTCTATTGTTTCAACATGTTATTTATTCCTCCATTCATCTGCTTCCTGTAGTGCCTAATTAGGGTAAAACCATCCCTGTAAATCCCAGATCAGTCCATCTTACCTTCTTTTGCCTATAGATTTTCCCTCAGACCTAGCAAGACTGCAACCGAGACCACAGGTTTGGGTACCTACATCCAGCTGGAAGTTAAGGTGTCCCTTTTTCTCGGGTTGGTTGCCTGTTCCTCTGCAGGTGCAGTGCTGTCCCCAGCTCCAGCAGAGGATTCCCTTGAGTGGTACCATCTGCCTGGGTTGCTCTTGCATATGCTTTCCAAGCATTGGTAAACTCTGGCCCAGCGGCATTATGGAGCTCAGGCTTGTTAGGTTAATTCCTACTGCACAGAAGAGCTATTTCATACATTCCCTGAGAGTTGGGAAACATAAACATTCAGAAACAAAACATTACTCAAAGTCGTAAGGAAGGAAGGCTGCATTTGTAAAAGCTTATGTGGAGAAGCCCATTTTCTCTCATGAAGAGCTCTCAGGCACCACATCAAGCTTGTCTTTTGCTAAAGGAGGCATCAGCTAAAACAGCAGCAGCCAGAAGGCTGTGATTTGTTTCATTTATTTTTAACTTACCCATTGAAATGCCTGACCAAAAAAAAAAAAAAAGAAAAAAAATCGCTTCCTTGGAGACCCCTTCAGCTCTGAGAAAGATACCTGCTTCAATCTAGAAACAGGCTTGTTCTGGGAACAGCCTGACCAAGCACTGCCCAGGGGGCTGTAGTTTGTTATTTATTTATTTATTTATAATTTTTGACCCTGAACACAGACATTTCTTTCAAAGGCTGCTGTCGTGGGTTGTTTTTTTGGGTTTTTGTTTTTTTGTTGCAGGGTTGTTTTTTTTTTTTGTTTTGGGGGTTTTTTGTTTTTTGGTTTTTTTTGGTTTTTTGTTTTTGTGAAGAGCTGAGCATGCTCCAGCTCATGGGAGCGGAGCGCAGCAAAAGCTGGGAGAGCTCGAGCGATGGCAGCCTGGGCTGCGTCAGTTGGCCGGTCACAAGGATGCCTGTCATGTGCTGCTGCTCAGACAAAGATCCCTTTCTTTCCATGCCTGGTGGGTTCTCCATCAATGAAAGGACCTTGTCCTACAAACAGAAATCAAACCTCTGTAATTGCAGTGTCACTGATAAAACAAGACTTCTTTACCAATTTGTACAAGCACTTTGACCTCTTGCCTTGGTACAACACACAGAATATTTTTCGTCTCTAGCTCTTTTCATGGTTTTGATGGAAATAGTGTAAGAAAGTTTATTTTGGGAGTATTTTTGATCTATCTCAAGCAAGAAGCTAAGCTTGTGAACTTATAGTCAAAACTGCTATGAATTGTCTGGAGTGATTGTTAGCTCTAAATAAAAATGATTTCAGGTTACAGTTTACTTTTTGTTTGGATTTAGAACTACTTTTGCATGAATAATTAGTGTTATGTGTTTTCAACAAAGATGAGAACAGAATTTCTGTTCCACACAGCTTCCATTCCTAAAAAAATGAAAAATTTACGTAAGAAGGCTGCAAAAAAAGAAGAGTAGTGCTGAATAGCATGGCTAAGCAGCTGTGTTATTTTTTTCTTCCCCCAATTGAATTATTGCTATAACTGTTCTTTCTAAGTTAAGAACTCACTGGGGGAAGGAAGAAAGTTTCTAGGTTTCAAAGCAGGAAAGTCTTTAACAAGAAGTTAATGTAGGATAATGAAGGGGTCAGGAAAACCGTAAGCACAAAGGGATTGTCCAGAAGACTGTGTAGAGATAAGAGTGTGAATAGATACTAAATAAGAGAAGAAACATGCAGCAACCATTTGAATTTTAACCTAGCTGTTCAGTGACAAATACGTACCGTATACATGGTGTATTATCCTGTGCACAGTAATCAGCAGCAGTAATGGTCATCGTCCCAAGTTATCAGAGAGAATAAAAATCTCTTGTTTGTACATGTGTTCTTCTTTAACGGGAAATATCTTATATGTGACAGGATTTAAAGACTACAAGATACATGGGAAGACAATACTGTTTAAAAACAAAACTGAACTGAAAATGAAGAGAAACAGGTATTTGCAGGTATACCTCCCACAAAAGGGAAGTGTATCAGAGAAATTAACTGGTCTAGCAGACCAGTTAGCTTTGCTGTTGCTTTTCAGTCAATAGGTCACTTCCCTGGGTTAGGGGTTGTGCTCTGCCAAACAGCAGGATTTTTTAGCTGGTCCTATATCAACGAGAAAATAATTCTCTGTTTCTACGGTGCCCTAGGTCATCAATAAAATAAGAAATTGTTATATTCTTCCATACTGCAAAATTGCTGCCTTTGCTATTCTTAGAACATTAGATTATTTTAAAAATAAATTAGATTTTTTTCAAATGTATTCAAAACTCACCTCAGCAACATATTTTTGCATGGGATTTTATAGAAGTTAGCTTCTGAATTGCATATGAGATGCTGCATACTAACTGTGCTGGTAGTTAATTCAGATTTAGTAACTAGAGTATGATTTTGTCAGTTAACTCCGTTTAGGGTCAGGCTGGGGCACTCTGAAGTATTATGGCCATAGAGACAATTTCATCATACAGAGGTAGGTACCTCTCTGATCTATGTAGTTGTATTTGCATTGATATCCCTAACAGTGAAATACCTGGCAGCTTTAAACACTGCATACAATGGACAAAAGTCAGCATTGGTAGCATTGAGTTCCAGGAATAAATCTGTATTGCTGCCATAAATTAAATGAATGATTAGCAACAAAAAATGCTATTTCCACTGCCAGTTTCTGGAGATTTTATTATTCCCTCACAGGACAAGAAGATACTATGGTCCTTCTTTCAGAGAGAAAAGAAATGGTTTTATGTGTGAAATGTCCTCACTTCTCAAGAAGTAAATATCACAGGCTAAAGCACCTAAACACGAAGGAAAATGACAACTCTCCCCTTTCCCTTTGCCCTTAGCAAAAACAAAATTTTGGCTAGCTAATGGTATTTTGTAGGAATTATGCCTGCTCAGTTATTTATTTTTATATTGCTGCAACTTTTTATCCTGATTCCTGCAGAAACAAGGCTTATGCAATCCTGCTGCGTATGCTTTTATTTCCGTCACTTCCACACCCCCAAAATCTTTTGAACTTATTGACAAATTTCAACCAATTGATCTCTCAAAGAAAATCAAGTTCATACAAGCTTTGTGAAAATAACCTGCCAGATAGTGCTCTCACAGAGGGGTAGGCTGCAGCACAAACAGGCACAATTTCAGACAGCATAGAACCAACTTGTAATAAGTGTTTATTTATAAATGCCTGTCCATGGGGAGCATTTCAGGGAAAGCTTGTTCCTTCTTTGATCTGAAGTCAATCGAGTCTGAGGCTTAGGTCTTTCAGGAGCCAGGCTTCATAGTACTGATCTCCACAGCACGTGGGGATAGTGCTTTGCAGTAATGATTTACTACCTTAATTGCATTTAAAGCAAATGTTTTTAAAAACCACTTAATTTTCCATTTCTTTTCCTTTTTTCCTTTTTTTTTTTTTTTTTTTTTTTTTCTGGTAAAGGACCAACAACTGCCCAATAGCCTCTCTCTTAAGACCAAGACTTTATGTTGTCCATCACCCTAGAATTCAACTCTTGACCTTTATCACTGTCACTTTTCCCCATGGATTCTCTGAGTTTAAAGTTACAAAATTGCCAAAAGAGATAACAGAGTGCAGAAGGCTGAAAAGTGGCTACGATGAACCTCCAGGGACAAAGTTTATCTGTTGGAGCATTTCCTGTGTGTACTTTGAAACCTCTCAATTTAACTTGATCAAAGCATTAGCCGAAAGGTTTCAGCTCCTTACTGAACAAACAAATTTACTGCTTATCATTGTTGCCACCTCAGTCTTTAATTTACTTTACTTAGTAAGCCAGTACATGTTAAATGAACAACCTGGTTATTACAAATGCTAGGTTCTGGTCTCAAAAATAGGCTACAGTTTGCCTGACATTAAATTACACAGCACATCACAGACCCTCTCCTTCCCCAGGATCCCCATGTAAAAGGAAGCTAAAGCCATATATAGCCAGTGTGGACAACAGTGGCCTCTTTGGGACCACTATATCCATCAGCATCTGTTGGATTTCTTTTTAATATCTTGGGCTTCCTCATTTCTTTTTCATTAACTTCCATAGGACATATGTCGAATGAGAAAATAAATGGTGGTGTTTTCAAAATGCATTAGTTAAGTCACATTAACATATTTCAAAGCACAGTTTAGTGCATATGGTTTAACAGATCATTTTAAACATCAGGGGTTTTGTCAACAAGTAGTAACTAATACTTTTTTTAATGTTCTGGTAGCTGGGATATTTTTTTTTTCCACAGAAAAATGTCTTTAGTTAAGTTAATAATAACAATAGTAAAAACTCTTGTGAGGTGTTGCATAAAAGAAGCATGGCCAGACAGCTTGGCTTGTAGAAGATAATGAGGTACAGTGGCTGCCTGTCTGTTTTTAAACCAAAACAGTTTGGTGAGTGTTTTTAAACCGTGTCTAAAATATTTTAATCGTTTTCCACTTATTTAAAACTACTGGCCCATATTTTCCAGCTTATGTGGCCTTCCTTATTCTCAGGGAAATTGAATCCAAAAGTTTTGATTTCCTTGGTAACTGTTGTTCATCAATAGCGTGTCCCCCTGGAATGAGATCCAGTGTGGTACTTGAGGTGAGGCTGCTTCTCTTTCAGGAGGCATCTGCAAGAGCAGGGATGAGTGTCACGTATTTGGTGACATTTGTCTTCAGTTCTTGAATGCTTTTCCTGTGTGACTGCAGAACCCATGAACTAAGAAGTTGCTTCTGTCCCTCCAGGGTGTATATTTCTAGGTCATAATGCAATTATTGAAATATCCTGGGTTAGAGAAAGTAATCAGTCAATAAACCAGCTTCCCAAACCAGCCTTCTTCCCAGAACAACACTAAAAGGGATCTTTACTTGATATAGGTAGATACAGATATAAACTATTCTTCAGCACTCCAAACTGTGGTTGCCTTTGTTGGCTGGCAGTTTCTTTCCTTCTTTCTAGCAAAAATAACTTCTTCAAACATTCTGCAAGTTCAGATATTAACCATAATCAGTTTTTATTCTACTTCTGTGCCATCACTCATCGAAAATGCAAAATGCTTAGACAATGTAAGTTTTGATGGAAATTTTCAAAAAAAGTGCAGTGACACGTTTCCTCTTAGAATTAATGGGACATGCGTGACGCATTCCTGCACAGCTTGGTAAATGTCACTCAGAGACTTCAGAGCATCTATGTAAGAAATGACAGGAAAGCCAGCCACATATGGCACTGTCTGCTGACACAGATCAACCTCCACACGCAATTCAACTAATAAATGTATCATGTCTTTTCCCATCATAACCACAGACTAGGGATAGTTGAGTTTAGGGTTTTGCTGGCTTGTAAAACTATTTCAAATCCACAAAATTCCTTCACAATTTGGATTTGCATAGATTATTTTCTTCCTCTGATGCTATTAACTTTATCAAGTTAAATGACTTATTTTTCCACTTAAATGAAGGCTGTGCTAGATGTAGAAAACTCCTTGCCTGAAAGATGAGGTAACACAAATGAATGTCCTGCATTTTTTGATTAGCTGTAATGAATTAACTGTAATTATTAAGATAATCCAAGATTTATCATTTTGCCACCCTGCTTTTAAATTTGTCAAAGGAAACCTTAGTGTAACTGCTTCTGCCACTTTCAAGAACAAATTTAGACAACAGAGCTGGGTGGGAAATGCTCCCATGCTGTTCTGGGATGAAGCAGATCTCTAGAAGTATTCTCCAAATAGGGAAAAGAGCAAGTTTGTTCTGGGCTAGGTGGTAGCCTGGTGCTCGTGCTTCACACTGGGGCTATTGGAGAAATACGTTCAAACCCTTCTTTGGCTTGAGCTGGATTTCTCATATGCCAGGAGGGATTCCCCTGACACCAGTCCATCAGCTGCTTTGTGATGGGTCTCCTTAAATATCTCTGGCCATATAAGTTGCTTGCGCTTCTCTAAGAGATGTTGACTGTGCGGGTGTGGGTTTGAGCACTCCTCTGGGATGAGGGAGACTCAGATGCATGCTCCTCCTCCAAGTGTTTTTTATTTATAAAAAGTGGAAACTACTCCACTGGGTGGGTTTGGAGAAGATGTCTTCTCCTTTCCATCAAACAATACGGGTCAGGAGCACACCTAGTCCTGGAACTGAAACCCCTAGTCCAACTCCAGCAGAGTAGATATGTTGGCTTCTGGAGCAACAGAAGCTGTTATTTTTACTGAAAAATTCACTTTAACAGCTATATTTCCCTAAGAACCTCTGTTTTAAACAAGTCAGCATTTTGTGACAAAAATTATTTTGTAGAGATTTCCATAGCAGCTCTAGAGAATAGGAGGTAGAAGGACTGGTTCCTTGGACTGCTCTGTGGGCTTGGACCTTCTCACTCAGTCTTCATCCCTGTGGCTCCTTTTCTCAGCCCAGCTGCTCTTGGCACAAATAACCACAGAAAACCACAGCTGATGCTGTCTGGAGCATGCTGCTAATTGCTGCAAATGCACCTGCAGGTATTTCTGGCTGTGCTGAAGCAGCCACATAATTCAAGGCCCTTAAATGAGTAGGGCTGCATGGAGGGCCGCAGTCCAGAAGTGATGTATCCTACATGGGAACTCTTACACTGTTTGTGGGTATTTTTTAAAGCAGAATGGAGACAAGATGTTTTAAATCCCCCATAAAGGAGTGGCCATTGGCTGCTCAGCTGTGCTGGAAGTCCTGTCTCAATGGCAGTCTGGTTAGACGGCTGGGAAGTAGAGAAACCCTGCAGACCCTTGGCTGCTAATGTAGCGGGAGCCAGAATTTGGGGGCCTCCCATGGTCATCAGTCCTCCTCTGCTGAACGGATATTAGTCACACTTTTCTAGACAGTTTTATGGGTAGGTAGAGACAAAAGAGAAAATAGATGATGAAAAAAATCTGGTTATTTTTGTGATAAGGCCACCTGCTAATTTCTTCTTGGGATGGTGGCCTCATTGTGGGTACTGCTCTTTTTCTCTACAGACAGCCAATGTTTTAGATGTCTGCAATTTTCCAATGATGAGTTATATTAAATTCAGGCACTAGTTTTAGTTTTAAAAAATTAATCTTTGCAAAGCCTCTATGTCAGGAAAACTGCTGTCCGTTAGTAGGAAATTATTCAGAAAAAGGAAGACGATTTGCTTATTTATGTAAGAAACTGCTGTATAATTAAGTACAGATATAGGTCAGTAAAATAAGTTCTTTGATCTATTGCTACAAGGAATCAGTGTAAATACGTTTCCTGATAAAAGTCACTACTGCGTAATTGCATTTTACAAACTGCGTAGTGTGCTATTACTCAGGAAATGTGTTTACTGATATGCATATCTCCACTCAGCCTCATGGCTGAAAGGTTTGCTTTTTCTGATATTTATAGTTCTTGCACATTTTCAAATAAGGCGATTAAACTTGTGAAGGGATGGAAAGGAGTATAAATAAGGAAAATTGATTCTAGGGCATACAAAGCCACTATTGAAATAGAGACCAGTTGATTGTTTTTAAACAAATGTAGGTTAGTGGCATTTGAGATTAAACTGCAAGACAAATATTAAGAGGGATTAATTTATACTGTCAATTCTGACTGTTCAGGGCTTCATCCTTTTGTTAGAATAAATGAGAGTATGACTCGATCACAGCTGTAAAAAGGCTTGCTCTTCATGGAATTTTGTCCTATTTTAGGGAGAATAATACTTGCTGTAGAAATTGAGCCCCTCCAGAGCTTGCACAAGAGCTGCCAACTGAATGCCAGTGGCATTGAATGCTCACTAGTTGCTCACCTAAGGGTTGACTTGTCCTGGGCTTTGGTGGGATTGCTGACATAGGAAGATGGAAATCAATATAGTGTTGTTATAACTCCAGACATGATTCCCTATTTATGAGGGATGCTGCCATAATAATGAAGGATATCCAGCTAATTCTTTTCAAATTTGGGTTTTAATCACTGTGAACCTACCTAAGCAATGCCTGTTGGATAGAAGTTGTTCAGGTAGGCAGGACTGAGCTCATTAAGCATTGTCTCAGCATGAAAATATGTCTACATTAGATATTAGTCTATAAAATATAAGTCTATAAAATATTAGTCTACAGGTTTAAGTGAAGCCATCTCATCATATTTTAATCTGGGGGATATGGAAAGACAATTGTCTAGTTAAAAACAAGAGGGGCAGAAAAGTGGTTGCATTTGTACTTCTTTGTTTTGAACAGCACATTGTTGAACTATCAGAAGCAGAAAACTGGTGCAGGATAGGAAGGGAGCCCTCACAGAGCAGGAGTGCATCTCTGCACTCCGGTTACAGAGGCTGTGATTTGACTGGTTGTGGGCTGCTGAAAAATCCCACTTCGCCGAGGCGTGGTGTTCCTAACAGGGTAAACAGCCCCTTTCAGGCTGGAGTAGGACACCCACTATTCTTGTGGTCTGTAGTAGGCAACAGAGGAAAAAACAGTGGGTCGTTCCTGAGAGAGAGGATGTGGTTCTGGGTTCGTGGTGAGGGTGGGAGGCAATTCCCGCATCCTGCCTTATCTTTGGTTTCTGGAGCCAAGTATGTTGCTCTGTACGTCATGTTTTCGTTGATAGAAAAAACTATTTGTACAGCTCTGTTCTCTGCAACAGTTTCAGGACAAGGCCTTCCTGGGGGAGCCTAGGGAAAGCCCTTGCTTTTTCTTATGGGAGGTACAATATGCAGTCATGTGCAGGGCAGCCTGAAACTAAAATGAAATTGAAACCAAATTCGTCTTTGCCTGGTTGCTTTGGAGGAGCAGTGGGAGCCATCGCATGTTCTCTGTGTTCAATATATGGGGAAAGAGGTGCTGCAGTGTGGTTGGAGCCCTGCTTTGGGTGTCCATCAGAGGCCCCAGTGCTGCCTTAGGGAGCAGTCATGGTCTAAAGGTCCAGTGGGCCTGGGCTGAGTCAGAGTTATGGTGCTCAGCGTACAAGTGGCACCATTCCTTTTTTGTAATGTTTGGTGCAAAAGTAGTCTGTGGTTTACAGGTAAGTCAACTACAGACCAGAAAAAAAATGGTTAGGAATGAGAAGAGCTTCCATCTTGATCTTCTTGCTTTTACTGGAATGGAGTGGTGTGCTTTAACAGGGTGGTAGGGTGTCCTCTGATGATGGAAAACTCCATAGGAGGCAACATATTCCAGGGGATGGTCATGCTCTGGTTTGGGATTTAGGTGAGCCTTGTGCTTTTCCATGACTTGACTGCTCCTGACCTTTCTCCTCAAGGTATCTCCCTTCACATCTCTGGAAACCAGTACCCTTGTGTGAGTGTGAAATGGGGACAGTAATACTTGCCTTTCTTCCTAACTCACTTTGCGATCTACTAGTGGAAAGCATTTGGTGGGACAGTCTAAGTATCTGATGGTAGTTCAGGTTATGATCAGGTTCTGCAAAGCTAGAAATTGTGGTTGCTGATGTTGTCTTTGGTGTGTTTATAGCTCCCAGAGTGTGCAGAAAAAGACCTTCTCTCCTGTTGATGTTTAGAGGTATGTAGGATTGGCGCTGCCATAGCTGTTAGGAGAATAGTTTTCTTTTTAACCCTCTGCATCTTTTTTTACTTTTAAAATATCTTAGAATATTGAATAGGAGAGGGGGAAAGAAACCTATAAAAGAGTGCACTAAGAATATATTTTAAGCAGATGCCAGGAAACGACAATGTTCAGGTTGCACACAGAGTCTGAATTTGGCTCCCTTGTGACAGTACAGTCTCTAATTACATGAACAAATATCATTTTCGAAGTCATATGATATAAAAAAATGGACTATTTAAAACCTTAGACAAACATGAAAGTCCCACCAATTATGTTACACTTACACTGCTTTATTGTCAGAGTGGCCCTCTTTATTTTTATTTTCTTGTGGGTATGATACTCATTTTCTACCAGAGTTCATTGACAGTACAGGGGGTCTGCAAGTGAGTGCAAATGTTCCTGACTGCAGTACTTTCCTGAATGGGGATAGATGCAAAAAAATGTTGAAATACTTTCCTTATTCAGGTCCATGAAGATTGCTAGCAGGGGTCATAGCCAGAGATCAGAGACCCTTGGCTGGAAGGAGGATGTCCCCTTACCTATTAGAAGAGCAGGGCTTATCTTTTTCAGATTTCTGAAAGAGAAATCTGAAAAAGGGGGGTAGTCTGTCCCAGACAGAAAATTGTTTTCCTGATCTATGTGAGGCATCTAATCTAAGCCATCCTACTTAGGGAAGAGAAACTGGAAGAAAGGCTCTAGATACTACAAGATAAGACAACAGTCTCAGCTGTTGATAAGGTACCTGAAAAGCACAAAAAGGAATTAGGTATCTACTACAGACAGCTGCATCAGACTTCTCCTCCCTCTCCTCCCCAGCAGTATTACATGGAAGAATTCTTCCTTCTGCTTGAGCAGTTTTTCCAGTACTTAAAGGCATTAATGAAGGCTGAGACCTTTAAGTCCTCTTTTTTGCCTGTTCCTAATGGACTGTATGAACTCAGTCACATAGTTTCAGTTCCCCAAATTTCAATTTATTTGTCTGTAAGACAGCCTTCTGTTTTATATACCTCACACAGCTTTGTGAAGACAGACTTTATGTAAAGCCAACAATGGAACTGCTGGGGAAAAAGGTGGTGTAATCATGACGTATTATAGTTATTATCAGTTACCATTATAAGAATTGTACTTTAGCATGTGAGAAAGGGAAGAACGAAAGATGCTCATTAGCAGCTTCCTTCCTCAGGCTATGAGCTTCCACGGGCTCCTCTCTGATAAGCGTGTACACAGCTGCAGTCCCATGGCAGCCTAGGCTGATGTAACAGCTCTGCTGCAGTGCGGTCCCACCGTCTGTCCCCCACCCAGAGTCCCACTCCATCCCCTACATTGGCTCAGATGTTCTCCACTCCTTCGCAAAGCCATTTTGAGGTGTTAACCTGAAAGAAAACTACCTGTTACTTTTTTTTTGTGGGGATAGTTTCTACTGAGGAGTGCTCTGAAGCATGGCAGGACAGTGCCAGAGGGGCCCTGGAGGTGCTGCAGGAGAGAGACAGGGCTGTGGGGCAGATGTCAGGGCAGCAGAAGTGGCTACAGTGGCCAGCAGCCACTCTGACTGAGGCTGCCAAGGAGCCACAACCTTCCCCTCCAACCTAGAGTTTTCTTGTGTGGTGACAGCTGCTGCTGAGACTTTCTGGCTTACCATACAGCCCCACAAACACGAGTGTTACCCCAGCTGATGGGGAAGTGCCAGGGTGAAGAGGAGTCATGGGGAAAGAGGAGGACTGAGGATGCTATAAGATGGGACTACAATCAAGAACAAGTTCAAGAGAGAGAAATAAGAGTCATTATGGAGAAAATGTTGGATCATGGCTCAGTGGATCTCAAAAAGTTTACCAGACTGGGATTATTAGAAGTCTATCTAACAGTCTGAAAATACCACTTTCCCGTAGTAGAAGGTGCCTGGTTTGCTCACCTCTTAAACTGCAGGGAGTTTTGGTTCCTCCTCCCTGTCTCAGAAGGAATAAATTAGAATTAAAAAAGGTTCACAGAAGGGTGGCAAGCATGAGCGAATGTACAGAGCACGTCCTCTATGGGGAGAAGCTAAATAGAATAATCCAGTTTGAGTTTGGGAAAGAGAGACCTGGCAAGGTCAGAGAGGGGTTGTTGGTTTGCAGTGCTTTATGGGATCATGAATGACATGGTGAGTGGATAAGTAGAAAGTGAAAAGAAAGCAGTGATTCACTATTTCATGCTAAAAAAGGTGGTGGACACCCTGCAAAGTTATAAAGACAGAACAATTTAGGTTGAAAGGGACCCCTGGAGGTAATCTGGTCCAACCCTCTCTCCAGGCAGGGCCAGCTTAGTGTTGCCTGATTTTGAATACCTCCAAGGATGCAGATCCTACAACCTCTCTGAGCAACCTGTTCCAGTTATCAGAAAAAAGATTTTAAGATTTGAAGCAAATTAAAAAAGTGTTTTATGCATTGTATGGCCACTGAATGTGTTTAACTCATTACTTAGGATGATATGGGGTGGAAAGTCTGAACTGCTTCATAAAATGACCAGAATCCTAGAAGAAAACCACTTCCAGAGCTATTAAAACTGTGAGCACAATGTCTGGCTTGAGAACTCTGTAAGCGACAGATTGAGGAAAGGTGGGAACATACTGTGGGGGGAATCACCACAGTTTACTTGTCCTCTTCTCCCCCAAGGCACCTACTGTTGACCACTGTCACTGGTGAAGTACTGGCTTTGACCTGCCTTTGGTCCACCCAGAATGATGGTCCTTGGTCTGATCAGTGGGTACCTAAGACTGGCAACACATCAGGTAGGGTGAAAACGCATTGGAGCCCTTAATGCTGCCCTCAGTTTCACAGAAGGACAGCTGCCCAGGCAGGTTCAGACCTATTTTCATCAAGCATTAAAAGTTGGTTTCATAACACATATTTTTCTGTCAAACTTCATGAGTAAAACAGTGCAGGAAGATGTCGTGACTAACACGAAGCTTTTTATTCAGGCAGCAGATGAAGTGGGTTAGTTTTAGAAAGGAGTAGGAGTCAGAAGAACATTCAGCTTAAGCAGACAGACCAACCCTGGTTAAACTGAAGGGAAAAGCAGTGACACTGGGTCTTGTATATCTGATGTGAAAGACTAGGAATACAATACTGGATTTATTGTTCGGGTTATACATTATCCCAGAATACTGCAGTTTTATAGTGGTGACATCTGACCACTTGCTATGAAGACATAACTTGAAAGTGCCGCATGATAGGAAAGCTGTTCCTTTCTTGTTGCAATTATTTTTATTGACAAGCTTTCAGACACCGTGAAAGAGTCCACTGGTACACAGTGGCAAAATACCATGAACAGCCAGTCAGAGAAAGGTTGAAGGTATGAACAATAAAGCAAATGAATACCCTGCTGCCTCTCTGCACACATAGCTGCTTATTCAGCCTTCAAAAATAAGTAAATAAAATGGACAGATATTTGGATTCAGAGATAAGATGATCCCATACTGCAGGGACATCTCTCATTTTTTGCAGCCAACGTGCCACATATTGTGGGAGAGGTGGATGTGGGGAGAGCTTCTTTGTGCAGCATGTCATCTGCAACATAACCCCGTCACACTCACGTCAGACCCCTCCTTTCCCACTCATGAGTTGATAACCTCTTTGTTGCAGAAAAATTAATTGATTGCTTAGGAAAAAAGAATACATTCAGAAGGAATGCAATGTTTTATTTATAAGTTAGTTGTTGCTTTTCTTCCTGTAAAGTGCTTTCACTTCTGGAGGCTGGTTATTAAGGAGAGCAATGGTGTGATCACGGACTCTGGGCAAAATCTTTCTGGTGTCTTTGTCTTCTCACTTTAATTTGTGCTGTTCCCCATGCAGAGCTCAGCTGCAAAGGGAAACTCTGCACCAGCTGGGGTGGAGGCCTGGGCTTAGGATGGGACAGAGCAGGGGCTCTGCAGGGCAGAGGGCTCAGCAGGCAGGTACTGGGCAGGGGATGAGTCCAGGGACCTGTGATGAGCACAGTGCCTGGATCAGCAGCTCTGACTTGAGAGGCTTAGCGTACACAGGCGTGCTGTGGCCAGGACCCGGTGGATGGCCAGATGGACTGCGCTCAGCCAGGTGCCATCACAGCCACCAGCCGCATGAGATCACACAGTGTCTAAGCTTATGAGCAAAAAGATACCCTGCTTTCTCCTCCCCACACACCTGGGGAAAGGGAGAAATCATACTGTGTGTCTAGTGGGGCTCTGTCTCAGATGAGTGAATCTGGAGCCAGTGCCTAGCCTGGTGATGGGGAAGAAAGAGCAAGCCTGCTACCCAAGCTGGCACACAGCAGGGATTGGGAGACAGTGAACAAGCACATTATTTTCGTTTTGCAGCATGTATCTTACCCAAGCCTTTTTTTTTTTTTTTTTTTGGGGTCTCAGTAAGAACAAAAGGAATGGCAAAGCTTTTAGTAAGATCAGTTTCTCTAATGACTCACCAAGTGCTACAAAGTCAAAACAGGTTGCTTGTGCTTGAAAGGTATAAAACAACAATGTCATTTTTATGGTTACTGTACAAAACACTGCATATATGCACGCAAGGGAACATTTTAAAACCTCATATAGCTTTTTTTTTTTGCAGCTAGAGGCTCCTTTCTCCTGGTTTTTATTCATGTGTCATGCTTTGTATTAAGCGTTATTGCCTTAGCAATTAAGCTAATTTCCTCACTGCACTCTGCCAGTCAGGGTGTTGCTCTTTTTTATTCCTAAAAGAAAGGAGGAATTAAGTTGAGGTACCAGTGGCCCAAACCAGTTCTCTCTGCAGTCTACCGAAGTTCTCCCATTGGTGTTAGCAGGGGCAGCTAGTTCTGTGAGCATTGGGAAATGAGTATTAACTATGTCTCACATCCAAAAAAGACCTACAAGTCCATCAACCTTCTGTTACATAAAATTATTTTCAACAACAACAATACACCTACATTTCTGTAATGTCTTTCATTCCAAATGAAATTTCACCACCAAAGTGTTTCAGGAAAATGTGCCTTTTTTTTTTGTAGTTACACAAGATTTGACAAGAAAAATATCCCTTTCAGTGAAGTCTGACAGAAGAATGAAATTCCAAGGAAATAAAATATCTTGTAATGCAATTAGAGATTTTAACAAAAAACTTTTGAGAGAGATAAATACTCTCATTTCTTCAGAACAAGACAGCCATCTTAGGATTTTCCAGTAGTTTCTCAATCTCTCCCTTTTTTTTTTTTTTTTTTTTTTAAGGAATGGGAAGTATCCAGAAGTATTCAATCCCCTAGAGGATATAAAAGATCACATGCTATAAATAGTAGCATGTGATATTTCCTTGGGTGGAAAATAATTCTTATACATCACATTCCTTCTGCAAGTTAGGGTATGCCTCTGCTACAGCGCCTGGGTAGGTCCTGGGGTGGTTAATCCAGGCCAAGCTCCCACTTCCACAGCAGCACCTCTACCCAGGCCCCCACAGCTGGTGTGGAGCTCGTCCAGGCACGCTGGTGTGAGCTGCAGACAGAGGATGCTCTAGTCATTCCCAGACTGTTTCTGGAGCTGCCCAAAATGGACTCTGAAGGGAGCTTATCTCATAGCTCCCTTCAAGGAATAGCTCACATCCTTGGTTTGTCATTGTAAAAAGGTACGTTACAAAATTCCCGTTAGGACTTAGTAAGGGGTAATATATACTCTGTAGCTGAAATGGTCTTTTTCCTCCTATTCCTCCATGCTGGGGAGCTGTGCCAACCATTTACCTGGGGGACTTGTTCTTCTTACCATGCTGGTTACAGTGTGAGGATTGCTGTCTTGAGGGAGGATGGGGATGAAGTCCAAGTTTTAACCACACTCTTCCCTTGCACCACTTGCTTCACAAGAGCACCTCCCCACCCTGTGCTGTGACATGGGGAGGTGGTATAAGGACAGGCAGAGTTGCATCACTCCCATATAGATCTGTGGAGAAAGTCTTCTCTGGCTTTTTTTTCTACACTATTGCTCTGTGACCTGCATAAGCTGTCAGGAAAATGGGGGGAAAGAGTTAAATGCGATGGCTTATGGGAGTGCCTTCCCAGCTTGATGCAGGTATTTCCTGCCTGACAGCTCAAAAATGGTAATTCATAGAACAGGATGCACATTTCTTTCTGCTTTCTGCTCATTAAAAAGTCAGTGATGACAGACATGATCTCCAGGGTGGCTGCTTTGTGCCTCGCCATGGGTCTAACCTGCCTCCAAGTGAGAAGGCTTGGTGCTGGTGAGTACCAGGGCACATCTCTGGGGCCCAGCCACACACATTGCAGGGGAGAGAGGAAGAGGTCTTGGAGGGCTTTTTGACCCTCCAGTCCCTACTCCTGTTCACATTCTCACATGGTCACAGAAGCCCTCAACTAAAGCAGTCTTTGAGTTATGGGAGAAACATGCTGATCTACATCTTGTGTAATGCCACTGGATGGGGGACCTCCCCAGCAGGGAGGAGTTGTATAGGCAGGATGATGGAAAGGTGAGCTCACTGCCCACGGATGACTGACCCACACCCCAAACTGTCCCAGGACTGTCCCAGTAACTGCTCTAGGCTTGTGCAAAGATGGCTTGCGTGTCCTTCTCCAGGACTATTGAGCTGCTCTACTTCCTTGAGCTTTTAAATTTGGGTTTCCCCACAGCCAGACCTTTCTCAAGCTGCTTAGCTTTTTTTCCTAGTACACCCACATAATTACTCCAGCACAAAGAGTGGGCTTGTGAAGCAGCAGCATTTTAAAAAACCACAAACTCTGATCTCAAGGCAATCTTTCCCTCCCACTTCCTCCCCCTTCAAGCAGGGGTGTCAGCCGTGCTGTTTCTTTCAAACTTTCTCTGAGTCATCTCATCAGGCAGCTTGTAAATACTTGAATGCATCCATCAATGTCAAGTCAAAGTAAGTAAGTAGCAGCATATGCTGTGCAATGGAGTTTCCCTCATTCACATTTGTCTCTTTTTTGGAGGTGCAGGGAATTTAGGAGTGGTCCTATCTGCCTGTATCATCAACATACATATATAGATGTTGTCAAAGATGTCTCATCATGAGAACAAGACATAAGATATGAGATGAGCTTCTTACAGTTGAAAAAACATGCACTCTTCTGAAACTCCCACTCCTGTATGATCCAGAGTAGAATGCCTTCATGGAAGATGCTCCATTCTTTTCAAAGCTAAAAACTAGGAATTAGAGACTCTGAGGAGCTGCAGTACCAGTAGCTCTTTGAGAATGTACCATGGCTAAACATTTTGGACCAGCTGGTCACAGCCTTATGAACTGTTGCTAGAAAAATATCCTTTTGTATTACAAGGGTGTACTTTGCTGTGTCATCATTGCATACCAAAATCTAAAAAGCAGAATGTGATTCAGAGGGTGTATAGAACACAAACCGCCTCCTCAGAAGGCAAAAAAATCTCTGCTGAAGAGCAGTAATGCTCCCAAGTATGACTGATAAACCTGTGAGTTTCATCTTGAGCTAAATGGCAAGATATGGACCCTGCACCAAAGCTTTGCTCAGCGTTGGGCAAAATTCACTGGTTTGTCTGCTAGCAGGCTGGTTTATGGTAATGAAATCATTACAGTGGGAAGAAAGGAAAAGTCTTACAAAATTTCTGAGTTATTCGCTCCAGATAGCTTGGAAGGAAGGTCTGGTGTCATCATGATATTTGCCTAATAAATATGAAATGGTCAATTCAGGTGGACGAGTGTACTCTCAAATATGCATATGTGTGCAAATATGGTCCCCCCAACCCTCGACCCCAAATAGGTACGTTGTGTGTGACAATTACAGTGGGAGCCAGGAACTCAAGCTTAGTGCTACCTTATGGAGTAGTAGGGGAGAAACCAGCCGAGTGGGAAGAAGGCTCTTCTGCAAAATGTGAGAGAAGATGCCCTGAAAACTCTTCTTCCCCTCTGCTATAGCCCATGGTGAAAGCTTGGCAGAAGTGGTGCCGTAAGGGACATCTCATTCGTATCTGTATGCTTTTAAAACATAAGACATTGGGATCTCTCGCTGGCTTCAGTGGCCTGCCAGAGTAAGATACTGGTCAAGGTGAGTATGGATGGTAGTACTGATCTGTAAGCAGTTTTTCTCTACCATGACCAAGGGACATTTCAAGCATTGCTCTTCCCTCTTGTTTCTGAGGGAGTGCAAGTTGAGAATGAGGAAAATTGTACAGCAAAAATGCTTTCCATCTCACTCCTTTATTTACTTTTTTTTTGTGATTTCCTTCCACTCCCAGGTGAAGGAATGTAGGCTGTTTGAAGAGCTGATCTGCTGGGGTGGGGCATTAACTTAATTTGAAGCATTGCTGAATATTTAGTCATGTTCCGTAGGAGTATTAGAATCATAAAATTCTTGGATTCCTAGCAAACTGTGCACGTGCACACAATCTCCAGAAAGAGAAGTGTTTAAAAACAAGGCTCTCTACACAATTCTAAAGTAATTTAAATATGAGATATATATATATATAATTCAAGTTAAAAACATCTTGCAGTACTACATTACTGACAGCTTAAAGTCAGACACCAAATGTGATAGCATAGATCTGTAAGCTGCTTAAGGGAAAAATTGCTAACGTATAAATCTGATTTTAAAATAAAGAGAGCACAGAGGAAGGTTTGAGTTAATTTAAATAGGAGCATGTAATTTATAAACAGGAGTCTCTTCGCAGTGGTCAAATTGGTCAACCAACGGTGGTTTAGGAAGGTAGCTCTCTTATTGTCAAATACATTAGCTCGTGCTGTGGCACGTTGAACCTTTGTTTTGTGACTGAAGTCTTCAAATTAGGATGCTTTCCTAAGTCTGCTAATGGCTATAGCTGGGTGAGAACCAAGTTTCTCTTCCCTCAAAGATTTTGTGATTTCAAAAAAAAATTGGACAAGGATGAACGTGAGAGCATAACTATTTCATTCAATGCTTACAGTAGTGTTTGCAGTATGGAATCACTTCATCTCCCGTTTTCAGGTACCATGAAAATATAATGTCTTTCCACTGTTCAGCCATGAAGTGCCTGTCACTGCAGTGCTGATGAGACACTGATGGACAAGATCTTGGAGGCTTGTGAAGGCTGGTGTTAGCTTTCTGTGCCATCCAGTCCACATACTCCCAGATGGAGATTGCCAAGGGAAAATTCACTTAATTTTTCTCAGAGTAATAGATGTACATGTCTTTTTAGAAAAGCATGACTACCTGATTAGGTGATGGCTTTATAAATGGGCCCATTACTGATCCTTCAGGCTCAGACTAGAAATCAAAGTCACATGATGTATATTGGAGTGATGTGCAACCAGAACTGGACCCATCATTTTCAAAGCAGGTCCACTAATGGTTCACAAATACTAGCTTCTGGCTCTTTCAGCACCAGACTTCAGAGGAAGGCAGAAATTGTTTGTAAGGTACAAATATTTGTATGGTGAATATACCTTCAGTGTGTGAAAAATGAGCTCAAAGCTGATGCTGGATAACAAATCTGGAACTGACTGATTTATCCAACTTCCATGTATAGTATTCCGGCTGCAGCTCCAGAGCCATAGTCAATGATATTTAGTCATCTAACTACTTCCTTGATAGGCATAATGAAGTAATTAGCTGTCTAAGCACTATCAGATATACTTGCCTATATGTGCCCACAAAACTGCTCCTTTGAAAGTCTAAATACAAACCTGGAGGTGACTTCAGGCCTTAACAGTGTTCACAATCAAAATGAAGCAAAGACAGCTGCTGTGTCAAAACTTCCCCTGACTTCCATTGTCAAAGGCAAATTGGCTTGCAGGTCTTAATGATCATTACCCAATTCCTAGTCATTCACAGTGGTTGAAACGCAGCTCTCCCACAAAGCCATGCAAGCATCATTCACTCTTACATACCATGTTGGCTTCAGCACGGAGGTACATCTCATGCCCTGACTTATCTTTGTACATGTTGTCTATGAATAATTCAGGACATCTCCAGACAAGTTTACTGTTTCATTCCAAGTGAATAAGCACCAGTAACAAATCTGATGTGAAACTGTAGCAACAGACTTCATAGCTAGTGTAAAGCAAGAAAGGTTTCCATGGACACCCTTTTGCTCTGATAGGCGGTTTTAAGAGAGAAATACAGTATTAGTGTAGCGGGTTAAGGACATAAGAGAAGACAGGCTGTTCCAGAAAGTAGCATACATCAATTGTGTTCAACTGGTCAGTCAGGCAGGCATATTTAATGAGTGTCGGAGGCAGTTAGCAGTATAAAAGTTACACAGTATGCCAATCCTTACAGTCCTGGGCTGGTCTGAGCTTTGCTGGTGTTCTGCGCCAATTAATCGCTATTGGTGTGATGATTTGTAAAACTCCTCCTGTCACATGCACTGCACTCCTGACATTGCAGGTGTGCCAGCTGCTCGGAGCTCAGGTACAAAGTCATGTTTGGCAGGACATGGACACACAGAGGTAGACCTCTACATACATACATCCTTTGGGAGTGGAGATGTTTCATTATAATTTTACATTGTTGCTGGGTATTGATAGTTTGCTGACCTTTAATTTTTTTTTTTTTTAGCCAGAAATTGTACCAACCAGATCAGATGCTTTTGTTTGAAACAAGCAGAAGTTTTGTGACAATGTGTTTGGCAAGGATAACACTCAGCAGATTTCAAGGTCATTTTGACAGGAAACTTTAATATACGTTGTCAGTGCTATAAGGAGAAAGAATATCCTCCTATTAACATGTATCTAGATTTTCTCCTTGATTGTTTGGTTAATGATCCCAGCCTTGTTAGCTGCTATCAGGGAAGATCCAGCAGCTAGAGAACTGAGATGAAGACGATGAAGAATCATGGATTTCTAAATTAGAAAAGTTCAAAGGTAGAAAGAGGTAATAAGGAAATGAAAAAAAGAAAATCTTTGTGATCATCATCCAAACTCTAGGGGGAAATAAAGAAATCTGCTGTGGATAGAAGGTACTCTCCATTCAGCCCTTCAGGTCAAAGGGTTTTCTGAAGTTTCCTTCTTTCAAGAGAGAAAATAAAATGAGCATGGGTTTAGGAATATGGGGGAAAGCCCTAAATGTGGGGTGGAAATGGGAATATTTGGAAAGGTTGTGGTATGTGGGTCCTTGTTGGCCTTAATCAGTGGGAGGGGAATGTGGTCTGGGCAGCATGACTTTACCCTGTCAAAACCTCTTATACCTAAATTACTTGAATATTCCTCTTAAGCTTGTCCCTTGTACTATCTGAGTAGCCAAAAGCTGGGCCAGCTTTATAGGTGGATTTGTGAATTTGTTGGGGTTCAGGGTTTGAACTTTTAAAATCTTTTATTCTCATGTTTTTAAGCACAGGTTGTTTCTTCTTTCCACTGTTCTCTGCAAGTTCTCTGGGCAGGGATTGCCTCCTGCTATATTAATATATCCTCCCTGCTATGATGAGTCCTGCTCTGGGGCAGGGGTGCCTCTCTTGCACAAATCTCATCTAACTTCTTATTTTTACAACCAGCTTCTAAAGGTCTTGGTTGTCTTTTATCTGTTATTTAGGTAAATAATCTACAGCAAAGAAACCTATAAGTCTTTCCAGTTATCTGCCAAACTAACTGCAAAAAGACTCATTAATTTCTTTTGGGCAATTATTACGTAGTGAATAATGCAGTAAGTCAGTACAAGCTCCTGTATAATGTTTTCTTGCTTTATGGATTGTTTCCTAGCATGCCTGCAGCAGAGCTGTTTACGTTGTTTTCACTTTGTAATTTTGTGCATGAAGAACTACAATAAACATAATTAAAACCAAATTTCCCTAACTCTCCTCATATTTTTCTTCTCATGACTCTTCTCTTAATCTTCTTCATTCTCTTGTTTCCTTTCTCTCAAACTTTTTCTTTACTTTCCCTGCTTTGTTTTCTGCTTCCTCTCCCTTCCCAGTTCTTTTCTGCCTTTTTTTCATATTCCATGTGTTTTCAGAGACCTCAAAGGGCCTACACTTAGCATAAGCTGGGGTTTCTAGAGATGACAAGTCTGTGGGCAGAAGCCAATAAGATTTGAAGCTGAAACACAATCATAAAAAAGATCTACAAACTCTTGCAAAACTGGCTTGTATAGACTCATACCTGTGAATGACATATGTGCAGACTGTCTGCATTGCTTGTATTTTCCATTTAAGGTGATCAAATGTCATCTTTCCACCATTCATCCACCTGTCTTTTTTTTGTATCGATCAGTACTTTTCTTTTTAAGGAGAAAGTTGTTATGATATGGAAAGCAGAGCTGGAATTGGTTCCCTGAAATGTTCTTTCTGCATCTGGGTTTGTGAATGGAGCCCTCTGTTAGCGGTCTGGACTTTGGGGCTCTCCAGGCTTTGCTGCTGGGTGACCATGGGTAAATCAGTTCATCTTTGGTCTTCTGCTTTCCCGTCTGCAAATGGAAATGTTAACTTATTTGTAAATTACTTGGAGACTACAGATGACAAAGGTCTTCACAGTAAAATTTCTTTCTTCTTTTATTTATGCTGAGAAAACAGCAAACGGTTCTTGATGGGCATTCAGTCCTTGCATGCAGAGCAGATGAAGGGTGACCACTGTGGTGAGAGAGGTGAAGAGTTTTCCTTAAGATTTAGCAGTTCATTTGAACAATGTGCAGAAGCTGATGAGCATTACCCAGTGGGTTTTTTTTGAATTGCTTCTTTCTCTGTGTCTTACGAAATGCCATCATATCTCATTATGCAGTTTCTGCTCACTAAGTGGGAATAATTGGCTGTTGGAATGACACTGCCTTAGATAGGCACTGTCCATGATGTTATGACAGAATGTGTATCCCTTTGCTAGAAAGAGATGACATCCTGATGGTGCTTAACACCAATATCACTTTCCATTTTGCTATCTTTCTAAAGTGTCCCTGTAGCACTAGCTCAGAAATTTTGTTTGACCACTGGTAAAGACTATAGGATTTGGCTTTTAACGAAGACGATAAAAATTTCACCGTGCCGTCTTTCAGAAACATCATATTTGCAGTTTCAGGAGAATGGTCCTGCTCAGCACAGGTTTTATCCTCATGAATCCTGTTCTGACAGACCAAATGAAACATAGATTAATGCTGTTATGCTAAAATGCTCTCTCATGCACCTTTGTTCACTTTGCACTAAAAAAAAATTATCCCAAGTTGTAGAATGGGATCATACTTTGTTCTTATAACTGCATAGCTTCCAAGTTGCTTTTGATATTATTTACCAAAGAAAGAAAGATTAGTGTGTGTGTGTGTCTGCCCCGCCACCATGCTCGCTACTATTACAGAATATCCCAAATGAAGAAAGAAATCTAACATCCAGAAATTCTCAAAAGCCATCTAGGCACTTAGTAGCTACAGAGGGGAAAGTGTTAGCCTGTCATAAGCTAAGAAGAAAAGGCAGCTGTTCTTAGGCTGCCTGTAGCAGGCAACTGGGAGCAGCATGGGCAGAAGCAGTCATACGCAAAAGATTCCATTCCTGGTGCACTGCAGTTCCTGACACTGAGCATCAACTTTTCCTTCCTTCGAAAGGCAAGCAAGCAGACCAAAGGGTATGATATCTGTGATAGAGGAGAGTGAGATTTTATGATCAATTAATAGAGTAGGTCACAGAGGAAGCTTGTTCTTTTGTCCGTGTACTCAGGCAGTGCTGGAGGGCCTTTGTAAATGTACACGTACCTGAGTGGTCCCATTTGGAGAAAGGGGCATGGTTTTTCAACAGGCTGTGCATGACCATGTGTAGATGAGGACGGTCAGAGAAAGCAATATGCAACCCACTGGAACATATCTCTTTTTCTTTATGGTGGTGTCCAGTGGAATACAACCTCGGAAAGGAAATTTTTAAGTCCAATGGTCCACTTAAATAGCATTTTCCTGGATATTTTCCCAAATGATTAATTTGGTCAAGACAGTCAGCCTCTCTTCTGCTCGTCGATACATTCAGTTTTAGGTACCGAGTCATTACTAGGTACAGCTTAGCCTGATTGCCTATCAGAGGGGTATGATGAAGATGAATTCACTATTGGGTCTTTCAGACAAAACTACAAAAAGGACTTGGAAAGTACCTAGACAGCTGGGAGAATTAAATCCTGTGTTTGCCGGCAGCTGAAATGGGCCCACTTACAGGAATTACCACTAAAAGATACCTTGCTTTTTCAAGTCCAGAATATCTGCACTTGTAAATTACGTGGTACAGGTGGCTCAGTGTAAATACAGATGCCACTGTTTTTTTAATGCTATAGGCATTTAAAGACTCCCATAATACCAAATACAGCAGCCATCTTCACCTGACAAATTTTTCTACCCACTTAGTTGGAAGGATCCTTGCTCACTAGAAGGGAAGAGATAGGGCTCAGTTCAGACTGTGGAAATCAGCAGACAGACTTCCCTTAACTTTGCTGGCTCAGGCCCCTGGGGACAATGTACATGTGGGTTTTAACATGGACATTTCTCATACATCTCCAATCCAAACCGGGGGTCTTGGCTGCAAGGCAGCCTACAGGGGTGACCCAGGTTTGATCTGACACCGCACCAAGGGCAAGGCAGCTCTCTGTTTCCATTTTAATTGTGTCACTGTTGAGCCAGAGCTCACGTCTGCTTCCTCTCTCACACCACAAAGGGAAAATGTGTGCCAAAATGCTTCCTGTTTTTCACTGCCAGCTGAGTCGTGTGCTTGGGGTGAAGCTCGTTAAGGCAGTGTGTGGCATTAAAAAACGGTGGCCTCCAATATTGGAAACAATCATGTTTCAGCATCCTATTCCTGAGTGGATTCAAGTGGAAATCAGGCTGCAGAGCACAATCAGTCCAGAAACAAAAACTGAAAGAGGGAAGGTAGTCACATTTAGTGATCTGAACAAACCAGGGAAAGTAGGCATGTATTCCATATAGGCAGTGTAATTGTTCTTTGCTTCAGACAAAGTAGGAAAAAGAGCCTGATAGGAACACCTAATGGTAGGAAATTGCTTCAGTCAGAGGGGTTTGTCTTCTTTCCCGTAGTATGAAGGGGTTGTCCATTTTGGCAACCCTTTTCTGGCTGATAGTGCCAACATGTATTATAAAAACATTACACTGTTAACTAACCTTCTAAGAAAGAAACCATTTCCTGACAAAAGCACACATTTGTGTCCTTACACACTTTTCTGTACTGTATTTTCTTCAGCTGTGATGTTTCTCCCTCTCTCTTTCTCAGCTACCTTTTCCTAAGCTCTTTCAGCCTAAATTGTCTGAATAATTGCTGGTCATTTTGTCATATAAGGGCTTATTTTTCTCCCAGAGCAGGTTACAGAGCTGTTATGTCTAACTCCAATCTCACACGTGGAATACAAGACAAAGAAAAGCTGTTTAGTGTTTCAATCTCTCACACTTCTTGGTGGCTAAAACAAGATTTCATAATAATGTTTATGTTTAGAATTTCTGCAGTAATAAGCAGATCAGTATCAGTGTATATGTAGTAAGTTTAAAGAGCTGTTAATAGACAGTTGGATGGCTCAGGAATTTAAAACCTTCATTACTATGTCATCAGTTCAAAGTCAACTCAGTTTACCAGGGATCCCTGATAGCATCAGTATATCCTTCGCAGATGAAGCAGGTATACTTGTCCAAACTTGGAATTGCAATTCCACAGAAAATTCAGAAATTGAAAATTTTTCATTCTAAACTTTCCTACAAAACAGCATTTTTAAAAAATCAGAGTAATGGTCTTTGGTCTACAAGCACTGCTGTGTTTTAAAGGGAACATCTAAAAATGCCTATCTGTGGGAAAGTTTGAAAAATAATAAATGTGGAGACAATTTTTGTTAATGTGTTTTGAATGTCCTTCTGGCTTTGTTTGTATACAAATTCTTTAGGATGAAGGGAAGGGGAAGAACTGGTTACCCGGAATATTCCATTTAGGTTTTCCTAATAATTTGTTAGTGATCTTGTGGCCATTTTCCACAGCCACCAGTTATGATCTTGCAAAAAGGACTATAACAATCAAGCAAGGAAGGAAGGAGTGAAGGAATGAAGGAGAAAAAGAAAGAAAGAGGAAAAGAAAGAAGGAAGAATAAAGATATAACACAGTGTTTCTTTAACAGTGTAAATAAAACATGGTAACTCTGTTACAGACTGCTTTTCCCCTGCAAATGCTCCATGACGAGACAGCACATCTTTAAAAATACATAGTTGTACGTTTTAGATATTTTCCTGACAAGTCTCACCAAGCAAGGCCAGAGGGCTGAAATGTAACTTAGCATTTCTCTTCCCATTTCCACCATCATCAGGAGAAGCCAAAAGTTATCTACAAGTGATCGGTTTCTGCCTTCCAAAGCCAAGTGAGGAGTCCAGAGATGCTGATTCTTTTCTTGTCTGAGAAAAGTCACTCTGCATTTATTTGTATTGCTCTCCCGAGGGAGGATTTTCTTAATGAATTGGATTCTGGTGGTGAGAATGGATAAGGGTGAGGTAAGTCCAGTTTTCAGCTGGTGAAGTGCTTGGGACAGTGGTTGTATTTACCTCTATATTAAATAAGAAGAAAAATTAATCATCTCTTTGACTCTGCCAATGTCAGTTGGAATATAGGTGCTAATCTAACATAAATAATAATAAAGAAGGCAATTTTCTTAAACCACAAAACTTGAATATGGAAAATCTCCACTTTCATTGCTGAAAAATCTCTCTGCCTTTATTGCTTTTTTATTGAAGGTTTCCTAAGCTATGGCTTTTTCCTCTAGTGCCATGGTTTTCAGCTTTTTGTCTATGAATGCTTCATGGTCCAGAAAGTATTTCTAGGGTTCAGGGAAAGGTGAATAAGTAAAGAAAGTTCATATATGCTCTAGAGTGACCTATACACATGAATAGTTGTGGAGAATTGAAAAGGATTGGACATCCATAAAGCAAAAAATTGCACTTGCAGTCACTGAGAAGTAGAGGAATCTTGGACATGGATATCTGGGAATCATATGTTCAGTCTAAAAGACTTTCCCATAAGCTACTTTACAAATAAGCTGAGATGATGTAGGATTCTTTCATGATATTTTTTAAAACATGCTATGAAACTGATAAACTGGTACTCACTTCAAACAGAGTTCTAGGAAAGCTAGACAAGTTTGGGATTTCATACATACAACACGTAGATCCTGATTCAATGACATGAGAAGTTTTTACTAACACAGTTTTTGAGTAAGCATGGACAGAAAGATCTTTTCCCTTAGAAAAACTCATGGTTAAAGAAAATTCCCAGTGAACCAAATCACTTGTTAATATTCTTTCAAAAGAAAGAATAATGTAATGATGGAAGTGCTGCATTCTAATGATCAGACTGTAGCTTCCTATTTTTTCTTTTGTATTTTTCAGAGCTACAATAATGGCGTATTTTTCCTGGTATGGTATCTGACATCAGACTTAGCCACATGTTCTGAATGCTGGGGAAATCTGATGGGTTTTGGTCATCTTCTGACATTCTTCTGTATCCTGTGGTAGGAATCAGGCCTTGTCTCTTTCCTGGTAACACACCTTATAGGAACAGGCACCAGCTGACCTGCGTGCTTCTGTAGGTAAACTGCCCCTTGTTTGGAAAGCTTTGTCCCATCGGTGAAAGAAGCCTTTTGGCTATGATGATGACGATGATTATTATTATTACTACTACTATTAATTTTTTAGAAACAGAAAAACTCTCTGCACTTTTTCTGCAAGGCTACAGTTTCACTGTGTCCAATGAAGTACTCACATTTGATATCATCTGAGGGTCTGAATCAAAACATCCTTGTACTGATGGTTATGTAGTTTACACCCACACATGCAAACATACATGTGCATGCACGCGCACACACACACACACACACACACAGATATGTGATCATATTCATATTCAAGGTGAATCATGATGTATATAAAACTAGAAATTACCTCCCTTTCCCAGTGGTTTTAACCAAGGGAGACAAGGAAAGAAAATCATCATCTCTTTGACTATATCACATCACTGGTAAATGTGGAGGGATATTAATAATTTTTTCATGTTAAACTCTGTATCTCCAATGATACAGTGCATCTGACTGAAGGGAATAATTTAGAGAATGCCTACTTTTCCTCTTTGGAAAAGCCAGCAGTCAGTTGCTGTTACTGAACTCTGAGTTCACTCACAGCACAAGGCAGTTCCCAACTGAGGGATTATGATGAGGTGGGAGATAATTCCCCTTCACTAATTTCTAATTTATACTAAATAAAGAGAGGTAGAGCAAGGGGACATATTTGCTTCCACAGCACAGAATGCTGCCTTTCCAGGTCAGTGTAGCAGTATATTGGGGTGTGGCTTTCATGCAAAATCCCAGCTTTAACTTAAAACTAACTTAACTTTTTGGGTCAAGACTTTCAGATTTTCAGATTGGCACCTACACAAGTAGCCTGATAGTAGAGAGACTAAGAGACAGGGATGTTGGAGTCAGTGACAGTTATACACATTGAACATCTTTGGCAATCAAATTACTTGTGCCTCTCTAGCCTACAAAAACATGCGCATGTGCTTGACGCATGACCAGTCTTGTTGATGTCAGAGGGGCAGCCTCCATGCATACAATGAAATACATAAATCTTTGAAGGGTTGAGACAGTTATTTTGTGTCTTGATCTTCACTTGAAACCAGTGAGGCTTGAGAATATTGTCTTTGCTTCTTGTAAGAGATGAGGCTAAAAAAGATCTTATTGAAGTTACTGTTTATACTGGAGAAATGTCTGTGAAATTCTGTGACAAGGAGGTGATATTTTCTAGACTGCAGCATCATTTCACTTGCTTGTTATTTGCAGATGCCCATAGCTGAGGTAGACTGAGTCAGTGAGACACAGGAGTATTGCAGGAAAGTTTGTATTTTCAAAGGAACTGAGTAGTGATTGTAAATCATTGTGATTGTGCAAGTATCTCTGAACTTCTCACAACTTCATGAGTGCAAAACAGAAGACCAGAGGCAGGTCTGAACTGGAAACCAGGTACAATGTCACTTGACACATGCATTTAGTGAAAATGACACTATGTCATCAGTTCAAAGTCAACTCAGTTTACCAGGGATCCCTGATAGCATCAGTCTGTCCTTCTCAGGTGAAGCAGGTATGCCTTCACAACTTGGAATTGCAATTCCACAGAAAACTCAGAAATTGCAAATTTTTCATTCCACACTTCCCTACAAAAAAGCTTTTTTAAAAAGTGGTCTTTGGTCCATTTTTTTAATTTCAATTATTTTTAAAATTTCATTTTGTCTGCAAAACATTCATAAACAGCCAAAATTAAAAAGATGGCAAAGAGTAAAATGACATAACAACAAAAATAACAGGTTTTTTCTGAAGGAATATATTCTGAAAATATATTTTATGGTTATGGTCAAGAAAGAACATATCCTATCAAAATGCATCATTTTGATTATTCTCCCAAAGTGAAATCATGGTGAAACGTCCTATTTTGATTTATTTTTCATAGGAAAATATGTCTTTTGAAGCTCCCCAGTAAAACAAGTCAAAAATCCAATGCAGCAGCCAGTATAAAATGCATTGGTATTTTCCATCAAACCAGTTGCTCCCCCACAAACCCCTTCTAGAGCAGGGGATTTGAACAGCCTCAGTGAAGCATCTGCCTTACTGGATGCAGCAGTGGACTCATGTCACCGTTAAAGTGTTGTGGCAAGGCCAGGACTGGGGCAGTCTTGTGGGAGACATTATTTTGTTCCTTCCTTTCTCAGTCTGATTTTTAGCTACACACAACCAGGAAATTCAGCAACCTCTGTATCTTACATATATATAAATACATATATACTGCAGTTTGTTTTGGTGGCTGTAGTAACATGTGCTGGAGACTCTCAGCTGTGAGCATCAGGAGTTTCCTGCACAGCAGACTTGTGCACGGAGAGTTTTAATGAGCTTTTGATATGAACAAACTGTTCCTTAAATCCCTGCTATGAATACAGAGAGCATGAGGCAAGAATACACTCCATGTGAATATCATTTGTCCTCATAAAGTGAGAGCTTGGCTTTGGTAGCCAAAGGAATAGTTTGTTCAAAGGCAACCCAGTGAAAGATAGAATGAAATTCTGAGTTCCCTGTGGCCAAGTCTCTTTGTTCTCAAGGACATCCTTAAGTGGCAATTAGAGAAAAGAGCTTACAGTGATTGTTTCAATACCTGTGCAACAGAAAACATATATCACAACATGTTTTATTAAATGCTCCCTGGGTAATATTGGAAGTTAATTTTGCAATATGAAGGTAAAAGTTCTTCTTCTGTTTGGAGGATTTCATGAAAAAAAGGTGGATCTCCCACTGACAATTTCAAAGACCAATTTAAACAATATCACACTTTTGTTTGTTTATAGTAATGCTCTTGTCTAAACTTGAAGATTCAGGGTTGTTTTGCCCTGCAGTAGTTTTCTTGGCACTGTTCATAATCTTTTAAATTCCAAGCTAGATTTTGGAGGAGAGTCAATGTATTACTTCATATGAAAGCTATTATTCCGTATGAATAATTAGCACTCCATCCTGCAGGACAATGAATGTGAGGCTTAGTGCTGAGCTGCTGCTAGGAATGCTGACTGTGGTTTCCATAATTTGCACTCCAAAGTGGAATAAACTATGGGCTTGGGCTGCCTGAAACGTTGTACTCAGGTCTATGGGCTTACTGAATGAGCACTCTTTGGAAGAAAGCTGATGGAAGCCTTTTTATGCATATGGAGGTCTGTCCTCCCCAACACCAGGTGCATCTGCAGCAAGAGCAGCTTGAAAAAGTGAAAATGGCTGCTGTGTAATTCCTTGCCATGTGGAGGATTTCAGTCTGTAAAGTGATTAGGTTGCAGGCTCTCACCCAGCTTCCTTCTGTTGGTAGCAGTTGCACTGCAATTTTTATCCATTCCCAAAGAGGTCAGACCCTAAAATGGCAAAAGGCTGATGGAGAAGAATAGGGCAAGGCAGATTTTGTTTACATGTGTCATGGTTTTAGCTGGGATAGAGTTAATTTTCTTCACTGTAGCTGGTATAGTGCTGTGTTTTGGATTTAGTATGAGAATAATGTTGATAACACACTAATGTTTTAGTTGTTGCTAGGTAGTGCTTACACTAGTCAAGGACTTTTCCAGCCTCCCATGCTCTGCCGGGTACACAAGAAGCCGGGAGGGGAGGGGGCACAGCCAAGAGAGCTGATCCAAATTAGCCAAAGGGATATTCCATATCATATGATGTCATGTCCAGTATATTAACTGGGGGAGTTGGCTGGGGGAAACAGCGATTGTGGCTCGGGGAGCAGCAGCGTCAGTCGGCAGGTGGTGAGCAGTTGCATCACTTGTTGTTTGGGTTTTTTTCCCTTCTCCCAAGATTTCACCTCTCTCTTTCTCTCCCGTTATTTTCCTTTTCATTATATTATTATTATTATCGTCATCATCATCATTATTATTATCATTATTATTACTATTACTGTTTTATATTAATTATTAAACTGTTCTTATCTCAACCCACGAGTTTTCTTACTTTGGCCCTTCCGATTCTCTCCCCCATCCCACAAGGGTGGGGGGAGTGAGAGAGCGGCTGTGTGGTGCTTAGTTGCTGACTGGGGCTAAACCATGACAACATGCCATAATTTTCAGGTTGTCAACCCACAGATCTCTGTGCTGTGAGATAATTTCTGGTCAGACTAACAGGAGCTTCTTGTTATCCTGACTAAAACTTTATTTCATCTGTTTTCTAAATTAATCTGTCTTAATGATATAGGAATATCAGTTGGTTGCTGTAATCTACATAATACAGCCTAGATATCTTTATAGATGGTTAATTCTAGCATAATCCATTTACCTCAACAGCAATGTAACTCATATGTGAGATACTGATAGTGTTGGACTCTTCTAAAGTACGGGAGGCTATTGCATAAAGAATCCAATACACAAACCTAAAATATTGAAAAAGGTAGTGTGTTGCTGGTTATGGAGGTGCAAGCAGTCGTAGCAACCTGGAGAAAAATTAAGCCATATTTGGCACTGCATCTCTGACATTAAGAAAATGTGGTTATTTCTAATGGCAGGCTATGAAAACAGTTTTAATTCCAGGACTTTTCAGAGTGCTCCCAAGAGTTTGAAATATCTCAGGAATGACATTTCCACACAAATTGTGGAACTCATTTATGAGAGTCTGAGGTTTAGACCACAGGTATTTGCACATGACCTCAAAATTCAGCGAGTTTGCTTGTGAGAGGACAGGTAAAATGAACACTTCATTATTGACCTGAGTTATTTTTACCCAACATCAGATGTTTTCACAAATCTAGTCTAATTAATCTTCCTAATTTTTTTTTGCTCTGACTTGAATATTCTGGTAAAATGTGGAGTCTCAACAACATCTCAGTGTTCTGGAGAAGAGAATAGGAATTTGCACCTAGTGAACACTAAACCTTTGTATGAACACTGCGGCCATATTGCGTTTCTTCCTGAACAGGCATATTTTGAAAGAGAGAGAGTAAAAGAGAGACACTTCATTGAAGAATTTCCAATTTAAATACTCCTCCCTTTATGCCACTGGAATTGAATGCTCAGCATATACTTTTAATGCCAGGAAGGACTATTTTTGATCATCCCGTCTGACAAAAGCCATAGATTTTTATCAACTGGTTTCTTTGTTGAGCCTCTAACTTCTGTTAGTAGGGTACACAGGTTCAATTTCAAGGCTTCACCTGAGAAAGAATCCAGTGTACCCTTGAGCAAGTAATTTGGTTGAAGATCCTGACTGTCAGGAATGCATGCCTTTGCTCCCAAATGTAGTTAGCATAGTTGCCAGATGTTGGATCTTGCTCTACCCTTTTCCATTAGTTTAAAAAGCCCTCTGCTATCAGAGGTATTTACAGACCATGTTCAGATCACTTTTTACCTTCATGGGGTTAAACTAAACAGACTGAAGTCCAGGAGTCTTCCTGGAGCCATAAAATGCCCCCTCACAAAAAGCTTTAACTTTAGATTGTTGCTCCCTCTGAAAGGTGACTGTAAAAACAGTACTGTGGAGTTTCATGTTTATGACTTTAATGGTTTCTGTACAAAGAGCTTTGGTTTACCAGTTAAAATGCAGCGTGACTGGCTGCCAGACCTTTCAGTTTTATCATAGTCTCCAAGGGAAATTGAGATTTTTGCATCCTGTCCGTCATCACAAGCAGTAAATGCAGATTAAATCAGAGCAGGGCTTGAAGACTGGTGTCGAGGTCCATGGCCTACCTCCCTCTCCCCTTAGAGGAAAGGAGTCACATGCCTGGTGAGATCACACCATCTCGTGTCATGCAATGTGACTCAGGGGTTGCTCAGTCCCCCCCCTCCCCTGGGTTCCTCCTCAGCCTCTGCCAGCAGGAGCCGTGCCCACTCCAGCATCTTCTCTGGGTCATGCTACAACCTCAGCTACCCCATGTGATGGCAGCACCGTCAGTACCCTTCATTGGGTCGGCAGCAAGCGTGGCCCTATGGAACCGGGCGGGTGGCCCTGTTAATGAGTCACAAGATGAAGCAGAGGTCTGAGCTCACTCCTTTAGCCATGCTAGCTCTCCCCTGCAAATACGAAGTGAAGCAGTATGCTGCTCTCCAAAAAGAAATTGAATGTCCCTTCACACAAAAAGCGGCAGTTTTATTCAGTGAGACTTTCACACAGTCATTTTTTCACAGTAATGCTGCCCTTTGAGGCAAAAGAAACCTTTTTTTTTTCCTCTTGTTGTAGTTGATGGGTGTAAGTAGAAAGAAAATTCTATTCTTTAAAGATAGGAGTTACTAAAATAGTGGATTATATTGGTGACTATAGGGAAGAAAATCTAAATACAGAAGGAGGGAAAGAAAAAGGGAAGAAGAAATGAAGGAAAGCAACAAATGCTTGAGGGAAGAATACAGGGTGTTTCTTTTTCTCTCTATTATTCTTTCTTCCCACCACTCCTTCCAATTTAAATTTTTCCTTTGGTTGTAGGCACCAATCCAGCAACTATATGAAGCAAGTAATTAATGCTCTGTATGGAAATAGTGTTATTAACTTAAGTGACCACAGTCAAGATCAGATTGCTTTTTTCTATAATGTACATGTAGAATTATATTTCCCATGATGGAATATTTCTTTTGCAATTTGTTAATTGCCTTTTTTATTATGAAGAGAATTTGTACTCTGAGAGCTACAAAAGGGCATGAGGTTCCAACAGCATTTAGAAATACAGTCAGATCTGCAACAGGAAATAAAGAGGTGAACAAAATGATCCCCAAATGTTTTCTGAGCCTGGAACACAAGCTATGGATGTGCCTTTTAACAAGTTAACTTCTCCCTGATGCATCCACACTGTCAAATAGGTAAACCTCAGACTGCGCCCAGAGCTGAGGAAATCCAGGCTCTTGCACATTAGAGATGCACTTGCCAGACTCAGAGGTGCAGCAACAAATACCTCCAGTTGTCTTTTTACATGTGGGGAGCTAGATGCTAGGTCTGGGGAAAGTCTGCATAATTCCTGGATTTGCCTCAGTTGCAGGGTAACAGCTCCAACATCACTCCTGCTGGTCTCTAAAAAACTAGCTTAAGTCAATAATGCTATTAACCTTCTTCCTAAAATGCTGAGAATTCAGGCTGCAGTGTTCTAGGCTGGGTAGCACCACCATCTTTCTTCTGTCTGGAACATATGGAAAAGAGATTTCCAAATACATTTCACAAGCTGTGTCTTTTCCATTACCATTAATGATATTTAATTCCTGAAGATATATGTCTGTTTAAATATTTATTATAAGTAAACCTGCATTATAGGGTTATAGTCCATTTTAAAATGCAGATCATCTCTAGAAAAGAGATTTAATACAGATCTTATGTAATATTTATCAATTAAAGCTAGTTTCAGGGATTCATAGTTGCATAATGATTTATAAATAAAAAATAATACTGGAGGATATGTTTCATTTAAACAATTTTATTGTTTTTTAGTTCAGTTATATCTAATATTTTGGTAGTTAAATTGAAATCCTGCTACATAATTTACATCTGAGAACATAAGCTAACATCTAATTTAATTTCATCTTCTTTGGGATGGATATAAACTATATGCTGCAGATTCATAGAAACTTAGTATTTATAGGATTTGTTATAATGAATGTGACAGGATATTAAGAAATGTAGGTGTGGTAGTCATTAGCAATTCTCCACCATGGATAAAGTCTTCTTGGAAAAAGATCAAGAATAATATGGATTCCTTAAGAAGACCAAAGAGACAGGTCTTTGGTATTATAACTTGCAGGGCCTCTCCCTGCTCTAGCCAGTGCAATGCCACCACTATTTACGTACGCTGTTTTCTGAAGGCCATGCGTATTTGTTGCAAGTGTTGTCCAGACCTGGCCCTACCTAGACTGTGAAGATCTAACACAGTTCTGGTGCCAGGTTCAAAAGAAAATGGCAGTACGTTATCTTCTGCTAGTGTCTGAAATATTTGGTTGATATGGCCAGTCTAAACTGAAAGCCTTCACAGGATTTACTAGATCTACCTTCCTAAATGCATTAATCGGAAAGTTACTATTTAATAGTTTAGCATTGTCTCAGTTAACTCTTTTTTTTTTTTCCCAGAAAGAACACATCAGGAAGTATATTGTATTCATAGAATATTTGAAACTTGCTGAGCCTTCAGAGGATCGTGGTGTCTTAAATGGATTTACAGATTCAGAATTATGCCTTGGTATTTTTGTGTAGTTCAGTTTGCCCTATTTTCCTGTATCCTTCTGTAGTTTCTTATCTCAGTCTTACACTGAAAAACCGTTCAGGCACAGAACAACTTTTGCTTCTGACATTGTGCTCACTGTAGTGTACTCTTGCCCCATGAAGCCTCGATGATACAAATAATTGTGAACATCTTTTTAGGTCTCCTGTAGTAACACAGGTCTCAAGACTTGTTTGGATTGATTCTTGTTTGAATTACAATGAGTCTTTTGGAAAAAAAAAAGTATCCAATGTGATTTAAATATTTCCAATGATGGAGAATCCATCACTCTCCTCTGCAATTGATAAACGTTAATTATCAGCACTTCTATCAACCCTTATCTGTTACTTTGAAACAACCACAACAAAAGCTACCTGTATGTTTACTCAGAATTGCAGGTGAAAAAGGTCTGTTCAGTTTAGTAATCTACAAGGATGAAGGTATCTTTGTGCCATGCCTCTCCACCCCACAGGATATAATATCTCTCCTTATTTAACCCCAGACACGTCGAAGGGTCCTTGAGGAGATTACTTTTCTAAACAGCTAGCAAACACTAGGACTGAACAAACAACTCACAGTGAGGTTTGTAACACTGTGGATTTCACTTCTTCCTGCTGCAAAATGTCCATGAGAAGCTCATACATTATTTACTGCAGCACTTCAGAATGACTCCTTGGAACTGTATGTTTGTGTGTGTGTGCGAGAAAGAGATTACTACTCCTTCCCAACAAATTGCTTGGAAAGTTCTCTGTAAACATTTGGGTCTTGAGAAATACTAACTATGATGGATCATATCAGTATCTTGGTATTATTTCTGGACTTGACAGGTACTATCAGCAGGTGGAATGTATTTGGATTTTGGCTCTGCCATGTAGACACACAGTTAGAAAATTCAAAAAACTGAAACGAAACAAATCAAATCTCCCCTTCCTGGGCCAGCCAGGCCTTAACTGGAACATCATTATTACAAGTCTTATGTTTACTGGTGAAACCCATGGAGAAACCATGAAATGGATACACCTTACTGGACACCTGCAGCATGCCTCCATGTGTCCCTCCAGAGGTCTGAGACTGCCCTGCCCACACCTGCCTTGGTAAGGAGAAATGGGTGACAGGTTCGTGTTTCACCTTTCTTCTTACCCTCTACATGGATATGATTGATATGATATAATATATGAGATATCTCACCTGATAATGAGAGATACATGCACACCCCATGGCTTCACAGCCTTCAGCAACTGGTAGAACCTCAGGTAAGAGGTATAGGACAGCAACCCCTGTAGATACCCTGGTCCACCCACTGCCTCCAGCTAGCCAGGAAGGGACCCGGGAAGGGACTCAGTAACAAGAATGTAGACTAGGTTCCTGCCAGGCGCAGCAGCATCTAAGATTTGAGGGCATTAAATAAGATTGCTTTTTACTAACAATCCTCTGTGAAATTAGAGCCTACTCTTTCTGATTGATTGATTGATTGTTTGTTTGTTTTTAAATACCTGAGACTGAAATACAGCTAACAACCATTCTTGGTATGGCTTGTATTATGAAACAAGAAATTATTTTAATTGCTCTAGCAATTCCCTTCCCATTGCTGTAAACAAAATTATTTCCTTCAGCAGCAGTCTGACTCATGTTGTACTCGACAAAAGAGCTGCTCGCTCTGATTAGGGCTGGTGCGAAGGCTGCGTGTGGGCTGCAGCCTCTCCCCTCACATGGACCCCAGAGCACAGGCTGGGTCTGCAGCCAGCCAGGTGATGCTGCTGAGGCAGGCACTGACCTCTCAGCCTTTCGCTTCACCCCATCCTCACCTAACTCAGTTTATACAGACTCTGCTTCTCTCCCTCGCAACAGCATTTATTTACAAGCCATTTCAGTGTTTCATGTTTGGAAAGTTTTAGCATAGGGAAAGGCAAGAGCACCATGCTGGAAAATCTCTGAGCGCCCTGCCCTGTCTGAACAATTTCTAGATTGAAGTGCCTTTGTAAGGTTTGGAGCTTTTCTTCCTTGAGCAAGTGCATTCCCTCTAAAGGAATTAAAGTCAAGACAGAAAAGCAGATTGAATCCAGAGGAGTAGGAAAGGGATATAGTTTCATGGGAAAATCCTGTGGATTTTCTCTTCAGATGTGCTGATCTATAGATTGATGCGCTCAAGGCAAGCACAACTGTTATGAAAATGCAGCTCTGGCACTGCGCAGCCTGCAGCACTTCATCTGCTGGTGTTGGCTTTGAGCTCACAACTTCAAAATTATTGATTTAAACATTTTACTATTGATTGCACAATTAAAGCATGAATGGGGGAAGGAACATGCAGCCAGTTATGGTATTCAGCTTCACTTCAGATGACTCAGAGACACATTATTTATTTGTGTGTTGCTGTTGGATGAGATTAAAGTGTGTCTTTAGACATGATTTTGGCCCTTGGCAAGTAAAATACCTTGGATGAATATCCAGTCTTAAGTCGGTAGCACTATTATATGAAGACTGCACTTATGCTTTCATCTTCTGAGTGCTTATTCATAATGCTGTAGTTAACTAAATGCCTATAACTTTCTCCATAAGCCTAAGAAGTCTGTATTATTAATAAACAAATCCTTTGCTGAGCCTTTGAAAACTTCTCTGTATACTCCTTGCTCAGGTAAAAAAGGGAGACATGAAGAGAGGTTTTCCCAGACACTTCTGAGTGCAGAAATTACATCATGACTTTTTTTCTTAAATTCATAATAATTTTCTGCCGGCTATACTCTGACCAATATACAGTTTTAATTGTGTTAAAAACTCCCAGATATTATTTAAGAGACACAGTTAGGTTTCTACATATCTGGAGAAGTATCTATTTTTCCTTCATGTATCTCTCGGGTGTTAGTGGAACTGCAGAAGTGTAGAGATGCCCCAGTTAGAATTTGCTCATAGACCTAAGAAATCCTTTGATGGTGATACATACACATTTCAATTAAGTAGAGAAGAAATGCCTTGGAACTGATTTGTGTAGTAGATGATATAGCAAAACTAAGCAAGGTACTTTTCAAAAGTGTGTAGTGAGTATCTTCGAATCTGATGGCAGCAAAAGCAAATCTTCCTGATGCAGTGGAAAGCGATACAGAAAGCATTTGGGAAAGAATGGGATGCAGATTCAATGACAAATATTTTCTGTTCAAATGAGATATAAGAATGAATGATAACATTTTTTTTTGGGTCAAATTTTATTGTCAATACCAAATAGCTGGCACTGCACGAACTAAGAATACTTTAAAAGGTACTTCAGGTAACTTATAACATTTACCTAGGTGTAATCTTAGCAGCATTTTCAGTTGGGGTATAATACTGGTTTACTGTGATGGCTGCACTTATTCAGCCTGAGATAAAGCAGAATAGACGTTATTTATAATAACTCCTTCCATTAAACTCTTAGCTTGTACTCTGTACCACAGATGAGCATCCAGCAGTCTACATAGTTCAGATTACTAACTGTTCAGACACCAGTCTGGGCTTCGTCCCATAATCAATAATCATCTATCCTTCATTTTTATTGCTACCTAAGCATAACTACTCAATAGATATGGTGAGAGATGTATACCACTATCGCCACTAAAACATCTTTGTTCAACATCCTGCCCATGACACAGCAACGCTCTCTTTTTTCTTACCCTTTGAAAATGCTTTTGAAAAGATTTGCTGTATCAGTGAAGTAGATTTGCCCTTAAAAGCCTGCAAACTGCATTGGGAAACCTCATGCAGCTAGTTTACACAACATTTTTTCACTTACTTATTTTCTAATTGCATATAAATTATATCTGAAAACTTGATCTGTAGGTCTAAACACATACAGACTCTGGAAGACGTGATCTGAACTCAAGATTGGATCAGACTGCAAATTTTGCAAAGGTTTCTTGTTTTCATGTCATAAAACTCTGAAGCCAAACATGCTCACCTTCAAAACATGCCAAATTATGTGGGACAAACCATCACTAATCAAAATGTAGAATTTACAATCTATTACAAAGAGAGCAGAAGAATCTCTGGGTATTGGTACTGGTGGTATCAGGGTTAGTTATTCAATAACTAATTACATTTGGTTCAAATTATTAGCTTTTGCTTTCTGTTCTTCATTTGTTTGTATACCTGTGCCAGCTCAGGCTATTTAATTGGTCATACAGATTGCATAGGATTACGTTTCTTCATTTGGATTGCCCAATGCTTATAAACAGGAAAATTATGAACAAAACACTTTTGGCTTTGAATTTTCTGATACACAATCCTTTGAACTAAAGTTTGTAATACTCTAAGGATTCAGTGAATACTTAAAAACCACTTTGCGCTCTTGAATATTTGGGGTAGTAAATAACACAATCCTGTCATTAGCCTTAATCCAAATTAAATGGAAATATTTTTTTCAAATATACCAATCTTTCATGGAAAACAAAATGGCATTTTGATAGCATTGCTGATTTCTAGTTAGTGACCAATAATTGGAAACCCTAATTATTCAAGGTTGCTTTTTTCTATATTCACGATGTTTATTATGAGTTCACTGCTTAATGGTTGTGCAGGAATATTTTCTTGCTTTTAATGTGAGTAGTCTTTCACCCCCTGAATTCTGTTCAGATTTCTGAAGACAATTTGCTCCTCCAAAGTGAATCCATGCAGAAGCATGGACTTGATTGCATGTGAATAAGGTTGACGGCAAAACTTGACCTCAGATTTTGATTTCGTTCAAAACCAAAACCCAGATAAGAACACTGGATTTTCTCTGTCAAAATGAGAAGTATTCAGAAATATCTAATTTACTTAGGTGCATTGGAGAAGTTCACAGTGCATTCGAGGAAGGTAATGTAGTTTTCGGGTCTGTAGGTTTAAACCCAGGCAATTTGAAGGAATGTTGATTAAACTGATCATCTTCTAAGGAAATATGCTTAGTATCTTCTCCAAAATGAAGATTCAGCTGGCTTATCAGGCTTTTTGGTAGATATTTATCTACAGACCAAAAATTATTTTCTCAGCCTACAATTTAGGCAAATAGGACATATTGACAGTAAGGAAGGGTTGAAAGGCTTGTGCTTTGGTTGAACTGGAGATGGTCACCTTGGGGCTGTTCACAACAGGCCTGAGTTACAGCAGTTCCCATGTCATTAAAAACTATAATCACAGCTGATTGTATTGCAGACGTCCAAAGTATCAGGAGTTTATGTCACTAAACCTCATGTCACAACTACTTCTTGGTGGAATTTGGCACTTTACAGTCTTGGACCTTAAATGTAATAGATAAACTGAAATAATTAAAACATGCTAGGGAAATCAGGATTTATAATAACTCAGTTCATTAGGATTAACTCTGCCTGGCACTGTACAGATTGGGCAACATGGATTACTATTCTATATTTATTTTCTGAATGTGGTCTGAATATGATCTGAATTTCCACAGTAAACTCTTGAGTTAGGAACAATATTCTGTGTTTTCAATCAAATTAAAATCACACATATATGCCTCATATTTTGACTGAGTGTATTAAGCATTCATTTTTCAGTTAATCATGCACATCACAGCACTTACAGATCATCTCAGGTATGATGGGAAAAACATCAGCTCCTGAGTAACTGAAACCTGTCCCAGTCAGGTATCTCTTCCTTCCAGGCTCACTGTATCATGTTTCTATGTAAAGAACAACATCCTTCCTGGAATGCTCCCCCTTAGGGGGAACAGCAAGGAAAAAAACCAGGGAACTTGTGTGTGAGGCAGTGGTATGTCTTTGATTCATTGATCCTAAGGACAGTGCTGAGACATCCTCAAGAATTCAATGGCTTTAGAATCTGAGTTCCAGTTTGCCAGTGGTTTTGCTAACCAAAAAAACACGGAAAGTTGAAGATGTTTAGGGTTTTTTTCCTTTTCTTTTCTTTTTTTTTTTTAATTATTTTCTGGCAGTTTAAAAGCATTAAATGCTGGTTTAATGTTTTTCATTTGGTTGGAAAGAACAAGAATCAGTCCTCCTCTCACTTACACTATGTCAGCATGAAGTCAGTAAATGATGTTGGTATAAAAACCGAATCTTTTTCCTTTCCTGTATTTGGATCATCTGTGGATTATATCCCTGCAGCTGCACCGAGCCCCCAAAAGTTTATAAAGCTGCACTTAGTGTTTCCACATGTAGTCTGATTGCAGGGTCACATTAAAAGTAAATATATTAAAATGAAGGTTTCAAGAGCATGGCCTGTCACTCTTCCCTGTAAGTTTAGAAGATAACCGTATTCTTCTTCTGTTATTCTATCTGTACTGATATAACTTAAGATTTATTTTAATTTGAGTGTAAAGTCTGTCTTAAAAACTTCATTTATTTATGAGTAATGTTATAAAACAAGTAATATTTTAGCCTGGAATGTCCTTAAGCGTGTTGAAACTGTAAAATTCTATTCAAGCCGTCTCTTCTTTACTTCAGTCCATTCAAAAAACAGTGTCTAAGACTTCCAAATACTGACAGAAGCGCTTGTTAACTTCATAGAAAACATCCAAACAGTTCATGGAATTTTTGCCTTGGGGAAGCATTTGTTTTTCTTGTTTGGTCAATTAAACACTGCTTTTCCTAAAAGAGAGTGTATTGTAACATCAGGCATGATAATAACCAGAAACACCAACGGGTGGTTGCGAAAAGTTTGGGTTGATGTCCATGTTCCAGTTATGTGTTTGGAGAGCTTAGGCACTCAAGGGAGTGGAAACACAAACTGAGGAGTCTTCTGCATAACTTTCCTTGAGATTATTCATACTGCAGAGCTCCAAGCAGATAAAAAGCAGCTTTCTTATGAAGATGATAGTGCTCTAATGGCAAGGAGCAAAAAAATTAAGCTACGTGACTATTTTTTCAATGGAAGTAAAGGGAATTTTAAATAGAAATGCTATAAAGAAGTTATCATGGTGCCATCAAAAGCATTGGGAAAGCTTTTCTGCTGAAAAGGAATAGAAGTAAAGAGCATACGAAGTCTTGAGCTGGATGAACACTTAGAAAGTGCTGATTCAACACAAATGGATAAATTTGACAGAATACAATGATTTCACCAACATCTTCACAAAAAATTTTGTTTTATCTCAACACAGCTAAGATGCGTGATGTTCACTTTACATTTTACTTTTACGCTTAAATTTTAGATTTATCTTTTTTTAACATTAGAATAGAAATGTCAAAATTATATGAAGCTGCAGTGAAGCATTTTTGTAAGTCTGAAGTGAACCATTGACTTTAAATTATTTCAGTCTCACACAAAATCAAGGGTTACAGATTTTGAAGCCTTAGACTTTCCCACGAGGTGAGTCTCAGGTGGGCAATCATCTCTGTGCTGGAAAGCTTTTAAACACACACTTAATTCCTTGTCCAGGAGAGGCGGAGTTTCAGCATGTACTTAAGTGTTGTGGTTATCTGAAGGCTCAAACAGGTGTGTAAAAGGAGTTGTGAAGGAAGCTCAGCTCCTGAGAAAAGTGAGATGGATCCATCTCAAGCTGCTGTGGGCACCTGCAGTGCAGCTGCCTGGGGTTCCTGCATGCCTGCTGGGTGAGGAGAGGACAGTTCACCTGGCTGAAACCTCTGTGAGAGAATGAGATGAATTGTGCCTGGGAAGGTCCCAGTTGTTTTCTATATTTCACACAAAAAAGCCCATCTAGGAGGGAAATATGCCAGGTAGTGCATAATCTATTTACAAAAATAGGTCTTACAAAATTTTACAGACATACAACATCAGACAGCATGTTTCCTTTCATTGGTACCATTTACAGATACTGCTTCCACAGTCACAAACACGAAGTCAGTTCAGCACTTGCTCTTTTCAAGAGGTCTGGTTGTAGAAATGCCTTTAAGATGATCTGTCCTGTTCCTCTGACTTTAAGTAAATGGCTTTTTAATGTGTCACTGATTATTTAAAATAAAATATATGGTGTATTCTTCAAAGTTTCAATATAACTACTGGTAAGCTTCATCTTTTGATTTGGTACCTACTTTCTTGTCCTCAGTTGATTATGTTAAGGCTAGAGTTGGAGATGGCTATAAGAATAGCCACGTCTGTTCTCCCTTCCCCTCTCCATTGGGCTGCTGAGCACATAGAGAAACCCTGGACTGCAGTCCCTAGCAGGCTTGTGGCATACCATAAGCAATAGGACATGTGAACTGCAACTCTCTCACGAAGTCCTTATTAGGCTAAACCAGATTTTGCTCTCTTTCTTTCTCCAGGTTGCTGTGGGAGTGTAACTGATGCACCTCATTAGAGTTTGAGATTGTGTGAGTAATCCTATTGTTTCTATCATTCTGTGTAAGTGTGTATAATCATCCTGCTTCCTCATGATGGTATGAGTAACCTCATTTTATGACAAGCTTTTTCCATATTCCCCTATTTTTTGCTCTTTAACTTGTGATTTTACTTCTGTAACTTTGGATTGATTCAGGTGAGGGAGGAGGCTGGGAGGTGGGAAGAAGGAGGGATGCAAAGGGAGAACAAAAGCACTTTTCATTCCCTTACCTGTAACCCTTAAGGTTCGGTTTGACTGTGGGCTAGAGATCAGACGATAAGCTGGAGGAAATCACACAGACAAAATTCACGTGGCTCAGACAGCGTTGCTGCAGAGAGCAATGTCTCTGTGCTGCTGCAATGGCAGCATCCAAGTTTGTTTTCTGCTGGGGGCCTGGGCTGCACGTGCCCGAGAGGAGCCTGCGCAAAAGAGTTTGCACCCTTTCTCATAGGCAAGTCTGACATGACTCTGCTTTGGGGACTTAGAGCGTGCAAGGAGCTTGTGCATGGGCTTTGCAGACCATGCCCTCTGACAGGGTGCCTGTGGAAGTGCAAGGGGAGGTAGGGAGAGCCCGCACTTGGCAGTCACTCCTCCCAAAGGGAAGTGAGAAACACTCTTTGTTCCCCGCTGCCCTCCAGCTGCTGCTCCCTCGGCTGAGGTGGCACACGAAGCGATCTGAACCACTGTCATGCAGCTCCATCCTCCCTTTCCTGCTTCATGTGAGAAAAAGGGAGAAGGCAGGGTGGCAGGGATGTTTCTCAGAGCTCCTTCTGAATGCACCTGCAGCGCCCTGTGCAGCACCACCCGGCTCGCAGAGTGCAGCTGCTGAGGGGGGTCGCAGGGTGCCTCGTTGCTGGGTGGAAGCGGTCGCTTGGTGAAGGTGTCGCCATCCTAGGGCCTTATTCATGTTAGCTCTGCTAGTGCTGCTTCCGCTGGTGGAGCCAAACCACCGAGATGAGAAACCTGGGGCCAAGAAATCAAGTGTAGGCAAGGTCTAGAGTTTGTTTACAACAAGTTTGCTACCTGGATGAATCATAGTGTAATAAGTTACACTCTTAAAAGGGTATACAAATCCAGCCACTGGCTGAACGTTATTGCTGTGTCCTGGCTAATTCCAATTTAAATGATGATAGTCCGTCTGTCCAAGTCCTTCCCTTGTCCTCAGCAACTGAGCAAAGCTGCTCTGCTCAGTCCAACATCTTCCGTCATTCACCATACAGATGTTGGGGTTTTTTTGAAGTTCTTTTGAGGTCTCAGTGAAGAAGGATCTGAAAAACACAAACTTGGTCTGGCTTTGGGCACAAGGATAGTGTTGCTCTTTACTAACACCTAGCAGTTACCCAAAAGCAGTGAACATATATTTAACTTAGCTTCATTATTTCAGATGATACATTTGTTTTCCTCTTGCTATATATGCCATGTTCTTGCAACTACTCAGTATTCAGTAATGCTGGCACATCCAGTACATTGTAGTGCTTTTCTCAGTGTGTTCCTATGTTCAGCTCCCCCAGTCAGAGTCATACTGGGTTCTACAGTCGCATGTATTTTGCAATATCCCTCTGCCAGTTATTTCCACCAGTACTGTGTCTGTCTCTGCTGCAACGTTTTGCTTCAGGAGATGGGCAATGTTGTTCAGAACATTTCCCAAATGCTCAATAAGGCTTTTTGTGTCTGCACTTTAAGGTTTGTTTTATATCCTGGGGATGAGACGATTCACGGATTCTCAGAAGTGCAGGAGAAGCAGATATACGCAAGTCTAAGGGAGAAAGGAGGTTAAACATCAGCCACTGGATTGACGGATTTGTTTGCTTTACTTTCTTCATAATATATGGACATAAACCAAAATCTTACATCTCACACTTTGACATTTTTGGCAAACATCAAAAACAGACCAACACAAAACCAACAGGAACACATACCAGGAGTCATTCCCTCAAAATCAACCTTTTTTTACCTTGCTGCCACAAAACCCTAGTCCCCATATTGCTAAAATATTTGCCTCTTTTCTTTCCTCCATACAAGCTTAGCCCACTTAGATAGTGTATTTCTTTTTAGTGTCTACTGTCTTTACGATAACATTTTTATTTGCAGGTTGAGAGGGGAGGAAGACCATAGGTGACTTTCCTGTTGCTACTCATTTTATGCAAAACTTCCTCAGATGCAATAGCAATGGGTATCTGGGCATCTTTTCTTCTGTAGTATCCAGCATGGAAGGGTCTTGATCCTTGTTACCCATACAGTAGATACTCATCATTAGCAACATATCAGTGCTTAGTTGATCTTAAATGATTGTTGTTGCCACTGGGTGGATAACAGAATAAATGGCAGGGAAAGCGTACTCTGGGCAAGTATTGATTGCTGTTTCAAGATATTGCCAGAAATGAGATCCACAGTAACTACACTAAAACATTACAGTACAAGTTGGTGAGATGCCATGTTCTGAACTGTTTTCAACTTTGTCGAGAACATTATTGATCATCTATATCCAAGGGGGGCTTGGTTTCCTAAGTGTTCTCATTACAGTTTCTGGCTCACCTACAAGCACACTAAACTGAGTATACTTTGTCTGGGGAACTAAGTGGTCTCTCGTCTGCCTTGCCCTTGAATTGAAACTGCCTTCTAAGAGATTTCCTAAGCCCTGATGTCGTCAGCAGAGAACAGAGCTGTGTTGGAACATGAGGGGAATATTAGATCATGGAAATTGACTAAGTGGAAGGACTTAATCTAATTCCTTCATTCCTAGGTTGTTTTTTTTTAAAGTCATAACAAATTAAGAGGACTCTGTAGTGCAGGAGAAAAAACTTTACCCAAAACAAAACCCTAGGAAAAAAAACAGTAGTTCCAGGCTCATGATGTCTTTGCTTTATGTTCTGATGTGTCCCTACTGATATGATTTTAATATATACCACGTATTTTTCAGAATATGCTCTCCACTGTCTTACATGGAGCCATGGGTTACTGATGCCACTGTAATGTGATAGAAAACAGTTTTAAAATTCCTGGTAAAAAGGATTGTGCTGGATATGGTCATAGGCTGATGAGATGATCCAGAAGTAGTGCTGATGATCTGTGTTTTTGCTATTTCGGGAACATATATCCTAGGAGCAGGGCTGATTGAAACAGCTGTAAATAACAGAGCTTTTATTTTAATTGTTAATGAGAGATGATATAAGGCATTCATTGCAAACTGAGGCTTGTGGCACGTTGGTCATGTAACTGGCCTGGCTACAGTATTAGAGCATCCCTGAGTCTGAGGACTGGTTGGGGCAGTTTCCCAGCTGCCCTCAGACAGATGGAGGAACGGATGGATGCCAAACCTCTCCGTGTTTTCTCTACAGGTTTTATGTGACCCAGCAGAGCATTACTGAAACAGCAGGTCCAGTACTACTCGCGTAGTAAAGGCTAATGGGTTTGTTGCTGAAATTTTTAGGTTTTCTGTGTGCAGTTGTAAGAATCCCATTTATCTAACAGCTGTGCTATTGTTCTTTATGACCACTGCCTTGAATGAGTTACCAGGAGCTGTTTTCAGAAGGGGCTCTTTGCCGCCTGTGGCTGTTTTTATCTACACTCTTGTGTCCCTCAAAAAGAGCCGGGCTTTAAAAAGGTGTGACTCAGCACAGTTGTGTCATGTCATTTATTATGATTTCTTGCTGAGAGCCTTGGGCATTACCTCAACACAGTTATGAAACATGGCCCTATTGTGGCTAGCCCTGTATACAAATAAGCTGAAGGGTAGTCCTGTTACAAATTGGAGAGTACAATGAGACATACCAGCTAGAGACAACAAAATGAGTGCAGAAAAACAAGATAATATTGTAGCCATCAGTGGTCGGGTTAGTCTGTAACTGCCACAGCTGAAAACACAGGATTTCTAGTTTGCAAAAACTCCTTAAAAACAAAACAAAACAACAAAACAAACCCAAACATAATCTTTACACCATATTTATGAGTCAAACAGAAACAAAAGTTTTGAAGTTGTGAACCAATTGAAAAAATGGTTGCAGAATGATTGAAACAGGGTACTAGCAAACCTGAACTTGCATCTCATGATCTTTGCTGCTGAAGAACAGGTCTGTTTCCATGGCTGGTGGTTGTGCTCTCAGTCTTGTCCTTCCCTGACAGCACACTTCTGCAGAATACTTCATGCTGGGACTGAGAGTGTGCTGAGCCTCAGACCCGCTGGCTCAGCCAACATGTCCATTGCTCTGGAGAGGATTCCCAGAATCCAGCCCTGCTCCCATGGGAAAGCACATGGCCACCCAAAGAGACCGCATTAAAATAAAGATTTCAGAAATTTCCGAGCTCTCTGCTGCAGAGCTTGAGCTCAGTTAGATTAAGAGCTCCAGGACCCTTGGTTCAGCTCCATGGATGACTATCTTCAAGCAGTGCACCTCTAGTGCAGAAAGCACTAGAAATGTATCCTGGATCCTGTGAGCACAGGAGGAGGAAGAGTCCCTGGAGATGTACCAAGGGTCCAGGCAGAGTCCATGTGAACCATGTCTTCAGTCTCCCAATGCTCACTGAGTATACACTATCTGGGGGTTCAGTTCAGCTCTCGCTGTTGATGAAGTTTTCCTCCAGGAAAACTCTGATGATCTCTAATCATAACATGTAAATTTCTAACCCCTGCCAGGGGGTCTGATAGATCTTGTGGCTGCAAAATGCATTTGATTTTGGGGAAGCTTTGAAAGGGCAGCATTGATCATGCTTTGTATATTTTCATGAGAGCTCCATTAAGACTTAAGGACCATCTTTGATGAGAGAAGCATGGTGGCTGAGGGAAAATTACATTGTTGGGTCTAGAAGATGGGTTACTGTGAGCATCAGCAGCTGGGCGCCACAGAGATCATAAGAATTGTTTTCAAGATCCTGCCATTCACATGACGATCTATGACCTGCTATATAGATTGTGGAATTCGTTCTTTTTCTCTTAGCTTGGAAGGCAATAATTAAGGGTCTGAGTATTAATGTCAGCTGACAGGTTTCCATTAACTACCATGGTCTTTGCATCTACTCATATTTGAGATATTTGGTTATCTCTCTGCAAGAAGGTGGTAGATGTCCAGGAGTGATTGTATTGTCCCTCTTGTCACTGGTTTCCTTTGCCAAACTCCAGCAAGGTAAAAGGTTTTAATGCCCAAATCAACACTGAGGAAAAAAAAAAATCATTAAAAAAATACCCATTTCTGCCCTGCTGCAGAAAGCTATACCTAATATAAGGGTACTGACTTTCTCTAATTTTATTTTTGTAGCTGTTAGTATTTACATTGTGAGATCACTGGATATTAAGGAGAGGTAGGATTTGGAAAACAAAGCATAATGATTTTTGAATCTTCAGATTGAGGTATATATGAAACATACTTCACAAATAAATATCACATAGTACAGAAAATATATGGGTAGAAGATGATATTTCACTGGGACTGAGAAATTTTGTATCCTTTTTTAGAGCCAAGGCAAAGAAAAGAAATGGAGATAGTGCAAAAAGCAAAGTAAAATAGCGACTCCCCTCCTCCCCTGAATCTCCCCTCTCCCCAAATCCTTGTTGAAAAGGTTGGGTGTGAACAGGAAAGGTGTGATTAGGCAAAGTAGGCATTGAAGTGGCATTTAGATAAAACAGTTCACAATAAGAAATTAAAGAATCAAGGTAGAATTAACAAATAAAAGGTGGTCTAAAAACCTGCAGGGAATGGCAAGGCCACTGCAGTAATCTACATATGGAAAACCTCTGAGTGAAAAGTGTTGCTCATAGCAGGTGGAGTTGAGTGATGGGGAGGAGCATAGCAGGGTCCATGAGGAGGCATGAAACCCTAAATCAACTCTTTTTACTAGTCCCTTTCTGGTTTAAGTTAGTTTTGTGGGGCATAGGCAAGGCGGGGGTGGGGGGGGTGCCAGGTGAGGGATGAGGGGTCAGGGTATGGCAGCAGAGTGGCAGGCCAAATCCTACAGCCCCCCCAAGCACCTGGGTCCCCCTCTGGGCACCAGCAGCCGCCATGACCAGCAGCCTCTTCTCTACCTGCTTGCTTCTGCTGGTGCCCTTTCCTGACAGGTTGCTGAGCTGAGCTACCTTTCTCAGGGGCCACACAAGGCTCAAGAGCCAATGCAAGAAAAGCTGCAGCTATCACAGTTAGGAGGGGGAAGTAGGAGTGCCTTTTTCAAGCTCTAAGACTAATTTTATCGTTAAGTGGCTGCTGGGCAACACCTTGGACTTTGAATGCATTTAATCCAAGCCATGCAATCTGAGTAGAGCTTAGAAAGAGAAGGAGACATGAAATAGGCATTACAAAAATAACTTGGCTGGAGGGAATAGAAGAAACAAAGGAGCACAGGAGAACAGTCTGATTGGTTGCACAACAGGTTTTGAACACCTAAGAACATCCATGAACTCATGAAAACCTTCTAACAAAGTCTGCTTTCTGTAGAAGTAAATTGAGCACATTTCTTACTGGTAATATCTAGGTTGGGGGTTCTGTGTGAGAGACAGTTGTAGGAGCTGCTAAAGTCAGTGGCATCTGAACCTGGGTAAAGTGTGGCATACCACCAAGAGCCATTCATGAGAAACAGAAATAACATATTAAGGTTTTGGTTAGTAAGCAAAAGGAGGTGCTTGAGTATGTCCTTTTTATATCTCTGTATAGTATAACACCTTTTGACAATGATTTGAGAATACATAGAGCTTCCCAGTAAACAAATTTTTCCCTGTGATTATGGCTTTCTCCTTCACAGTCCTCCTCCCACATCCCTTCAGGTGTTCAAGGGACCAGACCCTGCTGCTGCTGCATACAGCTGTTCAGCTGAAGTCTGTGAGGCCATGCCAAGTGACCACAACTGGGTATCTGTCCCACGGATTGTTTTTTCTCTGATTAACAACCTGGCCACATTCTTTTCCCCATAGTTCCATATGTAGTTCCTAGGAAGCTAAGAAACCTGCCTGTGTGTGCAAACCAGGCAAGCAGAAACTTGGCCAGGACTGCCCTACTCCAGTGTCTGGTAGATGGCTACCACAGTGGTGGGCTCCACTGGAAACAAATCACGCTGCTTTGTAATAATAATGCTTTTAAATGGAGTATTAGAAGGTGACAAACCAACCTTGCAAGTCCTTGAGAAAAGCATGAAGCTCTTTGTGTCTTTCCCACTCCTGTATGAAATGCCAAACACATTTCTTGCTCCTCTAGCATTGGGATCTGCACAGCCTGGAAGCAAGGCAAGGTGCAGATGGGGAAGCTTTGCTGCCACATGCCTTCAGCCCTGTGGCTTGGGCAGGGATACACGCAGATACTTGGGGACATCTGGCCCAATGGCCTTGCGGTCCCCCTCCCCACCTCCAGCCCACACACTCTTTAGTGCTGCTTCTGTCATTCCTCTTTTGCTATGTATGGCATGACCTAATGAGTGAGGCCTGTTAGCCAAGGCATCACACTTTTCCCGATCTTGACTTTATGCTTCAGAAGAATGAGTTTAACCTGGTGCTCACAAGCACACATATTGTCTGCTTATTTTCTGGAGCTGTATTTCAGTTCATTCTCTTTGTGTTCCACCTGCAAAAGCTGTAGAAACAGAATATTTCTCCTCATCAGGATGAGTTCACATGTTTGGGAATTGATTTAGTCATATGTAGGAGTTAATCCCCCAAAGTCCAATATCAGGTCTATGTACCAGCACACCAGTTCCTCATGAGCAATTTGAAGCAACACAGAACTGCTCTATGGTACATTCAGCTGGGATGTTGCAAAATGAAGATGTAATTTAGCAGCTCTTCCTGGAGTGCCGCTGTTCTTTTTTGAAAATAGGAATAGAAGTTTTGCTATCACTCAGCAAAGTATGAGCTAGTGCCTGCCCTGCTGAGGACAGCTTCTGAGCCATAGCAGGTCAGTGGTTTCCAGGCCAAATGAAGGTTGCAGCAGGGAGGCAGCCCCCACTGGTCCATGTAGGAGCTCCAAGCGGAATATTACTGCTTATTTTCCAAGGAGTAAGCTGAACCAAGCATGCAAAAAATTTTGTATGGTCAGCTGTGTAGCCTCAGAATGAGTATTTAACCTGGGGAAAAAAGCACATAAGAAGATAACGTGTCTGCGTTGGTAGGGGAGGTAATTATTTTTACATCAAAAAATACAGTGCTTGGAAATAACTGATTCACATGGTTTTCTAGAGTTAGAGGAAGAATGTTCATTGTTTGGGTCAAGGAAAGTCTGTCATTTTGGGGTGCTATTCTGAAACTAAAAAATTACGTGATTAGTACAGGGATTTTCTAACTGCCTACCCATGAAACTTAGGCATACTTTTTTTCCTACTTAACATGCATAGGTTTTCATGCTGAATGGTTGCTTTCAGGGGCTTGATGATGCCAAGAGTCTAGGCTGGCTATCCCGGCTATCCTTTTCTCTCCAGTTCATACATCTGGAACAGTCCAGTCAAGGACTATACTGTGAAAACAGTAACATTTTAAAATTAGACTCATCAATAAGAGCATATAATTCAAGTTATGACAAAAAAATGGTTTCAGATAATTTAGCAAGTGGCATCTGTGTTGTTGCCAGCTGTAACTGGATTTTGTCCATCTCCCAGTTGGGGACTTTCCTTTCAATTGATACTGTCATTGGAATAGCTGAGACTCAACTCCAAATATCTTAACTTTCTGTTTTCTGCTTATTTTAATGCTGGCTGAGTCTCCTGGATTCCCTACTCTCCTTATTAATTATATATTGAAAAGATAACAAAATATTATGAAGCACTGCCATATCTGTGGAATCGAGCATATTGAATTTTTTGCCTTGAGTGTAAAGCAAGATTAATTATTCTGATAACAACAGGATTAATCCATTCATCACATACAGTAAAAAGACACTGTGAATATTTGGACCAAGTTATTCTTGGTCTTGAGAGGCACAAATGGAAGACCTGGCATTTAGAGGGCATTTGTGCCTTTAAAACTTCCTTGTTCCCCTGTTACCTTCTCCTGCTCCTTGGGCCAAATTCTTGCTGCAGGGCTGGCTGTTACCATGGGGGCAGGAGACAGCCCTGCGGAGGGTTGTGTAGGTATGAATGTTTGGCAAAGCCCTCGAATTTTAGGTAGACAGTATAATTGCTCCATCATTCAACACAAAAAAAAAAGAAAAACAAAACAAAAAAACAAAGAAGTGATTTTGTTTTTCTCCAATTGCTTTAGTTCCTGCTTTCCTATGGTGAGATTGTCAAGATCTGTTGCACGGCTTTTGAAAGCCAATTTGAGGTCAGACAGTGAGTCAAAATTGATTCTTGATTTTTGTCAACTGTTAGCTGCAGCCAAAAGGTCTGATTTGGAAAGAGGGTGAGTGGCACTGCTGACATGCTGCCCTCGCTGGTGGTTCCAGCTGTCAGCATCTTCTGGACTGGCCTCCAAGTTTCTGCACTTCCTCTGAGCTGATAAAAGTCAGGTGCAGGGTCCTTTCAGCTTAAACCCCTCGTTTTTCAAAATTTTTTTCTATTTTGGTACTACTACAAAGGAAAAGAAAGTTAGATCTCTGGAATATGCCCTCATTAAAAGGAGGCTGGTAACTGGCCGGCTGCGCGACCGGAGCCTGTTTCAGCTCATGCATTTGTAACTGAAACACCTCAACTTTCCGGAAGTCTCTAAATGGATTGCTTTCAGTCAGAGCAGTACACAGACATTATAAAACCTGCAATTACTTTTACTGTAGGGCCATAAAATATAGATCTGTTAAAGTCTGGGTGCAGAAGACATGGGTGTCCTACAGTTCCGACCAGCGCAGATGAGAGTCTATTATGGATGATGAAAACAAGGTACTAGAAAATCCATTAGAGCTATTTGTTGCCACTTGCAATGATAGTCCCTGTAACCACATTAAATCAAAGTGTCTCTGGAACTTCATTACAAATTTCTTATATCAATACCGTATGCTGATATAAATAATAGTGTAACAAAATCAGGGAGAAGAAATTACATTGCATTGCATGAGTTAGGGATTTGCGATCAATTATTTAGCATTTATATCAGAGAAGCACTTAATGTTTTCCATTGGGGTGGGACCCTGTAGTGCTAGGGACTGTGTACATATTGAGCGAATGAAAATTGCTGTCCCAGAGTGCTTTGACCATCTAAATTGGGTTAAGGACATATGAGTGTAAAATGAGAGAGTAAAAATGATTAAACTCCTCTCTAGATACCTCCACTCTGGGATTGAAACTATACTCATATCCAGTAAGACAATGGAAAGAAGTGTCTGCTTTTGAACTCTAGGAAACAGCAAAAAAGAGGCCGACAGAAACCTGCGGTCATTGTGTGTAACACAGCTCTTTCCCCATGCTCTTCAAAGCCCCCTCCTTTTCTCATATGCCATCTACAAACAGAAACAAGACCAGCTGGCGTCTCTTCTGGAAATAATGGGGCTGGCCAAGAGCAGTTTGCAAAGAGAAGCAAGAACAGCATGTTTTCATGGTAATAAATTGTACAAGATTGTCGTCATGCCTTAGACAAGAGTTTGAAGGGAAAACCAGCCATGTTCTTCCTGATCCATCAGAAGGTTTGTATTTGAGTTTGCAGGCTCTATGAGCTCAAAACATAAAAAGGAGATATGAATCAAACACGCCAGTAAAGTTCAGTGAAAGGAATATGAACCCAAAATGATGATTTTTTTTTCCCCCTACAGCTCTGTTTGCAGTATGTAATTATCATGAGCTGGTTGGCAGTCCTGCAATAATTAGGCACAACAGCATGAGTTAGGAATGTATCATCAATCTTAACTTACTGTTTCTTTGCTTTTGTTGGTTTATGCTAACCTCATCATACTTAGTGGTATGCATCTTTGTGAAAAAATGTTCAAAATGAAAAAGCCAATCTCAAAATAAACTATAGTGGATCCCTCAATTTCTAGCATAAATAGGTAATTTGCATTTTAGAAATCTAAGATTCATACAACCTTTGTTGACATAGATGAGCAGATATATCTGTGTTATAAGTCATTGGTTTCAAAATAATTTTAAACGATAAATCTGAAACCCAAACTTGTAAAATGCTACATTTGCAGGGACTGCCTGTGTGGGTACAGTTCAGATAATGATAGCAGTGGCTCTAAGTACCTAAAGGATGTGAAAATCCAGTTTTTACTCAAGGTGGCTTTGCAAATCTCAGTCTGTTTATTCAACATATTCACGTCCAGGCATTTGTCCTTGTGAAACACATGTGTCAGGGAAACATGTTTTGTTCCTGTCCTGAAGGGTGATAATGCTGTAACGAAGACAGATTTTCAGGAGTTTTCTTTCGGGATACAGGTGGGAGAGAATGGAGTAAGACTCTGGTCTTCTGTGGATCTTGAATGGCAGAGCACTCTTTGTCTGTTTCTCCCCCCAGGGCAAAAGCCCTGGAGTCCTTCCCCAAGCTCTGGGCAGCTGGAGTTGATGCCATCCCAACACACCCGCTGGGGCAGGAGCAAAGTCTTAGTACAAGCAGCGATGTTTGTTCCTGACCCAGGTCCACAGTCATCTTATCAGCCACATGGACTGGTTGGCCCCAAGACAACCTGCAGCAACTGATCCTCTACCCTTCTTTGGGGCTGAAAGTCTGGGTTTGTTGTATCATCTTCATTCTTTACAAGGGGGAGTGGAGGCGAGTATCCTAATCTCTTAACAAACACAGCCTTTGGGGCAGTTGCTGTTCCTATTTTGATCCTTAATCTGTCTGATCCTGGGGAGGGGCTAAATATAGTCTGTCCACATTGCCAGCATATATATGGAAAGCGGGGAACCCTACAAGTGGGTGTGACAGCATTATGTCAGTATTGCCCCTTTTTCTCTTTCACTTTACTGTGGAGTGGTACCAGAAAGGTGGATTTATCGATTATTTACCAAAAGGCTACAGATTAAATAAACATACAGCCTCCTTGCTCCCACCAGCCTGTGTCTATGGGCTCTCTAAACTGCTTGTCTGCATGCCATATATAACAAAGCCAAAAGGCAGGAAAGCTTCCTGTCCCCACACTCTTCGCATGATTCAACCAATGTCCATGTCTCTAGTATCCCTGAAAAGAAGACTTAGGAGGTTTAGCTGAAACTCCTGAGAACACCCTTGAACATGGCTTCTGAACACCTCAGAGTTGCAGCTTTTATGTGTGTATGTGTGTCTGTGTACATATTTATGTATATATAAATACCAAAAAAAATTACAAGTCCTCTTCAACTTCCATTCCTGGAAAGTGGAATATTGCCATTGGATTTAATACAAGAGTAGAATTAAGTCCCAGTTCAGGAAAGTGCTTCAGTCCGAGCTTTGAGGAGGTGACTTGTCCCAGAGATTTCAATTAGGCATGTCAGCAAAAGCTTTGCTGACTAAAGACTTCCACAGCTCAGCTGGTGTGGAGGGCAGCATCCAAGCTGGATGCTATAGGATGTTGACCTCTCTCAAGAACCCCGTGCAGCAGCCAACCATCTGCAAAACATGCAGAGTAATCATAATAATTCCCTTGGCAGCCTCTTTCAGGGAGGAAAGGGAAAAGAAAGAGTATAAAAAAGAAGGAAATTCATTTTAGTTAGCGTTGAAATACTCCTGTGATTATTGCCTTCACATTTTTTAGTTTGGGGCTATATATTAGAACATTTCTACTCTCAACACTAAATGTTGTAACAAGGTCCTCAGGGCTAATGAGTGGTAAGAGGGGAAAAAGAAAACCCGTTATACTAGTTTTGTATTCTCCTGCACCGACAAAGGTAAATCTTGATCCTTAAGAGGAATAGTGTTTTAGGGGTAGTTAGCATTATTTACTAGTTGCCACAAATAGCTTTCATATTTTATTGTAGGGATGGGCAACCTCCCTGACCCCATGAGCAATATACCAAAATCTTCATATGCCTGAGAGCCTGTTGTCCCAGAATTTATATGAATCCCCTAACTGGGGAAAGTACAAATATTAGCATCATGTCTGTCTTCTTTCCAGTTAGATTTACTAAAGCTTTTTTTGGTTGGTTTCTATGGGGAAAGAGGAAGGGTAAGAAGGTTGTGGTTTTTTTCTTTTCTTTCTGAAGCACTGATATATGTGATACACCAATATTCCTGTACCTGATGCACTGAACTCATTCTCTCCTCTGGAAGCACTTGTAATGGCACTCGTTGTTTTGCTGAATGGCTGCCTCTGGTTAGTGACTACCGGATAACGAGCAGCATGATCATGGAAGGCCTGTTTACACAGGAGAGGTCTGAGGGTGGTGTTGTCCCCATATGGAGATGAGCTTGTGAAAGTCTGTGAAGCTGACTTTAAAGTAAAGACATGCTTTAGCAGGTTCAGTTCTGAAATATGTTGCATGTACGAATGGAGGAACAGAAAGTAAAATGAGAATATTTTTCACGTACCACATGTAATAACCCTTTAAATACTTTGTGAGCCCTCTAGTGGTGCTCTCTGTGCCCTGGAAACCTCCAGGAGCCAGCTGCAGCCAGGTAGCCCTTTCGCCCATCATGTTAGTACCAACACTGCTCTTCAGGGTTCAGCGTGCGCACTTCCTTATTTCAGATTACTGTTAAAACCACAGAGATGAGAACTTTATTTCTGTCTACCCATGATAAAACATTCTTCAAAATGTAAGGGGGAACTCTCTGAAACCTCTTTCCCTCTCTAGTCCTCCCTGTACAAGTTTAGTTCGTTTGCAAGAGATGCCTGCTCCTCAGTGGATGTCCTGGAGCTCCCCGGGTCCTGCCTCACAGCTGCCTCCACACTCCCATGGCATCATTCAGACCTGTAGGTGTACACACTGTACTTCGGCAGAGATGACATTATAACAGCCGCTGCGCTGCTGTCTCCATGGGATGGAAGCGGTACCTGCCTGCCTTGTGTGAGGTGCTGCTGCTGGCCAGCTCATGAGCCAGCGCTGTATGGGGACTCTGCTCTCACAAAGGTGTGTGGCTCCTACATCCCAGGCAGCTGTGGTGGACAGTTAAGGCAACATCATGCCTACCGTGGCAGCTAAAGGTCTGGTTTTCTGTACAGCATTCTATCTGGGGTTTGCTGAAGCAGTGCAGTAAGGATACAGCACTGCAAGCAAGAATTCACCAGAGAGGAATAATTTGGCTGGAAAATCCTAAACTCATTTCTAAAAGAGATCAGCTATGGGATTTCTGTGCAGTGAAAAGCATCACTCTGCTTTTATTCTAAACACAGTTTGGAGTGTTCCTTTATTTTTTAGAATTGACTCATAAAGACTACAGGAGGGCACCAATTAGTGAAATAAACCCCTAATCCTCAGTGCAGTGCCTGCTATAGGACTGCTGTTTAACAGCCTTCTTGCTAATCAATTCTCTTCAGTCAGCTAAATGCCATAGATGCTATGTAAATAAATGCAAGTTTAAGAGTATTCTTCAGTGAGCGGTTAAAGCTATGTTCCTTCTACTCCACCATAAAATCAGCATGCATGTTAACAGATATCTACTCCACCTTGTACAAATTACTTTTCTTGTTCATTTGATTGCTGCAGCTTGGGAAAAACAGAAGCAGGGAATAGCAATAAACTGCTTGTTCTTCCTGGGCAACATTTTAAAAATCTGATACCTCAATGGCAACCAAGGCGTAGAACAAAGATGTGTATTTTAGAGTCAAAATAATGTCCACAGTTCGGTTTGTTATTTTGCTTCCATTGTAAATTTTAAGCCAGACTGCCATCCTTCAGCTTTGTGGATAAAAGGGCTGCTCCTCATAGCCTTCTTCATGTGTAACATTCATCCAGAGGAGATTTTTTTTCCTTACAAGTTGATATATTAGTGAAATACATAATAAGTGTAGTTTGAAATGAAGCGGTGTGCAGAATCTTATCAAAAACAAAGGAAACCCAACTCCATCAAGGATGATGACAAAACCCACGTTGTCTTTAATGAAAATACAATTTCACCCCTAGTCTTTGGTGTGTTTTAACTAACAAAACTTTTTCCTAAGCAGGGTCAAAGAAAGCTGGACAACAGTGTGTATTTGCTATTTCTCTTCTGTGCTGTCCTGAGGCAAGAGCAGTGATGCTCAGGAAGGGATAATCAAACACTTAATAGTTTCAATACTACATCCCAGTATCCTTTAACACAGAGATCAGTGTATTATCACCAGGAGATGAAATGACTTGCCCTGAATTATCCAGCAGAACTTTAAATAAAGCACAGGTGTTGTGTGTTCATGGCATTGAGCAGACATTAAAACAAAGTAAATAAGACGATGCTGCATCCTGCAATTTCCACTGAGTTGCTCACGTAACATTCTTGGTCTGTCTTCATACTAATGTTTGATAATAAATCTTGAATAAATAAACATGTTGTTTGAGTGTCTAGCTTGTAAGAATTTTCAAAAGCTCCCAAGTTCCATTATCTTGCCTGTGTAGGGAAATGTATCCTTTCCTCTTTTTGGTTTTTTTTTTTTTTTTTTTTTTTTTTTGTTTTGGTTTGTTTTGGGGTTTTTTTTTGTTTTTTTTTTCAGTGTGGGTTTCATTTATTGTTTCTTATGACGTGTGATACATATCATGGGTGACTTCAAATATTCATTCTTTTTACAGATAAATAATCTTAATTATAAAAATTCCTTCTGTATAATGGGAACGTATTAATCTAGTGATGTAAACTATACATTAATAATAACTAATTTCCACATATGTTGTTTATCAATATTTTAGCACGTTGCACAGGTGATGAGCTTTTCACTGATTAAAACGGTGAGTCAGCTGAGGTAAACTATACTAACAGACTGTATGCATCTGAAATAGGACTGTTGAAACCTAAGAATTTCATAAAGCAGAAACAAACATACCACATTTTTTACTCTCCAAATGTTGCCAGTTTGGGAGCCACTGCTCATTTCCTCCTATGCACACATACACACAAAATTTTCAGCATTTTATTAAGTACAGAGAATTGAACCTATTGACATACTGCATGTGCAAAGCAATCCTGAAATATTTAGTTTAATTAATAGGCAGTTAAATGATTTCAGAATATGTTTATAACAGGCAAGATTGCTTAAAGAGGAATCTTTCTGAATTCAGTAACAGAAAAAGGTGGTTGCTGACCCTGCAAATTCAGCCCAGTGCAAACCAGAGGACAAAAGACTGGTTATGTGAAAAACTAGAACTGAAGAGAACTCAGTGAGTTCTGGTGAAATTCCAAGACAGCAGTATATAACCATTTATTTGGAGAATATTTGAGAAGGTTTTGGTTTTTTTATAAAATTTATTTCAATTTTATTTGTAGTATGAGAGGCTTAGAAATCTGATTTTTGGTTTTCTTAACTTATCAAGTCCCTATCCATTTAGAAAAACATTGAGGGCTTTCTCTCTACCTTGCATTGGACTGCAAATATACATGTTTGTTATAAAACAGCTTTAAAATATGTAGCATATTTTCCTGCCAAAGATCTGTGTCTGCTGTTACTAAGGCTAGTGGTTTGTCATAATAAATCATACAAGTTGTTATGGGGAAAGTGCAAGGCAAGCATCATGAGTGTGTAGTAAAAACCATGGATCATTTTATTTAAATACAGATATTCTTTATTTTTCAGTGCACATATTGAAAAAAGAACAATTTTGTTAACTATTTATCTTTAATTCAGTGGCAGCAATAGCACAGAACCATTATTGCTCCCTCTTTGTTTCTGCTGCCCTGCCTATGCAGAGGGAATTGGGCGTGTAGTTTTGTGGGGTTGGGGGTTTCTGCCTGTGGTCCGCAGATGACTTCTGCAGGGGCTGCCAGGAGGTGAGCCAGCCAGGCAAGCCCCTGGTCAGTGGGGTAAAGCTCATCCTACCAGCCTTCAGCTCTCTGACAGAGCACTGTAGGGATCTCTGATGAGACAAGCTGAAAATCGTTGCTGTTACAGATTTTCATAAAGGCCACCTTGTCCCTAGAGGAACTAATGTCTCTGGGCTCCCTCCATGATCACAGCTGAGATAAGGGCATCCTCAGTCACTCGCCCAGAAAAGTCCATTACCCTCCACTGATTAGAGGATCAATCTTGGTGGATGAACCTCCAGGAGCTAAAATTTGCCTCTATGACTTTTTGTCCCCTGTTAAGCCCCCCTCCATCCAAACCACAGGCATGACAGAACCAGAGGGGGTGCCTTTACATGACAAGCAGCTCTGGCAAGCCAATGCCCACCTTCCACTGAAAAGGAGGGTCTTACTCCCTCTTCCCTGCCTGCTTTCCCCAGCTGCAGGTATCCTCCTCCCTCCTCATATTGGCTTTGGCGATTATGTGGCCTTAGGGCGAGTCAGCTTCAGTTGACAGGTTGACATATCTGGCAGCAAACTGTTCTTTTATTTGCATGTTTATTTATATGCAGTGTTAGATTTCCACTGGGTCAATTCTCTGAATTGATTTGCCCCAGGGCTGTCTGATTGCTAGAGCTATCCCAAAGGGAATGGAGCAGGAGCGTGTGGCTGGGGGAGGAAAGAGGATGAGGATTAGGATCTCCTCCCTCTTCCTGGGCAGGCACTCAGTGGGATATGAAACCATAATCAGAAGATGAAGCTCAATGGCAGCTTGATGTCCTGCCCACTCCTGTCATGCACCCCTGTCCTGTCCTTGCACCAGCTCTGGGGCTCAGCTACATGGGCAGTGAGTTGGCTGCAGGAGCTGACTTTGCAGAAAGCTCGATGCTTCCTTGCAGTCTGAGTTTTCAGCTGCGTTGGCAGAAATGCATTTCCCTACTTGCTGCATAGGCAAGAGCCCACCCACCCTGGTGGAAAGGAGCAGGCAGGGCAGGAGCATGGGACCACAGCAGATAGATAGGACGCAGATGGTCTTGAGCTACTTGGGAAGTGCCTCTGAGATATCCAGAGGAAATCATGAGCTCTAGCTGTGAGATCGCATCCTTGAGAGCCCCCCTGGAAGTGTTCACAGTGTCTGTCTTCCCACATCATTCTCCACACCATTCTCCTCTTAAGAAACAAATGTCTCCTTATGGCAAGAGTTATGGATTGATTTTACAGCACATGAAGCCAGGTGAAAACAAAATGTATGTGACAGCTATCACAAAACTGCAGCTCTAACACTGATGGCAGCCTAGATGTTGAAACAGTGCTGAAAAAGTCAGATGCACTGCAGCAGCAGTCGTCAAACCCTGACATGATGGGAGGTATCCTTTCTGTACGTACACACGGGCATCCCAGAAGCCAGAACTGTCTTTCTGCATCTGGCTTATAAAAACTTACTTCTTATGCTACGCATATCAATTCAGTTTTGTTTTCTTCTGTATGATGAACAAATGTGAGCATTTGGGTTTAGTAAGCCACAGCTGTGAGATACCTCTGACAGGGAATCTGCAAAACCAAATCCCCCAGTGTGATGAATATTCTCAAAACTAAACAAATTCAGGCTTCTGTACACTGGATATCACACAGGCTTTCACAAGATGTAAGGGACTGGCAAACCAGAACAGTAAGTTTAATTAAAAAACAAAAAGCAACTATTAAAGCAAATATGACAGGAACTAAGAGTACCTAAAAATACAGCAAGTAACTATGCCTTCTTGAGAGACGAAAGATTAGCTTTTACAGGCCTGATTTATCACTGTATTATACCTATTTTATGCTGGTGTAAAAACAGGATGATAGAGCTGTGCTGAGTATCACTAAATATGCATCCCTTGAGTTCTGTCATACACTCTCACAGGCGTAAAAACAGCCAATAATTGAGCAAATCAAAGAAAAAAGCTACTAAAATGAAATGGTAGAAATGTCAGGTGCAAGGAAAGACAATCATTATACTCCTTGATCAATGTAGTTTTACTGCAATGATCCGGCCTGAGGGGCAACAGAAATTTATTGAGAAGCTAATTTTCAGTAAGATAAAGTCCTCTGGCAAAGTGGCATTAAAATGTCTTTGATAAGTAATTAAACCAGGCTAAAAGTTTCTTAAATGCTCTAGAGTTAAATATACATCTTACATATTTGACCATCTCCATCTTACCATGATATTTAATGCTTGCAGCTCTTCGAACCCTTGGGTTCGAACTTATTATTGGGCTTGTTGTACAGTACTTTACTGGTTTAGGAGACCCTTTGATTCACAGTGACTTACTCACAGAATAATATTCTATTCAAGAGAAACAAGCCTGTGACCCTCTCTATAACAGCAGTGCATTCCGAGTGGATATTATGCCAGAGGTTGCAAAATTTATATTCTTCACAAGGCATATGTTTCATGTCGTGAGAATTCATATTTCTTCTTTAAAATTACACACAAGGCTTTCTCAAGTGCAAAAAGTATTAGGAAGTGCACTTGAAAACACTCTGAAGTTCATTTCTAAGCGTGTTTATTTGAACAGAAACGTCAACAAGCAGAGTGATTGCTAGGCTAGAACAATGCAGGAAAAGAACTTGCAAAAAGGGGGACAGCGTGGCTGGGATTAGCATATTGTGAGAAAAGTACACCTTGCATAGTAGCAGGACGTTTGAATAATGCAGTAACAAATGGCTTTGTTTAATTACATCTATGATCAGTTACTTTTAGCTATTTAAAATATTGCAAATATATTCCTTATGTGATTGTTTTAAAGAAATATTTGGCTTGCATTCAGCCAGTACTAATCAGTGGCAGTGTTACTTTTACAGTAAATGTACAAGAAGTTTATGAGTGACTGAACAGTGTGGCACAAAGATATCTATTTGGCATTTCCAAGTTTTATGAGTTTTCTCCAGAAGAAACTTCTGAGAAGCCTTTTTACCCATCCCATGTAGATATCTACACACTCGCTTACTGTAAGTAAAAGCAGATTTGTGTCATCTGTTAAGTTTATTTTGATTGACTATAGATTGTTTGCCCTTTGATTGCTGCTAATGTTCTGTGGAGCCATTGGTTTTCCTGCAGAGTTAATGGTATTAAAGGAGAAGATATTGCCTTCTTTTTAGGATGAATTCATTTTTAAAGTGTTTTTGTTTAAAAGGGGAAAAAAACCCCAAACAAACAGAGTGCCCATTCTCTCACCTGTCCACTTTAGGAGTGTGCACAGAGACACCTGGGACATGGAGCTTATTACAGATTAAGGGAGAATATTTTTGTGAGGAGCCCGCTGTTAAATTATTGGCAACAAATCACTTGTCCCTCAGGACACTCAACACTCACATTTCTGCTGGCAAAAACTGGTCTAAATTTATCTGATATTTATCCTGATAAGTTTTAATAAAGACTTAATTGTGAAGGGGTTTCCAGGTAATGACTTGTAGCTGGTGAACATATCCCAGTCCAGGGAAAATAACTGTTCTGCTCCATATTTCAGAATCTTTGGGATTAGGAACGTGGCCGGTAGAATTTATGACGAGAAATGTAAATAAATACATCAAGATGTGACCCTTTGGAGATTGCTTCTCATAATTGCTCTTTCCCCTCCGTTTGCCTTATTATTCCTTGTTGCACAGCCCCAACCATCTTCGTCTTGTGAAAGCAGGGTGGGCTGGGGAGCCAGTGCAGAGACCCAGGGGCTGGCTACTGGCTCACCCACAGTGGGGAGGTGCTGGTCTCACCCTGATGTGCTCAAAGGGCTCCAGCCTTCCTGGAGAACCCTCCAAACACACCTTCTCAGGAGAAAGGAAAAAAATGAAGGCTCGGGATTTTGTTGTCAGCGTTAACCGAAGTGAGATGCTGTACCTGCTGCGGGCGAGGGCTTTGTCACCCTACCGTGCTGCTCTGCTGCTCTGGTGATGATCTTTCATTTTCTGTGGAGGACTTTGTTGACAATAGACTTTCCTCCACCTGAAAAATGGAAGCAGCTTTGCCTTTCCCACCAGAGTTTTTCAATAGCAGGTGTGCCACAGCAGCATGGGAGACATTGAAGAGTCCACTGCTCTCGCACCACAGAGACAGAGAAAGGCGTGTGGGCTTGAAGAGCCTTTCAAGAGGCCCTTGAACCTGAACTTGGTTGCCTCTATGCCTGTTTTGAATGAAAGCAAAGAGCCAATCAGTCCTAATGAAACCAGTATTGCAGCAAAGGGAATTTAAATCCTAAGCAGGTTTTGCTTCAAGACTATGCAGACTTTCATTTGGTCACTGGTCTGTCTTTTTATTCCATCACTGTTGTAGGAATGTAAATTAGGAGTATCAAGGAACAAAATGGCTTCTCTTCCTAAGCAGATGCTTAAGTTATGGCCATCAGATGTAACCTTTAATTATCATTGAGGGAATTGAGTACTAACACTTTTTCTTTTGTTTCAGACTGTAATTATCTAATTTTACACCTTTATGGCCATTGCTTGTTTTCATGGGCAGATTTTGTGCAGTCCCTCATACTGTGTTAAAAAAGAATCTGAAATTACTAGCACGGTAATTAGGGCTGAAACTAGGAACACCTCTTCCTAATAATTGCAGATACGATGAGTAATTGTAATTTATGGTGGCTTTGTATGCCACCATGAGTTTTACAAAAAGCAAGCAAACAAAAACAGGCCAACAACCCTGTACTTCCTTTTTGCCAAACCTCTCCCCTCTGGTCCTGGTTTCTGTGAGCTGTGGCCACACTATGGGAAAGCCATGAGCTGAGCTTGTCTGTCTATCAGGTGTTGCTGCATCTCTCCAGAGCATAACATGGGCATGAACTACATTGGAGCTCATCCACCTTACCCGCTTCTCCCTCTGTGCCACATCCTCAAGCAATGTCCTGACACAAGAAGAAAACTGCATGTATACGGAAATGAAGTGGTGCCTCTCCTTCAAGAGGGGCTGACCTCTTTGCTTTTATTCCTTTTTGACTCATAGAAGGAGAGAAACCTGCAAAGCAAATGAATTATGACAGTTTTTTCAAAAATAAGTGTTTATATTTGGGGGGGTTGAAAGCTTTCTTTTTTTAGAGGTAATTGCATAACAAACCAGATGTTTCACATTTCAATCGCTTATCATGGGAACCTTGAGGTCTGGTGCTGCACTCAGGCAGATCTTAAGGCTTAGAGGTTTGGGACCACCTGGTAGAACATCCAGATGTTGTCATTCTGTCCTTTCAGTGATGATTCAGACATAAAAAAAAAAAATCTAATTTTTAGTGTTTTTCTTTCAATTTGGTTTACATTAATATTAACATACAAATAAAAGCCAGGAAGTTATTAGGTATATGAAAGTATCATTAATACCAGTGTTGAATGACTAAGGTAAGAGTGTTTTTTCTCCTCCCCTGCATTTCCATGGCATAAGAAACTGGTGATATGCCTGAAAACCTTCCTTTAAAATGTTGCTTCACAATCACTGACTAGAAAGATCAGAACATTTCCTGAAATGTTGTGGTTTGCGTAAGGTCACAGTAAAGATCAAATGGAAAAATTGCACCTGTTACCAGTTGAGATATGTGAGTCTTTTGACCACTGAATTTGCTCTTTTGTCATTTTGAATATTTCCTGGCAAAAGAACATACTCGAGATACCTCTACATATCTTATTATACATATGTCTGTGTTTATATACATACCCATATATGTATAGTAAGTGCAAAGATTTTGGTTTTTTTCAGATGCAACTGCCAAAGTGGTTACTACAGAAAATTAACCAGTGGTAAAATGTTGTCATTTTTCCTTGAAAGACAAGAAAGTGTGAATAAAGTTAGAAAAACAAAAATTCACCTGGAAAAACATGCCACTCCAGTAAGCACTAACTATTGTTCTTTATCGCAGCGTGGCTGGATTGTCACCTACAGCTACAGCAGTGTGGCAGGTGTCCTTGGACACTACTGACGTCTGCATGCTAAGGGCTCATACTTTTCTCAAAACTGTTAACTGAAATATATATGAAGGTAAATTAAATAAAACAAAGGCAATACTGGAGTACCTAGTAGTGTGTTGGAAGCCGTAGAACTATGATGTGTTGTCTGGCTTATAGTGTATCTGAAGTTCATCTGAAAGTTGGAAGGGGCTGCAGGAAGTCATCTAGTACACCTAAGAGATAACAGTGTAAATCACTTTTTGTGGCAATTAAGGTATGTGTGGTGAAAACAGAGGCAGATGCACATTTAGATTAGTGAGTTACACTAGGTATGATAGGTGCTGAAACTTCAAGAATTGATTGACAAACTTGTTATTCACATCCTGGGCAAATATTTGGGAATATGAGAAGAGTCATTAACATCCCTTCTCTCAACACGTACCAGTGTAATGATTAGCAAAACATCTGAAACCATGCTATGCAGCCCTCTGTAAAACTGGCTGCTGATGTGACCCAATAACTTTTTCTTACATTTTGTCATGTTTTGTCTTTTGCCTCCTGGTCTCCTAGAATGACATTTTTCCACCTTTTTTGTCCTAACCCTTCATGTTGGAGACTAAAATGAAATACATGACGGAGCCTTCAGTTCTCTGGATCAGTAGGAATATTCACTTGCTGAGAGTTAATCACACATCAAAGAGGCATTTTGAATGGTCATTTTAACCCTGCAACGCTCTGGCATGTACCAAGAAAACTGTATTGGCAAGGGTCAATGTTATTCACAATGTTAACTTTCCTGCTTTGTTTACGGCAAGAACCTATGCTTATAATTTATCATAGTTCACTTCTGAAGTCTGGTGTCGTCATGCAAAGCCAAACAGAGCAGATGTTGTTATGAGGATGATTATTAACATTATTATTGATGTTGTTTACAAATTAAAGCCTGTTTAGGAGAGCAGTTACATGCATACTTTAGTCCCATGGAACTGAAAGGACAGCTGAGCTACCCATGCTTATTTAAATGCTATTCCAAATAGGGACGAACCTGAACATACGTTTAAGTGCTTCACTGAACTGAAGCCTACTGGTGATATGGAAAGTCTCATTTTCTTCATGGGACGAACCTTTGTTCATTCCAGCTAGACCATGCAGGCATAAATCATGCTGAACAGCCAAAGAAGTATCTCCCTGCATAAATTCCTGGATTGCTTAAACTTAACACCTAATTACAGAGCTGGTGAACCTAGATACACTGAAGGCGGTTTGAAAGGCTGCCTGAAACATCATGGGTTGAGATGCCTTTGTCGGGAGCATTGTGCTGTGATGTGTAACGTGGGTAGATTCCTGTGGGATGTTGACAGTTTGTGGGAAATGCATGTAGGAGGAACTGGGTTATGAAGACCAGGGTTTTAAAATTTTTTTTCTTTCTCTCATTGTACTGTTTGTGGGCTTGGGAATTTTTTGGGGTTTGTTTTGTTTTGTTCTCTTTTTAAGGTAGGGGGAAGGAAGAGCTTCTGGTTTTGGAAAAATCTGGCCAACACATGCAGCATGTCATGAGTCACTTGTTCCTGGAGGTTCGATACTACAGCGGTCCTCCCCTCCCAAAAGGACACTTGTCGATGCTCTTGAAAGCTCTGATGTTCCTTTTTTGCTCATGGCATTTATATGGAGTGATAATCACTTGATAAGCCATGGATTTATGTAATAAATTAATTAGCTCTGGAGTGTTTCCTCCACTCTCTGCCTGCCAGTCTGTCTCTACTGGGAATTGTTCAGGTTTTTCCAAATGGTTACAATTAGCTCTCAGTATTATTATTTTCTTTTAAATCATTTGTCAGGAAAATGTTTTCTTCTTTCCACACCAGAAGTGGATTTTCTCCTTGGTGTTATTCTGGCCTGAGGCACAGGGCCAGCATGATTTGGGTCTGCATCAGCAGTGGGTTCTGTACATGCAAACATGCCAAGTTTAAAGTTCACTGGCTTACAGCAATGCAAGGATAGGGCCAGGAGCTTTGCCGTTGGAAAAGAGTAAATCTTACCTTCATGAACAACTTGTGACTCTTGCATCTAATATCAACAGAGCATGAGATACCATATTTGAAGTAGCAATACCATTATTCATAGAAAAACTATTTTCATGCCACCCTCCCTCCCGTACTTCCTTTTTCCTCTGCTGACTGTATGCTGAAATTGGCATATGATGTCGGACCAGGATCTGTTTAATCTAAAGATGGTGTATATAACTTCTTGAAAAATATTTCTTGAACTTAAAGAATTTGCATATTCTAATTTTCTTTATAAGTGTTCAGTCCATTTTAATCCTGCTATAACAAAGAGTTCCAGAGAGAAATTTTGTATTTGTGTTGTGTGAAAAAATGCAGTCTTTTCTCACCCCTTATGGATTTTTATCATGTAATGTTTCCACTTTTTGAATGACAGAACTGTTGAATAGGAGCACAGGATATTTCATTTGTATTAGAATCATCATATTGCAACTTCTAATATACTCCTTATTTTGTCTTTAAATTAAATGGACCTAATCCTTTTTATCTTTTCATATAGAAAATTCTTTATTCCTCTACTTATTTTAATTATTTTTTATCTGAATCCCCTCTGTTACTGTATTATCTCCTATAAAAGCACTGACCAAAACTGAACGCAGCATCCCAGTTGGCAGTGTATTATTCATTTACCTATCACATTATGCTGTTTATAATGTATTTTCCACCCTGTTTCTTACGCCTCATAATACATCATTTGCTTTTTTTTTTTTTCTCTCTTCTCACAGATGACATACTCTACAGAAGCTTTCCTGCAGAGCCGTTGTCAGGAGTGAACCAACCCTTTTCCAGAGTGTCACAGTTTATAAGTCAATAAAGTCAATAAAGTGCCTGTGACTTTCCGATCGCTTCTACTAGTGGTTTTTATTTATCAGTATGTACTAGGCTGCCATTCACCTGGCCTTGTTAGGGTACTCCCCATGTTTTTCCTCAATTTTGGCCAATACTTTATATCTCGGTGTGTGTGTGTGTTCTGCGGATGCTCCCACATAACCACATAGCCATTTCTTGGGTTCCTTCCCACCAACAGCCCTGCTAGAAGACATGAGACACCCTGCCTCAGTTTCTGTCAGGCCATCTAGGTTGTTTGTTCTTACTCTTCATTTCACGCCTCTATACTGTGTTCCAGTTGTTAGTGCAGAGTTGTTACCCAAGCTCATGCAGGCGCATCTGAGCTGCCTTTGAACTTGTTAGCTCAGGTGAAGCTGGCAGCAGTAGGTAGTGTGGGAGGCTGTGAGCCCTCCTGGTTTGCACAGCCTCCGTTTAGGTAGCTGTGATGATCTCTCTGCTGATACACCTACCCTCCTGCGGTACGGGAACTACGCTAGCAAAAAATGACTTGCGTAAAGCTCCTCAGCCACATCTCTGTGTGCAACTTTTTCATGGCCTTCATATCTCAGCCACGAGGAGGGTTTCTCTGGCATCCTAGTCTGCCATGTGTGTTAAGCAGCCTTTCTGGAAAAAAAACTTTATCAAAGGCTTTTTGGCAGTTCTAGTGCATTATATCCACTGAGGTAACTCCATCGATTCCAGCTTTTTTATAGGCCTCCATCTAACAAAGCTCAGAAGCAGTTGCTTAGTATTAAGCTACTGTCAGTGGGATTTTTCCTATGCTCAAATGTAAAAGCATGCTCCTATGTTGTACTCAGAGAAGGCTCCCTGTTTCAGTACTTGTCTGAAGAAATAGGCTATTTCATGGGATGTAAATCTTCACACTTTAATTTCTAAAAAGCTCCTTCCTGTAGCATGCAGAGCAGGTACAGCTTCTGTGGTCCTACTTACTGATAACTGGAAATGTTGGCTGCACTATCTTTATACACTCAGGCCAAAAAAGCATTCAGATTAAGCAGTAATTTGAGCAAGATTAAGAGGAAGGGAGAGAACACATGGCCAGTTAGTCACCAGAAGTACACTCGTATGCATAAAGTAAATCCCCAACCTGTTATAGTAATGCACTTAGTTACTGGAAATGCAATATGAGCTTACTTTCATGAGCAAGGATGAAAGAACTTGTTTAACCTTTGTACAGCATTTTCCACCCACACAGAAAAGTGACATCAGATGCTTCGTATAGGTAAAAAAACAAGTCAGCATTTGGGAGACTCCCGAACAAGAGACAGAGATACGTCCTTAGCACTAAGTCTGTTCACTTAACTTGCTACATGCTTACGGTGGGTCACTAGAAACTACTCTTTAGTTATTTCTGGATCTTAATGACTCTGACGCAGAAAGACAACCCTTCAGACCTGTGCGTAAAGCACTGGACATGAAGCACTTCCTAGAAGGTATTTTATGTTTGCGTATGCAATATAAAGTAAGGCATTTGCATTTAAATTGGGGAATATTTTACTTTCCAATATGCTTGAGTATGATTGAATCATTGGCACTGAAGAGGGTTCTTCACAAGGTCAGTCATTAGCTGGCCTTTAAGTAAAAGCATAAAGCCTTGGAATCAGAGTTCAAATGAGCGTCACTGAGACAGCTAAGTAAGACACAGGCTGGAAGGGTCTACATCTGTGCAACACCTGGGTGGATTTCATTCCACCTCAGCGTCGCCTAAAAAGTACTGCAGGATTTCTGAAGTTCAAGATTTCTAATCTATGTATCTCCATGCTAATATTTCGTGTTACTTTCAAAACATGTTGGGGCTTAGTGCCTGCATGTCCCAGCATACAACAAGAAAGGATTTAGTTTCAATTGACATTTTTGACCTGTGTGAACACCCTTATTTCCTCCCCCAAAAAAGTGTTTGAGAAATGAACTTTGAAGTCCTGGGAGAAGTAGCATGTGTTTGTGAAGGGAGAAGGTGGGGGTGGCGGAGGTGGTGGAAGGAGTTCAGTTTGTCAACACGACAGCCAGGAAGCAAGCTATTTATAATGCTTGTGGTGGAGAGGGGGCCAGCCCACATGTTTTTAAAAAAGAGTTTAATCGCATGGTACAGCTAATTCTGTTATTTGTAAATACGTTTCGCTTGCAGTCTTGGTGGACAGAGGGAGAGTGAAAAAAGGATCATGGTACAGGGCATGGCTAGTCTGGCTCAGTGTGTCTATGCCTGGGTGCCCCCATGCTACTGCCCAGCTCTCTGTGAACTTCGGCGATGCTCCTGAAAAGGACTTTGCTGTCCCTAGAGAAAGCATGAGTAGGAACTGATGCTTTCTCAGAATTTAAAAATCCTTTATTTAAAACATGGCTCTGACAATGCGCAGCCTAAATTTTGAATGAGTTCTTAAACCACAGAATATCTTATTTTCAGCTGGGTTTCATGACTTTATCAAAGAGGAAGTTAACTGTGAGAGGCATATGACCACGAGACTATACTTGGCTGGACTAACATCAAAAGAAGTGAATTTTGGACACACAAAGATTTTTAAAATCACTGCTTCAGTACAGTCACATTTAGATATTTTTTTTTCCTGTGTAGAACATATAGTGAGCTGTTCTTGTGGACTGAATGACAGTCTAAGTCCCATGATATATGCATGACATGGACTTGCCACTGCTGCTACATTCCTTCAGTTCAACAGCCGTGTGAAGGCAGTATCATCCTGAGCTAAAAAGGTCAAAAAATAGTTTTATCTCAAGAGAGATAGCCTGTAATTTATTGCTTGGCCATGCAGACTCAAATCACATGTGTCTGTATTTGTATGTATATATACATATATATATGCATACACACAAACATATTTATATACACAACAGTATTGTATTATTCAATACAGCTATATTTTAATTCAATTTTCTTATAGTAAAAAACCCCCAACCCACAAACAAGTCCATCTCCTTTTTTTTCCTTAAATAGCAGTAAAAGACCTAAGCATAAGACATAGCAGATTAGATCTTGGGGAATATGCAAGTATTTGTACCTTATTTTTATACTTGGGAAAGTAGATAGAAGATACATTTTTAACAAAAAAAAAAAAAAAGATAAAAATCAATACTGAGGTCTAGCTTGTTAAAGAAAAGGCAAGAAGAGAGAAGTTGCAAGAGGTATTGCTGTAGCAACCTCCCTGGCTTACATCCATCTAGTGGTTAGAAAACTAAAATTACTTCAGGGCATGCCCTGCCCTTCTTACGCTGGGAGTTCTCCCGCCGGGATCCTGCAGAGCTCTGGCAGTACAGCAGTCGGAGGTCCAGCTGGGGACATGCTATGCACCCCAGTGCAGAAGCTTTACAGGTAGTGTGGAGTGAAATTTCTGGGTGAAATTCTGACCCTATGGAGGTTGGCAGGTGTTTTGTGACTGCCTGCAATGGAGCCAGAATTTAATCCTCTTTCTCCAGAAGAGAAGCCAGGAACCAAAATTAACACCTGGGTACAGAACTGCAGGAATTTTATATTTTTTAGTATGAGAAACCTGCTCTTGGCCCGGAAGATCACAGAATGAACCAGGAAAGGAAACGATGGAACAAAAATCAGTGGCTATTTCACTGATTTCCTGGTGTTCCGGAGAGGTAGGAAATTAGGATCACTGGTAATTTATACATACCTTGCTGACAAGATTTACCAGAGCTTTCCCACACCTGAGATTGAGAGAATGTATTTGACAACTTTTGCTCTCATTAAAACAAAATGAAACAAAGCAAAACAAAACAAAAGACATCCAGGAGCAAACTTGGAAAGCTACATTTTGAAAGCAAAAGTTTTAAAAGGAACAAACATTTGGAAAAGATCTTTTAGAAGACAAACACTTTGGTACCCTAGAATGCAGGACACCCTGTGCTCTTCGAATACTGCACACGATGGAAATTGCTGCACCCTCAGCATCATCATGAAGCCTCTTAGTTCATAGTTAGCAGAACATGGCACTGGTATGGCACTAGAAGGAGCACTTACTTAAAAGTTATAATTTGTATCCAGTCTGTGAAGTCTTACAAATAGGGAAAGATTAAATGGAATTCCCATTAGATTAATACATATATGAAAATAGATAATCTAGCAAGCAACGCTGTTTCACTTCTCAGGCCAATTAGACAGAACAGAAACCTATTTAGGGAGGCATAGAGAGAGGAATTATATTTCCATTTTAGGAATAATAATGGCCTGAACAAACTTCCATTTCAGCCTTTAATTTATTTATTTAGTCAAATATTTATCTTCCCGGTTAGAGACAATGTATCAGCAAAAGCTGTCCTGGCCCTACAAAAGATAAAGACTGGCTCTCGTAAATTGCAAAGGTGTCTGAGCCCACCATTCCTCACTGGAGGGTTTGTTCAGTGTAACATAGCATAGCTCTTTCCAGTGGATCATAAATAATGTTTTCTCTGGGAATTACGGAAGGCTTCTCGACCTTAATAGTCTCCCACATTTATATCAGGCTAATCTCTATGCTATGCCCTTGTGTTACCTAAAATAAGTGACAGCAAGCAACACCTTCTGAATCTCCCAACTATGATTACTGGCTGATATTTTTCCCAGGAATAAATTCAGGCAGTCAAATCCCTGCACTCCCCTCCAGTTCAGTTGTAATAATATGATTTTGTACTCTTAATGTTGGATTGTAATTTCTTGGGATTTTACCTATGTTTTGAACCATTATCGACAAATGAGAAATTGATATCATCTGCAGATACTCTCAGTCTAACATGTTATAATAGCTATGAGTAATTATTTAAATTGATTGCAAACAATTTTATAGGACTTTTTTTCTGTGAGTTTATTTTTAAATGATACATAATTATCTTAAAACGGGAGAAGTGTTTAAACTGGCAAGCAAACTAATAGAGACAAACGTCTCAAAACCATGATCTTTTTTCTAGAAGAGGAAATGCTATAGTAAGACTGGCAGTGGATGAAACTTTATAAGATTTGTAAACTCATTTATACCGAAAGCCCGTAATATTTTTAACAGCATTAGTCAACCCATTTCAAGCTAGTATGTCCTTTCTAGACTGAGTATGGATCCAAACCAGAAATCCATGCTTTCCGAGTTTCAAAAATGTTTGGTTTCAAAATTCTGGTTCTCTATGCATTTTATGGACTTTGAGTAGAACTGGATCAAAAATTCCAGCGAGAGCAGTTTCAGCACCAGTAATCCATACATGAAGCTGCGTGCTAGCATTGATCAGGCTGTGTTGCAAGTATTGTGAAACTGGAATATTTGTTTTGAAGTAGCACAGGTCCTGAAACTGGAAAGTCTCAGCCACTTTTTTTGGTTAACAAATTATTTCTAGCACTAAAGCACTAACTTATTTTTTTCTGTACAAAACGTGGGTTTGACTTATTAATGGAAAATTATAATTAGCCTCAAATTCATATTTTCTCATTTATATATTTGTAGGGCAGAGGTGGCATTTAATCAGGAAAGGAAGTGACCGGACTTTTTCATTCTTAACCTACCAAGCTGTGGTGCTGCCCGACTGCCCTGCAGAAATCTCTCAATGTCTCCCATGCACCAGGCAGCAGCAAACAAGCCCATTAGGTAGTTCTTCCTGTTCAGATGACCAGCTGGGTAACAGTTAATCCTGACATTTTAAACAGAACAGACTATTCAACAATAATTTCTACAGCTGTGAGAGAGTTCATTATGTCAAGAGATTGCATTTACAATGCACAATGGAAGTGAATCTAGGGAGGATTTGAATAAAAAAGAGACTATGCCGTGTATAGAGACAACATGGAAGATCAAATGGAGTTGGAAGCATGAAGGCTGCCTTTGTGTAAATATGAACGTATGAAAAGGGACTGTGAATGGAACTGAATTTCACCAGGAAGTGGATTTCCCATGTGCAGGCACTGTGGGCTAAGCTTCACTATCAGACTCGGATTTTGCGAAAGTGTAGCAGAGTGTGAGGAAGTTTCAGGCAGTGCTGTGGTACGGAGAAGCAACTCAGGAGGCCAAATAAACTAAGAGAGTATTAGGACACCTAGAAAGAGCACACATTATAATTTTTTTTTTCATTTAATGAATCCTAGAAGACAAATTTCTGTCCAAGATAATCTGTCAAAGTGGCTTTCAACCGTGCCATGCTGGTATCCTCAGAAAGTCCTTGCCTAGATGTTGGTTGCTTGTTAATATTAAAATGTGGGCACCCAGTAATGAGCTGCAGGACACAGGCTAAAAACTGTAATTCAAAACTATATAACAATGTATATTAGGCTATTGGGTGAGCTGTACAGTACCCTGGTGCTGCATGACCTAGCCTAACGACAGATGCATGCAAACAAAACTTGCAGGTAGAGTCCTTAGAAGGCAAAGGACACATTAAACCACATCAAGGCCTCTGTGAGCTACTTCTAAAATGTTAACAAGCAGCTTGCTTGAAGAGCAACGGCAATGACAAGAGAGACAGAGAGCGAAATTGGCTAAAAATAATTTTACTGCCAGAATGCTCTTTTGAACTGCTTGCTATAGCTTCACAGCAAGTTATTTGCAATTTCAGGCTGTATTTAACAAAGTTTCCCTTGAAACAAAAAAAGAAAAGTGGATATAATCCTGTACGTCTACTAAGTAAATAGTACTAGCTGACAAGAGGAAAATAGGACTGGGCCAGCAGCATTATCAGCTTTTGATCTTTTGGAAAAATTCAGAATGGATGAAGTTAGAGGGAGGGTGCAAAAGGTGTCTGATGGTGTGTTACTGAATGGGGGGGGGGGGGTTGTGGTAGTTGATATTTTTAAATTGTATTAATAAAATTGTTGCAAGCATGACTTACGTGGCAGCGATCTCCTGAGCTAAAAGGAAGAAGGAGAGCCTGTCGCACCTGCAGCCTGTCAGCTCAGCAGTCGGGGTCGGTGGGATACAGGGTTGCAGTCCCAGGTGTGATGCTGAAGATGAGACTCTTGGAGGCATCACAGCAGCCTGGCTTCAAAACAGGTGGTAAGCTGCAGTATCTCACTGTACCAAAGCCGTGCTTGCAACAGGCATCTCCTACAGACCATGGACCTCTGGGAACTGAAACTGACCCCCAGGCGGCGGCAGGGACGTGCTGCTGGTGCATGGTCCTGCAGCACACCGCTGAGCCCTGCCATGGTTTCATGCCTCTGGCCCAAGGTTTGCTCTCCCAAAGTGGGAAAATCAGATGGCCATGGTGCCCTGTGGCTCCTGAGACATAATCTCCCCATTTTAGATCAGCCAGGACTATGCTTTAATTAGACACAGCAGTATTGTTTGAAAAACCTTGCAATACATTGGCCATGGCTGATGTTAAGAGAAACTAGAGAACTATGAGACACACATTAGGCTTTTTTTTCATTGCTCCCTATGCAACCCAGTGCCTTCATAGAGTAGCTGTGCTGTTTGTTTATTATTGTTATTAGCTTATGTTAGATTCAGTACAACCTACCTCAGAGTGCCCCCTGTTTTTCAGTTTCTGGTTTGAAGCCATTATTTGTACTGAGGAGAAGTTCAATATATTGTAGAAATTATTATAAAGTAAATTATTATATGATAAATTATTAAAATTTCTTATATAATATTTTAATAACTAACAACCAATTGTGGAAAAATATTAAATGTGAATACTTTTGCAGCTGGCTGGGGGGATAGCAAGCAATTTTAGCAGCTATGAAATGTTTATGTTTGTGGTATCTATGGGAAAACTGAGAATTTTTTTATACAAACTAAGCAATACGTTGATTCAGACACAGTTTTGAGGTGAAGATCTGTAGCAATTCTAGCAATTGGTTGTCACTGCATCTGCCTACCACAGTAAATGAAACACTTCCTTTTTATAAATGTAAAAAAGCTATAGAGATGAATGATATTTGTTTGCCGTGCCATTAAATAGCTAATGTCAACATTTTAACTATCATCATTAGCCTTCAGCCTGAACACCCTACTGAGACAAATAGGATCAGCTTACAACCATGCAGAGAGCCCTTGCTTCAGGCTGTCAGAAGAGTTAGGCATAATTCCCAATGCCAGAGTCCTGTTCAGCTAATGTCTGGAATGTTGCTTCCATTGCCACAAAAGGCAGAATCTGAAATAGAATGTAAGCAATGGTTTAGTTCCTGGTACAGTTCCACTTTTTCCCACTACAAACAATTAAAAAAATCTCCGGTGCTGAGAGCTATGATGACCAGTTGTATTCACTGCGTTTCTCCAGATAGGACCCACGTCCCCCTGTTGTCAGTCTCTTCCCACTCTCACTAGAAACTTTCTCCTCCGTGCCTGTACCGCTCATTCTTAAACCTTCTTTGCTTTCATGTCTTGTTGCACATCTGCAACAGCCGGGCCCTGTCCTGCTTCAGATCCCCGTGTGAGGGCCAGCTGCTGGCTCTGATACAGGACCTGGTGCATCTGCTGAGCAGAGCAAGGCTGTGACAGATGCAGCCAGGAATACGTTTCCCCTGTAGAGTGCTCAGCTGGGTCCTGCAGGACACCCTGTGGCTCACAATGTGGTGCAAAGACACCGCCTGTCCCCTGCTCCATGCCCCATGTGATGCATGTCCATGATCATGTCCCCTAGCTGAGAAAAGGTGCGGTGATAAGGATGGTAATCAAGGTAGGGGAGGAACAGCCAACTGACAAAGGGGAAGATGGCACATCCAAAGTGGAGCTGACAGCTTTGTAAAGAGACACAGCTGACACCAGTAATGTAAAGCTGCAGATGGATTGCCCAATACATCTCAAAGGTTTCATGTGGAAAAGGCAAGAAACACTGGTTTCAAGAATGGAGAATTTAGAGCAGGTTTGTCCTGCAAGGTGAGATTAATCAGTCAGGAAAGCAGATGCAATGTTGCAGATTTTTATAAGGTACTTCATGTTTTGCATCATATCTGAAGCTACCACTTGACTCACGCACAGTCCAAACGCTCTTCCCAGCTATGAAAGTACCATCCATACGAGAGCCAGATGGTGGACTAACACACTGAAATCTGCCTGAGCCTGCAGGCAAACTTGTGCAGGGATGCTCAGTGTGGCTGCAAACCATCCTCATTCAGGATGCCTGCCACTTTTCCTCTTCTTTCTCTGTCGTTTTTTTTCCTAGTTCCCCTCCGGGGGAGATGGGATGAACATAGGCTGACTACATTTTATGTATGTTTTAACAGTGCAGGACTGGGCCATTTGGGAGATTTTGCCACATTACCATTGCAGCCAGCTATCTATTATGTGACTTGAGTAATCCAGGTTGTCTATTGCTGGGTGAAGAGACAGCCAGTGGCTCTGCACAAACCACTTGGGTTCTAGCTAGCCTCCTTGGCTCCAACTCGAAGCCAACTATGGATGAACAGCATGAGTGTCTCTGCACTGTGCTTCCAACACTTGCATCACCCCAATGCACAACTTGTCCCAGCCCCTGATCCTAGAGAACGGGGAATTGATTGTAGCGCAGAATTATACTACAAATGTTGCATTGGCAGGACTGCCAGTGTGGAGTGTCATATTCAAAGCGACAATAACCTTTTTTTTTTATTTTTCCTCTCTCTTTACCTTACAGTCTGGCAAAATTGATGCAGAGATAGTTTAGGTGACTTGTACAAAGTCAGTCATCAGGACTGTATCAGTCAAAATATAGACTAAGTTGTCTGAATCCCTTTATAAGCACCTTTTGTCTCATATTTTGGCCTGACTTAGCATCATCTCACATCCCAAGGACTTTTGAGCGTATACTGTCTTGAACAATGCATGACAGTGGCTGTGTGACATTTGCCAGACCTCTGAACACTTAATCCAGAAATCTACTAGTGATTCTGATGTGCTTTTATATACACATCAAATCAAATGCCACTTTAGTAATACAGTCACATTACGGTAAGTCAGATTTATACTTGGCATAACTCTGTTGGCTTTAATGAAGTGGCACCAAAAACTAGGTTTGTCTATTAAATTTTAAAGTAAGTTTGAAAAACACATTTTTTTTTTCAGCCAATGTGCAACTGTTTTCTACAGTGGAAAGAGTACCTTATTTGGCCATTGAATGACATATAAACACCAACAGTTTGAGTGTAATGTTGAAGAAAGTAGGGTTTTTCTTCATCTGTTCTCTTCATGTCTAGAAGGAAAGTGAACTGGCTGTGTTTAAAAATATGGCCAAGCACATCCAAAGAGTAATGAAGTAACATATAATATACCTCAAGAAAAAAAAAAAAACAACAAACCAAACCTAGGACATTTTCATAATTGCTGGAGATATTAAAAATACATATTCAATATTTCAAACTCAGTTTTGAACTTCCTTTTTCTCTTTTCCTTAATTTCTCACCTGTAGAGAAGAGTAAAAAGATGAAACCGTGCTTTTAGCCCAGAATTCACTCTAATTTTTTTTTTCCAAATCTGACTCAGGTTTATCAGAACATGGCAGAAAAAAAATCCTGTCGATAGCATTTTTCTTTGCAAGGGAGGTCAGGTTGGCAGAAATTTCACAAGAACAACTGGCATCATCAGATTTCCACCTTTCAATTGGTTTGGGGCCAAAACAGTCATTGATTTTTCACTTTTTACTGGAGTTTGTAAATAATCATAGTGTCTTTTTTCGACGACAATAAAACTAGTATGATACTAATTATATACAACAAAACTAGTTCTGATCAATTTTTATTTTCTTAATCTTATTAAATATAGTCATGTCCCTATTTTGCACATTCAGTCATATTTGAACTCAGATAAGATATCTTTAATGAAATATTAAAAAAATGACAAAGATGTATGGGGGATTTTTTGTGTAGTATTATGAGTGGTAAAAACAAAGCAAATTGGTAAATGAGTATTCAATTCATCTATTTAAATACCTATAGAAAATAAGGTAAATAAAAATATATTTGACAGTGAATATGTCCAGTGGGAACACTTCCTTGTGTTTTATTTTATAGTGGCTAAACATTAAGTCAAGCCTTTAACTTGAATTTAATGTATTAAAGCAGCAACAATCAAGGCACAAGGCATTTCCTGGGAATTAATGACTGACTGGGAGAGTTGATGGGCCAATGAGAAGCTGAGGGCCATTAACCTCGGCTAGTCATTAATTTCCCTGAAAATTCCCTGTGCTGAAGTTGTTAGTGCTTTTTATAATCTTCTTATATATTAAGTATATATATAAACCTTTTCCCTCCCGTCCAAGCAATTTTTAAAAAGATACCATAGGAAGGAGACATTTAGGCAATAATGCTGTTTCTCTTGGCTTTCCTGATAAATTTAAAAAAGAATGGCAAAATTAAACAAGAAACAAAGCCAAACCATTGTAGAAGCAAAATATTAATTCCCTAAATGCACACTGTAAGGATTGTTTGAGAACTCCAGTACAACCATGAGTATGAGAATTGAGGCAGACCATCAGCTTCTGTAGTCAATGGTGCCCAGATGGCTATGACGGAGCTGCTGGCAGCAACGTGCCTCCTCATTTCTTCCGAAGGTTCCACAAAGTCAGGTCTCCTATGTCCCCTGCCCCGACATTGCCCACCTCTGTTCATAGCTGCTGTCTCACTTTTGCACATTTCCCCAGGAGCAGAAGATACCAAGACCCCTCCAAATTAATTTAAACACTTGGAACAGAAAATGTTGATGCAAAATCACTATTCACCAATCACCAGCAGGTGGAGGGCAGTGATCCTTCCCCTCTGCTTGGCACTGGTGAGGCCACATCTGGACTGCTGGGTCCAGTTCTGGGCTCCCCAGTACAAGAGAGACATGGACATACTGGAGAGAGTCCGTTGAAGGGCCACGGAGATATTTAAGGGATGGAGCATGTCTCCTATGAGCAAAGACAGAGAGCTAGGACTGCTCAGCCTGGAGATGAGAAGGCCCAGGGGGATCTCATAAATGTCTATAGCTGAAGGGAAGAGGACAGAGCCGGGCTCTTTGTGTCTGAGTGACAGGAACAGAGGCCATGGGCACAAACGGAAACACAGGAGGCTCCATCAGAACACCAGGAAACATTTTGTCACTCTGAGGGTGACTGAGCACAGGCACAGGTTGCCCAGAGAAGTTGCAGAGTCTCCATGCTTGAAGATATTCAAAAGCTGTCTGGACATGGTCCTGGGCAATGGGCTGTATGTGGCCCTGTTTGAACAGGGGAATTGGACAAGACAACCTCCAGAGGTTCCTTCCAACCTCAACTATTCTGTGACTCTGGGAAAATCAAGAGGTTTGACCACAGAAAAGTTTATTTCTCTGGGTTCCTCAGGAAATCCGTATGAGTAAATGCCCAATTTCCGACATATTCTAGTCAGACAAAGGACCTGCATGGTGACAGACTTATGGAATCAGATCCTAAGGTATCCCATTGAGTTTAAAACCAAAAAGGAACAGGTGTGATCCCCTATTCTGATGTATGGTATTATGTTCCTGTATATATAGCTTGACAGGTCTTCTTTGTGCATTATTAGTTATTATTAATAAAGTTCATTGCAGTAATATTACAGGGCCATTGGGGAATGGCATCCTATTGTGCTGAGGGAACAGAATGGACTGCTAGACATTCTTATGGCATTCACACTCTTACTTTTCCTACACTGGTTGAAATAATAAATAGATGATCCATAGCAACTCTAAGGAACAGAAATAGTGATGGCATTCTTTGTCCAGCTTTCATTTTTTGCCCTTGATGGTATTGATTTAACCTTTATAAAAATTAATCTCAGGAGAGGAGCAGACCCTGAAGATTTTACTTTTAAGACTTGCAATTTCCAAGAGCAATTACAAGTTGTTGCTCTTCCTGGTTTTTTGGCTTTTTTTTTTTTTTTTTTTTTTTTTTTGTGGATTGATTTTCTTATTTGATAAAGTGGTTACCAGCTAGTGCCTTGTAACATGGCCAACCCATTTTCAGGAGTCATTCATTCATCTTATAACTGGCAACAAAATGTTCTGTCTCCTACTGTAGCTTGTTCAAAAATCAGTCATTGCTAATAACAGATGAAAACAGCATATGGAAGTGTTGGAAAAGGATGTTGAACCACATGTAGGGAATTTTATTCATCTTGATATTTTTGTGCACCTGTGAAGCAATTGGGGCATATGAGTCCATGATTAAATGCAGATGGTAAAATAATTTCAACCCTGTATTAGACCTAGTGTTGAACGTATACTAACGTATTTAAGATATAACCCTTCACCATGGAGAAGTAAAGAAAACAATCCACAATTAGGAAAGGGCCACTCTTAAATCTGAAGCCCAACTTCTCTTTAGGTAGCATTAGTACATGTTTTTTCCATCGCTATGTTGATTTTCATCATGAATGCAGCCCTCACAAGCAAAGAAGGAAATTAAATGCAACCCTGGCTTGACCTGATCAGAAGCAAAATAGGAGATGCCATCTCACTCTTTGCCCCATTCTGACTGCGACTAGGGAAGAGGAAGTCTAAAGAGGATCCTAAACCAAAAGCACTGATACAGACATTCAGCAGACTCCAGGGAAGTTGTGACCCAAGTCACAATCTGAACTTTGTGGCTGATGCTTCCTGCTTCAAAGGGCTAAATTAAAATCTAAAACCCAGCAAATGAGGTTGAATGACAGAGAGGAAAAGACAATTCAGATATATACTGTGTTGCCTCAAACAGTGGCAAATTATCCAGTATGAAACTATAAAAAGCTGTATCAGCGCCTTTTTTTTTTTTTTTTTTTTTTTTTGGCAAAACACCATGTATTTGACAGCACTGTTTCCACGAACCAAAACAATTGCCACTGAGGAGGCTGTATTTTATCATTTGAGATGCCACCCCAGCTGTTAGAGTTCTACTAGATTGTCTTGGCTCAGTGTTTGATATTTACTTTTATCATTTTGGAGCATCAGACACTCATATCTTGGAAGATGTCTATTGAATGGTGGTAAGTGTTTGGTACTCACACAACAAGTGATATCACTGCACTGGACTTAACTCAGTTTCACGACCTGCAAGTTCAGAGCATTATCACCGAAAGAGCTGGAGTTTTATTTATATCAAACTGACCCATAATTAAGTTTGGCACTTGCTTATCTAAAATTTGGGATTTCTCTAGTGCTTTCCCTCCAAGACATTTTACAATCCTTCCTTAGGCAGCTAACCATGTGATTATCCTATTCCTTGCTATTATAAAATACTCGCTTTATAAATGTATATATTGCATAGAAAGATAGAGGCACAGTTATTAGAAATAAAGTTTAAGAAAATATTCTAAAGGGTCATAAAGAGATCCAAACTGTTGGAAGACAATCAGGCCACGAAGCGCAGTGTTACGAGCTGTAACGACTGCAGAGAGGAGAAAGAGGGGCCCTGTAACTCCTCTTCCATCTGGCTTAGGAGTTGCTAAAGAAGTGTAACCAGGCAGAAAGAGATGTTTACAGAGAATTGCAGTGACTCATTAGCATGGCAGCTATTTGGTTAACCCGTTAAGAAATAATATTGATTTGCCCAGCAGTTTTTAGAAATACATGCCAGTTTTACCGCTACTACTTTTAATAAGCAATGGTGTCTCCAACTAGGTCTGGTCCAGGGAAATGGTTGCATTAGGAAACAAATTAATAAATGCAGAGATAAATATGACTTCAGCTGTTGATATGGACAAAAATGGATATATTGCCACGGGAGGTACGTGGTCATGGCCATCTAATTTGTAAATGCATAGTCAGCTACGATCATTTGCGAAGTAGGTAAAAAAATCTAATGATTTCCCGGTTTGCCAGAACTGAGCTCTTCTATTTTAAATGAAAAATACAGTTTTTTGAAAACCTGTATTGGAATCTACATGTAAACTGTATTGGCTTCCTCTTAGAGATGGTTCCAGCAAAACTCATGTTTTTCTCTGCAAAAAAAGTGAGTTGAGATCTACTGAAATCCACTGGGAGAAGAGCATGGTAAAGGCTTTGGCAGACCTATGGTGAAGACCATTCTAAGAAATAACATTGATTCTACTACATGTGTTTAGTTTACAAGCTGCACTGATCCTGAACCTGTTACACAGACTGCAAAGGAAACACTTTTAAAGGATGGCAGATGAAATAGAAAGCGTTTTCCTAAAGGGTGGTGTTTCATGGAATTAACACTCTAGTCTTACTTTGCTTGAGATGGATGGTTGCTAGCATGATCATATTCATTGTGAAGAGACCAAAAATAGTCAGTAATGAAGAAACAGATATGAAGGAAAATCTCTTGCTTTTTCTTGAACTGATAATTGGAGAGTTTGTGTCTCCAAAACAATGAGTTTGGAAAGATTGTAACAACATCAGATTGAAAAAGCCAATTTCACTAAAGCCTAGTCTCTTAAAATGTTGCCCATGTTTTTTTAACATTTTATGACTGAACATAACTCTCAGATATATTTTTCCAAAGAAGGAGAAAAAGGCTTTTGGGGGTCCTATTAATAGAAGGATGATAATTTAACCTGGGAGGAAAGACGTAATGTGTGGATATTGGTTGTTGTTATAGGCAACTGTTATTCATTCCCAGTGATTTCAGATGAAGCAGATTCTTCGAGGAAGAACTTGTTCTAGGGGAGCTGATCAGCTGCTGCCTTCTGGGGTTTCTAGCCCTGGCTGGAGTCACAGCATTTGTAGTGTCATTTGCTTAGATATAGTATGTGTGATTACAACATCTGCTTACCCTTGCAGAGGTCTGACCACAGTTCTCCCACTACCACCATGAACCATTCCTTCCCACTGCTAGCTCATTTCCTTTGCTCTTCTGAATCCCATGTCAAGGAACTTAATCTCTTCTCCACTTCTGCAGTTCTCTGGGGTGAATTTCAGTGCTTACTGACGAATGTCTCTAGATGTTAATACTAAATTAATAGTTCTAACTAGAGCATCATTTTTACTCTTGAATGCCATAGCTCTGCCCATTTTTCTTTTGTCTGTGATATCCATTTGGGAATGTTGCAGAACTTTCACAGCGGTCCAAGTTATTAAAGTACCCTCATTGTACTGTGCTGATTTTCACTACACATAGCAAATTGAAGCAAGAGGAGTGCCTGAAATTAGGCTAACTTTCCGGTTGCTTGCGATACATTTTGCAATGCCTAGTTTATAAGAGCTATTTAACAATTTCTCATTAGCATAATATTCTTGCATGTTAAATGTTTTATGCAGCTACTACGGGCAATAAGTAAAATGCCTCCCTGTAAGAAAATATTGTCTTGGTAAATGTACTTATAAAAGTGTTTTAACTCCTTACTACTACTCAGAACCATCATGTGCTATCCTAACTTTGTCTTTGATTGTGCATCTTTGTCTGTGAACATCAAAAAGCCCACACTGCTATTATTCCTCAACCAGCTGTTGGCTTTATTATGCCAAATTCTGGCTTCCGTAGCATAGACTGAAGTCATTCTTTTGATTATAAATGGATGAAAATTTGCTTCGTCACCTCACCAACTCTTTGAAGGGATTTTGCATGCAGAGAAAACCCCCATACTTTTCCCAGAAGTAGTTTCTAGAAACTACCTTGACACAAAGTGAAAGAGCTCTGTGCCAACCATTCGGACTTGTTTAGCCAATAAACAGAAGTACGATCCAGGCCGGGCAGTGGAGAAAGCAGCACTTAAGGTGATGACCTGCACAGCCCATGTTCTCAGAAGTGTAAGCACACTTGGGTAGCAACTGAAATAAGGAGCTGGTCTAGAAAAATGCTAGAGTAGAAAAGCTTTTACCTGATCTGGTCTGGGATGGACGAGGTAGAACATGGTGTGGTAGATTAGACCTGCAAACACAAGATAGTGTTCAGTAAGTTCTGGTGGAAGGAAAGTGAGATATGATTTACCACCACGTAAAGTAAATGGATGGTGCATTGATGTATATCAGTAGGAGTACTGAGTCACAGCTCATCATCTGGAAAACTAGAAATTTTCAGTACTACAGCAACCCAGCAGTTGCTGTATATATTCTGGGAGCAAGGGGAAAGTGACAAGTAATGCTTTTTGGAGCATATTATAAAACAAGCGGGTTTTATCTTCTGGGTGTTTCCATCCTATAAGTTTTCCTGTCAGATTTAGGAGAACAATATTTCACTTGGCTTTCAGTTTGTCTCTGAATCATTGTAACAGTGGAATTTATTCTTCCAAACCTGAACTGCTGAAGAAAAAAAGGCAGAACTGTTTGGGAGGTGGGTGGGAAAGGGGGGGGGGGGGTGGAAGAAAGGGAGTCTCTGCATGACTGATCTAATTTTCTGCATCTCACAAACTCAAGGCAAATATGATAGCATTTGATTAATATTCATTGCAAAGTGACCAAATGCTTGTTTTCCTGGTTTGAAAATCAGAATAAAGAGAGCGTTTCTCCTCTGATGGGCTAGATTTAAGAGCAGCTTCGTGTAAGACCTGAAAGGAGTGATGACTTTTTTTTGTAAAGGGAACAGCCTGTGCAGTGGACATGCTTCAGTGAAAAAGACAAGAACTTTCTTCTAGAATTTAATACTTTTCTAACAGTTATAGGAAAGACACCTGCAGACAAAACAATACATTTATGGAGGATTTAGTAGAAAATGACTGAATTCTTCTAGACTGGAGGCATGTCAGTCAGTGTTGTCTCTATTGCCGATGTATTGTTTGAAGAGACACAGTTGGACAAGCCAGTCCTTGAAGTCACTGGCATACCTTACTGTAGGTAACTATGGAATTTCAGAGTGATATTTACTGGTCAGTACTCTTGATGTCTGCTGGTTACTTTTAATCAAAATTTAGCTGAGTAGGCAAAAGTGGAAAACTGATCATATTTTTTGATATGTCTCATGTATTATAAGCTCAAAGAGAAAGAGATCAATCTACAGATAAAATATTCTTTATTACTTATTAGATGTAAACTCTTGTGCTATACATTTAACAATTGCCTTTGTAAGCAGAGTTATGGCACCCAAATTTTCAGTGTTCACATTGTCTTCTGAATTATTGCACCAGTGTGCCACTAGGTTGTTAGGTTTTGGAGTGAAAGACCAGAACCGTTTCCTTGTTTGGAGTAGAGTCAAAATGCTTTTTCTAAATGCCTGTATCAATTTTTATCCTCATGTCCACAGGTTTATTTATACTTTGAAAGCATTGTTTGATTTTGATGTTTTTACATTACTATTAGCTTGCAGATGTGCTTATATATAATTAATGTTTATTAATTTTGTGAAATTAAATTGTTTAAACTTCTTTCAGATAAGTACCTATGTCACTATTAAAAAAATGTGTGTTACAGTTGCTACTTTTACTACATACAGACTTCTGGTTTACTACTCATTAAATATTCAGATAGTCTGGTGTCTCGCTTATGAGACGTAAGAAGAGGAACTGAAAATAGCCTTAATTCTGCAGAAGACTAGGCAAAGTCAAGTGATTTTATTTTTGTAGCTTACTTAATATCACTAGACTACAGCGTGATACCGGAGTTTATAAGGCGACTGCATAGATTTCTGGCTTACCTTAAAAAGGTTGGGTCCCATAATACAGAGTTAGAATAAAATGTTTGGGGAAGGTAAAGAGTGTCTTAGCCAGAGTGGAATCCATTGCTGTGAAAAGAATGAACGCAACAGATTTTTAATATACAAATTTGAAAACAGTATCAGTCGGTATGATGCTGCATCAATGCACTCAACTCCTCCCCACCCTCTTTTAACTTAGCTGGACTACTGGATAGTGCGAGCGTGTTCTTTTAGCGTCAGTATCACAGTGAAACCCATCTGAACAAAAAAGAAGCAAACCCAAGCATTTAAATACATTGTTTGTTTCCAAAATGCAAATACATCAGGCAAAAGCTGGGAAATGAGAGAACTATTAGTGAGGGATGGGCTGTCCTTCCAGTAGTGCGGGAGCTACGACAGCATGTGCAACCTGAAGTTTTGCTGTAGTTCTAGCTGCAATAGGGACATTTTCCTAACACTTACTTTTATGTATTTACCTGCTGCTTTTGCAAAAATTTGTCAGCATTGCAAAACAAATTTTTAAGAGCTGACCACCTCCAGCTAGGTCACCTCTCGCTGTCAGCTGTCAGAGAGCCATCAAGAACGGAGGCTTCCAGCATATTCCTGAAGACGTAAATTACTTGTAACGGGCCAAGACCACGCGTTTACTTTGGTGTCGGAGCAAGGAGGCACCCGGGAGCTCCCGAAGTGCCTCACCGACGCCTCCCTGCCAGGGGGGAGACGGTCATCTCCGGCGCTCGGGTGCTAAAAACACAGGTGGGAGACGGCCCCGCTTCGGCAGCGCGGCCCACGCAAGCGTGGCGCCCGGGCTTGCCGGCCCCGCTCCCGCCGCCGATTTCGGCGGGAGCCGCAGAGCCCCGCGCTGCCGGAGGCCGCGCCGCGCCGCTCCCCCCACCCGGGACCGCTGCGGTGAGGTGGGGACGGGGACGGGGACGGGGACGGGGACGGGGCGTGGGCGGCGCGCGGGCGGGCAGCTGCGTGGGCCGCGGCGGCGGGGCGCGGACAGGTGGGCTGGCGGGGGGCGGGCTGGCCGTGAGAGCGGGCGTGTGGGAGCGCGGCGGCGGCGGCGGCGGCGGGGGCGGGGGCGGGCCGGGCGGGGGGAGGCAGCGGCGCGGCTGCCGGGCGGCGCTGCCCCCCGTGCGGCGGCGGCGGCGGCGGCGGCGGCGGGAGACCCGGCCCCGCGATAAAAAGGGAAGGTGGCGGGATGTGCGCGCTGCGGGTCCGCCGGCGCGCCGTGCGGCGACACCGGCAGAAACGTGCCGGGGATGGATGGATGGAGGGAGGGAGGGATGGAAGGAAGGAAGGAAGAAAGAAGGGAGGGAGGGAGGGAGGGAGCCGTAGAAGGAGCGGGAGGCTGTGCCGAGCGACGAGCCGCCTCCCGCAGGAATCCCGGGCGGGCGGCGCGGCGGCACCCGGGACGCGCGGCTCCCCCTGGCTGCGCGGCGGCGGCGGGGGCGGTGGGAGGGAGGCAGGCGGGCAGGCGGGCGGGCGGGCAGCCGCGCTGGTGAGGAGGAGCCGCCGCCGCCTCATCCTGCGGCACCGGCCGGCGGTGCGAGGAGCCCGGCGAGCGCAGGTGGGTGGGCAGCGCCCGCTCCCCGCAGCGGCGCCGGACCCTCGGCCCTCGGGTTTAGCGGTGCCCCCCCCGCCTCCGGCACCGTCCCGGCGGGAGGCGCCGCGCCCGCGGCTCCGGCGGTGCGGGGTGGTGGGGGGTCGTCGCGGTGAGGGGACTCGGTGTGGGTGTGGGGTGCGTGAGGGGCTTCGTCGGAATGAGGGACGGCTGGGGTGTGGGGCTGTGAGGGGCTTGGCGGGGCGGTGGGCGCCGCCGTGAGGTCGGGGGGTGCGGGACGGCGGGGTGCGGGACGGCGGGGTGCCGCGGCGGCGGTGGGGGGCGGTGGGTGCCCGTGTCCGTGGACGCCGCTAGCGGGGCGGCGCCCGGCGCCCACCTGAGCGGCCGCAGCCGGGCTGGGAGGGTGGCGGGGTCCCCGGGGGGGGGGGTCCCCGCGGCCGTGGGTGCCTTCCCGTCCGGGGGTGGCCGGCGGTGGCAGCGCCGTGGCAGGGCGCTGAGAGGGTTACCTGGACGTGTGCTCCGGGACGCGGGCAGTCTCACCCGCCCTTGGGGTTTTCTTTATTAATTATTACTATTTTTTTTTTTTTTTAAGAGCAACTTGTTCTTGGAAAATCGCGTTTAATTTCGGTTTCTGTTCCAGTTTGAGATTTCTGGTCGAGGCTGCAATTACTGTTGACGTAGGGTAGTGCAGGTACGCGGGCGGCCGTAGTCACCCCTGCGCTCGCAGGGGCGTGCTGAAATGAGTGAGTTTCTGCCCGCTGATGCCTTGAGAGCGTTTTTCCAGACAAGAGACGTAGTGGGAGCATTCGGGCGGCTGCTTCCAGGGATGATATGAGCAATTCTTAACTGGAAGAAGGGGGAGTGCATGCGCACGCAAAAGCCAGTGTTCTCCCCCGAGCTTGCGCTCCGAAACTTCGTTATTCGGTGAAAGCCCTGTTCTGAACACCAGAAAGCTTTGCTTTTTCCAGGAAGGCTTGAATTTTCTATTTTGTCATATTTTCAGGAAAGGATTAATGTGAGGGCTCTGGGTACTGTGTGTTTGGGTCTTGTTTTGATGCAGACGGTTAATTCGGCAGAATCGGTGGCATGTTGCTCAAAGTGCAGTAAGCCTGGAATAAATTGAGTGGTTTTCATTGCATAAAAAAGTTCAAGATCACTTTTAGTTCGATGAGAAGCTCTTCCAAATACTAGCACTTTTTTGGTATGCATTACTTCACAACATATGTAAGGTAACTAAGCTGAGCATGGAAATTATCTCTCTGTAAAACTGCGTTCATTTTTTCAGATGGAAGAACAAATCAAATTAGGTTTTGTATTTACCAAGTAATTAAGTGCAGACGATTTTGTGTTACCACTTCAGAAGTCACCTTGCTCTGTCAATGTTGCAATGTGTCCACTAAGCAATAAGGATAACGTAAAAATCTGTAAAGCCCGTATCTGTCTTTGAGAGTTTTAAATGTTCTCCCGGGTTAAATTGAGTTGGGATTGGGGTTTTTATTTCCTTCCTGAAATTTATTAAAGAGAAAATTACAAATAACTCCATGTGAGTATCTTAACACACCTTTTACGAAGGGGAATGCTTTAGAATGGTTGTGTAGGGGGGGGAAAAAAGTGAGCTGAAACATCGTGATAACAGGATTTGCAGCATAAAATATGGCTAATTTCTCTTGTATGACTACAGGTGGCAGTGTAGAAGCCAAGAACAAAAATTGGCAGAAATTTTGTTCTGTGTACGAGAAAATGAAGAGTGTACTCATGACTAAGCACAGGAACCTGGAAAACCACAGGTATGTGAAGTGATTCATACAACTGCCTATGGTGCTCCCAGTATTTACTGTGTTCTGACGTTCCTGGCTCAATAGGTATTTTTGGACCAATTATCACATAATGTATTCACAATAAAAGCCTAATCAAAATGTCATGGAAAAATCTATATTGGATTACTAAAAGGAGCAAAAATACTTTGAAGGCAGTATGCAAGGAGAGGTGGGATGTTCCCATTTTCTTTAATGGTTTATTTTAACTATAAAGAATCAGAGCACTAAGTTGCATGAAGATATATTTTTTTCCTTTAAAGAAATAGATTTCATATTGATAAACCTAGAAGCAGTTATAGGCCTGAATATACTTGAAATGAAGAGACTTTAGAAACGATAGAAAGATTTGCATGTCTGGATGTTTTGGATGTCTTATCAGTACTATTTTTATGAGCACTGAAGAATTGAAAGCATGAGGACAATTACAGAGATGTAATTAAGAAGATGTAATTTCAAGTAACTGTCCAGTGGTGATGCATATGTGGTGTTAAGGGTTAAATCTTGTAAGATTAGGGAAAAAAAAAAGTTATACAACACTTTTCTATTAAAAAAAAGGTTTAAAAAAGCAGTACATAATAAGAGCTCATGATTAGCTTTCATATTTCAAAGCAAAGGGAAATACTAGATTACCTTAGTAATTAATTTTTCTCATTAATTAGCAGTGTTAGAGTGAGGCAAAGCTTTTCTTGTATGTTTACACCGGTGTGCACAGCCTCTAGAAGTTAGTCCGTGGGTCTGCATTCCAGGATTCCTGGGAAGCCATGGAGGATGGGACAAACTCAAAGATGGAGCTTGAGGATATTTTAGAACTGATGAGTGGGAAGTTATCTTGGTAAGAAGTGTCAAAGTGCAACTATCACTGTGTTTACATTAAATATATTTATACTTTTGCAATTGGCTGTTCTTATTTCTTATTCTAGTCTAAGAAGGCTTTTTGTCTAAACCTTTAAATTGCTTCTGAGAGAACATGGTTATACCACAAATGTGCACAGATGACTAAGTCACCTTGTGTCAGCTACCCTGCAGTAACTGGCCTTGGGCACAGTTTTAGTTATCCCCGGTTGCAAAATAAGTTGCAGACAGAATGATTTGTTTCACTGTTAGAATGGGCTAAAAGCGTACATCCCATTACGTACAACCAACCAGCTGTCACCAATAAACTGTTAAATTACAGTAGCCTGGCATCTTGAGATTCTGGAATCCAAATAAAAATTTTTTTTTTCTGCCCACAGTTTAAAAAAACATCCAGGAAACTATACTTCAGGTATAGCTTTGTGGGCACCCAAGCCCTGAAGATGTAAGCTCTCTGTAGAGAGGTTGTATCTCTGTGGGTGAATAGTAAGACCCTGATCTCCGAGTCGGGTTTGTGGGTGCCATCATAATGCTTTCAAAATACAGTGTGCCTTGGATAGAGTACCCTGAAGAGCTATCACAGTTCTTAACCTCAATTTAAAAAAAAAAAAAAATAAAAAATAAAAAAAAGTGAATAAATCTAGATCTTCAGGGCTGTTCTGCAGGGGAGAGCTCTTCTAGCCATCTTTGCCTGGCCATCATGTTGTTGCTTGTCACCTGTCACTTCTGAGTGGAGACACACTCAGGTGTTGGTGGGGAGAAAAAAGCATCGGCAGTAATTTCTATACAGCTCTGTAGGTTTTTTATTATCTCTTATTGAGCAAAACAGTTAAGTATACTTCAAAAACCTACCTTAATAGCCCTGATAAAGTCAATTGAACTGTATGTAGTATGGGTCAGTATATGCTTATGGCTTTGAACATTGTTGAGTTCATTAGTTTGTGCTAACACATTTAGAACAGAAAATGAAAATGTCATTTGTCATTGGTACAAAATTTTAATGGGATCTTCCACTACATCAAGTGTTCAAAATATTAAATAAAAGAAAACTGGTAACTAAGCAGTGCGATGCTCAAGAGTTCAATTTACAGACACTTCTCCATGCTAATTATGAAGTATTGACATAAATGAATGAAACTACTTGTTAAAGCACCTTTTGCAGTGTATAGCAGTTATGAGTTCACAAGATGATTCATAACATTCAGCAATTTGTGATGAGTTTCCCTGCCATTACTGGAGATTACTAAGTATCTAATGTATTTGCACTACACTGGGTTACTTTAAATTAGATTTGATGGAAGGGAAACCATTTTCTATCAACTGAAAAATCAGGCCTGTTTTATGAATCAGTCAGTATTGAATTTCTCTTTCCTGTATAGTACAATTTATCCTTTACAATAAAATACAAATGTTTAATCATCTTGCCTATAAATACAGCAGTGACAGTGTGTGTGTGGGAAACCCTCGAGACTTCTTTTGTGTTGAAAGCTGTGTACATTAAAACTAATAAAATATAGGAGACTTGCTGTAACTGAAAGTAGAATTCATAGTAAGAAATCTAAATTTGGAATCTAAATGTGTAAGGTCCCATTTTGAATCAGCAATCCTTGATTATATAGAATGCTGTTGATTTGAGGCAGGATGTATTTGTAAGTACGGCTCCCGCTAACAGTGCAACAGATGCTCCATCTTAGAAAACTGTCTTGAGCTTCTGCTCTGAACTGAAAGTTGTGGCTGGTTACGTGTTCTGTTGTCTTAAGAAAACTGTGTTTAAGGGCTTGTACAATCAGCCATTTCACAGTATCATAAAGACGGCTGTAATCTGGTAGATTATAAAGCATGATTGCCTGGTAGTTATCGGAAATGTCTGTTAATTATACCGAGGTTTTACACATGAAAAATTCAACTTTCTCACTCCTTAATACTTGTATAGGATTGTCTTGAAAATGGTTTGTGGGAACCTGGACAAATGTACTAGGCTGATGGATTAATGATGCTAAATGGAGGACAGAGAAATTATTTTTTTTAATTTTATATTTATTTATTTTGTGAAATCTTAACAAGCACCAACCAGTCCAGTATCAAAGGCAGATTTTTAGAAAACCAATAGATTGTCTATTAGGAGGATGAGGATGGTCTGAATCAAAGTCTCAGGGAGGGGAGGCACAAAGTGAAAACTTCAGATGGAATACACAGAGAGTAAGCGTAAAACAAAAGCAGTGTGTCAGGCCATTTAGCTTAGACGCTTTGGCTTCGCAGGCTAGAGGTTGATATCAGATCTCCCATTAGAAGAGAGTAGCTTTTTCTTAATCTTAGCAGTATTAGTACAGCTGTTAAACCAAATGGATAGTTACGACATTGCAAGATGCCCATTGTAGATTACTATAACTGAAGTGGACTCTTGTGAAAGTCCCAACATGCTAAGCATACATGTAAGGGAAGTATCCTTAATCAGCACATGTGTAAAATAAACCTCCAGGCAGGTAGTATCACTGCTATCTTTGGGCAGGCTGCCACTGGGCTTCTATGAGAAGTAAGTCCTAATGTAGGAGGACATCAAACCTGTAAAGGAGAAATTGTCTTCCTGGAATTACATTGTGTAAATGAGACCTTGCTCTCAGGTGATGGCCAAATATCCTTTTGCTCTAAGAATGCCATTGCATGATGTTGATTCTAGATGATAGACAACTCCTGCCACGGTGGAGTCACACTCCACTTATTTGAGTGCAACTGACTGGATTTATGATGCTGGAAGGGAGCATACAGTAACCTTCCAACTACATGCTAAGGTGGCTTTCAAAAAAAGGAGTCTAGACTGTCTTTTTTAGTGCTGGAGAAGCTGGTGGAGCAGTGCTGGTGACATAGAACAGCTACCAAAATAGTGCTGGAAGCAACATCTGAGTTGCTAGATAGGTTAAGAATTAAGACCTCTGCATCATGAGTCTGCACTATAATCTCAATACTCTGCTTGTGGACAAGCAGAAAGGGTACACAGGTCAAGATGACACAGCCTCTGGACTTGAATTCCTTAATATTGCTGTACATAGGACAAAAGTTGATTAAGGTCATGTAGAAAAGAGTGAAGAACTGTCTGAAAAATTAGGTCCAATTTAGGCAGGAGAACAGAAGAATAGGCAGTCAGACCAAAATAGAAGTATTTCTATGCAACTTCTAGAAGACTAGAAGATAAGATGGAGGGACTGAATGCCTAGTTTGAAAGTAAGTTATTGACAGTATAGGTCTACCGTAGAGAAGATAGCTAGCAGGACACTCATGAGTGTTTCTATGGAAATCCTGGTAAGAGGAGCAGTCAAAAGAGTAAAATGCTTGCAGCCAGCGTGGAGGGACTCAAAACAAATGCATATCCCCTAACAACTGCTTCTCTGACCCTTCAAAAAGACTTTAAAAAGCAATTAGCATGGTTGAGCAGGCTTTAAGGAACGGAAAGATATCCTTCAAAAATTACATCCAAAAAAAAAAAAAAAGTGATATTCAGGCAAATTAAACATTAAATATACAGTGAAACAAGTTAAAGCCTGATATGTGATTTGTAAAAGGCAGAGAAGCTTGTCACAAGTACTATTTCAAAAACATTACAAACAGGAAAGCCATTGGGCCAGTAGATAACTAAGATCTAAAAGAGCTCAAAGAATATTGCACTGTAACTGAAAGAGTATGAGACACTCGTGTTCACTGTGCAGGAGCTCAGATTCCTGACCAAATCTCTTCTATGTGGGGAGAAGTACAAGGTCCTATTGAGGCACCTGTTCCAAATTAAAGTGATGCTGGGACAGTTTTTTTAGAACAAAATGATAAAGAGTTGCAGCACATTGCCAACTCTGGATGCACCCAAGACCTCTAGAAGATCTCTCACTATAAAATTGCTGAACTGGTAATGGTGGTTTTTAACAGCACAATACTGCTGTGGTAGCAGTGAAGTTGAGGGTGCCAAAGGTGGTGTAGTTTTTAAAAAGTCTTTCAGAAAGCCTGTAGGAAAGAATGGGACAAGTATGACTGGCATTCATACCAGCCAATTTGCTGGTAAATGTAGCGAAGAAAACTAACAGATTCATGGACAAATTTGATATACCAGGGAAGAGTCAGAACGGCCTCACAGGTCTGGTAGAATTCTTTGAAGAAACTGTTGAGATTGTAAGTGTGATCTAGTTGATGCAGTACGCTTAGGTTTCAGAAAGTTTTTTGACAACTTCTCACCAAAGGTGCTGAGCAAAATGAAACTGCTCTGACATAAGAGGAAAGTCCTATCCTAGACTGATAGTTGGTTAAAAGATGGGGTAGGAATAAATGACCTGTGTTCACAGAGGGGTTGGAGGTCACTGGTAAAGTTCTGCATGGATCTGTGCTAGGTTTAACACTAGTCAGTGTATGCATTAGTGATCTGGAAGAGTGAGTGAAGAGTGATTCTAAGTTAATGAGGGTAGCAAAAATGAAAGCCAATTTTGAAGAGCCAAAGAGGGATCTTGTGATGCTTAGTAACTGGGGATGAAGCTTGCTGTAGATACTATGAAGTAATACATGCAGGGGAGAAAAATCCTGCCATTATTAAGACTGTGAACTATTAGCACCAAAGGAAGTGATGTTGTAGAGAGCTTACCATGGTAAATCCAAGCATTCATTAAGTGTTTAGGACTGGTCAAAAAAAATTTATTAGGGAACAATGGCCAACAGAAGTCTGCTATGCCAGTCTATAAACTGCTTGTGCTTTTGTCTGGATCTCTGGGTGCAGTTCTGATCCCCATATTTAAAGGAAGTGTGAGGAAAAAAAGGAGTGATAATAGAACTAGAAATGGGTAGCAGTGATGATAAAGAGCAATTAAATAGATCCAGTCTGGCAAAGAAATAGCTAAAGACAAAAATGATAAAAATCTATATAGGAGTGTAGATGGAAAAAATGAACAGGGAATGCTCATTAACTGTCTCTTGTAATACAAGACCCAGAGGGGATCAAATAAAATTATCAAGTGACAGATTCAGAACAAGTAAGAGGTTGTATTTTTTTTTTTCATAGTGCATAGTTTAACTGTGAGGCACTGTACATACTAAAAGTTTATCTGGGTGTGGGCTTTCAGTGCAAAAGCATCACCTCTTGCTTAGAAGACCACAAAGCCTAGTCCCTGAAGACTGGGGAGGGATCCTGAGGTATACCCCTACAAGCTTTCCATGTCCTAGTGCTCTTCCCCAGACCTCTGCTTTCAGCCTTTGCTAAAGAGACAATATGGGCATAGATGTATCTTTGGTCTGACTGAATATGGCTATTAGTATGTAAAATGAAGACAAATTGCAGTCCCCTAAAGAAAATGCTGACCATATGCCACTCCAGATGCATAACAGAATTATTGGTGAAGAAAAAGTGTTGAGAAGGACAATTTTTTTTCTTGTGCCTAATAACTTCCCAAAGCGCTGGAAAAAAAAACCAAACCAGTTTTCTTCGAAGACCGTACCAGTCCTTATTATACCACATTGATATGTGAAGTTTAGTGCCTATATAAGGGAGTTGAGATTCTTTGTTCTGAGGTGTCAGTGTCCAGCTTTAATTCTGTACTTCCTCAAAGTAAGTTGGGCATTTGTTATTCCTTGCAATTTGCTTTCAGATGGACTGAATTAAAAGCCTAAATGCAAAAATAAACTGGAAAAGTTAGGGACAGGCTTACCTATATAATGAAATGCTTACCTATATAATAAAATGAAAAATACAGTTTTCGATGAACATGGAAGATGAAATCTCTTTTCCTATAAATATGATGAGATTACACCTAGGCTCTTTCCTTATTGAAATGTACAAGGATTAAAGCTGTATTAGACTTGGACTGAATAAGGACTTGGAGAAAATAGGTTATTAAGAATAAAGGATGACTTCACTGTTAGACATGAAAATGGCATTTAAATATTAAAAGGATGTAGAAGTTATGAAACAAGAATTATGTAGTCATCCAACCCAGTAACAAATGAAATGAAAGAAGAGTCTCCCAGTGGTAAGGCTTATGAGCCTGTGTGAACACAACCAGCTGTGAGGTACAGAATCAGTGCAAACACAGTGCTACACCCTATAAGGAGTTAGAGGAATGGATGTTGGGGTATATACAAAGGTTGACTCTCACTCAGGAAAATTAGTCTTCTTGGGTTCCTGTGGTCAGTAACAATAAATCAGCTTCTCCAGTTGGTGATACAGAGTACCCCAAGCCGGTTTCTGCTCTGAATTATTCTCTAAAGGAGGCTTTCTCTGTCCACACTAGCTACAGACTGACAAGGGAGACAAAAGATGACTGGCCTCCCTAAGTCAAAGTTGGCCTTTGAATATACCCATTCTATATGTTAGTGTCAGACCTGATTTTTCTGGAGGTTTTAGTAGGTCACTTTTTTTTTCTTAGTGGTACTAAAATAAAAATACATAGCAAGACAATACCAGCTAAACCCATTTTTAAAGGTTTGATGAAGAAGTGCCTATTTCATACTACTTAAAGTTCAGATTGTCCCACAAAGTCTTCTATACTTGCCTGACAAAGCTAAGAGCTGTATTAAAAATGAGACTAAAATACTTTTCTGTTTAAGAAAAAAAAAGTAAAATCAAAAATTTTTTTGAAATAAAAAGATAAATCATACAAAAAGATCATATGGAGTTTTTTTTAAATTGCAAAAGTTAGGCAATAGAGCCTGTTTGAAAGAAGGGGTTAATTGTGTGCCCCACCAAACATCCCCAGCACACTCTTCTTTCTCAAGAATGGGAGAAGAATCAGCCCTGACATTAGCTCATTTATTTTGATGATCTCCTTGAATGCTCTTTAGAGTTTTCCTATTTGTTCAACAATAGCAAAACATACTTCTAAGAGTAATTTTTTTCATTTTGATTTCCTATAATGGAATATGATACCGAAGGAAAAAGTGTAATAAAAATCTTGTTTTCCTCTTTATTTAGTAATTAATGTAGTTAGATAATGAACCACCAGCAGTCTGACATTAAAGGAGATTTCGGTCAGCACAGATGACAGTAAGTTTTAATTTTTTTTTTTTTTCTAAAAGTAATTTGGTACCAGACACCACGGAACAGAACTTCACTAGTAATGTGCTCAGAGGGTGAGGCTTTCACATCTGTTTAAAACCATACTTGGTTGTACCACAATACATGGTCTTAAATAGACAAAAGAATGCACCAGCCATAGCAAACTTCTCAAGCAATATTTATTCCAATGTTATCTCAGGAAATGGACACTGCTGTATATTTTTTTTATTGAATGAAATCAGTTCTTTGGAAACTATTTCAGTTATACTTTTCTAATGTAAAATCCTCTGAGAAGACAGGTTGTATATTTCAGTATTATGAAGGTTCTGCATATGTACAATTTTTTTTTCTCATTTTTAATATCAACTAGACTTTGTATTTTTCTCTCTTTGTTTTGGGGACGGTGGCTGGCTCTGTAGTTATTCTCTAATGCCTTACAAATAGTTGATTGTACTTGTTAAGTTTTATCTGGATGGTTCTTAGTGTTCCTGATAGTGGAGGTGGTTGTGTACTCTATAATAAAAATAATAATAATTCTGAAGTCAAAATGAAAGTCACATGCTGTCCTTGACTCAGATTTCAGTTATATGAAGTCTGTGATGCTCACAAATAAAGTTGTAAATGCTTATGAAACCCTTGATAAAATGGAAGCCAGAGCCCAAAGCAAAACCAAAAAACTGCTTATCAGGTCTCTGCTGAGCCCAGTGGCCAGGGACAGATGTCCTTCTGACATCAGTTTCTACAGCCTTGCATCCTGCTGGCTCCTGAGAATGCAAAGAAATTGCAAGTCCTCTAATTTCAGAGACTGAAACTGTTGCTGATTTCTTTTTTTATCCTTTTAGATATGCCTTCTTTTCTGTTCTTATTTCTCTGTTTTTTCTTTGCTTATCTGCGGTTTTACCTTTAATCATCACCCAATTACAAAAATGTTATAGCTTTTAATTTTTTTAAATTTTGACCTGTCTTGGTGTTTCCTGAAACTTGTAAACATTGTTTCCCTTGTTCCTTTACTCCAGGCAGAAATAATTTCTAATTTGAATGAATACTTAACAGCATATTAAACATATAGCTATAATAGTGCTATCTCCATTGACCCAAATCTGGTCATTTTATGAAGTTTAAAGTTTTTATTTTGCTTGTTCAGTCAGAACAAGCTGGACCACACTAAGTGGTGATGTGCTGCCTCAGTTTTCTGATGCCAGATGCCTTGTGAGGGTTCTTGAGTTTTACACATTTTACTTCACCAGATAAGCATGCATATGATCAATTACAGAGACCAAGCCAGTACTGATAACTTCTTAAACCATGTTATCTCAAATGCTTGCCAATGTGGGCATTTGATTGTTAAATTAGGAATCTGTAAAGGTGTAAGCTTTTGTGAGTATGGTGAAGATGCTTTTGAACAGGGGGTTCTGTTGAATGGCTTGTGATTGCTAAGACTGTAGCATAAGTAGCTCATAAACTCTGTTGTACACTTGGTTTAATGTAAAATGTTCCTGGGAACATGGTTGTTAGAAAAAGCCAAAGACCAAAGAACTCAAGAATCTTCTGATTTCTCCATATTAGTGCCAGTCATGGCTCTACTCGCTCTCACTATCTGTGGTCTGGTTCTTTGCTGTACAGTTTCTGCAGTGATTGAAAGACCAGGCTGCTCACCCCAGAGGGCTGCTAGCCTGAGGATTAGGTTAGCATCTTTAGAGATGTGGGACTGGACTGTGATTATGCTGCAGTCACAAGGCTGTCCTGTCAGGGAAGTACCTGAGCTACTTACCCATCTTTCCCTTCAGGCCATTTGGAAAGAGTCCCACTCATCTGCTGAAAGAATGAGCACAGGTGCCTGACCTTGGGACATGATTCCGAGTTCTGGATGGCAGGTGGAAGTAAGGTCCTAGCCTACAGCATAGGGTCCAGGCTAATGTAGGATTTAAGATCAGTGTCTATACTTGTTTAGCCCTGGGTTGTTTCCAGCTTTGGCCGGGCACTCTGGTTTGTCCTTTGGAGACCTAGCTCTTCCCACTGCCTAGATAAGGAGCCCATCTATCTAGTGCAGGGCTCTGGCTTCACTTTGGGGACAAGTCTGCTATCAGCTAGGAGCAGTGGTGCATGGCTTGTATCAGGGCCTTTTATTTCATCTACCATTTGGACCAATATTGGCAAGGTGGAATTTCAAGGAGCTGCAGCATCCAGAGAGAGTAGCTGTTCTGGGGCAATAAGTTTCCTCATCCTTTTTCATCAGCCTTATGTTTCTTAACTTTTAATTCCCAAATACTGCCAGTAATTCACATCTCTCTGCTGTGTCCAGCTAAAACTTGAGATCTGTTGAACATTGTCCAAATAATCTTGTGTAAATTCTTGTCCATTGCTGACTTCATTGCAGCAGTCACTTTTTGTTTTCATTCATTGTTACAGATTATGACTTGTAGATGGCAACTCAGAATGGAAAGACTAAGAACAGAACTGTAACCTCCCTTTCTCCTTGAACCAGGTTGATAGTGAATGTTACAAAAGGAAAAATGACTGCTGAGGTGTAATTTTGTGAATGAAAAAAAATTTTTTTAAAATACTGGGCAGTTGAGGGGAGAGGATCTGGTAAAATCAGAGATGTATTTCACAGCTCTGCCAAATATCACCTTTTAGCTATACATTTAGACTCCAACATGCAAAAGTTGGCCCAGTCCAGCATTGAACTATTGAGTTTTCAAATGAAGTAGGACATTATGACTAAGGTGGATGGAGATAAGTAGGTAAATAAGACTCTTCAGGGCTTGAAGTCTTGGTGATTTCTGTAAAGAGTTCATGGCTTTTGCTCTGTGTATCTCCCCTCGCCCAGTGCTCTTAAAGTTGTTAAATCAGGACAAGTTTCTTTTGGACGAAATACACAGCTCTATTATTGAGAGAATCTTCTATTTCAAATAGTAACTTTCAAATTTGAGCTCTAGTATTGTCCTACAGAGCCAAAAAATAATTGCAATAATTTCTTGCAGAAAGATCTTGTGAATTTTTTCTTTCACAAAGTCTTTCAGTGAAAAGAAACACTTTTTTTTTGTTTAATTTGAACCTTTTTTTTTTTTTTTTATAGACAGACCTGGAAAATTTCAACCTAAAAAAGGATTGCTTTGCATTTGTGGGGCTGGGACATGGGGGAGAGTGGTAGTAGTGCTTGTAATGAGTTTTGAAACCTTCAGAAGGTAGCAGTCATTCCAAGAAGTCTGCTATAAGTCCTTTGATTCAGCAAAACTTAGAAAGCTCATAAGAATTTGAAGCCAGATGGACTACTTCCTTGCTTAAATACTTTGCTGAGCTGTTCATAAACTGTGACTGGTTCAATAATTACTTTGATTTTGATTTTCATTTTAATGACTGAAGTTAGAAGAAAGTTTTGTCCCACAAATTTCCTTTTGTTTTACTTCTCATTAATTAAGTAACGTCCTGGAACATAGCGAAAAGCTAATCAAACCTATGGATGATATAAAACTGGGAAGCTGGATAATTCTTAGGGAGTTAGAATTAAATCAAACTTAGCTGTGAGGGTTTCAGGGAGTGGCATGCTGTAAAAAATGAAGTTTTAAAAAGAAAAACATGTAGCTGTTACCAAAAGCACAGACATTAAGTAACTTGGTGAGCAATGGCACTCAGGCAAGAATTTTGAAGCTAGCAGAAGAGGTTGAGTTGTTCAATGGGAAAGAGGAATGTGTGCCTAGATTTCATGTCCATCAGGTTCTTTACATTTAATGCAGTCAGAGGTTGTGACAAAAATTTATCAAAAGGTCTAGGGAATAAAAAACAAAAGGAAAAGATAGCCCAGGCAAAAGACATAATGGCTGAATAACTAAACAGGTATTAATAATAAGGTCCACTTAACAATCATTTTGTCAAACAAGTCTTGTTACACATGATTCCTGTTTTTCATCTGAATTTTGACTGCTACCTGCTTGCTGAGGGTTTTTTTTTATTATTATTCTTCAGTTGTCATGCTCTGTCAAAATATGCTCATCTAATTGTCCACATTTGAACCAGGGAATATTTTATTCAGAAAATGCTATGGATCTTCAATCCTCAAATTTGGTATTTTATACAGAAATGTATCAGAAGTGATAAAAAGTTTTGTCCCTTAGACCAAGTATTTCTGAAATAGCAGAGGACTTTCCTTGAGTGGCAGTTGTGTGTTTTCTTGGTTATGTGATGAAAGGGAGGCTGCTGTCTTGTTATTAAAGTTCATAAATGTTTTTGTTGCCTGCTCTAGTTTTCTCAAATGTTCTTCTACCTTTTCTATCTCCAGCCTATATTACTATAAGACCCTTATAAAGAAGCTTCTCTTATTTTACAAGCTGGTTACATGGTTACCATTTAGTCACCTAGGTTTTCCAACTCTACTGATAAAGACATTTGGCCTGCATGACACCTTGAAAATCTAGCACATTTTTTCTCTTCCAAGGCAGTCACTTTACTGTGATTTTTTTTTTTTTTTTTAAATACTGAATGTTAATCTCTCTCAAGCTGGTTTTACTGAAATGTTCATTATTATCATCCTTTTCCTCCCCTTCTGATAAATCAGTTTTATGCTCCCACTTTTGTCAGGCTAGTCTTTTTTCCCCCTCTTTTAGGCAGTGTTATTTTCTGCTGGAGTATTATTTGAAGGACATTAGCTTTGATGACTTTGGTGGGGCATTCACAAAGGCTATCTTTAGTCTAGTGGGAATACTGACTGTTTCCTTCCTGGCTAATGGAAAATGATCGGGGTTTCTAGGGCAATTCTGAGTTTCCAAGTTAAGCTTTTTTTTCTGAATTGCCCTCCAGAGAAAGCCACGGCTTTTGCAGATGGTGCCAGCTGAAGTATCCCTTCTGCTGTTTCTGCAGTCCTGTAAGTGGAGGACAGAGGCTCCTTTCTGACTCCTGTAGCTGTAGCAAGGCTGGATTTGATGGCCACTGGTGAAGAGCTAGATCTTCCTGCCCATGGTAGCTGGAGGTATCAGGAGAGGAGAAATAAGATGAATGATTGAGAATTACTCCTTTTTGCTAGGTTATAGGGCCTGGGAGTTTATGTTGGCTTAAACTGTGTACACTTGATACAAAATATACCTACAAGCGTTTCAGTGCTTGAGTTGTGTTTCTGGTTTTAGTGGCTGTTGGAAATTAGAGAATCCAAACAGTTTAGCTGGGCTTTTCCCAGGGTGCCTTTCATATAACTGGGCTGCGAATACTTGGTGGCTGGTGTCATTGGCTTCATAATACAGTCATTAATTTTCATTATAGTTCTAAAAAATCTGTCCTGTTTTGGCATGTAGAAAACTGTATTTCTATCTTACCTGAATTGAACAGACTTCTGAAGCTGGTACGTGGTCAAAATATTTTGTGGTGCTGTTACAAACTTGTCACTAATGAATTAATTTTAACTCAAGAAATTTAGTTCTTGTAGTATGTCCCCATCTTTGTTCTCGTTCTGGAAAAAGTTGAGACTTCTTTGGAGACAAAGCTACGTTTGAGACCTTGGAGGCCTTCTTCCTTCTCCCTTTATGTGTGGTTGCATAAGGTCTGCTTCCAGGCTATTATTAAATCAATAATTATTGTTTACTACTAAGGATATACATGATGCTTCACGATGCATAGATTTTGAGACTTTTAGAAGAAAATGGTGTCTCTGCTCTAAAACAGCTCTTTGTAGAATATGAAAGACACTAGAGAACAGATGAAGCCTTTGCTCTCTGCTCTTTTGCATTCTCTTAATTCATTATTTTCTCTTTCCCACTACATCAGCTATTAGTCTGTCTAATCTCATTCAGTAAGTTTACCTCAAATGTATATACTTGTGTATTTTAAAGCTAAACTCCAAAATCACATTTGTAATATTTCTGTTATTTGTATCTCATGTAATTCCTGTAGAAACCCATTGTTGTAACCTGAATGATAGGTTGATTAATTGCACTTCTCTGCTTTTAATGTGAGTGGGTTTAGTATTTGCACTTCTTGACCTTGCTATTCTTTTACAGATTTTTTTTTCCACATTTCTGCATGTACTTTAATTTGTTTTTAATGTTTTCATTTGCTATGTTAATTTTTCCACCCGTACTTTGAGGGGATTGAGGGTGGTGGAAGTATGTGAAGATGTACAGAGAACCATGGCCTTGTGAGACATAGAATTAAATTGTTTATTTGAGGTTAATAATTTGCTTAATACTCTACCTAAAATCTAAGTTTGGAAGAAGAATGTGGGGAATCCCTTTAAAAAGTGACACAAAAGTAGGAAAGAATGTTAACAGACAGTGATTAATTACTTTATTGCAAAAGGGGAGCTTTTTGTATCTCCTCTTGGTTTGAAATGAGTTGCCCTATGTTGAGAAGGTAGAGACTGGCAGAAGACTTTCCTGTCTTAGTAAGCTGTGAGATCAGAAAATAACTAAATTTACCACGGGGAGTTTACCTAACTAACCACAACCTTTTACTAATATGTTCACTTTGTCCTCACATACAAATTTTGAAATAAAAATGCCAGTACTCATGTGTCACTGATGGGAAGTAAAAGGCAATATTTTGGTCATAATTGGTAGGAGGCGAGACTGACATTCACATGAATTTTCCCCAATTACAGAATGAGCACGAAATATTTCATAGAAATTAAATTATTTCTTGAAATTTCTGTCACGCTAACCTGGCATTTGGAAATGCTCGTGCTTTCCCACTCTTAATGCTTAGTCTTTAAAAGTGGTTTTCTTTAAATAGGAAAAACATTTTTTGTTTAAAATGTTAAATGTTTTCTTTAGATTTCAGTCTTCAGCTTTAGCACAGCCCTCAGAATCTTGTTTTCAAGGCCAGAAAGATCCTCATGTTATCTTTTAAAACCTCCTGCATGCCAAAGGACACAGCAATGTGCTCAGCAATGATTCTGCTGTGTTCAGTATCTTGCAAAAACTTAAGGGGCTGACAGAGAATCCATCACTTGGCTTGGTACTCTGTTCAAACAAATTATCCTCACTGATAATGTATACGGACTTAAATTCTTAAGTCTCACTTGAAGACACTTTGTTTTTAGCCCTTAAATCACTTGGGGCTTTTTCTATTTCTTCTCAACTTTTTTAGCACCTTCTGCATACAGTTCTGATGTCTATGTATTCTAGTATTGATCTCACCATACATAGGAAAAGCAAGATCGGCAAGCTTATTTCTGTTAGGTGTCTAGGGATTGCCCTAATCCTTTTTTGCCATAACACTGCCCGGAAGACACATGTTAAGTGATTTCTTCAGTGATCTAACACCTCCATGAAAGTAGCTGCTGTCCAGGTTATGGTCCCAGGTTTCAGACATGCACCAACTTTCTGTGTTCTTAGAGGAGTATGACCTTGCATTTGCATTACAATTTGCCTTCACTGTGTGTTGTTTGTGTACGCAGCTGGGAATTTGGGAAAATACCAGGCCTGAGTGGGCATAAGTCTGTTTATATATCTGGGTATCTGAGTCTCGTAGCACTCCCTTAGACCTGATTCTCCTGTGTGAGCCTTCAGAGTAAGAAAACAGTCCTAAACTGTGTCTTCTCTAACTCCTTGCATTTTGTAATTATTTAAAAATGAGTCGTCTACATATACTCTTACTCACATTTTACATTATGCTTTGCAATTAAGTCAAACTGTACTTTCCTCTTACATACAGAAAAACTAGAAAAATTTCACTTTTTTTTCTACAAACTCTAGGAGCTCTTGGGAACTCCCCTGTTCCCAGTTTGCTCCTTTGCAGTCTGTTTCCACCTTTCTGTTAAGTTAGATTCCACCACCACCCCACCACCCCCAAGCTAGAGGATGCCCATACAGGCTCCTGTCAACTTTCTTCTGTGATCTTGACCACCTGCAGTTGCATATCTGAGGTGCCTTTGTTAGAGAGCATGGGTACTAGCCTGGCTGGTTGACTGCAAAAGCAGGTTTATCTAGAGACTGAAGGGATAAGAGCTGCAGTGCTTGGCATTCAGACCCCATTTTGCCTGTTGGCTTGCAGTCGTCAGTCTCCTGACTGTAGGAGGGGGAGAGTTAAAATGCCTGTTTGACATTTCATGCCTTCTGTTCATATCTGATACTTAAGCTATGTTTTGGGATGCTCTCTTATGAAGTAATTCCATGGTGTCCGGCACCTTGTACTAAACCAAGGTTATGCTCTGTATTTATAGAACCGCTTTCTGGAGCCTTTCAAAACCTGCTCAGAGTTGCTTACAAGTCAAATAACTCTCTCCTAAAGTTCTGGTTTATTGAAATGACTTTGGAAATGTAACGCCATCTTAAATTAAAGCAGACATTCATCTCTTCTGCAGGTCCTTCACCTCCCGGTTGATCTTGGCAGATCTTTCTGAAACCCATGTCTGGTAGTTTGTAACTAAACACAGGTAGACTAAACCAGGCCTTCCAAAGCTCCTTCTCTCATAGAAGTAGTCTAGTGTGTCCCCCTGACTCTGTGTCGTGGATGATGGCAATGGCAACGGTAGGTAAATAGATACCAGAGACTCTTAACTGTGCAATGTTCTAGAAGTCCTAGCAGAACTGCCTGACAAATTTGGGAGGAGATGCAAACAGAATTTCTTCCCTTATGATGTGATATGAAATGTTGGCTTTTGCATGAATAAAGGTGGAACTATTGATCTGTTTCGGACAACTGACAAGTCAGGATCATCTCAGAGCTGTTCAGCTTTCCCCACATGTGCACTTTCTGTCCACTTAAACCCCTTTTTTTCAGCCTCTTAGATGCTGCAATAATGATCGGCTTTGGCAGCTGCTAAGTATTCCTGGTGTGTGGTGGTTCCCTGTAACAAGTTATGCCCCCAGAAAAAGGACTGTAGAGCTCCAGCCTAAAGACTTTTGTCGTACAAAAATGTATTCTGTATTCCTATTCAATAGAATCTAGACTAGGGCTGCTCAGCTGCTGAAGTCTATACAGGGCTTGACAGAACTGTTCATGTAATCCTCTTTCCCAAAGGCTTCTTCAGTGCAGACTGTGGATTTGAGATAGCAGCCTGTAACTGCCACTGTTCTCCCTGCAGCCCCTCTGTTGTCACTCTACATATTGCTCCTCAGGAAACACTATGCCTGCATATGGGTTGTCACCACCAGCATAATTCAGTTTGTGTGGGACCCTTCCTTATCTATGTGTGAGTTGTTGCTGGGGATAACTGAGGCTGCTTATAAGCGGTGTGAATTATCTAAGCAGTAGTTGCCTATCCCTGGTAGTTGTCTTCCCTTCCCAGAGGGTAGATGAGGATACAGACTGTGTTGGGTAACGTATGTTCAGGAAGTCTGATGCTTCAAGGATTTGCACAGACTGTGTTGTGCTCATGTGAATTTGTGCTGCTAAGATGTACAGAGCTCCAGTGTGTGAATGAAGGGTGACACTGTTGGGGGTCTCACAAGATGTACACAGGGCTGGGGCAGGAGCTGTAGTGTCATGGTGTTTGGCAGTGCCATGCCATCACATCTCTTTGAGTGTGGAGAAGAGTTTTGAGAGGCTGGAGGCGTTGTCTGTGCTCCTCAGCCAGTCCGGTTTGCTAGGTGGCCATGAACACCAGTTCTTGAAGAAGTGTTGGAAACTGGACAATCAAGCCATGGTGTGAATACTGGAACTCCCTTATCTGTCCCTTGGAACATCAAGTTGCTTACCCTAGCAAACCATTTTTTGGGTGGCTGGGGGAATTCAGAAACCCCACACATGCTGCATTTGTGCTTTTTTTGTTTGCCCCTTTGGGGAAAAGGAGCAGAGTTGCAAAGCAAGAAACTGACCTTGTCATTGGGAGCTGGGAAGGGACAAAAATGCACAGCAGGGGTCCATTGTGCATAGCGTGTTCAGGCAAGATGGCCCAGAGTGGCACTAAGCAAGGCACAAGGTCTTGCAATCTGGTATGGCTTGGGACTGCAGCAGTAGTGTCATGGGGTAGTGGATCTTCCTCTTCTACTGTATAGTTTATCATTGTGTATGCAGAAGGCTGGGTCATGTGCAAAGGAAAAGGAGCAGTTACCTTTCTCCGCAACTGACGAATGTGTAGATTGCCCAGCTATAGGTAAACTCAATTTCTAGAGGAGAGGGCAGTGGGAAAGGATGATAACAGACAATGGAGCAAGCATACCTGATCAACTCCTGCAGTGTTAAATCAACTTCAAAATAAAAGATATGCACTTTGAGTTATGTTACTTTGAGTTTTTGAGACTTAAGTGTGCAGCATACTAGAACTTGAAACTAAAAATGGAGTGTGGGTGTGAAAGCTCAGACGTTGTGACAGAGGTGAGGTCCATCTACAGACTATCCAGGCCTCTGAAAGCAGAGAACCAGCTGGAGAGAGCTGAACGGGTTGCTTCAGGTAAAATTCTGTAGACAGTCCTTATATATTTAAAAATAGTGAACATGTTGATATTCCTCTGGAAAAAATGAAGAGTTTGTTTCAGAGCTAAGTGCTTAAATTCATAGAAGGAGGGGAATCACACTATTATATATGTCTTGGAAAAAAAAAGGGAACAATGTAGATCTGGACTGCTATTCCCAATAGGTTTTTTCTTTTCTGTGTTCCCTAGTACATGCTAAAAATATTTTCAATATCTTAACATCTGCATTGTTATGAAAAATGGCTTGTCTTTGTTTTGTTTACAGCTGTGTCATTCTTGCATTACATTTTGTTCCATGTGCACTCTTCAGTTGGGATGTGAAGTCATTTTCTTTTGTCAGCTGTAGACTTAATTGCCTTGACTCCAGAACTGCACTGTGTATGACTTGGAAGAAGTTATTTCTTTTGTTCTGCCTCAAAAATACCCAATCTCTGTGTTGGGGAATATGGAGTTACTTGATTGTGAAAGTGTCTTCTGTTTGGCAGAGAGGGGCAGAAAACAGTGTAAAAATAAATAGAGCTAAGCCCCTTTAAAAGTAGAAAACATGAGATTGAAGAAAGACTGAGTATGTGAGTGTATTTTGCACATTACTGTGTATTAGCATGTCTGAACTTAAATGCACCAGTGTGTCCCATTGATTTTAATTCGAGGATGGGATGCATGGATAAGGTAGACCCTCTCATGCTTGTCCAGGCCCCTGGCAGGCTCCTAAGCACTGTGCAGCAGACAAAGATGCGTGAATGAAGGTTGGCTGCAGTTCGGATTCGCATGTCAAGTAGAAGCAGCAAAACAGGCAAGAAATAGGGCCAGACTTGCTGTGAACACAGGAAAACGAAACATTAAGACAGACTGGTAATGAGGACAAGATGGCACTAGGTGAGGGACAGCCAGGGGGATGTCATTAGCTGTTGGATACTGCTGCTTTCCAGTGCACTGCCTGGAACACAAGATTCCTGGGTTCCTCTTTCTCTGCTAGTCTGGGGCACTGCAAAGGATGATACCCACACACTGGTTTTGGTTTCTTGATTGACTCAAGCAACAGCTGAGTGTTAATGCTCTTACTCTGTCTCACAGGTGTGCAATTGTCAATAGGCTGCCGCAAAAAAGGAATTTGACTGCCTGGTTTGATAGCTTTTTTTTCCCTCTGAAGTTGAAGAAACTGTGCACATACACAATACACTTTAAAAGACATGTTAAGGGGGCAAATTTCCCAGGCTGCCAGAACTGGGAAATACTGAAATCAGGGTTGCATGTGTTACTTTAAATCTGCTTCCTTGGATGTATGCATTGGTGCAAAATCTTATAATAAATGGTATGTGTTGGTTTTTTTCCAGAAGAAACATGCCTGTGATGAAATGATGGTGTTTATGGGATGAATCAGCGATATGTAGTAGATGAGATGATCACAGATGTTCCCGAGATAGTTTGCTTGCACAAAGCCATAGCAGACATTTGGCTGCCGTAGGCAACCTCCTTCTCCCAGGGGTTCCTGCCGGGTGCCTCGATCTGCAACTCCCCTTTTCTGGGCAACAGCACTCATGGCAACAACAGCCTCTGGGGCTTACATATGTTTAGTGCCTTCCCTTAGAAAATCCCAAGAGGTGTAGGGGGTTTCCCTTTTTTGTACCCTTGCAGTGAGCCAGCAGCATGGCAGCAGTTCCTGGCTTCATACAAGCTTCCCATGTGCTTCAAAGGAGGTGCTGGGCTGTGTGGGCAGCCTTCATTTATCATTTTGAAGTAGCCAGCATCCCACTAATGGTGCATGTGCTGTACTTTGAGAACATCTCATCACTGAATTTCTTCTTGTCACAGGAGTGGGAAAGTGTGAATGACATAGGGCATTGGACAAGGACAGAGGAGGGTCTCACAGCTAAGATGTCAGATGGTATGAAAGTGTGCTGAATTCTGGCACTGCTGCCTGTACCACAGAGTTCCTGCATGAAGCTGTCATTTTGTGGCCAACTGCTCAAATGCTGGTGTGTGTCTTGTTTTCTGGATTTCCAAATCAACTCCAGGGGCCACGTGGTCATTCAAAGCCAGTATTAAATGATTTGTCACGAGGAATTCAATAAAAGGCACAACCCCTATTAAGGAGTAATAGGGACTGAGACTTAACTATTGAATAGATTATGTGAGACTGGAAGAATCAGACAGCCTGAGGTCTGGAATGGTCTAGTGTTTGAATTTGCAATTTCAGGTCAAACACAACTTACTGGGATTTTTCCCCACAACTTTTATATCCCCCAGAGAGCGATGTGCTTAAATAGAAGTGATTGAAACAAAAAAGATAATAGATATGTCAGTTAATCTATAGCTCTTTTCTATATTAAGTTAGTTTTAAATAGCATTAAAGGTTCAGTTTGGCGAAGCACTTAGTAAGGCATCTAACTGCATATTTGAATTGAGGCCAGGATTGATAAACTTGGATACTGTGTGATAATACATTCGAATTGGAACACTGAATCCACAATGGTTAATGTGTATGTCCCAAACAGGGCTGTATCTTCCTTCAGCTGGAATTCGGGGTTGCAAGTTTCAAAGCTGGTTTATTTGTGGGTTTGGTTCACATATTTACAGTAAGAATGGGATACAAAGGGATTCTTTTGGAAGTAATGGATTTATAAGCAAAGAATATTCTCTGATTTCCCCAAATACCTGCTATCTGTCACAGACCTCACTTTTGTTTTGATTCCTTTAGCACTTCTGTATTTTCCAGTGGTTATTGGTTCATTTGCTATCCCTGTACAAGATCCAGTTATAGCAGATTTTCTGAATGTTCTGAGACTTCAGAAAACTGCAAAGGAAAAAATATCCTTTAAGTAGGCTAGCATTAAAACAATACTCATTCTTAATTTATGGGGAAGCATTTAAATTGTGACTGAAGGGTCACTGTGATGAGTCCTTTACAATTAAAAATAAGAGACTATCTGCCAGTTTTAAAGAGCACAAAAATATTAGAAATAAACCTTTCATGATTTCCAAAAGATAGACCTCTGGGCAGGTGTCCAGGGGTCTCTTAAAAGAGGGGATACATAACAAAGGTCTCTAAAACACATGAATGAAGAATAAGAAAGGGAGACTTCATGCAAGGAATAATGAATGTAGTTAAGGACCTATCTATAGAAGAGGCACAAGACGTCCCTAAAATACTAGCAAATTTTTTGAAGTCTTGCTAAACTCATGCCAACCTGAACTATCATAAGCAGTAACAAAATTAAAAGATACATTGTTTTCACCTGACTTCCTAGTGGAAAAGTATTGACTTGTTTTAATTCCTGCAAAAGTTTTCAAAGTTACTTCTTGTGGCTTGGGGAAGAGCACCTTGGCCAAATGTTATTATTTAAAAATCTTGTCAATCCTTTCATAAGTGTATAGGAAATAATAATACATTAAAAAATGTATTTTCCTTTGCTGAGTTATAATTTCAAAAACTAAAATTAATGTCAGTGGCTCTACTCCCTTTAAATCTCTCTGTAAATCAAATGAAGAATCAACAAAATGCCACACTTTTCTAAATAAAGATGGTGACTTCCAGAAAATCGTGTCTTTAGGATATGAAAAAAATCAACCAAAACATATACATTCAAAACAAAATAGCTTTTATAGCGAGGAAGAGTATATTTGATTATTTTAGAATAAGGTGTAATTGCATTTGTTGTTAATAGACCTATGAAGTCGAAACATTCAGAAAATCCTTGACGGGATAGAATGGTGTTTCCTACTGTATCCTCATAAAACGGAGCAAAGCAAGTAATGCTTGGGTTTCATGATGCATTTGATCAACATGTTAAAAAACATTATTTGAATTAGAATTTAATAAATCTATTACCACCTTTGTTTATGGAAAAATAAAATGAAGTTATCTCCTTTTTCGCTTGTAATTTGTGATACTCAGCTGAAGGATTCTGTCTGTCAATTTGTCCCACAAATTGAGCATAACACCTGATAAAGTACAAAGTAGTATTTTACTGTACAGTGATAGAGCACTTTTCTACTCTGCTAGTTATAACAGACTTAATTTTGAGGCTCTCTGGAGACAAAATTACCATTTCTTTTCTGAATTCCTGCTAAACCATAGGAAACTCTAATTTCAAATTTTCACTTTTTTTCTTTAAAAAGAAAGCCTAAGTAATTTTTATGAAGATTACTCATAAATATATGTCTCTGCTAGGCAAAGTACCAACATAACAAAGTATAACTTCCTTTTATCTTTTTTTGTAGATACTATCATAAAAGTAATTATATCACTTTATTTCCTTTCCTTTTCCAAATCTAGGCTCTTATTTCATCTTCTGTATGCATAAAGACCTAACTCCTTTTTTAAAAACAAACAGAAAACAATGATATAAAGATTTTGTTTGTGGTTTTGTTTGTTGTTTGTTTTTTTTTTCCATCAAGAATGTGAATCTCTATTTCTGTATTGGCCCATCTGGCACAACATTTAAAACAGGCATGGAAGGATAATCTGTAGTCTTCCCTCTCCTTCCTGGAATAATTGTTCTATAAAAATTATTTTTTACCATTGTCATCTTTTGTAGCATTCCAGACTCAAAAAAACCTAGGTAGCTTATATTGGCTTAGTGACTAACCTTTTTTTTTTTTTTTTTTTTGCCAGCTCTTGCAAATGTATTAGGCCATTTGAATATTTGTTTGATATAAATCCTGTATATTTTATATATATGTGTGTGTGTATTTTTATATATATTAAAAAAAATATGGGATATGTGTGTGTATGTATATAAAAAATATGGGGGGTGTATGTGTATATATATATAAAAAATATATGGGATGTGTGTGGAGGTACACCCCCCACACACACCCACACCCCACACACCCACACCCACACCCACCCACACCTCCCCTATCCAACTTCCTCTGATTGTTTCTATTGTTGTGACTGAGACAAAATACTTTTTCTTCAGTGGTAATGCCTCTCTCAGTAGGTGATTTGTAACTGTAGTTGTCCTGTGTATCTAATTTGTCTTGTGGAACTACCCCTACAGAGAACGTACTAAGGCAATATCACTGGGTGATTCATATGAACAAATAAAAAGCCGGGATAAAATTTTGACACAGAAGTCAATGGCAAAAGCCCTATTGACTCTAGTGGGATGAGAATGTATGGTGACAGGGTACACAGTAATACACTAGCATATTAAATCACCGTTGCCCCCAAACGTACTTTGTGCTGCTTCACCATGATTCACTGACTGTACCTTACTATTCAGCTTATGAAAACTAATTCAATTAGTAGCAAAATTCAGATAAATCTCAAAAATATACTAGTGCTTTTGTTGTGATTGTTATGCAACAAGTTAAAATACTATTAAAAAGGTGTTCAACAAAATCAACCTTGGCTAGTTTTAAGGAGTTTTTTTTAGGACTTTGTGCTGTCATGTACTTTTATGTTTTTGGAAAAAAATATTTCTCTTCAGTTATAGATTCTACAGTAAAGTAGCGGTCAAGAAGAGCTTTGATAGTCAACTCAGACTTGAGAAACTTAATGGCATTACATGATGAAGAGTAGTGAAATAATATAAGGATTCTGGGGCCATTTGACTTGCTATACTTCTGATGCAAGTCCTTCTGCAAATAGCTACACATGTAAGTCATGCTAGTATGGCTGCTTACGTGTGTAGTGTTAAAAAGTTATGCACATAGTGCATAGTCATCAAATCCTTCAGTGTGTACTTTGACTTCCTTGGCCTATGTGAGTGCTTAGATGTCAGAATTAAAGCATATGTCTCAGGCCTTGCAGAATCTGTGCTGCATTTGTGAACCTGAAGTCCAACTGGTAAAGCGTAAATGGTATGGCTGGTGTTCTTCTACGTGACTTCAGTTAAAAATGGGGTAGGTTTGAAGCGTGAAGCTAATGTTTTCTTGCAAGTTCAGTGAATAATAGTGAGATGTTACAAAGCTGCTTATTGCTTTTTATCTGAGAGATTGATGCATTGCTCTGTAGAAATTGTTAAAACTAGAAGATAGCATCTAGAATATCAACACCTAGTATTTGTGATACTAGAATATAATACACAGTAGTGCTATGATTTTAAATACTCAGTTCACAACATATGTATTAACCTTGTTTTGAAAATATAAAGACGCATACTTGGTAGTTTACAGATACACCAATTTTGCTAAGAGTTGCCAAGTAGTTGACAGTTTGGACCAAGGATTGCTGTGGTTGCTATGTGCAAAAACCTAGAACAAGCCAGTGGGAAATAATACCAGGGTGGGAAAGTATTGCTATAGTTACAAAGTATTTTCTTTAAAGGAGAGGTGGATAACGCAGCAAGAATCGGTGAAACTTAGGTAATATGGTATTATACAAAAAGCAAAAAGACTGAAAGATAATAACTGTCTTATGCTCTTAATGGCATTTTGTTAGTTTCCAGCAATGAGGGGTTTAATTAATGTAGGAATAATTAGTGAAAGCTTTGTTAGAAAAATATACTTAGCCTTTATTTTTTAGAAGTGGAATGCCAGCAAAATATCTTGCAAATTTTGGCTCCATCTCTCTGTTTTTTAAAACAAAAAGATTTTTTTTTGGCAAGTGGTTTAAGAGTTCTTTAAAAAGAATAAAAGTGTAATTATACCCAAATAATTTAATTCATGTGAACTTTTAACTCAGCTTTTCAGTACACTAAAAACTGTAAAATAACTGCATTTTGCAAAAATACATGTAACAGAAAATAATTACAAAATACAGTAAAAATTTTAATAAATAATAAAAGCCTGCTTTAAGTGGTGCTGTAAATCTGAACTGTAAAATTCATCTAGGAAACATCCTTTTCACTTATAGACATCCTCTAGGATTTAGTTGTAATCACCTCTGTTGGTTTGATCCTGAAAATCAGAAAGTAGAAGACCACTGTACAGCTCAGAGTTTCCATTCTTGATATTTGGGAAGATCCTCTCTTCTCCTCTGCCATGTTTATCAAGAGGTACAGTGTGAAGCATTGAGACGGTGTGGGCTGAACCATGCCCAGCTCACCCAGCCCCGCCAGCTGTTCAGAAACGCTCTGCTGGGAGAGGTGGGGCTGGGGACTGAGCTGTCCGTTGGGAGGGACAGGAAGGATCTGTGCTCTGAGATCAACTGGGGAGATGGCAGAGGGCCACTTGGGCAGGAAAATAGGGAATTTGAGCAAGAACTCCCAAAAGGGATATGGGAACTGGGATTTGGAAACCTGATGGACTTGAGACCGGGATTAAATGAGGAACTTGAGACAGTGGAAGAGCATAATAGTGATGAGGGCCTTGGAAGCTTACGGGTGAATGAAGGACAACTTTTGTAAGGAAAAAACAAAGGGTGTAAAAGCAGAAGACATCAACGCTGAGGAAATGGGTCAAAAGTTGTGTGCAACTCAAGTACACTGCTCTCTGCTGTGAAGAGCCAAAGATTTCTGAGCATGGCCTACCATCTATTCTTATTGGTTAGATGTCATTTGTAGCTGAGCCACTGTCAAAATAATGGCTTATGTGGAAGACAGCATCTTACTGCTGTGGCTACTCCCTCTATAGTACAAATGATAGAGGTCTGTGGTGTGGATCCAACCATTCCACGCTGTGGTCAGGCCACTTTCCTAATAAAGTATTTGTTCTACATTTTTTCCCTAGGGCTTTAAAAATATACTGAATAAAAATACATTGAATAACAAGATAGTAAAATCAGGTGCTAAAAATTAACCAAAGTGGGAATTAGTTTTGGCAATGCTATCTTAGCTCACTGTAATTCTGATTGTATAGTCATGATAGAGGATCTAATTACACATTCACATAATGCTTACTCCAAGGGACTTCTTCCTCCACTCACTACTTCAGGTGGATTTGCATGAGGATACATCAAATTTGATAGTTACAGACCCTGAAAAATGTGTGATGAATGAGAGAAGTTTGCAAAGAAGGAATGACTTAAGGGATGGGCAACTGAGTGCTGCCCTGGCACTCTCTTCCTGCCTTTGTCATGGAGGTCTGAGAGACATCCTCTGTCGAGTCCTTCACTGCTGTTGAAAAGCTGGTTTCCCTACTCATTTATGCCATTTTCAGAGCGTCTGACTATGCTTGATTGTTGGCAGTGCTGAGCAGTCTTTTCCTTCAGTGAGGTCAGTGGTAGCTGCATTTTGAAGGTGTCTGACTCCTGGCTGGAGACAACTTAGTCGGACATGATTGCCCTCTAGTCAAGAGCCATTGGGGTGTCTTGCTGTGGGGATGACTGAGGTGGTTATGAAGCAGCTGCTGAACCATTGCAGTTTACAGCTCAGCCTGTTAGGTCACCTGACATCGTTTCTTATTTTCTTTGCTATAGCTTAAATTGGATGACCACAGCCAGTGGTACTTTAAGCCTTACTCTCTTTACACCTCAGTTCCCCAGGTGTGAAATGAAGATAGTTCTTTTTCCTTTTTTCATAGGGAGATGGTGCTTATAAATATTATGGAAGTAATTTTTACAGTATACATACAGTGGTGATAAGTCCATGAAGAAATTTGCGCTGTCTCTCTCAAAGCTGGAGTTTAGTAGGACACAGCAGGAAAGTCTATGGCCATGTCGTGAATGGCAGAGTAAATCGAAAATACCATTTTGCTCACTGAACAAACAGCTAATGACCTTGTGCACCGAATGGGATGGACCTGTACAAGAAAAATAACCCTAGGTTTTGAACAATAACTGAAGACTGGTATCATGGTATGTGCACACATAAAGGAAGATGGGCTTAAGGTTGTACAAGCGTCCTTCAATCTCGCCCCATCTGCCTTTTGAGTGCTCAACTTCATGCTGTTTAAGATAGCTTTTTGTGCATCATACATTTTTAGAAGTACTAGTATTTTACAGACCTGTATGCCTTTTTACCTTGTTAGTGATTCCCTAAAAACATTAAGTAACTAGGAATGCTAATTCAGTGATAAAGTTTACCTGATATAACGTATTAAAAAGGGTTCTTAAAAGCTGTTCACCAGGCCAGTCCACGTGTACCTCCATCTGGCTAACAACCTGAAAGACAGATTTAGAAAGTAATTGAGAGAATCTCTGTAAAAAGCATGGGTTTCTATCCTATTGTTAGGTGCAATGGAAGACTAGCATAAGCAAACTTTACATTTGGTAGGACTGAAAACTCCTCTTCCTTCTCTCTGTCCTGTTCTTCCTCTACACCCTTTCTTGAAAGCTAGTTTTCATTCCATTTGCCAAGGCCACCCCCCACCCCGTCCCCTTCTTTTGTTTTCCCATGATTCTCAAATTAAACAGGACTTGATTTAACTAGTGACATGCTATTGAAAAGTTAGGCTTCTAGCCATGAAAACTGTGAACAAGCTTTTTGAATTTTAATTAATGCTTCACATTTGTAGAGGAAAAGTTTTTGAAAGAAGCTGTTGAAACTTTTTAGAGGGAAAAAATTAATGGCAGTTTCTTGAAGACCAGAGAACTTCAACTTTTTTTTTTTTAAAGACAACTTTTTGATATTATGTAACATGCTTTAATTTTTTTGATCCAGCACCAGTAAAAGCAAGTGTAGTTGTTGTGCAGAACGTCACTGCTTAGTAATTATAGCACTGAATAGCTATAAGACAGCTTGATCTAACAAGTCCAGAGACTAGGATGATTGATTGCTGGTCATCAGTCTGCATTTATGCTGTTAAGTTTTTGATGTCCTGTATAACCCTGGTGAGATAACACTGAACAAGAACAACAGATAGGGAGCCCTTGATATCCTCCATCTTCTCTTCTACTGGGAATCACTATAAGACTTTTCATTTTGAGTATAAACATTGCTTCAGATTTCATAACAAGATATTAGTATGCTGAAAAATACTGAGCAGATGTTCCTACAGCCAAATACAAGACAAATATTCTTCCTGTTTTTGTATACATGGAACAGGTATTCACTTGCATAGGAACAGTCCAGGTATGAGAGAGATATTTTTGTCCTCCTGTTTGTGTGCTTACATGCAGCAGAATGAGATTATTCACAGGCATGTCACGTAATAGCCATGAAGCCCCAAAAGGAGGCTTTAAGGATATCCATTCATGCCACAATCACGAAATTAGTATTGTATATCAAACAGAAGATCACAGCACCAAAAGCCTGAAACTACAGCATGCCATGATAACACTGCAGAAGAAAGGAGAGTAATCATTGGTACTGTGTTCCTTGACTGGCCTTTCTGAAGAAGCAGAATACGTGCCAATATATTTGCACTACTGCTAGTCCCTGAAGAGTCAGTTCAGAGCTCCAATATCCCTGTGCCTCTCTGAGCCAACCGATCAAGTTCGTCTTTTCCTTAGATGTGTTTGTCTGGAGCTGCTTTTCATTGTTTTTGTATGGTATTTTTGTATTTTTTTATCTGTGTATTGATGGTAAAGAAAAAATATTTGAGGATACCTTTCCCTCTCTTTTTTTTAAGTTGAAAAGGTCATGGGTCTGTAAATATTTCAGAGTATCAAACAGGAATTGAAAATATGGAGGACGCTGGAAAAGATGTGAGGAAAACCCAAGCACTGGCAATGTAATTATTTTTGTGTGACAGATTCTATGAAATTTCATTGGTGATAGGAGGCACAGGTGTGGGATCCTGTTATGTTTTGGCTGATTTGCTTCTACTGCCAAGTATCTCTGTGAACTTTGTGCTATAAGAAAAGACACTAGGTCTCCTAGTTTGTTTCCCTTTTTATGTAGTGGTAAGGTGGCCTGGATTTGCCCCTGTTCCTTGTTGAATTATAAGTAGTTTCTAGTTTATTGCTGAACATAATTGCTCTTGCTTTGGGACAGACAATGTGTATGCTTGTGTGAATAAAGAAATTGTGTTGTCTTTTATGAAGGGAAGGATTACTGCAGTAAGGAGGAAAGGAGGAAGTTGGTTGCAAATCGGAGCACAAAGCTTGAGTCAACAGAATCTTCTTCTCTATCGCTCCCGACTTCGGTTTTCTCTGGACTGTTTTGTTGATTAACAGCACAGAGGACTGAAAGTCACTTTACACACACACGTCTCACCCAACTTAGTTAACTATGTGCATGAACAAGAGTCACGTCATTTGGATGCTTAGGGTGGGTTTCCATTGCCTACATGTCATTGTCTAGTGCTTTTCAAGGTGCTGCAGCCTGTCCCAGACCTTTGCATGGGGTGTGCAGGTCTGGTGCAGCTCTTGAGCCCTTTGGAGTTTGGAGGACTGGCTGCAGGAGGGTGGGGGAGACACAGCAGCAGAGACCTGGACTGGAGGAACTGAATCACACCCACAAAATCTGAAGAGAATTTGTTGTTACTGTTTTTGTATCAATACAGTGCAGTTTTTTGTTTTGTAACTAGCAAGCCCATTTGGCAGTAGATTGTCTGATTATGAGACCCAAAAGAAAACATTTTCTACTCTCCTTAGCTGCCTATGACAGTTTGACACTTCAGAGACTACAATGGGGTGCTACTAGTTCATCAGTCAAACTCAAAGAGAGTACTCTTGCTGCTTCTGTTCTGTTTAAAAGTACCACGAGAACATCCTACAAACAAATATCTGAACAACCTTTCCTACTTTTAATTATGTAAATGGTTTACATTTTCTTTTTCCTATAAGTTCTCTATTCTAAGCCCACTCTCCTGAGATGCTGAAAAACTGTAGAAGAGGCAGCAAATGTCAAGGTAACAAAAATGAACCGTCACTAAAATCTTACCTCTTCTACTCCAGGGAGTAGCTCTGGTATTTGAGAGAGAGAAGGAGAGAGTAATGAGCCTGAGGGACTCCTTGTCAAGGAGGGAAGGAAAGTAAAACCTCTTTCATTAAGTCCAGCCTGTAGTTGAAAGTAAGAAACAATGGTGTTAATGAAAGCAGTGTGCACCTTAGTCAAAATATGCAACTTTTCATAACTTCTTGAAAGACCTGGACATCTGAAAGACCTGCATGGGCAAGTGCCAAGTCCTGTACCTGGGGCGGAACAACCCCATGCAGCACTACATGCTGGGGGTTGCCTGGCTGGAAAGCATCTTTGCAGAAAAGGCGCAGGGGTCCTGGTAGACACCAAGTTGAACATGAGCCAGCAATGTACCCTTGCCTTGAAAAAGGCTAGGAGGAGCGCTGCCAGCAGGTTGAAGGAGGTGATCCTTCCTCTCTACTCAGCACTGGTGAGGCTACACCTGGAGTGCTGGGTTCAGTTCTGGGCTCCCCAGTACAAGAGGGGCATGGAGCTACTGGAGAGAGTTGAGTGAAGGACCAGTAAGACAATGAAGGGACTGGAGCATCTCTCATCTGAGGAAAAGCTGAGAGAGCTAGGACTGTTCAGCCTGGAGAAGAGAAGACTCAGGGGGGATCTCATCAATGCATTCAAATACCTGAAGGGTGGGTGCAAAGAAAACAGAGCCAGGCTCTTTTCACTGGTGCCCAGTGACAGGACAAGAGGCAGTGGGCACAAAACTGAAACACAGGAGGCTCCATCTGAACATCAGGAATCACTTTTACTGTGAGGGTGACCGAGCACTGGCACAGGTTGCCCAGAGAGGTTGTGGAGTCTCCATCCCTGGAGGTATTCAAAAGCTGCCTAGACCTGATCCGGGGCAGTGTGCTCTAGGTGGTCCTGCTTGAGCAGGTGGGTTGGACCAGATGACCTCCAGAGGTCCTGTCCAACCTTAACCATTCTAGGATCTTGTAGCTGTAGTGAGACGCCTCTTCTACTCTATTTCTTTAACAATAAAGAAGGTGGAAATTACCATTCTGCTGCCCTCCACTAGTGTGGCATCTGCCTCTGTTTATTTAGCCCTCAAAATGTCTTCTAAAAGTTATTTTTAATTTATATTAACGTCTAAAAGTTATTATTTCTTTTAAAAGCCATAGTTAATAGTTCTACTGTTCCTCTGTAGTACTGAAAAGTCTGTGAATAGTTCCTATATTTGTGCTGCATTTCACAGTCTGCATGGCTCTGATGCTTGCTGATGCAAGTAAACAACAGCTAGTGTGGCAGAACACCACTGCTCTGTGGAACGTAAGTCTACTCAGTTTATAGACTTTTAGAAAACAGCAACAATTGGAGGAAAAGCAAATAACAAAACACTCTAAACATGTCTAAGCTCCTAGATGTAAATTTGTATACATTGTCTGACCAGACTTTTGGCATACTGTGATCAGATGGATTATTCTTGGATTGTTGGACAGTTCTTTTCCCTCCGATTTCTTTAAATTTTTCTTTTGCACTTGATTGTTACCTTACCATTACTTTGATGTGTATTTATATATAATTTCATTCATTCTTGCTTAGGGCTATAATGTAGTTTTGAGACAGTCATGCGTACTGAACAATGTACCAATCTGATTGCTATTACTGTACCAAAGTCTCCTGTGGTACGGTGCTATTCCTCTCTCTTCCCATCCAGCTTTCCTTGCTTATCTAAGTAGCAAAATGCTGATTAAGTTCATTGCGCTTGGAAATTTTGTCCTGCTTATGGACATGAAGACTTTTTGTTTTCTTTGTTGTTTTTTTTTTTTACCATCTCCAGGTAGAAGTAGTGGTAATCTTTCTCTTCGGACATTGTTTTCTCTGAAATAATTTATTTGATGCTACTTGTTCTCCAGAACACCCGTGTTTTAGGTAGTGACTCAGTAGTCTGGATGCCCTGGTGGAGGTTGCTAGTTTGGTGGACATACTCAAGCTAGTTTACATCAACAGAGACTTCTTACTGTATGTTGATTGAAGACAGCTATTTTGAAGAAGATAAACTTTGAAATGTTCATACATTTCTTTCCTTTACTGCTTTTTTGGGTGCAATTTTTTAAAAAAGGGAACTCTCATGCCATCTTTGGAAGAGTTTTCATAAGTGTTTTGTGGTTTTTCCTCCTCTTTCTTCCTGCTACAAGTTATCAAACGATTAATGGTCATTTGTGCTGAAATAGTCTATTAGTTACAGTAAACCTGCTTGGTGTGAGCTGGGCTATATTAATTACATCTAACAGCCAAATGTGGGGGTTTTTTATATTTGTTTTATAGTTCAGTTCCTCTCACAGTTCCTTCGGGATTGCAAACTAAAAATATGTTTAACTGTACAGATTGTCCTAGTTGCCAAGGAGCATTTCCTTATTCCTGTAAGGACTTGCTGTGGGAGCAGCTCTGAGTTGACTGAAGGGCAAATTTCTGGCAGAACAGAAGTCTGCCATCTAATACTACATCAGGAGACCATCTTTCTCAGATAGATGCTATTGGAATCAAAAAATGTCCTTTTGAGAAGTTTGAAAGTGACAATCAAAAAAGTGGCTACAAAGGCTCTGCTAACAAGCTGACTGGTTTAAAAATAGAAAGCCCAGGAGCATCAGTAAGTTGACCAGTGACAGTGTCTGGTCTTGCAAATTTACACTTAATGTTATCATTCCATCCATAATGGATGGAACCTTGGGGACATGTTTTTGTATCTCGGTATTAATAGGCTTGCTACCACATAATCAGTGAACTTGTTGCAGCAAGAGCCTTGGAATAACAATCGCATTTGGGTTCATCCTAATAGTGCAAGACAGTAGGACACCTAAAAGGGACCCGCATATGTAGAGATATTTAGATTGGCTTTTGCTCAACATTATAGAATGTTGTCCCTTTGGCAAAATGACTTAGAGATACAATTTCTTGAATTTTGCTGTTTTAAGAACTAGATGTTGCTTCAAATGAAATATGAGAACTTTATTGATGTTAGTGTACCAAATTTTAATGTCTTGAAAAGTTTGAAAATGTATGTTGCAAATAAATCTCTTTCCAGGCACAGTATGCACTTTTCCTGCAGCAGTGAAACATGAACAGATGTACTTTGCTATTCTAACCTGAATTCCTTTAAAAATGTTATTCAAAACCTATGTTTGTAAATTATACTGATGTGAAGTTGGGTTACTGGATCACGTTGTTTCCCTACCCCTGCAGAAAATACTTGTGCACCACAGTTCACTTTATTAGGTTAAAACTTGCAGGACTATTGAACCTTGTGATGCTTCTTAGTATAAAGCATGAAAGTTAGTCTTTTTGTTGGGTGCAGGATTGGTAACCAGGGAACGAAGCTCTGTTCTTGCCTCAGTCTCCAAGCCTTCCTGTATGACCTGGAGGAAATCATTTAGTCTTCTTGATGCCTTATGTTCTGCACCTATAAAGAGGAGAAGAGTTCTGCAGGTGCTCATTAATGAGGCCTTATAATTCCTGAGTGTTGTCATGATGCTTTGGGATCCTGAAAAGGAAGGTACCAGATAAAAGCAAAGGACAGATTGCTATATTCTTCCTTTTCAAGATTTGAAAGCGCAATTTGGAAAAGCCTCTTGAAGTTTGAAGTCCTGTTTCCTTAATATATCCATCCTCAAACATAAACGCCTTTTTTTTTTTCCCCTTTGGCCCACTTTTCAGCTTTCATTTCTTACTTCTCAGGAAAAATCTTCTAAAACTGATCCATGTGTTTCTGCTAATTGCTACTCTATGCCATTTTAGAAAAACGAAGAATAATTAAGTAGTTAGAGGAACTGGGAAGTAAAAGGGGTAGCTTTTGAACAATTCATTAAATAGTCGGTGCCTTTTAACAGTAGGGTACTCCCTCTGCTCGTGAATTATTCATTTTAATGCTTTTGTTATAATGGCGACAGTGTTCAGTCTTAGATGCAGTTCTGGACAGCCTTCCTCTGCTGAAATACCGCACAGCAGCAGCTACCATTTGTTTTATAAACTAATGCATCTAAGTCAATATCATCGTGAGTAAATGTATTTTCACGATCAAGAAAATGAGAAAAGGGGAAGAATAGCAATGTTATAACTAAGAGGGTCTGTTCTGTTCAGTTTGTTTACTTTTCTGCGAACTATTTAGGGAAATAATTTAAAATAAGTATTTTTACAGGTTATTGTGTTTAGTGTTAGATGCAAATTTATACCTGTAATGAAAACAGACATTAGTGTCTCTGCTCTGTATAGCATTGTGCAATAAAAGGCAGTTTAAAAACACTCATTGTACATAAACACATCAAGTTTTTCTTAAAACTAATGTTTAAAGGTCTCTTTGAAACAGTTTTTTAAGATGAAACATAACATAACCACATAACCCACACAGAAAATGTATCTGAGTCATGTGCGTACAGAAATAAAAGTTTCTTTGTGGTATCTAGTATCAGTCTTTTATTAAAGCATGGACTTTCCTAAAGAGAAATTCCAGTGCAGACGGTTAAGGGTTCTCCCCCCTCTTCCCCCCACTGCCTCCCTACACTTTTCTGACGCTGACTTAAGCCCCTGAGTCTTGCAGGGTGCATTAGGGACGGTCCCCATGCAGAGCAGGGAATTCAGGGCTGGGGACTCCATGGTACTGGTCTCAGTGGACAGAAACATGTGCTCCAGTACAGTGTGCTCGCTCTCTCTGATGTGATTTAAAAAGGGGTGTTTTATCCTAAGCCATATACGTACTGCTAAAATACCTTCAAGCAATAGATAAGTGCGTGTGGGGGACGGAAGCAGCGAGCAGATAGATGAGCGATTAGGTCATTTGGATTAGGTTTTTTCACGCTGAACTCTCTTCTCATTCCTTGCTGATCAGATTCTCCGCGTACACGGAGGGTTGAAACTCTGTAAGTAGAGAAAAGAAAACTCCATAGATGGATATAGTTGCAGAACTATAAGGAGCATTGAAGAAGAGAAAAGTTTGAATTGAAAGTATATGTGGTTTCAGGGAATCTGAATCACGCAGTATTACTTTCACTTTTTCTAGGCTTGTATTTCCTATGAACAAACCATCGGGGAGATAGAAGTTCTGATTTAGATAATGTCTTGCAGTCTTTGGAATAATACATTCTGCTGGAGGGGGAGTCCTTTTGGCAAAGGTTGTGCTCTGTGAGTGGAGAGCTTTTCCCGCTGCCCACATTCACATTGTTTCTGCTGGGAATGTCAACTTTGGGCCTTTTCCTGTGAATTTTTCATATATTTAGGTGGCTACCCCATGTAAAATGGAAGCACCGATAGGAACCCCTCCTTTCCTTTTTCCTGTAGCTCTGCTCAGACCATTCTCTGTTAGCATGGTAGTGGTACAAAGTGTGTGGTCTTTCAGCTCTGACTAATGCATTTTGTGCTGTGTGACTGAAAATGCCTCGTAGTCTGCCAGGGCTGACTGAGGGTTGTGGAATGTGGTGCCTTTTCTCTGTTTCTCTCTGATTTTTTTTTCTTTCTTTTTTTTTTTTTTCCCCAGTAGAAGTGTGTAGGCAGCTTGTTGAGAAACCTCGAGATGCAGGGGAAATGCTTGTACGTTGTGGAATGCGGCTTCCCCTGGGAGACCCCGGGCGGGCGGGCAGTGAATGAGCAAAGTGGAAGAATGAGAAAGGGAGGAGGTTGGAGGCAGGGACAGATAGGAAAGAGTGAGAGAGGAGGAAGGAAGGAGGTGGAAACGGAGGGGCCCGTTTCACTTTTTCTGAAGCAATGACAGCTGGTTCTGTCCTGCCTCACATGACAAAGTGCTGTGGAGAGGAGTATTTAAGCTGGAAGCCAGCAAGCAAGGGTGGTCAGCTGATTTTATTTTTTTTTCCAGGCTTTAGTCAGGTGACCGCTGATGACTAGTCAGCCCACCAAGAAGGGACTTCAGCACACAGGTAAGAGAGAAGTTGTATGCTCTTACATGCAGCTGGGGGGCCCGGGGGCAGGGGAGGTAAACAGCCCTAAAATTGTTTGAATAATTTAAAAAAAAATATTCCTGACTTGCTTGGGTGTGTAACACTGTGATTGTCTCTTTCAATGCTGCTACTTTTGCTCTTCAGTCTTGTTCTCGCATTTTTTGTTTTTTAAAAAAATCTGTCTTTAATTAGAAGCTTTATTGGAAAAAAAAGACCAATTGTGCATTGCTAAATATAGTCCTGGGTATTGCATGAATGTTGCATTCTGTTACTTTTTGAATAAAATAACTTTCCATAATGCAAGTGTGTCAAACTCATATTTCGAGGGGAATTCCCAAATACTTAAACTATGAGTCATAAAAAGTTAAAGGACCAGTACAACAGATCAGGATAAAAACTCCGTTCAGCCTTGGGTAGCTGCTTTTGTATGTTTTGGTAGTTAAATATGTCTTTAAAAAAACCCAGAGATGTGCAAAAGCTGAAGCAGTTACAACTCTGCTGACCATAACCCAAAACATTTGTAGCAGAGCCTAAACAGATGACTGGGGAGGAGAATTGTTCAAGCGTTCTCAGTTTCATGCATCTTTTCTTTCATTCATGTACCTAAGAACCTGGCGAAAGAGTCTTCTCACGTGCTGAGGGTGCTTCAAAGGGCTCTGACTCCCTAATTCCTTTTATATAATTCCTTTTATATAATGAAAGAAAACAAAACAGAAAACCAGTAATAAGTACACTTACTATAAGTGAAAAATTGCGACATAAAAATACCTAGTGAGTGTGACAGACAAAAGTGGTTTTCAGCTGATTATGTGCCTGGCTGTTGTGCCACACTCCCTTCTCTTTAAACGTAACTATCTAATGTGCTCTTCCTTACCATTGCTCCTCTTTACTAAAAGATCTCAGATACCCTATGAAATTTTGAATGACTCGTATTAGAAGATGCGTTCAAGAGTTTTAAGATGAAACAGACGGACAAGTGTTCCCAGCTGCCACCTGTAGCTCTGAAAAACTCCTCATGGTCTAGGGTTGAAGAAAACTTTTTTTTTAAAAGCTGTCATACAAATTTCCGTATTTTACTGGTAACCTTATTGCTGTCTACTATTTTGCCGTATCGAAATAATAACTATTTGAGACGTACTTTTTCCTATCAGCATATGCAGTGTTTCATAGGATGCTGGTGCTGTACACAAGAGGGATAAAGATGCATGACTTTCCAATTACTTTTAATTTTGTGATGCTTCTTTTTTCTCATTGTTAAAAACGTCTCTACTCGTGACAAGCTGGCTGTGGGTTGTTGGTATTGTCTTAGAACAACAGCTGATGCTTAGATGCTTAGACATACTGAGGTTTAATCTGGGGGAAGGAGACCCTGGAATGGGGTAGTGGGATAGGTGGAGGACTTTTCCTGTTGACTTCAGTGGACCTTTATCACATGCAAGCCTGAGGAAACACCCAGCTTCAAGTGACAGCCTGGGAGGATAATTGCAAGAAGCATGGGAAGCATCAAAAAGGTCGATAGGGGTAACAGTGTATTTACAGAAAGGGGTAAGAGCTGTGAAGTTGGCTTTCATACTAGATCACGGCGCAGAGAGCATTCTTAGGTTTCACATACTCTTTGGCAATAGTTCTCTACTAAAGGATTTCAAGACATACTTTCCCCTTTTTATGGGATGGGAGGAGGAGAGGTTTCATGAGGTGAGGAAAGATTAGTGAGGTGAAACAGTGTCAGGCAATAATGACTTTGGTTGCAGAGATTGCTCTGAAGAAACTGGTCTACTTCCTGCGAGGGCCAACAACGACGCACTTGCTCTTGAGTGTTCCCCTTCTCAATAAGAACTGGGAACTGCATAGTCTTGGGGCTCTGGAGAAATTAGGTATCGAGTCTGAAAGTACCCCAAGTTCCTGTAAGCCGTTCCACATTGGCTTCATCTTATGCAAAGTGATCTTTTATGAATGGATGGAAATCTTCTTACATTTCATGCAGTTGTCCTTAGGGGAATTCCTGGCAGGTGAGCTCGTCCGGGCTGCGTGCTGCAGAAATGCTGTCGGTGCACGCGCATAAACAAGACAGTTCATATTCTTACATATGGGCGCTACTGTGGCATGAGAGAGGATCGGACGTGTAAAACTGGAATGCGTAAATACAAAACTATTTCAGAGAGCACTGATTTCTTTTCCTCATTTTTTCATCTAGTTTTTTTGTTGTTGTTGTTGTGGGTTTGGGTTTTTTTTTTAATCTATGGGTTTATTTAATTTATTGATTGTCTATGAGCGCTAGCATCTTTAAACTCCTAGCAAGGTAACCTGTCTAGTTCAAATATGTCTCAAAGGTAGGAAATATTTTAATTTCGGGTATACTTCTGCCTTTTCATTTGTGTTTTTAATACGCTTTCATCTGAAGAGAGCGGTTTGTTTGAAATATTTCAAGTGCAGTTCCTAGATTTCCACTTATTGATGGGAGAATATCTCTTTCAAATAACTTCTGACTTGTGATCACTTTAGGTCATGTTTATTTAACCCTGGCATTGCCTAATGATCATGACTGCCCTGAAGCTAAGTAGGAAAAAATAAATAACTTGCCTGCAAATGAGGAACTGATTCTGTGTATACGGCATTATAAAGGATAACATCTGCAGCACTTAATTTTCCTTAGAGTAGTGGAAGAAGAATTAAGAGTTCAACAGCTGTGCTGAGTAAACTTGCAAGAACATGAACTCTTAACACCTTTAAATAGAAGATGCTTACTTTCATAAATAAAATCAGTTTAAGAGTGTCAAGAAAAATCTCAAGAAATAATAGCTGAATCACATTATCTTAATGAAATATTTATTATAATGAAGTGTTTTACTCTACACTTTCTCGTAGTTTGTTTTTATTAGCTTGGGAGAGTGAAGACCACAGATTTTTTTGTTTGTTTTGTTGGTTTTTATTACTAGTTAAAGAGCAGACCCTGCTGTTACTCATTTTAGTAAGATCTCTATACATGTATGTCAGGGCTTAATTTGACACCGAAACAGTCATTACTTAAGTGTTATGTCCCACTTCTATTTCAGTCGGACAGTGTTTTAGTTGTTTAAAACCAAAACTCTTCTTTCCCCTTTCCTAGTTATGAGCGGACTTAGGAGCGCAGACATCAGAAATCTGGAATAGGATTTTCCACTTCTGAGGAACTAAGAAGCTTAGCCCTTTTTGGTGCTATTCGCGTGAATCTCTTAAGGCTTCAGTCGCACACTGCAACTCAAATAACCTCGTGAAATTTTACTATCGCCAGGCAAAATCCTTCTTGCGTCTTTAAGATCCTCTTAGACGTATTATCTGAGAGTTTACGGCGCTGGTTTAATTTTAAAATAGTCCGACGGCTTACCGCTTTAAGCCGTTGTTATTACAGCAACCTGAGCAGCGCAATTGCCGGCTTTCCCCCGTGGCCCCGGGGCTTGCGGCGGAGCCCGGGGGCCGCCGCCCGGCGGAGGGCCGGCAGTACTGCACCGCCCGGGGCCCGGCCCCCCCCGGCAGCTCCCCCGGCCGCTGGCTTTGCAGCTGGAGAGGCATGTGCTGGGCTTCGTGCCTTCCACCCCCCCCGCGCCCCGAAAATGAGAAAAAGAGGCCGTTCGAGGCAGCTCCGGCAAGTGCAACGTTCTTCTGGTTTCCCCGAGATCGTACGCGGGTTTTCTGTGTTAATGCAGGTGACGCGACGTGGTATACTGCAAGCGGTGATTAAGCGTGTGCAAAGTCACACTAAAAAGAAATCCACCCCCATGAAAACTGATACTCTTCCAAAACAATGGGAGAAGGCTCTTAAGAAGTCTCTATATCTAGTGAAATGTGGCAGGACTGTTAGCAAACCAAATTCAGTCCTGATGCAAAAGCATACCAGCAGAATCCATCCATGGCTGGATAATTGGGAGATGCTCCTTGTAAACTTCCCAGAATCTGTTGGACTATAACGAAGTGGTAGAAATAACTAAAGCTTCCGAAATCAAGTGCTTCGTGTTAGTATTTAACATCAATATACGTGAGCTATTTCCCAAATCAATTTTGCTTTCCCTCTTAGCAGTTGAGAAGAAAAAAAAAATAATTCTCTTATGACTATATGCATTGATGGAAGTAACCAGCTTCTAAAACAGTCATGAGCTCTGACACTTAATTGCTGTTTCTGACGAATGATTATTCAGAAGTGAAAGTCCTGCCACAACATGCTTACATCTCAGTTGAAAGCTGTCATTGCAGCACATGCTCTAAAGCTCAGTTACATGGACTGAATATCCAGTAAGTTCACAGTGGGAAAGGAATAAGCAAGAAACTGTATTTGAGATTAAAATGCCTCTGTACTTTTGGAGCATCCTAAGAATAAAGTGGGTACTCTATAAAATGCAAGATGTAGGGAACTGCTTGCATGGGACTTGTCACTGGCAGCTTGCCATTTTTCCCCCTGCCACCACATGTACCACTTTGACCAGCGATAGCAAATTGCGCTCTGTGGAAGCTGATGAGAATTTTTCTGAGCCTGAACACAGAAGGTGCCATAACAAACATGATAAATGTCCCATATTATAAAATTACTAAAGACGAGGAAGCACGAAAAGAGTTAGTAAGTGATGCTAATGATGTGCAAAATTCTTCAGCAAATCAGGGCTCAGTACTCTCTCACAGAAAGCAAAATAAGACTGAAATGAAGAAAAAAATGCTGCAATTTAAATGAAGCAAACTGGATCTTGATAAGGTTCCCCCCCCCCCCCCCCCCGTTCATTCAGATCATAGCTAGCTTTATGGTGAATCACCTTTTCTGAGGAATTTATTTGTGTGTGCACTTCTTGAAAATAGTGTTATGATTTCTCATTTGTAAGAGGAGAATATGGGTAAGCCCCAAAATGGTGAGATGCAACTGAGGTTGGCAGTCATTTACCTCTTAACAAGAGTAATCAGAAAATCCATGTTCGGGGTGCTTTCCCAAGGGCTGTATTCCAAGCTCTTTAGTGTTACTGTATATTCTGAAGCTCATATTTCATTTGTTATTCAATCAAAATTCATACCAACAGAAGCAACATATTATGACAAGTTAATATAGTCTGTACTGTGCAGTGCCACTGCTCAAGATGTTGTTTTCCTAAGGATTTTTTTTTCCTTAAAAATATAGAGGCCTGTTTTTATTGCACATCTTCTCTTCTGCCATAGTCAGAGAAGCTCCAGACCCGCTTTTCCAAATGTTTGCTGCTCATTTATGTAATTATTACATATCTGAGTGTGCACAGCATGACAGAAAAGCTTTAATCCTCTGACCTTGCCATTTTATCTGTGATACAAATTCATTGCTCTTCTCCAGATAAGACTGCCCACTGCTTGGGAGCTACTGGGTAGGAATTGCAGCTCTTTGGAGCGAGGTGTACAGTCTTGCTCTCTTTAAATCTGCAGGAAGTTTGCTCATGAGGAGAGGCCAGATCTGAAGTGTTGTAATAAATCTTGCAAACAGGCAATTATGAGTTTAATTGTATTCTAATCCATGCATGCTCAGACAGTACAGTTGGTTCTGAGCAATGGCTACCTGGGATCTCTTACTGACCGCTTCATATGAAAAATTTATAGGACCGTGTATTTTTCCAAAGAATATTGAAGAAATTCATTTCAGTGGCTCACTAAATTTAAAAGGTCTCCTTAGGATGAATTCTTTAGTGAGCGCTGTTGCGAGAACTCTGAAGATGTAGTTGAAAGCGCCTTCCCCGTAGCCCAACCCGTGCACCTTCTCACCGAATTCCTCTTCCTTTGAGGAAAAACGAGCCCTGGAGTTAAAGCTTTTTCGCGGAACATTTTGCACTGTGGGTAGTTGCCGTGCACACTGTTGTCTGATACGGGACCTACTTTACGTGCTAAAGCTTGAATATTCTCCTTAATTGAAGGCAAAGCTCTTTTCAGAACTTCTCATCAGTCTCCGAAAACTGCTTTGTAGATACTGATGTAAAAATTTCCTGAGAACAAACGGGGGAATTCCCCCCCAAAAACCCTCTCTGGCTGGAAGAAGAGTTTAGCCCAGCAAATTAACATGGAAATTTACTGTTTGGGGGTGGTGGCTGTTGTGCGTTTTGGGGTTTATTTGGTTTTGGACTGTTCTGTGAGAGACTTTAATGCAGGCCTTTGCCATACCGCAAGCCCACGGGGCGGGGGGGGCGGGAGGAAGGGAAGTTCCACGCTGCCGCCGCCAGGCCCCTGCCAGGGGGGTGGGCCTGGGTCGGGGCCCACGGGCCTGGGTCGGGGCCCACGGGGCTGAGTCGGGGCCCACGGGGCTGGGTCGGGGCCCGGGGCCCACGGGCATGGGCCCACGGGCCGGGGCGGTCGGGGAAGCGGTGCCTGGGCGGGGCGGCCCCTGACAGGATGCCGGGGGCAGCGGGCGCAGCGGGCCAGGGAGGGCGGCGGTTGGGGGGCGGGCTGCGGCCCGAAGGGCAGCCCCGCTTTCCATCGCCTTAACGCGGCGGGCTGCCGGGGCCGGGCGGCTTTGGGGATGCTGGGCGTGTGTGGGGTGCGTGGGCGGCGGCGGCTCTGACACGGCGGTGGGTGGAGATTACTGCATTTCATCTGCTTTTCCTCCGACACCTTTTAAAGATACAGCCCACGACGCGCTTCAGGGGTTCGTGCCAAGCCCTGCTGCAGTCATCTCGCAGTCGAGCTCGAAATTTATAGCTCGCCTCGCTGTAAAAATAGGAGTAATTCTGGGCAAAATCCGAAGGTTCTCCGCATTAACCCGCCACCCCCCAGCTCCCGTGCAGAAGCGGAGCGTTTCTTCGGTCAGATGCTTTTGATTTCCCATGAACTTCATACAAATTTATGTAAAAGTACTTTCTGGAAGCAGAGCCTTGTCAGTAACATCTTGGGGTAAGAATTGTTCCCTTTAGTCTCGGCCGAGGTGGAGAAAGATGTGTGTCTTTCTCTTTTGATTTTCTTAGCTCTTCTTCTGTCTTGCTGCGGCTATGAGTGTATTCTGTGTGCGGTATTTTTGCAAGCATTTGGCTCAAAAGTGGTGAACAGCTTGTTGATACTGGTGCCTGTTTCCCCCTGAAGCACAGAGCATTTTTTTAATTTAAAGGGATAACAAGAATTTGCCTCTAACTAGTAGAAAACATTAGCCTATTTAAATCTCTCCTTTCAATTATAAAAGCACAAAATAATATTAATTGCCTACTTCACTCTTTTTGTTCTGTAAAAAGCTTAAAAGCTGTTACAGATGAAACACTTGTCAGTTTATTCAGTATTAGTACTGCTTGGGCTTGAGAAAATACGGGCGTAGAGTGGGTTACGGTACTCAGATTATTTTATTTTCCCTTTTTATTAGGCTTATTCTTCAAGTCATAATGTCCAGTTAGTCAGCTACTGGGTGGACAGGCTGAATAGATTCCAACTGTATAAATGTTAACGCACATTACGACCAGCCTTGAGTAATAATACGTGACTGTATGACATTCAATCAGAGAGGACGCCTGAACCATTCCAGTACGACTCTGCTATGTACTTTCAGGGAGGACATACGTGTTTCTCAAAAATAGGAAAGAATCTGGTAAATGCAAAAAGCTGCTGGGGGAATGCAGCTTTGTGTTTCCAAGGAAAACAACTGGCAAACTCTTAAGAGATGGCTTCTCCTCCTAATTAAGTGCCTCGATATGTGTGATACCATACCTTCATTTTGAGATTTGCCGGCTTTCTGCTTCTGAAAAATCTTACCCTTAGTCTTCAGCCATTTTCTAACCACTACCTTATTTAAAAATTGAGCCCTGCTATGGATCTTCAACTAGAAAAAGAAAAGTGAAGCAGTTGTGAATTGATACTTACAAAACTGAATGAGGCAGCAGCAATCCTCTAATCTTGTAGCTGTTGAGCTCGTATGAATGATACCTGTCATATGTCCCTATAAGTATGGGCTGACATTTGTTTATTCCTTGCTAATTTAAGCATAAGCATTGTCCCTTAAAATTGTTTAATCCTTATTGGAAAAATATAGGCACTTTATCAACCAACAATGAATGAGAATTCATCTGCTCTTTATTTTTATAATATAATTATTTAACACGTACATCTGACATTTGGAAACTTTAACTGAAATTAGTCTCTCTTAAATGTGTTTGTCACTAAGATTTAAATGGGCTCCAGTATATTTGTTTCATGTAGTGGAGGAGGAGGGGAAGTAACATTTGAAAGTTATCACCGCTTGCCTGAAAGTATACAAATGCTACCATATGTCCGGAGGTTTTGCATCATTTATTAAGAAGAGAAAATAACCTTATCGGTCATACTTTGAATAAGATTTAAAAAAAAAAAAATCTAAAAATGAAGTATTATTTCTCTGAGAGGAGTATTGTGCAGTCCATTCAGTGTCTGAGAGGTAAGAGTGATCAGCATTGGCTCTAGACACAAAATTGCAAAATAGTAATAACTCAGGTATTTTTAAGCTACTGTGTGAACAGGAATACTTTAATATACTAGCATCACTTGTCTTTCAGACCTGACTGAGCAGACATATTTTAAAATAAGTTTCTTATAGTATATTTTTAATCTAACCTGCTTCCAAGAATGTTTATTTGCAGAGGCGTGTAAGTGGTTAGCTGTCCTGGACTTACATGCTGGACAGTTGGAGCTTGCAGGAAATCAAAAGATTCCTGGGCGTGGGGTGTACTCTTGCCAAACTTTGCTGCATCCGTATGATGGGAGGATGGCTGTGGGGCCAGAAGGTGGAAGCAGAACTCTTGGTCTACCTAAACGTGCAACCTTTCTTTATGAGCAGGTTTTGAATCTGTAGCCAGCATGCCCTTCATGGCCACCGGGCTGGGTGAGCACCACGTGTTTGATACTGCATGTGCAGTGACGCCTGGAGTAGGCTTTGGGAGGGATTTAACTGAAGGATTTCCCTTGTGAAAGAGAGCGATTTGGGCATTGGGGGCAGGGGGTGTTCAATAACAGAACTGATGATGTCCTTAACATGAAGAAAAGAAGATACGCTGGTTGCTCTTCATCTGCTTTTGAAGGGTTTAATAACTGTTTGCATGCATTTTCCCAGTGGAGGTCTGTGAATGAGATCTTTAGGCAGTTGAGCAAACAGGGAGCTTAAAGAGCTTTGATGAGATGTTACCAAGGTGGCGCTTTTGGGAGTACCGGCCAGGCAAATGCTTCAAAGATTGTACAGAGTTCCCAGTGGCTTAAAAAAGGATTCAGGTTTGTCAATTTAATTGCAGTAACAGTGTGGCACAGCTCCCTTTAAAAAGGGGGTGGGTGCATAAGAGAAAGAAAAAGTTAGGGCTATGGAAGCAGGAAAGTCATCCTTGCAAACTTCTTAGTTACTCCTAGAGCTTTCTTTTTTCATCTTTAGTTGCTGCTCTGCTGTTCATGCTCTCTCCTACACGCACGCGCATCCCATGCTGGTCCTTCCTCTCCAGCTGCAGGTTGACAGGATTTCCACAGGAGTGTTTCACAATTGTCCCTGTGTGTGTGTGTGTGGGGGGGGGGGGGGGGGGCGCGGTGATAATCAGACGAGGGATGTTATCTTCCAGTGTCACATTTGCCAAGGCTCTCCCTGAGAAAACCAGTAAGCAAGGACCTAGCCAACCCAACCTCCCATATAGTGGTGGTTGCAGAGCAGGTTAAGGATAAGGCAATCTCTGCTCTTTTTCCAAGCCAGCTCTCCAGAAGATTTTCCTTAGGACAAGATAGCTGGCTTAGAGCAGAAGATTTAATACTGCTGGAGTGCTTTTTGTTTGGAAGTGAAGATTTCTGTTGGGCTTTTTCACATATGTGCGGAGTAGCTCTTCAAGATGTCATTTATGGTCATTTTTTACTAGTGAAGAGATGCTACCAGAGCAGATTTTTAGCCATAGTCGTGTCGTAGCAGTCAAGGTGTAAAATGGTGAGATGTACCCAGAGCTGGCTGTTTGGCCAGCAGGTAACAGCAGTCCAGTATTGTCCCTGGTTAAGCCCCGGATTGCTGGGCAGGTCTGGGTCACCTGGCAACCCTGGGTTTGATTCTAGGTTGGCAGCATCTGCAGAGGAGTCTGGGCTGCTTGTGGAAGATAAGGACCATGCATGGACTGGGAAACTAAGCGTCTCAGCTCTGTGCTGGAGGAGGCTGGCTGTGGCTTGGATTAAGGCTGTACATCTCTCTCTTCTAGGTGAAGTCTGGCTGGGAGTTCTCCGAGCCAGGCTCCCCATATTTTGTTGGGCAACTTCTTGAAGGGATGATTATTTTGGCTCTTTTGAATACTTATGTGACACACAGGGGTTGGAGAGAGTGGTATTATAGACCAGGCTCTGTTTCACTGCCTTATGAGGTACGTGTTGGCAGTTTTGGTCAACATTTTTCAGGGACAGTCTGTGATGCGCAGCTGTCCAGACTGTCTCTGGTGCACCCTGTGGGGAGGAACCAGTTGGAGCCTTGACTTTCCGTCTGTCTTCCTGTTGGGGCACTCTCAGAGTGTCTCTGATTGTTTATGGTTAAGGAATTCGGCCTTGACAAGGTTGCTGGGAGCATGTTAACAGGGTAGTGAAAATGCAGCCCTGCTTCACAGGATGTGACTGTTGTTAGTTAACCGGTCATAGTGAACAAAACTCTGCCACCCTGCAGTTACTCTTTAGTGCAATCTGCTGGCAGTCCAAAATATGCTGTTGGATGAGTGAACTGATTAATTATTTTAGGGGAGCTATAACCCTGCCTCCTAACCCTGCAAATTCTTCATGCAGGAAGGGGATCCCCTTCTGAAGTCCCTGTCAGCTGAGTCCCATACAGGTGGTGAGAGCACTGGTCCCCAAGTCCTGAATATGTCCACATTCTCAAAGGGGCTCCAGCATCACCTGCTGCAGTAAATAGAAGGATGGATGAAGATAAAGACAGGAAACCTGCTGCTATTTTTGATGTGACATGAAGCTCTTTCTCACCAGCTTTTGGCACGTGAGAACACCATGTAAATCTGGAAATAAAATTTATTTAAATTGTCCTAAATAAAAACAGTCTGCTTGTCAATAATAATGTTTTCATCTAGCATCCACTATTGAGCCAGACTGGAAATTTATCTTTTAGAAAGAAGTCTTGCCTCAGCAGCTTTCCCTTTCTTATTACTCTTTTTTTTTTTTTTCAGTGTGAAACTCTTTTGAATTCTATTTTTTTATGAGAAGTATAAAATACATTTCTTATCCATGCACTCCATGCAAAAGTACTGGTGTGTTGTCAAAGTCACAGTGAAGTAACTATGAGATACCTAGACATTTTATGTGGCTCCAGATATGGAGAAATTCCATGTTGGCTGAGCAATAGAACATTTCTCAACCTTTGGGGCAAGGGAATTTTGTAAGGGTTGTTTTTTTTTTTTTTATTTTTTCCCTCAGTAATAGAGCTTGACTTGTTTGAACTTTAATAGTTGGGATAGACAAGGGCAACTGGCTACCTCCCATTTTTCAGCTTAGAGAACGTATATGGAATTACTGCTTGTAAATTTTAATTGATGTTTAGATTGTTAAAGAACAAAGTGATTAAATTACATTATTTGGATCCTCTAAAGTTTTTCTAAAGATCTGAGTATTGTTTGGTTTCAGTACGCTTGCTTTAGTGTGTTGGTTAGGGCTCTTCATAAACAAAATACAAACATTATCTTTATTACTCACAGTGCTGCTGCATACTTGCGGTTTAGGTTTTGCCAACTATTTGCAATGTATAGCCGCAGACTCTGTCTGGGTGGCATAAACAAAAACAAAGTCTTTCTGTTCCTATCAGGACTTGTTTTTTTCAATTAGGCACATTAGCGTATCATTAGGTAGAGAGGTAAGAGTACGCCTGTGTGTGTGACTCTTCTCTAGTCTGAAGTGGCAAGAAACCACATCAGAATAGATTTACATGCATCTTATTAGCCATAAGCACCCACAACATGATTAATGCTCTACAAGAAAGACAGACAAGACCGTCTCAGCCCCAAGAAGCTTACAGTCTAACACTGAGGTGTGAAATGAATTCTGTGTTTATTAGTATTGTGACCCTCCTCTGGATGTAATTCTGCGGTAAAGAAACCGTTATACGCATGTGAATTAGCCTGCAGTGGCTTCACTAATCCATGCAAATCAAAACCCTCCTGTTAGCTGTGTATAAGGTGCAAGATCAGAATTGCCCCTCTTCCGTTTCAAGACCTCTCCTGGAACATGCCTTAAAACAATTTTCAAATAACAGGTTTCAGGAATCACAGGCTATTAAATACTCACATGTGAATCCATTCCTAAATCACCAAAAAACCATAGTCCTGGGCTGCCTTTTAAAGTTAACAGGGCAGGGAAAAAAATCTGCAGTGGAGTGCAAGCTATAGTGTGTACCCAAAGCTGTACTGTGCCTATGAGTTTTGAAGGGAAAAAGCTCTATATTTTATTATAGGTTTAGTGGTGTATTATGTTCTTGACTACAACTGCAATTTCCTCACAGTCGTTAACCCCCCACCCCCACCCCAACCTTCCTATAGTTTTCCTTTATAGGATTGGAGAAACAAAATATATAATCATGGAGATCTGTTTGCGCTTTGTTTTTGATCATGTTCCCATCCCATGCTTCAAATTGTATTTGCAAGTGTTGGCATTTTCAAGTGGAATTTCCCATCAGTTTTTCTTGAACAGTTTCAGCAATTCTAGAAATGTGCAGGATGTGTGACTTTTTTTGAAAGCAAAACAGAATTTCAGTTTTCAGTAACTACTTTCAGAAATATCTCTTAAGCCACTGAAATAAATAAATATTAGTAATGTATGTACTAATTAAAAGCTATTGAGTTTACAGGAGGTTTTCTCCCAAAATCTATGGTGTTTAGATAAATCCCTAATGATTTTGCCAAGTGCATAAGTATATTTTTTTCTGTACTTGGATAAAAATTACTCTCTACCCAAAATCTGTTTTTGTAGCCAAAGCGGCTGGATAGCAGGCTCCCTTTTGAATTTGACACTGAGACAGTTGAGAAGAGCGGGTAGCAAAGATATGTTCTAGCAACTAGTTTAAAGCCTCATAGCTAAAATATACAATATTGTATTATATGTAATAATTATTCAAAACATGATTAGTATCTGGGACCAGGGTGTGAGAGCTTTCTGCTTAGTGGCTGGGAATGTTACTGCTCTGAGCTATATTGATATAGGGTGATTTTTTGCCAAAGAAAAGTGTTCTTTTCCTTTCTGAGGCTATCTGTCTAACACCTGCAAGAAATGGCAGCTATTTGCTATGGGAAGCTGGGAATTAACTTAAGCAACCGGCGTATATCTTCTGGAGGGAAGTTAGAAGTCCTGCTATGCTTGCCCATTGTATGCCTAAATAAGGAGTGGGAGCATTTGAGGAGTTTGGTTTATGCACAGTAGCTGAGAAATAATTTAATCAGAAATGTAAAAGAAACCCACCTGTGGTAATCTATATTGTTGTGTTATAAATAACGATGGCCACTGACAAAGCACAGATAATGGTAAAGATGCTGGTTTATCCTTGAATAAGAGATATGCAGCATCTTCTCTGGCTAACTGCTGACAACTTGCATTTTATTGCTACTTGGAACTTATTCGTCATTGCAAGCAAAAGCTATAATTAGGGAATATCAGTGATTTTTGTCTTGGGGAAAGTGGGGGAGAATTGACCTTCCTTGAGATTGTGAATATAAAGAAAAATTTTCTTACATGCTTATTATACTACCACACCAGTAAGCAGTCTCAAAATACTGGTGGCTACAGAGTGGCACTGGTTTCTTTGCAGGAGAGTCTGTATTGCTATGTTTTGAGGGGCTTTGGAGGTTTGTTGGAGAGTTTCTGTTGCTATGTCTTACAGCGTGATTCCAGTGAATGCTGTTGTCTAGTAAGTCTTGAGTCCTGGGTGTTTTATTGCAAAGCGGTCTTCTGAGTTATTTTGTTTCCCCTCACATATGTCCTGCGTGTGAGGTAAGACGGTGAGATGCTTTTAAGGCTGTGATAATCCGCGTGAGACATGTTCGAATATGCCTCTCACCAAGCACTGATAAGTTGGCTGGGCTTTCCTACTACCTGGCAACTGACCAAGGATTGGATGAAACCAGCTACTGAGCGATATTGAAAAAAGGGAGGGACAACTTCCACAAGGTAGCAAGGAGGTTGTCTGGCAAGCAAACTTAATGTTTGCCACGGTCAAAGGGGGCCTTCCAGCAGGGCAGTTGAGGGAATTCTCACGTGCTGTTGGCTGTGAAACTTTTTAACCACGCATGGGCAGACCGTCTGTCCGCCAGGTCTCTAAAGCGCCCATTTAGTTTTGGTTTTTAAGTGGTAGATTGACTGTTCCTGAAGACCACTAAGAGATGTCAACAGGAATGGAGCTGGCTTGCACGTTGGCGTGAACATCAATGGGGTGGCGTCAGCTGGCAGCAGGCAGGAACCCCAGCCACAGCTTCTGCCGGAGCTTGTGACCTTCGGCTGGTGCAAGAGCAGGGCGAGGGTAAGATCTTGCTGCAGAGCGGGTGTTGGCTTCCTGTTCACAGGCCAGTTTGAATGGGGATTGTAAAATACATGCACACACACGTTATTCCTCTTGGGGCTCGGCTCAGGTTACCCAAAAGATCTTCCATTTTCTTCCTTCCTCCACATACGCCACTGGAAAGTCACAGGAGCTGCGGAGGTCTCCGCAGAAGTTTTCTGTCTGTCTGGGAATCGCGTCTTTAAGGCTCGTGGTTCAGCTGACTTCCCGAACATGCTGTATGCCAGTCCTTTCTACACAGATTTTTGCTGGGCACGTGCAAGAGAATTACTATGGGAAAGATCTGGAGTTGTTTAGGGGGAGGAATTGATTCCAAATGATGTCTTGCTGTAGCTTTATTGTGTTTTTCAGACAATGAATTAAATACCGTTTTCTCCATACTAGGAACTCAGAGACAAAGACTCTCTACCTTTTTAATTATCAAAATCAGTGGTTTCTTACCTAGTACAAGAAAAACATATGTCCTTGGTTATCTATCTAGCTAACAATTAAGAATGCATGGCTTTGTTTCCGAGTATCTATGTTGGCCTCTTTAGAAAGAGGTTTTATGTTCTGAGCCTCTTGCGGTTTTCCCAGTGTCGTGTACTCAAATGGCTATTCCAAAGGGCAAAAAGTCCAGTGTCTAACACACACTTTTCCAAGATTTTATCTCACTTTTACAGGAAAAGACAATTAAAGGGCTATTGAGTGTTCTTCTGTTTGCATTTTTCATTAAATAAGTTGTCTTTATTAGAATGCCTAATAAAGTGTCCGTGCTAAAGTGGTAAAGCATGTACTCCATGGACTTTCATCCTCAAGCTAACCCCAACTGATAAAATTACATGTGGTCTAATATCTACTTTTTGTTATTAGCAGCAGTTCTTTTGCCACTGGAGCAAAAGGGCATCCAACAGATTAAGCAAGATTTTGTTTAAAGATGCTAGTCTTTTCCTTTTCCTGCTATGATAGGGAAAAAAATTAAAAAGAAGAGGAAAGCAATTGAAAGGTTTTAATTCCTGAGAATTTTTTTAATGGATTATATTGATTAACAAAATTGCTGCATCTTATGGCAGAAACTTTTTAGAAGAAGGCAGTAATTGTAATTAATTTTTAGTCTGTGCCACATATTTGATGATAGCTCTGATTCATGCTATTATATTCTCTCTTCCTTCACCCACAGCAAAACAAATTTAATTTGATTCATACCCTAAAAAAAAAAAAAAAAACAAAAACGCAAAATTACTCACATGGTTATGATTCAGCTCTTGGCATAAAACCCTGTCCTCCTCCATCCTCCCCTTCTCCCACCCAAACCACCCCCACCCTCACCCACTGTATATTTATGTCACTGTAGTCTGAAAAAGTTGAGTAGCTCTTTAAAAACAGAGCAAATGAAATCCTTTTTCAAGCTGCCGTATTGCTTATGTTGATACGAGTCTAATAAGACTTCCTTTTCACAAGTGGTATGGAGGCAGCAGCAGTACTCTGTTTTTCATGTTACTTTAACAGACAACAGTACTGCGTTGGTCTTGAGACGTGCTTGCTTTTAGCAGTTTAGCAAAGCTACAGCAAATGATGCTAAAATTGCTCATGCTTTTGTATCCATGAGTCTGTCTTTCCAAAGAAAAAAAAAACCCGATTTTTGAGGAAACCGTACATAGGGACTCTTGTTGACACAGAGTGCTAGAAGAGTTTAATATTATTTTTGTCTTTTTCTTATTAGTCTTAATGATCTCATTTTTTAGACCTTAACAAGCTTTTCCCCAAGAAGAGATAAAAGCTGCACTGCTTTCATTACACAAATTTATAGCAGTGTGTCCTGTTTCCTATGGCTTGTGTCAGATACCTCTTTGTGTGGGTGATGGCAACCTTCTGTCTTCACCTACCGCTGGACATATGAATTTTAAGGTTCAGCTCGCCATTGTATCTGACAAGCCGTGGTTCCTAAGAGCTGAAGGCTGAACACAGCTCAGGTTCTGTGATCAGACACTAGAAGCATTCAAAGGAGATGTTCTATACATGAAAAGGAGATGTTTACGGAGATCTGGTACGTGGAGGTGATGCAGTCCAACAATCCCAGTGGAAATTAGAAGCAGCTCAGTGCCTCTGAAAGTTGACGTGTGTGTTTATGCATATAACACTGAGCACAGAGGACTTCATGCACACTGATGCTATGAATCAGTCACAGTAGGTACCACAACTGGCCTAAGTTGGTGGGAAAGTGTATTTTTAACAAAGCACGCTTAACGCAGCACTTCCACTCTTACTGAAAGACTCAAATGGGTGGTATCTTAAGGGTTGATATCAAAGGGGATTTAATAACACAGATTCTCAGAGCCTAGATCACTTGTTTACCCACAAAAGATTAACTTACTAGTTAAATGATGCACATTTCATTAGCTCTGTGCTTGCAAGCTTTACTTTTTCAATAAAGGCAAGAGATGTTCCAAGAAAAGGAGAGGGGATCTATAGGGGAGAAAAGAGAAAATTCATTTCTTCCTCCTCTCCCTAACATCCTCTGCTTCTGTATAGGTACTGTAAGGAAACTATGGACATATACACACATGTCCATGGTGTGTGACCATGTATCTAGTTCACACGTCCCAGTGACGCTGGGTGCTTCCCTGTGGGCTGGGCTCTTCCCCTCCGGCAGAGGAGGGCCTTCAGTGCAATTAGCTTTAAGGGTGGCGGCAGTTTACTGTGGAGCTCACTCCCTTCCTGGGGCTCTGAAATCTCAACTGGATCAGGCTCTCTTGTCTGTGTCGTCAGTGGGGTGGCCCCTGCGTCCGATACCAATGATGGGCATCTTGAAAGGAATTGGGCACTTTGCCCCTCACGTTTGGACCAAGACACAAAGGTGAGAAAGTCAAAGGGGAAAAATAGGGAAACTTCCCTATTGGGAGAGGAGAATTGCTGAGTACAGCAGGAAACAGGCTCTGCTGGAACAATAAAGAAAAACAGGTCTACTGAGGAAATAGTCAACAGAGAAAAACGCAGGAGAATAGGTGGGCGCTTTCGTCTGCGAGGGTGCACGGAGTACGATGAAGAGAACGGTGCCTTCCCTCTCACATTGCTTGTTCTCCCCCTTCCTGGTCTAATTGGGTTTCTGTGTTAAAATGAAGTACCCCTCTCCCAGAAAGTACAACTGACAGAATCCAGCTGAACTTCAGTCATGCTTGCGTAGCCGAGTTGCTGAAATTAGACCATCACTGCCAGCAATTCAGTGATGCGCCTTTCTGCGTTCCTTTTCTGCAGTAGGACAAAAGTCTCAGCCTCTGACCCTAATCCCTGTAACAAAAGCTAAAATGCTGTCGCTATAAAATATACTGACTTTACCCCCAAAATCTTTCTGAACAATGAGGTCAACATGCAAGCACATCTCTTCCCATTAGACATCAGTTGCTATCATTTTTGAATGTAATGTTTTAGCCACGTAGAAGGTGACTGCAGATCATCCAGCACTAGGTTGGAGTGAGATGCACGGCGTGCTCCAGGAGACGCGGTGTGGGACAGGGAGCCAAGGGTTCCTTAGGTGCCACTCAGCTCCTGATGGAATGTTCTGTGATGTTGGTCGAGTCATTTTAAGTATTCCTGCCCTCTGTTTTCTCATTTTCTAAAGGAGACTAAAGTCTACCATTTCAGAGGAATATTATGAGGATTTACCTTAAAATGTACTTCTGAGGTATTTGTAATGGTTAATCAGCTTTTCCATTATGGAGTACTTATGTTATTTGGCTGGCTTCAGCTGCACGAATTCACACAAATGCTATACATAGAATACTTTGGTGGAATATTTTGTGTTTGCCTCGTCTGAGTCATGGTTTCCATTCAAAAAGAACAGTAAAATAATTTGATTGTTTTAATCTACAATATTTTCATTAAGAACCTCATAATAAATGCTTTGGGAAGAAGTCAGCCATGAAGCGTGATAAAATCATAAGGCTTAAATATTTCATCAGGATCGAAGGCAGATATGACTTCTGTCTACCAACAAGCTGCACAATGGCAGATTGAGGGCATTTGTGGTATAGCACAGGAAAAGGAAAAGAACTGTTTTAGCAAAGAGAGGACAATGCTGATCATTTGATGTTGTGCCAACAGCTGGCCCCGAAGAAGTTTAGGATGGAAATTTTGAAAAAGAAAGTTCCAAACCATCAGAAGCAACTTCTGGAACAACCTTCCGATTGCAGGTGCTGAGAAGCAGCAGCTTTTTTCAAGATGGGGATACGGTCATGTTCAAAAAAATCGTCAGAGGGGTGTTGGCTGGTTTGCTTTCCAGTCCCTAATCTCTTCAGCTACACTTGTTGTCCTTGGTCTCTTCTTCAATTCTGTTAACTCTCATTAAACTTCCAATAAGAGTAGGCATTTCATTTCCCATTTTTTATGTTACTAGAAAACCCGTGCCCATTTTGAGAGAGATTTATTCACTGTCCCTCAAGAAGATGGACAATGTAACTCTCCATAAGATAATCTGGCTATCTGCTACTTAAAATCACGGGCTTAACGCTCATGACAGGATAAAGACTAAAATTTCGAAGTATTCTGATATCTTTATTCTAATCAAATTGCTTTAATCAAAGATAAAAAATACCACCTAAAGGTTAAAACATATGATAATTGTCTTCAAACGAATTGCAATAGATGAAAAACCGATACTGAGTTTTATACGCACACAGTGCGAGTGTGAATTTTTTATTAGGTCATCTGCCTTTAATTAAACATAACATTTTTTTGTTATCCTCATGCTATTCTAGGATAGGATGTTTTTGTCATTTTATGGTTTCATTGGGCTATGGAATATTCCAAACAATTTGAAAATGCGGTTAGATTAGTTTTCCCTTGGGTTTGACCTCAGTAAACTTATCTTGCGGTAAAACTAGATTTCTTTGTCTTTATTGCATTTGTTACCTCAAGACCAGTCATTGCGTGTTTAATTAGTATAACGTGAAAAGTGAGGGTAGGGGGGATTGGGTGTTTTCTGTTCTGTTGGGTTTTTTTCCCCTAGCCCTGAGAGCAGCTTTGAGTCATTCCTCCAAGAGGTCCTACTCCCGTTGCTAAAGAGGGCTGTTGTTCTGTGGAACAGGAGGGTGGGGGAGCGGTGATTTGAGTCATCTCGACTGGTTTGTCCTGGCATACGTTTCCTGCCCATAAATTGGGATTGGCAAGAGTTGTCAGTGGCAGGCAGCCTCGCCGTTGTTCCGGTTTTGCCTCGGACGGCCGTGGCCGTGTGTTGTTCGTGGCCACACACGTTTCTTTAGGGTAGGAAAATGGAGATGGAGCGCGGCTCAGGCAGGCGCTGGAGGTGCTCGGAGGCGTTGGCCTGTGCTCTTTGAGGGTTTGCGGGCAGGTGAGGCTTTCAATATTGCTTTTTAAATACGAGTCTGTTTCTTACACGCTATTCGCCTCTTCTCGCGGCAGTTCCTCAAAATAAAAACGCAAAGCGTTAGTTAGCACGGGCACGTTTTTTTCTTGCGGGAGTCTTTTTCTGGCACAGAGAGCCGATAATCGCTAAGCGTTCAACGCCTCGCAGTAATTCCTCTTTTTATTGACTGGCGCGATGTGCTGCACGCAGAAGTTTTTTCAGAGCGGTGCCGGCACACCGGTCACCACCAGCCTTTGCTTCGTGAGCCATGTCCGGCTTATACTTGAATATATATATATATTTAATAAATGGGGCTTCTTTGCGCGGTGGGGCGGGAGGTGCTGGTTTTGGCTTCCCCCCCCCCCCCCCCAACCGTCCAGCGCCTTGGCAGGGGGAAGAGAGCGAGGCGATGGCCGCGATGGCTGTGTAAACCCAACCTCGGGGGCGAGGATTAAGCCTAATGTGCGCCAGACATTCCTCCCGCGGAGATGCTGGCCGGTGCTGAATGCGGCCGTGTCTGTGTGAGGCGAGGGAGTTTCCTGCTTTAAATCACCAGCAGGCTCCGGCTGGGCGTTCCCGCTCCCGCTCGCTGCCCTTTTTTTTTTTTTTTTTTTTTTTTTTTTTTTTTTTCCTTCCCCCTCAATGAGTGTCCTTTGTGTAACCCCGCTAATTCAGAAAAATTCTCCGCGGTAATTGGAACTGCCCCGTCACGTGGCTGCCGCCCGCCGATTGGCCCTCCTTAATTGGCGGGTCGCTATAAGAGCGGCCGTGCGGCGGCGGCGGGCGCGCAGCGCCGAGCCCATCCGCCCCGCTCCCCTCCCGAGCGGGCCCCGCTCCCGCCGCCGGGCTCCGCTCCGCCGCTCCTCCTCCTCCTCCTCCTCCCCCCCTCTCCCCCCCCCCCCTCCTCCTCCTCCTCCTCCTCCTCCTCCTCCTCCTCGGTGGCGGGCCCGGCCTGGCCTGGCGGGGCTCGGGTGGCACGGCGAGCCGCCTGTCATCAGGAAGCGCCGCTCGGCTCGGCTCGGGTGAGTGAGGGGCGGCGGCGGCTTCGGCCGCTCCGGGAGGGGGGGGGGAATCGCCCGGCCCGCGCTGGGCTGGCGGCGGGAGGGGGCTCCGCACCGCGGCCCTGCGCCCGCGGGGAGCGGGGCTGGGAGGCGAGCACACCTGGGGGGGGGCGGGGAGGGTGTGAGTGAGGGGGTGCCGGGGGTCTCTGAGCGCTGCCCCCCTCTCCTTCACCCCCCTTCTGGCGGAGGGGGAAGTTTCCCAGCCGTTTCTCGGAAGCCTGGCTGGATAAAAGCAACTCCAGCACGTGTGGCTGCCACTTCCTTGTCGCGGGGAACTTCTTTCTCCTTCCCTAGAAGGTGCGAGTCCGGGCCGTGGTGCTCAGGTGGGAACGGTGGCGGGGGAAACGTCTCCCGTGGGCAGAGCTCGGGGCTCCTGTCCGCGGGGGGAAGGCTCGGAGCGGCGGGCTGCGCTCGCTTCGCTTGGCTTTTGTTTTTTCGTATGTGGAAACCGAAGTGCCTTTCAATCGCTAGCTAGGCACGTTCGTGGCAAAGTCGCTTGCTTTCTGCATGTTAAAACTAGATGTAACTGCCCACGTGCCTGTTAGAGCTTTTTTTTTTCTGAACGCTTAGGAGGAAATTCAGTAATATACTCCCGAGATGTTACTCTCTCCGAGGTAGAAATAGAGTGGTATTCGGAACGTTGGTCTCTACTAAGCTCCTGAATAATAGTGTCATCCTAGAAACTCTAGAGAAACCCAAGTTACCGCGTGAGTGCATGTAAAAATGTTTCTTCCGACTATATCTGAAGATGGTATATTAATTGTTGCTGTGAAAACTGCCTGCAAGTCAGATGGGGAACAGTAGTGCCTGTATGGTATTGTAGACCTTGTGTATTGGGTAACAGAGCAGATATATTTTGTGGATACTGTAACTTCTGTTTCAAATCTGCTGTTAACTTCGTGAGCTTTATTTTTACTTTTTTTTTGGGGCTGTTATATCTTCAAGATGCATTCAGAAAGCACTTTGGTTACAGGTTAAAAGATGTCATCCAGAGTATGCTCTTCTCAGTTGGTTCTGATGCATGAAACACTGGTTTTCTTACTTTTAAATCTCTTGCTTTCATCTATCTCAATTCCCCCTATGAAGATTTTTCCAAAAAGGAAAAAAAGAAACTAGCTAGCATTGAGATTACAGTTCTGTTACAAAGCTTCTCTTAACTTTCAAAGGCCTTTTCTCTCTTTCCTAATACAATTTTCGGAAGCTCTTTGAACAATGCCGTACATAAAAATAGAGCTCAAGGTTGTTGTGTAGCTAAATTTATTGCAAAAACGAGTAGGAAATGTCTAATAAGAGAAGCAATAAAAAGAATAGATTTTGAGATAAGCATGTCTTCTAGAGGCACTATGCCTCTGCAAACTGGGAAGAGCGAAACCCAACTTCGGCTATCAGAGCCTCCTTCCTAGCTTAGGTGTGGCTGGACACCACCTGAGGAAAGTGCTCTGGTTTTGGGCTTGAGCAAATGGCTCCGAGGTTCTGGGATTATGGTGGGGCTGGGGAGCAGCTCCCTGCAGCTGGGTACGTTTTTACTTATAGATTTACCAATTAAAATTCCAGAGGAAGAATTCATAAGGTTAGCATTCTTGCCAGAGGTCCCCCTGCTCCCTTCCCCCCACTCTCCCAAAAATAAAAAGCGCATACTACTCTGCTTAAATAGTCAATGCTTGAAAAAAATGTAACTGTAGTCGATTTGTTGTCTATTAATAAAGTGATCAGCCACCTCCCACTGGGTTTCACTCACCTGTTTTGAAATACTTGTATGAGGTGAAAGCTGACTGATTTAAGCATGAACTGAAATTTCGGGAATTAAATAAACACGTTCCAGTCTAATTCTGTTTAGATCATGTCTGTTACTTGTATTTTGGTTTGTGTCATACTGTTGACTGTTCCAGTTTATTCATTAAAAAAAACCCCTTACGTTTTGTAGTATATGATCTCACGCAAAACCACATTTTATGCTCATTCTGTTAGTATGTTTTTGCTGTCTGATTTTTGTGAGCATATGTAATGAAAACATTTGTTCTAACAAGCAAACACTTGGAATCACAAAATGCTGAGGGGGGGGGAAATCTGAAATTAAAACTGCCACAAGTAAATTTTGCTATGTATCATAACGACTGCTTTTATTAATTACTGCAAGTGGCGGTGCTTGATGACTGATGTAGAGAAGGGCAGGCATGAGAAATGCATAAAACCGGCTTTTTTTTTTTACAGTGACAGTTGTAGTCTGTGTCAGCTGGCATCTTAGATGCTGAAAGGGTTATGTGGCTGGTTCACTTCTGTCCCTGGTTTATTCAGTTGTTTAGTAGCACTTCAGTGGTGGATGGATTCTGTAAAATATTTTGATTGTGTGGATGGCAAGACATATGTGTGGAGGTGCTCACCTGTGTGATACAATGGTGCTGAATAGTGTTACCCAGAATGTCGGACAACAGCAAGTTCTGGACTCCTTATTAATTTTTATATTCCTAAACAATGTGCTGTTGCATGTCCCGCTTCTCTCCTGTCTCACACATACACACCCACCTCCTGGATATGGATAGCTTTTTTCCAACCAAATGGGTTTTTGAGTGAGGGAGATCAGAAATCATTCTAATAGCTACTGTGACTTATGGAAACTTCCAATGCATGGTGTGTGCTCCCCCCCCCCCACCCGCCCCGTAGCATCTTGAACTGGTTAGATTACACAGGTCATTTCAATGTCTGAATAGACCCCCCACCCCACAAAAAAAAAGTGGCAGTAGGGGATTGCTTTTGGTAGTACTGTAGTTCACTGTATCTTATAACATTACTCTTTGCCCTGCCTAGAAATTATTTTTTTTAGTTAACTGTTATACCTCTAGATAGCCGTAACTTAGGGAAAGCTTTTAATAGGCAAGGATACTCGTTTCCACCTCTGAAGATATGTTACATTTTTTTATGTAGGAAAGGGAAGAAGGAGTTGCCCCTTAGTTTACTTATCTTGACCGCAGTTCTCTGAGCAGCAAGATATTTTTTCCCCTTTATATCCTTCCCGTGCTGAGGTTTGAAAACTGGATTCTTTATGGAAGACATTCTATATAAAGGCAGAAGCATTTTGTTCACCTGTGTCGAACTTTAGTACTGCAGATAGTTCTTCTGCACCTATACCTGTTAGAAATGCAATGTAATATGGCCGAAGTAGTTTTTCTGAGGGGGTGATCAGGCTGTTATGTCTGATTTGATTTGTTTTTATAAATTACTTATCACAGCAAGAGCTGAAAACTTGAACTGATGTTACTTGTTCCCTTGGGATTTGTGAGAAAGACGGAACACCTCTCAAAATACACCCGTAAGAGGCATGACATGTGTATAGGCTTGTGATAGGCTGTTAATATTGCTTTAAATATCCTACTGAAAATTCTCAGCACCAAAAGAAAAGTTAAACCTAAGCTACGGGATGGGCAGACTGAGATGGAGTGTATACCTAAATACTCCTGTCTCCTACACACGTGATAAATGTAATTATAGCAGCTTCAGTTCATAATGCCAAAACATGATCATCAACTCATTCCTGTGAGTGTCTTCTATTGCTCATAAAAGCTGATGAGCAGTAAAGATTTAAATAAGTGATTTACTGGTACAAATAGCAGTATCTTAGAAGTCCAGCAGTTACAGGACAGAAAATCTGCTTTTATGGCTTGGATGAAGCAAAGCTTATGAACGAATTGACTCAGGAAACCTTAGAGTTGGTGCATGGCTTTGAAGCTGATGATGGAGTGATGACCTACAAATGGAAGGTGTGAAAATGAAAGAACTATATGGCACATGAGAGGCTCTCTGGACCATCATCCTGCCCAGAGGATTAGGCTAACTGTTTTTAAGCAAATCCTGGTGGCTCTGTTTCTGACCTGTTCTTAAAGATATCTGACATGGGCATATTGTGCAATTCCCTACAGGAAGGCTTGCTTTCTGTAGGCTTGCCTAACAATAAAGATACTGCCTAACCTGACTGCTAGTAAGTTTGAACGGCAATATTTGCCTGTGAAGAACAGTGTATACCTCCTTTTCATGCTGATATGCTTGTGCACTGTTATATCCCCCCACTGTCTCAAAGAACCAGATCACCTTTTTGCCTAAACAGAGCTTGAGAAAGGTGAGACTGGGTAGGGCTCACAGGTAGAGCACTGTCTGTAATCTCCTAGAAATTATTCTGTTTCTAGAGACTGATTTCTTTCTAATGGTGAAAATGTTCATCTTTGACTATAGTATGCAACAGCTGGATAACACGCATCTAAGTTTAGGGAAGAAGCTGTAGCTGTTCTTTTTAAAAAGTATATTATATTGGCACAGCTCATACTGTATATTGTAAGATGGGGTATTGAACTAGGAAAACTGATGATCTGACAGAATTATTGCCTAGAAACCCTGACCAGGCAGTATTTTTCTGAAATGGAAATACTTGCCTACTTTTTGTATACCCCTGTTCAGGTTCTTACCTACTCATAAAATGTGCTTTATTTCTAATGTTCACTCAAGAAATAAATTTTCTAGGCCAGAGTAGTTCAGGTTTTTGCTGTTATCTTACTGATCACCCTCAGAAGCCATGCTTTTACCCTAGTGTCATATGTGTGTAACTTAAAATACTTTTGCATGGCATCCAGCCATGCCAAACTCTTATGAGTGCATGCATCCATATTGATAATTTCTTGGTGTCTCCAAAGATCTTTGTATGTGAGGGAGGGAAAAAAACCCCTTAGTTCTGAATGTGTGAATGCTTATTTGTTAGAACAGTACATGCTTGCTTTTAGTACCAGACAGTGATGGAACTCTCCCAGTGAATCTGCAGGTTGGAGTTCTTCTCTACATAATGTGAAGTTAAAGTCAGCAGCTTGGAAAGGATTATGTTGGCCTTCTAATGGTCATTCTAAACCACATCTTTACAATAACTACACTAATGCATGTGTGAGTATCTTTCTGCAGACTTTTGGGTTCCTTCTCGCCTGTTGGCTTGTGCTATTGAGAGGTTATACTCTGTAGTTATTATGTGATGAGATTTATCTGTTTCATAATCATCTTGAACCAGATGTTTCACTTTTCTTCACTGTCGGAAATATCTACTATAAATAGGTGCATAGTGCTGTGCAGTTTTGTAGCTGTCTTGGTCATGGTGAAATTGTGTGTTTATAAATCAGTGCTCATTTTAAGAGCAACATCTGGTCTAAATTTTGCAGCCAGCTGTTCACACCTTAAGGAAAATGTCACAGGTCTGGATGACTTGTGAATAATTAAATATTTGTATTTTACTAATCTTTCGTTGCCCTTGCCTAACAAGTGGGTGGTTGGGCAATAAACATGAAATGGTTTCTATTAGCAAATGTTGTCTGTATCTTCACTGAAAATACTTGGAGTAGTTGTGGTTTTGAGGAGCCTGTTTTGCTTTGTCTTTTTAATTTGTATTGGGGGGGAACAGATGTTAAACAAAACCCTGAATAACACCATTGAAAATATTTAAAAGAACAGACTTATACTTTTATAATGCTTGTACATAATCTCACTTTAAATTTCAGGCTTAGCTAAAATGTATGATATTGTGATAAGGAGGGTTCGGCATTTGGAGGTGTGCTTTGCAGAATGGGATTTGAATGCTTTGAATGGGAGATGATCATGTGAATATGAACACATAACATTCTCCTGTTTTTGTATAAAAACAGGAGATGTTTACCCGTATCCACCTGCAAGCACAAAGAGGAACTTTGTGTGCTGGCAAATTGGCCAAAAAAGGGGGAAGAAAGTCAGGAATATGGTGAGATGGGATACTTGACCATCCTGATTGTTTCAGGAGGCATCTAAAGAAATTACGGAGAATTTGGTGGTTTTTGAGCTATTTTCTTCAATTAGTTAACACATGGGAAGATTAAACTTCTAGGCAAATCTTACAAGTTGGAAAAGTTCTAGCCCAATTCACTACTCAGTAAGATGACAGCCTTTGTGTGGGGGAGATCCTCATGCAGCATCAACAAATATTTAACTCTTTGAACCTATGGCCTTAGTGAAGTTTCTCAATGAATTCATGAGTATTTGCATATGACACCTCTCATCATTAATGGCTACATTTGTAGTACCAGTAATCACTACCAGTGCATAATTCTTTCTAAATCAGTTGAATGTGTCTCCTCAAAAGCTTGAGGGTATTTCTTCAGGCACTTGATAAAGCGCTGACTTCTCAATAAGTAAATAAGAGTAATAGTGTCTTGCTGGATACTGTTTGTGCTTTTGAGCATGTGTGCTAGTAGTAATAAGTTTGCACTGTGGTTACTAATGAGCCTCAAAAATGAAGTCTGCACTTGATGTAGTCCCTAGTGAATGAAAAAAATTATCAATAATTGGTGTTTCCAGCTTACCTCTAACAATAGCAAAACCACCCTTCAGGATGCCAGCTCCCTAGACGGGCAGGTATTTTGTCGTACAAAATGACACGCGGGCGAAGTGCCTGATGTGCCTGGTGGGGTTTGGCAGGCGGCAGCTGAAGGAGGCATGCTGCGGCACGGGCTGCTGCAGCTGAGCTGGAGCCCTGGCTGGGAGAGCTCTGCCCCTCCGCCGAAATTCCTCAGGGGAGGAAGGAGTGGACGGGAGGCCTCCCTCCCCACAAGCAGCTGTGGAATGAGAATGAAATCCAATGTTTATTCTTTCTTCCGGAAACTATAGGAAACGTAGTGCTCGTGTAAGTTGCATAATAGTATTTGCAGTTGTGATAGGGAGAGCCTGAGTGGGGCATGAGGAGAGCGAGGTGTTAGAAACTCTGATGCCCTCGGAGAGGGAAAAACTGCAGTATGGGCTATGAAAGTATTAAACTGCTTTATTGGGGAACTGCCCTGGTCCTTGCTTAAGGGAATTTTTCTTCTGGTTTCTGAGCATCCTTAAAAGGTTTTTGACCTTTGGTTAGTAGGTGCCAGCTAAACCATGCTGCAGTGCGGTGTCGTTAACACTCAGGAGTAACTGTTAGTGCAAGTAGACAAGAGGATGTGCCCCGTGGCTGGGGTGAGGAACTGGAAGTCAAGCGACTGGTTTGTTTCCACTCTGCTGCTGGTCTGCTGCCTAGTGTAGGCAATCATTTGGTGGAAGTTGTCTGTGATTCCCGCCCCCTTCTAAGGGAGTTGCTCACTTGAATGCTGCTAGTTGTCCTGTCTCCTTCACTGTTGTCAGCTCCAGGAGTCTAGCTCTGCTTTGTGATGCTTGGATGTCTGAGAGGTTGATATGACTGATACCCAAGCCCTCCATCTTCACATGTAGAACAGAAAAACGCTACCTTTGGTCAAATAGGTGCAATATGAGTGAGACTCTTAATAGTAGCACTGCTTTAGCTGGGCGATTACCTACCTTTCTGGAACTGCTTAGAAACTTGTAGTTGGGGAATATCAAACAGGTCTCATTAAGACCTTCTGTAATACAGCATCTGGAGAGCTTCTCCAGCTCTGTCTGAAATCCATGTGTAATCTTAGTGAAAGTGCACTGATGTCAGGATGACGCTCAAAGTTGCAACTGCCTTCCTGGTTTTGTTCAGCTGTTTTCAGTTGGCAGAGTGATGGGGAGGAATGGTTCACTTCTGAACGTGGAAGGCGATGTCTTGTCTTCTAGCAGTTATACTTGTAATAGCAGCAAGGCTACTGTAGGAGATACCTTTATGTAATAAACTGAAATGTACCACTTGTCTCTTATTGCACAAAAGAAACCTCTTATGACTGTTAGCCTGTCTAGATGTCTCTTTCTTGGAAATTATGTATTTTAGTAGTACTGTTATATAGCAAAAAATCCTCTGAAAAAGATACTTGGATCATATAGTAGAAAATGAGTACAGAAGGTGGCATTATATTTGAATAAGAAACCTCTAATTACCTCTTAACTGTGAGGTACCATGGCATGTCTTGCTCTCCTTTTAGGCACAGAACACATCTGCTAAATTATCTGATCTGGTAGGGAGGGAAAAAAGCTGTATTGACAAGCTGAGTGCTGTATTTCCCCCAGGAGTTTTCTGCCCAAAGAGTTGCATGTTGTAGCCAGAATGCCCATCGATCATATGTAACTTCAGTGATTATGACTGGTTTGGTTTGGGTATTTCTAATACACTTTTGCTGCCTGATAAACTGGCCTACCGGAACTTTCTAAGTTCTTGGCTGAGGTTAAGAGCATGTAATTCTGTGGTGGAGGAGCAGTATGCTATTCAATACTGCACAAGTACACATCAATTAAAAAGTGCCTAGATATTGGGCAGGGAAGCTTAGTCAAATATTCCTTTAGGGGTGGAAAAACCAAAACACTTTTATGTTGTAGATAAAGCTGCTTCTTTGTGACAGCCTGAAGAGCCAAAACCATTGGGAAAACTACTTCGGGGATGTCAGGTTAACCTTTTCTGATGGGTTGCATTCAGAAGCCCAGTCAAATATGAGCAGCGAAGGTGCTAATGGATATCCTGAGCAGTGTGTAGTTCTGTAGTCAGACCAAAGGTGTTTTCTTCCTGGAATCCAGCATTTACCTTCCCTAATGTTTTTTAGTGCAGAGCTGTTTCTTTGGCATCTGGTGCTTCTACATGCAATTTTTATGGAATTTTGGAGACATCTTTATGCTTTTGGGATGTGCTGATAATCAAAAATTGTTAAAGAACTTGCTTAGCAGACACCTTGATTTAAAAACAACACACCCACTTCATTGTGATGCTATTCAGGGAAATGATTCAGTGTAGTTTCGGTGGGTTTAAACAATGGCTTAGTGGCACACCTATTTTGTAGAAAGCTGACTTAAATGGGATGCCTGTTTTCTGCAAGTCTATACATAGCTAACAGCCGCAAGGTGATACTTCGTAGTATACATGTCCTTTACGGAGCCTCCTTCACTGCCTTCTGTTTACCCATGCACTGAAGGTTGCCAAGTGAATTGGAAATATTGGAATGATTTGTTGGATCCTTCAAGTTTCACTTTCAGAACTGTTTTATCTTGCAGTAAAACATAACTAGGAATGAGTTGATTCACACACAGTATGCACAGTCAAGTCCATTTGAAATGACACACTTGGGTTTTTTGCACTCTACACACATTTTTTAATAGCATGCTAGCTCATTTATCTCTTTGTTCATGGCCAGTTTGAGTTGCAAATAGTAAAATACACTGTGGAGAGCTCATGGTTTTTCTCTGCTCACAGTGTTCAGTTCTGTGCATAAATTTGTGTTTGGAAACAGAAATAGTAGAGCTGGCACTGACGGTGAGTGGCAGCCTGTAGTGATAAAGATGCGTTGTGAGCACACCTTCACGCAGAGCGTTGGCATGTCAATACAAAATCCCTAACTGAAGTTTCTCAAATACAATGAGTTTTGACTGTTTTATCCCTGCCCGCGTGCATCTCGGGCACACATCTGAGAGTGACTGTGCAGTGGATGGGTACTGTACAAATGAGTCAGTTCCTGTTCCTTTGGCCGAAGCTTCGTTAGGAGTTCTCAAAAAAGTATTTCAGAATGTGGATGTGGTCAACATAGTCATTTTCCAGGCATTTTAAAGGAAACCCACATCAACTGTGAAAGTGAACTTTGAACTCCTCTGTCCTGCCACTAACAGAACTCGAGCAGTGCTGGATGAGAATACTTGTTTGCTTCGATCTATGTCTTCCCTTGCAGTTAGCAATTCTTGCCCTTGAGATTAAGTGCTCAGTTATTTTTCAGGAGGATTTCCAATGATGCATATATGTATGACTGATTAACTACTCCTCTGGTGGCATGTCAGCTAGACATGTAGTTGGAAACAGCTTCTGACAAATTTTAGGCCACATCTAATTGTTCAGCACACTTAAGTAATACTGAAAGCCGTTAAACGCACTAGAACCTTATAGTGTTATTTCCCAGTTATTATGGCAAGATGTGGTACAAAACACTTTACTTGTACTGCACCTCCTAGGATTTAATATGTAGCTTTGGTTGAGTATGTTCTTTTGAAGGCATCAGTTATTAAAAAGGGGGCTCTTTTTTTTTGAGATGTCAGATGGATTACTTTCACTAAAATGTTTGTCTCTTACTCTGAATCTTTGCCTATTTACAATGGCTTACTTTTAAACAACTTTACCATAGTCTTTCTGACTTATGTAGTGGATTTCTTTGTACATATAGTTCTTGTGATTATGCATGTATTATGCAGGCTATGAATATACCAGGATCTAGACTCTGAATGGCGTTATCTCCAAAATGACTGTTTTAATACACTTCCTCTAGTTATTGATAATGTGCAACTATGCCATCTAATTGTTATCTTGTGCTGATGTTTGTATTCGTATAGCACACTGGATTTCCCCATTGGTTGCCCAGTGATGCTGCATGAGGCATTCTGCCAACAAAAGGGAGATGTTTCCCCTGAGAGCCTTTAGAAGGCTACTACAGTGGGATGGTAAAGGAAGTCACCAAATGACAATATACACTTCATTTATAAGAAAATGCTACTACACAGATGATGGGGGGAAATGTTTTGAAAGTGTGTTGGAAAATATAACTCCCAGGTCTCTTATCTGGAAACCTCTGTATTATGTACAGAGTTAACTGTGCTGTATAGGTAGAAAACAATTAGAGTGGAAAAGCTGTGTTAACCATAACTCTAAAGGTTGTAAATAAGTGACTCTGCTTTATTAGTAAGGCGTTCAGCCTTCCTTATAGTTTTTGACAGGGGAAAAAGGCATTCTTTCGTGCCTTACTTAACATGTTTACAGCAGTAGTTGTGAATCTTGCAGGCAGAGAGATAAAAATAAGACTTTGTCTGAAGCTGATCATGCCATTAGCAGACATAGAATGGAAAGTCAAGAGCGCCTGTCATCCTTGTCATCCTTGCTGCCTCTCAGAAATGTTCATATGCATGTTTGGGGTTTTTTTGGGCTTCCCCCCGCACCTTTAGAAAAGAGTGAGGATTAATAGGACTGGCTATTAGATAGGGGTTCCTGTGTTACTGCTGTGCATTACAAAACATCAGATGTATCTAGACTTTACCAAATGGTTTACTGGGACAAATCTACCTGGTGTTTTTAAAATTTTAAACTGCTGTTGTACTACAAAGGCATATTTCCTTTTTCTTCTCTTAACTGATATTAAGAATGAAAGTATACAGTGAGATCTGAATTTAGAATGGCCATGTTTAAGTTTTCTTAATGTCATCTTGACCTGTAATGGGAATCTAGTTCTAAAGGTCTTGCTTCAAAGATTAAATTTAATTGCAGTAATGGATCTGGCACATTCCTGACTTGTGCAGTTTGTTTTGTAATGAATGTAACTTTTTCCTTCAGGTAGCCTTGCTTTTAAATAAACTTCTTTACTGTGAATGAATATAGAATTCTCTGCTGCTTGTCTTCTGTGCTTATTACAGAGATTGCTACTGATTTTTTTTTAAACAAACAAAATGTGTACTGACATACTTATGTCAGTATGTCCTGCAGCTGTAGAGGGAGAACAGCTCACTCATTAAACCATCTCTGTTCTGAAGTGCAATCTTCCTTCACAATACTGACGCAAATGCACATGTGAAATGGTTGGTCTGTATCCTCTGCTTGCTAATTCATACTTACTCTTAAGCTGGTTTTGAGTTTTGTGCTTTTGAAATGTTTATACTGTTCAGATGGACAAAAGCTTTTTGGTTTGGTTAGTCATCCTCACTGTTCTGCTTAGATGCTTGGTCTTTAAAACTCTACATTTAGGGAATACTCTGCCATCATTCCTTCATGCTGTATTTTTAGTAATAAAAAAACCCCCTTTTGGGTAGAAAGTTATTGAGTTGGAGTAGGCCTGATTCAAAAAGGTTTTCTTGTTTACTCTGACGTACTGTGGGTATTGCAGCTACCCACAGCTACCCACCCCATACCTTAAAAAATGCTTGGAATAAAAAAAACAATGCCACAGAACTCTTAAAACTTCCTGGAGGAATACCTAGGACTTACCATTGCAGAGCCTGAGCATTATGAGAAGTAGGAATAGATAATACTTGCATTTAAGATAAAATGTCCTATTAAGCAGCTGAATTTAATGATGACTAATGAGCAGGCATTGCAGGAAATCAAACTGGATTAAATAAGTCAGGTATAGCCCATGTTTCTATGGCATAGCCTGGAGTCACATTCTGGCTTGAGTTGCCTTTTTTTTAAGTATATGTTAGGAACCAGGACTAATGGCTTCTCAGCAGAGTTCTCCACTTGGAGACTGAAATCGTTTCTGTGTATATCATGGGCATTTCATGCATGAAATAGTGCCTCTTTGGACCAGGTCGGGTGTCCTCATGAGAAGCTCCAGTTAAGATCTGCTGTTGTAATGCAGTGTTCATAACTATTCTGCAGTTTGAGCTGCTCTTCTTGAAGAACTTTAATCCCTGTCCACCACTACGCACTGCAGTAGCGGAGTGTTAATCTCAAGGTTTTGGTAGCAGATATTGCTTAATATACAGTTCAAAACTGAGACCACCTTGTGATTGGTGTAGTCTACTCTTCTGTCATAACCTGAACATATTAGTAATCCGTAAAAGGTTAAATATTACTGATATTTTGTACTATTCGGGATTTCCCTTCAAGAGTCCTTTTTCAAACCCACTGGTAGTATTCTTTTCTCAGTATTGTGAATTCCTGTCACAACAGTCTCTGCCTGCCCTGAATAAATTTGCCTTCTTCATTCTAAGATCACCTTAGCAAAGGATAATATCACTTCCCACTTCTGTCGTGGATGTATTTCTGAATCTCTTGAATATTCCTGAGATTCTTGAGGTATCCCATGAATTAGATACTCAAGTGAGCTACTTTGTGGTTCTTTCCAGTTACATTTTACACAACAACAGTCCTTGGCTAATTTTTGTCTTTTTTCTTGGAGGTGGTCTAAAAACAGTGCATGTTATGGAAGAACTAGAAGATCATCTTGGCAAGATTCTGAGTGGGTAAAACACCCTGGAGACTGTATCTACTGTGGGAGAAGATGCTTCTCCAGCTGGTGCCTCCCCTATTCTGTTTCATGGTAGTTAGATCACTTGCACAAAATACTTCCACAGGTTCACTCTTCCCTTCCAGGATCTGTATTTCCCTTTCTGAGAAAGGGATAAAGTAAAAGTAAAATTCTCATCCTACAATGTGGTCACATACTTTTTGACCTATTAAGTTTGTGGCTTATGGTTTTTCTTCAGTATCCCATCTATGTCTGTCTTCTAGTATTAGGTTGCTAAACTATGCCAAAGTCATCTTTGTATGTTACAAGTAGCCTTTAATTTATCAGCAGCAGTTGTAGTAGTATTGTCAGCATCTCTTGCATCCTTGAGACTTACCACAGACTTTTGTGCCTTTTTGCCTTAGTTATTGTGACATTTTCTAAACTTACTCATAGCAGTCAGTATGTACAGAGTGCTTTGGCACTGATGGATACAGCCACTTGTTTTGCCTACCTCTTAATTATCTGCATGATGTCAAGCATGAGAGGGTGGTCTGGCTTTGACTTGCATGTGTCACTCAAATGTTAATAGCCTTATTAAACAACTCAGCTGATGGCCCATGTAGTACAGTCCCAGATCCAAATAGGTCTTTCTGCTTAAATGCTTAAAGAAGGTAAAGTAGTACTGACAGCCATCTCTCTCCCCTGCCAGTGCACTTTTTTGTGTTTACCTCATCTCATCACTGCAGTGCAAGTGTGTGTATGTATATTTATATATGGGGAGGGGGCAGGGGACCTTCATTTAAATGGTGGTTTCAGTAAGACACAATCTTGTGTCCCTATGGACCCTCTGTATTTTAAAGCCCCTCTGCTGGTTAACTTGTAAAGCTAGATCTGTGTGACTTCTTCCGCAATATGCCTGGGAGTACCAATTTGGAGTAAGAAATTCAGTATCTTTAAAAGCACTTATCAGCTTTGATGCCACTGTATCCCTTACACATCACTATTTCTGCTTTCTCTGAAGTTAAATATAGAATATTGCCTATCTAGAGCTGTGTGAATTGGTGTTTGTAACCTGTGTGTGACTTGCTAGTGTGTGTTACTTCAGATTTAATATCAGTAAATATTAGCCCTGGTTCTGTAGAATAGATGTCTCTTTTTTGGGAAGCTTCTTAGTACATTGTACCTCTTGCTTTTTTTGCTGGGCGTATTTCTCTTCACCATTTATAGTCTAAAGGAAGCAAAGTCATGTGAGCTGTGGGATAAACACACTCATTTAGGTCTCTGTGGCATAGTAGCATGCTGTTGTCATGTGATAATCTTCAGGCAAGATGAAATGTGTCCCTGGCTTTCAGATTTCTCTTGTAAAGATGTCTTAACACTTAAAGAATTGTGATCTTTTTTTTTGCTGTTGTTGTGAGGCACTTCATCTTCTAAATAATTTGGACAATACTTATCTAGAATACCAGTTCTGGTTTAACTTTGAATTTTCTGAGGACCTTAACTGCATCTGTACTGTAATCTGGGAGTTTTATGTTTAGATTTCCAGGCTTCTGAGGGCTTTAATAGTCCCTAATGATTTTTTAGATGTCCACTTTAACACTACTTAGATCTATGCTTTTGTTGAAATTGTAGACTCTGCATTTTCTTAATTTATATGTGGATAATGTAACACTCAGACCTTCCTAATGTTTAACTTGCACCTTATCTTTCCAGAGTAAAGCTTGCTGCTGCATAAGATAACAGGTGTGACACCTTGGGTGGATTTGTTCTCCTTTTTGTTGGGATGGTTCTAGCATTTACCAAGGGAAGGAAGGTAGCTGTTATCTTACTGTATGTCTCAGAGGGAGAAAGGGAGTCTGAGTCGTAAGGCAAAACAATGCCCAAAGCATGCCTGTTGTCCAGGTTCCCCATCTTAGAGGTTTATAACTAATTTGTCTAAAACTCTATATCTTAGTAGTCATTGTATCTTCTTTACCCAGCTTACCCAGATCCACTTGTAGAGAGCAGAGTTCCCTATAGAATAGTAAGGTGATCAGAAACTGTGTAAGTTCTCAGCATAAATGTAGTAACCTTCATATTGCACTTGGTTGAAAGTGGGGGGTGTTTACATCCCCCAGGTGAGTTCACTTCACAGGAAAGCAATTAGGAGGAGAGGGTGGGGACAGTAAATGAGTTTATATTCACCATGTTCCTGTTGTGTATTAGGGTGTGATACAGGACCAGGTGGCTTTGTAGCATCATCTCCATAATTGAATAATCAAGTGCCTTATATTGCAAAGTTCAAGTAACATATGAATGCTGTTCTCCTATGAAGTAAGTACTAACTGCACTTGGAAGAGTAATTATCTTTAAAGTAGGTGCTTGAGGAGTATACAGTAGGACCACGTTGTCAGTGCTGGGAATTGGTCTTGGGAATTGTTGCCACTTGGTTTGTTACCTGACTTCTGGATCAAACTTATTTCATCCCGGGCATGCTTTCACTTATTCACTAGGCTGCCATTTCACATTGATGTTTTCTTTCCCTGATATTCTCTTCACATAGGTATCCAGCATGAGTAAATGACAGTGTTACTAAAGATGAGGGCCCCTATTTTCCACACAGACTGTATACTATGCAAGCTTGAGCTGCATGGTAGCTTGAATTGAATTGCATAGTAAGGTTTTCTAGAGCCCAACCATCAAAGATTATGTGCTGTAGGGGTATTGAGAGAGGCTTGTTTGAGTAACTTCAGCCAGCATCAGAGTTTAGTAGTATTTAGTCTTAATCTTAAATGATCGTATCTGCACTAAATAGTGTTCTGTGCTTAACCCATTTAATTTGTACTCATGTTTTAGTTGGATTGGTAGTCAAATTGTTTGGCATACTGGGGGTGTGCTGTTGCAAGGTGCATGCATGCTGTTTAGAAAAAGAAAATTAAGCTAGCTAAAGATCTGATAAAATAATTCTTTGACACTTTTTGAATCTTGCTTAGCATCTCTACTACAGCAATGTTAATATGCTGTGAGCGCCAACTATTTGCCTCTTAAATGGCTGGGTCAGCCTCTTCCATATATGCACTGTACCCTGACATATGCCCGTAATACCTGTGTGCAGTTAAGTCTGGCAGACCTATTGCATAGGCATGGGGGCTGCTGACAGTCTGACTCGTGCCCTGCACAGGTCTGAGTTAAAGAGGGGAACCCAAGGACACACAGGTTGTGGGGGGAGTGTGTTATTTCGCTTTTCCTTCCCATCTCTTTTCTGCTTTGGCAATCTCCTGCAGTGTAACCCTGCCTCAGACTTCGAAATGCTGGGTTTGTGTCCACGCAAGATCTAGCTGTAGGTGTTTCTGTAATACCATTAGTGTGCAGAAAGCTACCTTCCATGTGTCCTGTAAAGAACTGAGCTGGAATCCTCTGGCAAGGTGTTTGTTTAACACTGTGGACCTAAACAGAAACTTCACTGGCACTGTTTGCTGTCTGTATATAAAGTTACCTTACTGCTCATAAAATTGTGAATTTGGTGAATAAGTTAATTCAGTTTCTCATAATGTATTAGTATCTAGTGGACAGTTAAAACACGCTGGGGTGTGAGCACTTACTAACAATAGCTGACAACTGAATGCTACTTGCTTGCAGAACAGCATTATAGAAAGGAAGCTCATTAGTTCTTAGTATACAGAAGCCTCTAGCTTAGGAACCTTAACTGGTGCTTATAACCTTCCATGGCAGCTTTGTGCCACTCTGCAAAGTTGTAGGCTAAGTTATTCATTATTCCATCAATTTCAGTGTACAGTGTGCTTAACTCAATATTAAACCTATTTTATTTATGCCTGTATAACTTATTTTGAGTTGATTTGTAGGGGGTTTTTTTGCATGCTAGAAAAATTATTTACAGCATCCTTTATGGGTTTTTACAACTAAGCCAGTTTATCTATATCAAATCCTTCAAAGACTATGTCTGTGAAGTCAACTCAGAAATAGGTCCTGGTTAAAGGTAACTGTGTTTGTGTTTATCAGCAATTAAGTTTTAAAACAGGCTAGTTAGTTGGCCTCTGAGAATGCAAGTGGTTTTGCCTTTAGGAAGTTGTTTTAGAAGGCCATGCCAACTCTATATCTCCCTAGGCTTGCTCATACTAGTGTTCTCTGGCAAAGCAATTTAAAAAATGTCTTGGGCAGGATTTTCATAAATCTATTCAGCCCACTCAGGAGCTTCACTTAATGGAGCAATGTATAAATAGTGCGGAGAGTCAAGTGACCATCAGCTGGTCTGAATGGGTTTGACCACTACAGTCACAGGGTCTGAGGTATGCAGGAGCTGGGATCACTGAAAACATGCTTTACTGCAGAGATATCCTGGCTCTGGTGTAATTATGTAACTGCAGAGGAATTCATGTGTGTAAGAATGTGTTTTAATTAGACACCTGTATTTAATGTTGGTTTCACCTTCTGTATCATTACTGTGGGCTTTAAAAAAAAAATTACTGCTTTGGTTAACTTCCCATTTCATTAAGTAGTGCATATTGCAGTGCATAGCTGAACTCCACAATTATGCATTTCCTTTATGAAGTGTATGCCCGCTTGGTTGAAACAATGTGCTAATCTGTTTTACTGAATTCAGAACTTAAGACATAATGGCTCTTTGCCTAAGTTCATATTAGGTAATTAGAAGTTCTTGGCATGCTTGGTAAATACTGAAATTCCATTGTATTGTGCATTAAGCATGGAGAAGTATTTCTTCAATTGCAGTGCCAGTGCACTGAAACATAAGTGTTTTGGCTGTCCCTGGTGATGGCTTTAACTCTCGGTGAAACTGTCAGCTCTGAACTTGCAGAGATGCTGGCTTGCTTTTTGTTTGGGAAGTTACTGAAGCCAATATCCAGGTAATGACTTCTTTACTGAAAGCATCCCCCTGCCCCACTTATAAGTATCACAACATGGATTGTAAGCAAACCAGTAAAATGACACCTATTTCTTTGTGTTCAGTTCACTTGACACCTGTGGCAGTACTGTCCGGAACAAAAAACTTTGCCAAATTCAGTAACTTAATGGGAAGAACTGTTGTTCAAACCCAAGTAATGAGTATTTCCCTTCTTCCTTCCCCACCTTTCTTGGTCTTCATAGTGAGGAGCTTTTCCCCCTTTTCATTACAGATTTTAATGCTTGTCTGTGCCATCCCTATCCTTATAATGTATTAGCCCATGATGTGATTCTTTCCCATAGCAAAGCTGGTTGTTGAGGACCTGATCGTTCTTTCCTGTCAATTCAACAGCTAGGCCTTTGTTTAAAAAATTGAGTTATTGGCTTTTTCCAAACTGGAAAAAGTACAGTGGTGTATGTCTCAGTTAACCTTTCTTGTCTTGATTGATCTGCTTAAAGATCATTCAATCATATTAAACATATCTTGATTCAGCAAGTAAAGGTAGGAGTCTGTTAGGAGGTGATTCACAAGTGTTCTAGTCACCTGCCTTTTATATGATACACAACACATCCAGTAGGCTTTTTCTAATTTTCAGTTAATCTGGTGATGGGCTCAGTTGTCTCTTGCATTTGTGGCAATAAACCTTCATATTAGTACAGTTCACCAGTATCAAAAGCTTCACCTGTCTGTTCCATAGATGACAGGTGGAGGGGTGTTTTTTCTCAGTAACTTCTTATTTCTTGCTTTCGTGAAGCAGCAAGACTCCTGTCTGTGCAAATATGAAACCCAGGCACTGCTCAACTGGATCTGAGGATCCACAGCCCGGGCTTATAGTACAGCTTGAGACTTCATGTTATGTATATGTGGAGAGCTCCCATGTCGCTGGTGTGTTCACGAACCACCTCCCTTTCCTTCCCTACAAGAGCTCTGAACTTGGAGTGACGAACCCTTTGTCTTCTGGGCAGTTTGACGTTTTCATGTAGTGGGTGCACATGCACACCCTGTTGCTTCAGTGGTCTGGAGGTAGTTAAGAGATGCCGCTTGGCAGCTGCCCCTTGGCATAGCCTGCCCTAGAGGGAGGGTGGTGCCTGGGTTCAGGGCTCTATTCCTCCCCACTTCACTTGCTCCTTTTATAGTTGTAAGGGGCCCGGCTAGAACTGACAAATGACTGAATAGTTGATAATATAATAAATCAAAAGTGTTTTCATTTCTCTGGCTTATTCCAGAGCCTGCTTGATTGAGCATCAGAGGGGAGATATTCCCCCTGGCTTGTGGTCACTCAGGGAAGTCAGAAGTGCCTGTGGTGGAAAAGCTCTGTCCCCGTATGGGATAGGATATGATGACCCTTGACTCCTGCATGCTGTTAGGCTGCAGTAGAAGGTTATGTTGACTTGTCTTGAGGAGGATTGAAACCAGGGAAGTGTAAAGTGTTGCCTGCAGAAGGAGGAAAAAGTGGACAGATTGCAGTAAATGAATTGTGCAAATCACTGAGGTGAGTTCTCCAGCAAAGAAATGCCAGTATTCGTTTCCCAGTTTCAGTGCTGCTGCTCTCATGTTTCAGTGTTACATACTTATCCCTAGCAAACTTCTGTCAGTTGTGCAAGTTCCAGAGGTTAGCATAGGTACTGTGTAACAAATAATGTTGATTCATGCTTAATAAATGCTGTTGGTGAAACTGTATTGTGGACAAGTTCAGCAGGGCATGCATGTACCTCTTGTGATTTTTTTCTTATAATGGGGCTGTTAACAGCAACCACACTTTTCCAGGAGTATTTGATAGCAAGCTGTTCCGGTTATTTCCTTTCCAACAGACCAGTCTTTAATCACTGATATTACTGCTATAATCTAGTCAAACATTAGCAGTAAAAACAGCTCTAAAAAATTAAATTATTAAATACCTAAAAATGCTCTTACAGTCAGCTATGGTTCTGTGTTTTTAAAAAAAGACTTGTCAGGCCAGTGACAATGTTAAACTACTGTCACTAAAGTTGAAAGTTTCTCCAGTTCCCAAATAAATGTTTTAATTAATACTTGAAATACTTAATGAGCAGTTCTAACTTGATGGCCATTTTTTGTTTTCTTTACTGATACTGGCTTGTCTCTTGCAATGTAAAATCTTGATGCTTACTCAAAGACTTCAAGGAGTTACCTAGAGTCTATTTTGGTCACCATTAGAAGGCCAAGCTAGGCATGTATCCACTGGGATTTTTCTCAGGTGTGCTGCACTAAGCTATAGCAGTTCCTGAGCTGGTAGAGAGGAGCTGGGATTCCTTCATTTGACACAAGGGATGAAAAGATTTCAAATCGCCATGAATGGGAGTTTTTATGCAAAGACTCAAAATGCTGCACTGTTTTCTAATAGAAGTTAACTCTAAGCAGCTCCCCTCCTTTTCTCTGCTAAATTATGTAGGAATTGTACTTTTTCTCACTGCGATGTGGGATACCTTTCCCCATTTCAGGACTACCTCTGTGCCTTTAAGTTTACTTTTATTTATTGAATGCCCTTCCTGACCGGGAAGAACAGCCTGTTTTTTCACAGCTTCTTGTACAATATTGAGGATTAAGGAGAAACTTAAGGTGACTTTGGTTCTGCTATTCTACTTCACATTTGTAAGCACTTCCTATCTGTTTTTGGGAGCAGATCTTTAGTGGGAATGAAACAGGTTATTTCAGAATAAATGTAGGAACACTGAGTACTTGTATAGCAGGCATTAGCTTTTACAATTAACATGAGGTGACTCTGTTCTGGCAACACACTTTTCTGTTTACTGTCTACAAGAAATCTCTGTAAATACCAACTGTAGAAAATTCTTTAAGAATTCTTATCTACAGAACTGTTTTCCTATACTGACTTCTCTTTTTCTAATTGTTTCTGCAGGTCGTGTTGGATTAATGCTGTGGATCAGTCAACCCAGAACCTGTAGTTGCCCATCAATCGCTCAGTAGTCAGTGTAGATTCTGTCTTTACAATCAGCAGCTACATCTGGCTACTGGGTCTCTGATGACATCTCATATCTTCTATCTAGACTTCTTGTTGGATTTTTATCTTTTCTCCTGGGTGCAGAGCAAGTTCACAGTGCTAACAAGTTAACGTCTGAGGTGTGGCCCCAAATAAAGGATTGGATATCTGTTGGAGGATCTACTTCACAGTGGGAATCAGATTTAAATGCCTGGATGTTATGTACTGGAAAGCAACAGTCTTCTGTAGCCTAGTCTTGGGGCTTGTAGTAGTCAAAACTGATGAGAGTACTTGCAAATTTGAGCTAAGAAGATAGTTGGACTTCACTCTTTTCAGTGAAGAATTTTTAACCTCTCCTGCAAAGGATAGGTTTTGAAGCAGGTGTCTTGGGTGATTGCATGATTACTGTGCATTAGGGGATGAAATGTACTGTGAACTGTGGTGTGCACAGCTGGTTTTTATTGGTTGTATGGGAAGACTCTCCAGGTTTGGGGCATGAACCTGGCATACAATGTAGATTTCTGTGTTTGTTAAGCAACAGCTACATTGTCTGCTGGGTTTCCAGCTGCCTGGAAATACAAAGTGGAGGGGCATCTACTCTTTTTGGGGGTGTTTTTTGGTCAAGTTACCCCTTATCTCTGAGGAAGACAATGCAGTTGTGGTCCAATTGCTGTCTCCCCCTCTGTTATCACACAAGGGATCCAGCTGGTGTCAACTAGAGCCTGGAGCCAGGGTACATCTGAAACTAGTTAAGAAAAATAGTTCATGGGCTTGAAGTGTTCAGACACCTGAGCATGGGTTGCTCTCAGGCAGAAGCTAATGCCTGCTGCCTGTGTAACCATTAGTTTGCCTTGCTAATAGCTCTCCATCTGAAGTGAAGAGTGAAGCACTATATATGTGTGTGCTGTACAGTTAAGGAATACTTTTTGGAGAAGGGAGTAGTGGGAAGCTATTTATAAGTCTGACTTTTTTAAAACACGTGCTGCACATAGCATGGCTTATGCACAGAATGTGCCTAGAAATAATTGGGGAGGAATAAGATAATGTCTTGAGAGCTGATACCAACTGGATCTCTTGTTTCTTGAGTGGCACCAGAACTAGTCTGTTTCGTTTGTGCACAAAATCCAGGCATGCAGTGACAAAACAGGCAGTTTCAATTTGAGAAGATTAGGCCTGGAATAGTAGGGGTCTGTCCTTTCAGACCTAGACTACAGTCACAGTAATAAATGGGGAAGCTTGTACAGCATATGCCTGTACTGTTAACCCTTCATTGGCAAGCTCTGTGCCATTTGCACTTTCATCATGGAAATGGGGAGAGTTGTGATGGCCACTCAGAGTGAAGGAACATACGACTTGGTTAAGCTTTTCTGTCTGTTGGACTATACATGGATGGTTTTAGATCAGTAGGCGTCCAGAGCTCTTCCTCTTGAAGGGCAGTACTTCAGGAGGCAGGAGGGTTCCTAAGTGAGTGCTTCTGTTAAAAACTGCTTTTGTTTAAAACAAATAAAGCTTCTAGTGCAAAGAACTGTGTGTCTTTTCCTGTTTATGGTATCAAACTAGGCTTGCACCAAGTGTTCTAGGACCCAAGGAATATAAAGCTGTTCATTACAATGTCTGGCATAGACAGCCCCTCAATACTTGCATCAGCCTGACTATGCTCAAGAAATATGCATTCATGTATGCATTTCTACATTAAATATGTACAGACAATTGCCTACAGGTGGTAATTGGTGCAAATAATCACTCTGCATTGAAATAATGGTGGATTGTTGATATAGCTTTCAAAGCTGCTCGTTAAGGTTGAACAAATGTGTCCTTTGCTTTACATATTTTTCTCAATGCCAGTCTGTTGGCATCTAGGTGTCTGACTTTGAAAAATTGATAAAGATTTAGATATAGCTGAGTCTTTCTTAAATTGACTGGCACTTTCTCAGTGCTGTTACTGATGTTTCATTCCATATAGCCTCCTGAGTCTTGACCAGCTTAGGCACAGTAGTCAAAAAAATGGCAATGTATTGCTTTCTGCAATGTTTCTGTGGCTCATCTAGCTTCACAAGTATTAAGATATCAGCAGTTTTTATAGCATTGCTTTGTTTCCTGTGTTTATAGTTCAGCTCAGCTTCTAAGGATTCATGTCAGATTAAGGTATGTCTACCCCAACTGTTTATATGGCAAGCACCATAAAGCAATTCAAAAGCAGATCAACCTAATGTTTAGCATCAAGCCAGTCTCCTATTCAGTTTCACTTCCCCCACTGTGTTTCAGTTAAACTTACAATGTTGAAATCCCCTTTGTGGGCAGGTACTTCTGGTTCCTCTTATTTTTCTGTCATGCTACTTGCTTTTGTATACAGACACTTTAAAAAAAAAAAAAGCAAACACCCTCCTCTGTTACCTTATTCTGAGGTTCTCGCTTTATTTTCCAGTGTCTAGTGTAGCTAATGGCAGCATGTAAAAGTAGTTACTCCTACTGTGATACTTATGCTTTAGTTCTTTGTTTCTTCTCTTCTATATGGATTTCAGTGAAATTGGCATAAAAAAATGCCTATCCCTTCCTCTCCCCTGCTGAGGGTACTATTACTACCCTGATTAAACTGCTGCCAACAGCAGCCTCATGTCCTCCTTCAGCTTCAGTGGAAGCAACTGGATCCTGTGACATACTGTTTTCCATGTGTTCAACCTTACTGGAGTCCTCAGAGTTCCCATTTTATAGAATCATTAAGGTTGGAAAAGACCTCTAAGATCATCAAGTCCAAATGTCAGCCTAACACCACCATGCATCCTAAACCATGTCCCTAAGCACCACATCTACATGTCTTTTAAATACCTCCAATGTTGGTGACTCAACCACTTCCCTGGGCAGCCTGTTCCAGTGCTTGACAACCCTTTCAGTGAAGAAATTTTTCAGAATATCCAATCTAAACCTCCCCTGGCACAATTTGAGGCCATTTCCTCTTGTTCTATTGCTTGTTACTTGGGAGGAGAGGCTGACACCCACCTTGCTACAACCTCCTTTCAGGAACCTCCTTTTCTCCAGACTAAACAAACTCAGTTCCCTCAGCTGCTCCTCGTAAGACTTGTGCTCTAGACCCTTCATCAGCTTAGTTGCCCTTTGGACATGCTCCAGCATGTCAATGTCCTTCTTGAGCCCCTCAGTACAAAACTGAACACAGTACTTGAGGTGTGGCCTTACCAGAGCCAAGTACAGGGCCAAGACCACTTCCCTACTCCTGCTGGCCATGCTATTCCTGATACAAGCCAGGATGCTGTTGGCCTTCTTGGCCACCTGGGCACACTGCTGGGTCATATTTAGCTGCCTGTTGACCAAAACCTTCAGGTCATTTTCCACCAGGCAGCTTTCCAGCCACTCCCAGCAGTAACCTTGGCTATATTTTTATGATGATTCTATGCTGTGATGCTCACAAGTGCAGGGACTGACTAGTGTGCATGCTGTTTCTCAGAAGGAAAAGTGAGACCAAGGCTCTTGCCTGGCCAGAGCTGCCCCTCTCACGACAGCATCTCTGAAGCCTGGTCAAGGCAGTAAATGGTGAGAACACAACTGTTAAATTACTTGGCTATATCCCTTCTCCAAAAGACAGAGCTTGGAGTTTGGCTTGCAGGCTTGATTTTTCTTTCCTGTGCATTTCACTAAGCAAATAGTGGGAGCTAAGACAACAGTGGTAGTTGGATCTGTTTGGACTAAGGTCAGAGAAGATCATAGCACTTTCATAATTTTGTATTTTCTGGTGTGTCTCAGATCAAGTAATACCTTCCCACATATCATTCTTTCAGTCCTCTGTCTTTTAGAATTGACTTGAATATCTATTTAAATCTTAATACCAGGAAGAACAATGTTTTTGCTTTCTGGCTCCAGATAACTACTAGGAAAGCCTCACTGCCTACTATTTCTCTGTTCTGTTAAGGGTATCTCTGTGAAATCTAAGCTGTATTTTCTTGGCTATGTTTATTCTTTCTGTCCAAATCAAGATTCAAAGAACTGAAAAGATGCATCTAGTGTGATCTTGATGCACTTAGAGTACATGGTGCCCTATATCAGTACATGGTAGTGACAAATACATTCTGTAAGTTTCTTAAAAAAAAAAAAACCCAAACCCTGGGGTCATTAAGTTTCTAAAACTGTAATAACAAATTTAAAACCTGAGGCTGGGGGGACACACAGAAAAACAAAACTGTGCTTTAAATAGAACAGAATAGTTAATAGGTTGCTTTAATTGCTCAAAAGTGTTAATAGTCATTCCTAATCGGAGAGCTCTATCCATTGGGCATATGGTTTGTAATTAAACTATGGAAACCCTCTGTAATTTGGACCTTCCTTGCTGTCCTGAATAACTGAGCAGACTCTGTGTCTTGTGCACGACTGCTTTCTGGGGCTGTTTGGTTGATGGGGGCTGACAGGGCTGTGGCTGTCTTCCCAGCTCTGCTCAGTACAAAGGACTTCCCTGAGGAGCTACCTATGGAAGGTCAGGGCAGAAGGAAGGTGCTGAGGGTTTTGGAGCAGTCTTTTTGGAAGCCTTCCAGCAGGCACCTTTTCTTTCCCTCAGCATGAACAAGCAGTTTTCCAAAGGCATAAACACACCTGGGACTCCTCACCAGAAGTACTCTCTTAGCAATGTACTTTGGTGTCTGACTTGAATGACGTTGGTGTGCTTGTGCATTTTTGCTCTGTAAATACCTCTCTGAGTTAACAGTGAAAATTTGTCTTGTGAAGTGGTGTTTCAGGCAAGGTGGACAGCCTTGGGACCTCTGTATTGTATCTCTCTGGGCCTTTCCCATAGGGTCATAACACAAGTCCTGTAGCCTAGAAGCGCTTATGCGCAGTGCTATAGCATTCGTAGAGCCTGTCTGCCATGGGGTTGTTTGTACTGTGACATGCTGGTTTTTAGACTAAACTGGAAAACTAGACCTTGGTTGTGGGTGTATGCAAAACAAAGCTCCTCTAAAGAGGTGTTGAGTTTAAGTGGTCCTTGGCATTAGAGAGCCCTGCAACTTCTGAATCTATCCTGTCCATGGCTAGCTGGCTACTCAAAGAAACACTTAACCAAAATTGTTAAAAGGCCTTGAGATCCAGTTTAATATTGACATTTTTTCGCTTGATGCGTGACTTACAGCTTCTGGTGGTAGCTCAAAGAAGATGCTGTATTGTTTCAGGAGACCAGAGGACTGCTCTTAATTTTAAGGAAGTGGCACCACCATTGCTTGGCTAATACGATAGTCGCTGTTTATGTATACAGCGGTAGGTTTTAGTTTGAAGGCTTTGAAGAACAGTTGCTGCTCCTACACATTAACAAACTTTATTCTTTTAAGTTGGCAATTTTTCTAGCTACTCTTAAAGTTTTGTTTTGTAGGTTGCTAAGTAACACCCACACATACTCGATCTTCCATGTGCTCTGAATGCCAGTCTTCCATGCAAAACACCTTTCCAAAATTAGTGTCTGTCAAACTCCTTGAAAGGTAGTGGTGCTGTGATTCAAGTCAGTCGTGTTGCCTGCGGTAGGTGTTAATTGTCCCATCTAAAGACACTTGCAGAATCACTAATATGGTGATCTCCGATTCTTTTTAGCTTTGAGACAACAGTATCTTCTGAAACACTTACATGCTAATTCTGGAAAGGGAAGTAAATTGTAGGGGGCACACTTAAAATATCAGTTTGTTCATCATGGTGATAATATATCTCTTCAAAGCTTAGTTTTGTTTAAAATGCAGAGTTCTGAAGGGAGCTGGGCTGAGTGATCAGGCAGGTAGTTTTGCTGTGCATCAAGGCTGGCCAGCCAATACCTGAATGGGTATGTGCTGAGGATTTTAGGGAGGGGCAAGGATTGGAAAGATGTGAGGGGAAGGGCTGATGAAGAGTATAGGAAACTTTCCCTGTCCTTCAATCTGTTTTACCTCATAGAAGGAAGGATTTATACCTTCCCTTCTCCCACCTCTAGAAATTTAGTATATTGTTCCACCAGACATATGTCCTATACCAGACAGTTTGGGTATTTTTTCTTCCTTTGTTCACCTATACTTGCTCCCCAGTTGTTCGTATAGTCTGGGCAGGTGAGCTGTGCCTGTTTTGAGAAGAATATCAGCAGCTGAACAGGGTGTCATGTATGCTGAGACCAGGAGCTGCTGTTACTTTCCTTGAATGTGCCTTTTCTGTTTCATGAAGTTCACTTGGGCAATACATACGCAGAAGAGTCTGTCTTGTAGACTTACATGGAGCACTGAGATATCTCTGGATAACTGCAGTCTTTCCAAAACATCCACATAAAAGACATTAAAACCCCAGCAGCACAGCCAACAATACCTCAACTTTGTAGCTGCAGCCTTTCCAGTAAGCAAAAAATGAATGAATGTAAAAGTAAGCGAACCTGCCACTGCCTTTTGTCTACTTCTATAAGCCTAGACAACTGCTGCAAAGCATGGTGGTGGTGTTTGTCGTGGTTACTACAGAACTGGTTCATGAGCTGTAGGACTAGGAATTGCGACAACCCTTCCTAATGTTTCCCTCTATTTACTTAGAGATAGATAGCTTAGCTAGATAGATAAAGATGTGAAAGTAAGTTGTACCTGTTGTTGAATGGCCTACCTGCATGCTTAGCAGAAGGTTCTCGATCCTTTCTGCCATGTGGTTATCCTGGGTCTGACAGCTTCCCAAGGGGTGTGACTTTGCTGCTGATAGATGTTTAGATGCTCTCAGCTATCGCTACAGCTTCTGCCAGCGTGCTGCGTCACGCGTTTTGGGCGCTCTTTTGTGCAGAGCTTGCTCGCTTGCTAAATGAAGCTATCACCTTTTAGATTAAAGCACATTAAGTTGTTAAACTAAACTAGCATAGCCATTTAATCGCACTTGGTTAAATGCTTGTGGTTTACCTGACACAGTAAGAGAAATATAACTGAAGTCCTGAGATGGTTGCTGTATGTGACAGCAACATGGAAGTCACTGGAGCTTCCCAAGCACTGAAGGATGTTCATTGCGCACTGTGTATCCCAGTGGTCTTGTTATCAGTCCCTTGAAACTTTTATGCCACTCTCAAAGGCTGGTGGTACCCCAGTTTTTTCATCACCTACAGAGGATAATGATGAAAAAAAAATTTGGGGTAGTAGTTAGAAGTTATTTCAGAAGCCAAATTTTCACAGAGGATTTTCACCTCAAGCGAACTTTCTAGTAATTTAGAAAGACATGGATTTACGTGGTGGAATAGGCTGCTAAGCTTCTGGGTTTCTTTGTATTTAATAGTGTTATGAAAAACAAAACCCTTCCAGTGGCCAAACTCTCTTCAGTTCTCCCCTAACAACAAGGGCAGTGTGATTTAATGTGCTCTCTTAGATTCAAGCTTCTGCTGTGTTGCAGGACCACAAAAGAAAGTTGCTGTCCAGAATACGTGTTCTAAGTGTGCGGGATCTTCATCTGCCCTGTAAAGTCCCTGTTTTGCAGACGGGCACAGGAAATTAAGGGCCAGCCTTTTCCCTCTCCCCCCTCCCCAAGTGAAAATCAGGTTTGAATGGAAGTTTCTGAAATGCTGTGTCTCTTGAGTGCCTTCTCAGCCCTGAGTGAAGGAAGGCACTTCTACAAAACCTGCAGAGAACTGAAAGTGAGTTTGTTGTCTATATTGAAGAGAAGTTGGAAGGCAGAGGATGGGATCTGAGTTTTGGAAGGCTTTGGGTGCTGATCAGAAGAGAGAGTTCTTACCCTTAATGCCACAGCCTATATAAATTAGACTACAACCCAAGGAAATTGGAGGCCCAAATTCATTACCTGCAGATTGCCCTGACCCCTAGGTTTTAGACTGCTTCGCAGCGGCAGGATGCATTCCTTTATCAAAGTAGCATTGCTCTGCCACAAAGAAATGGAAGTTCATACATCCAAAGAGTAGAAACACAACTATGATTTGGTGGTCAAAGCATACATGACTGAAATAGAGGGTGACTTGTGGTAGAAAACCCGCTCCCTGAGACTGCTAGGCATGTTGCATTAAAGAACTATTGGATGCAGCAGCCGTAGGAGCAGGATTGTTGCAATGGTGTTTTGCTTCTCAAGGACCTTCTCCTAACAGTATATTTTGTTTTCACCTCTGTTGAAGGACGAGATGAGCTTGGTCACGGTGTTTGTAATAAGAGCAGGCACAGGACTGGAATCTCTTTGCTTCTCCTTCCTTGTGGCTCTCTGGACTTTGCTACTCCTTGCCCCAGAACAACCAAAGTGGGAGTATGACCCCCCCAGAATTTGGGAGGTATAAGAGATTGAACCTGAAAATTCATCAGGTTTTTAGTCAGTTAAAAAACCTAAGTGAAAGAGAATATTAATTTTGCCAGTTTCTTATGCATCACAGAGTCTTGAGAAAATGTAATATAAAGTTCTGAACTCAGCAGATAATGCTGCAGGATGTTCTCAGGCACAGCTGATGCTTTGGCTGCCTATAACTGGGACCCCAGGAGCTCTTGTTGGAGTTTAATGGGGTGTGTTGTACAAAGGCAAGCACCTATATACGTATTCATGGTGTGTAGTACTACCAGAATAAGAATATAAACTCCCTTGGAAAGGGATTTAACTGCAGATAGAGACTTCCTTGAATGCTGTGTTGACATTCATTGTTTATCTGCTCAGACTAGTCATATTTGGAAACACTGTTCTATTCTGACATATGACTTTTCCCAGGAGCAGCAAGGCTCACAACGAAGATTTCACAATAAAGAAAATTCTGTTCCTCTTTGTGGGAATGTTATAGTAAAGCCATGACAACTCATTTGGCACAAGATTGTTTTGTTTTCAGTAAAGAATCCCCCCTCCCCCCCCATCCCTACACGTTTTTGATATGTTTCCATGTGTTGGGGTTTTGTTTTGATTTTTTGATGCTTTTATTTTTTCAGGAGGGTGGGGGTGGATCATTTTACATTTAGCCTCCCGGCCATCCGCTTAGAAACCATGCAATAGGTATGAAGAACCCGAGTCCAGGCTTGTGTGTTTCGGTGTCACCACCAGCAGTGGAGTTGCTCCTAATTTATGAGCAAATCAACAAGTTCAGCATCAGGCCCTTAGGATCTGCTCAGCTGGTGCTGCGCTGAAGTTACACATCCTGCTCCAGGCGAAGGGGGGGTCATGATGCGAAATAGTGAGAGGTGACACAAACACATAGGTAATAGCTTAAATACAAGGTAGCAATTCCAAACCTGCATGACTGGAAAGGCTGGTGTATCTGCAGTCACTAGTGAGGCCAGTGGAGATCAGACACCGGTATCGTTCCCTGGCTCAGTACTGATGGCATGTTAGTGCAGGGTATATTTGGAAGTCAATGGTACTTCTGGAGGTTGCGGTTCATATGTGTAATCTTTTTTGACTTTTTTAACCGCAGTGCATACTTTTGAAGTGGAAACTATTTTTATCCTATTACACCAGATCTTTTTCCAAAATATCAAGCTAATTAACCAGATCACAGTAAGTTATACCAGGGATGGCGGTCTAACAGCTGCAAAGTCTTTAGGCTTTTTTGCAACCTTTCCTGGAGTTGAAGTGGATATTTTGAGCGGAATAACATATATGGTGAAATCTGGTCTTCACTGTAGTTCTTAGAAATTTTCTCCATGATCACAGTTTGCACCCACCTAAAATTCCTAAGTTATAAAGAGGGCGGCATTTTCCTTCTTCAGCGTTTACTGCCCCATCCAAATACTCTCACTATGCATTTTGGAGCTGGAGAAGCATAGGGTTCTACATTCAAAGAAAAAAGGAGAAAGACAGGAGGTTTTCAAAGATGTGACTTTGTGAGGATAAATCACAGTGGCATTGCCAACACCTCCGAAGCATTTCTGAAAAAGCTGGTAGGCCAGCCTTAGTCTGGATGTGTTTGCCGCATGTTGCTGACACTATAGTTCAGGTTATGTTGCTGTTACTATTATAAACCCTAGGAAGTGGGTGTTTATAAGTGCAGTCAACATTCCCTCTGAGCAAAAAACGGACCTTAAAAGGGAGTTGTCCCAACAGCAAGACAGATTATTTAAAGAAAAAGAAAATGCTGAATTTTTGCTGTTCAGAGAGAAAAAAAGGAAGCAAAAACCAGGGATGGGACTTCAAAGCGTTGCCCACGCACAAACATTTTTATCTTTTCTTTTATGGCTTTTATCCAAAAGATACTATTTGGTAGAGCCAGTGATAATTTGTGATGGAAAATTAGTGAATTGCCTTTTTAGCATATTTAATTAACCGGTTTTGTTTAATTAGGAAAAGTTACAGTAGCACATCAGCAGAAATGTACTGTCACCAGTAGCATTATAGTATTCTACTGCTCATAGTCACTAAAGTCCAGAGCAGGCTCTTAATATTTCATTTGTGTCTCTGTTTTGTTCAGTAGCACCCTAACACCTTGCTACTGCACCAGAGAGAGTTGGTGGTGAGTATGATCAGGGGATACCCACCCAACCTGCCACTCTGGGAGAGAGGGATGCTGGATCATGGCTGGGGTGGAAGGGAGGAAGGAGGTGGGCATGGACAGACCTAGAACTGTAGGAGCCTACTGAGGCAGCTGACTCCAAAAATGGGTAACCACCAAGCAAGGTTTACTAAGTCACAGTTTTAATATTGTCATGGACTGCAACAGAATCCATAATAGAACAGGGACTTCTAGTCCATCTAAACCCTTCTTCAGACCCGTCTTTAATTAACATCATTAATAAATCACATGCTTTCCAGACATCTTCGATTTCCATGACATCTATTTCTCTACTTTCAGGTCTGACACCTTCTGCCCAATCTAATCTTTCACTTGTGCCTTCCCTGCACAGGGATACTCTCAGGGAGTCACACTCTTAGTGTCATCAGACAGAAAGTGAAGCTGCTGCTGGGAGTTCTCATTCATGACTGGAATTTCTCTTTCCCTCTCCAGCTGCTGTTTATAGTAAGATGCTGGCACTTTCTGTCTGCTCCTCCTGGGTTCCTTGACAAATTGGGTGCTTTCAGAAAAATCAAGTGCAGTGCTCCAATTGCGTGGGTGTGGGTGTGCACATATTTATCCATCCAGCTATCACTAATGCATGTGTACTGTGTGACAGTATGAAGCTGAGGAACATCTGCCCAGGATAGTTAGCACTCAAGTCCTGTATAGTACGTGCCTTAAAATCCCAGCACCTGTAGTCCTCTTAACATAAGATCTTTTCTCAAGTGAAACTTTTAAACAAAAACATGCTTTGAGTCCTTGGGATTGTAAAGCACAAACAGGCCTTTTTTTCCTTCTGAGATATGAAAGAAAAAAAAACCTTCAAACTATAACAACGTATTTAAAAATGCATTGAGAAGCATGGAGAGGCAAAGAAATGAGACAAGATTTTTGCAAAGCACGCTGAAGTGTTGAAGGGCTGTGGTCAGACCATTTGTACTGCACAGTATGAAATGCATACTGGGCTCCTTGTGGCTGTGGATGCAAATCAGTCCCTCATACCCTACCTGCTGCCATTTCAAATTGTGTTTGCATCCAAATTGCTTAGGTTGTGTTTGCCAGCAAAACTTTTTTCCCCAAAGAAGTGGAGAGCAATGGCAGTCTGTACTCCCCAAGGAGCGTAGAGCATTCTGCAGGGCCAGCTCTAGCACCATGCCAAAGCTACGGCAGGCTCTCCTACCTCAGCCTTGTTGTGGCCTCATGGCGCTGTGGCTGCAGTTCACCATGAAGGGTGGTTCTAGCAGACAGGACAAAAACAAGGTGAAATGCAGCCAGGGTTACACAGCTGACCTAGATAAACTGCTGCAGTTAAAGCTAATTTGATGCGGCATTTCACCGTGCTATCTTTGTATCACGGTGCTACCTGGCTACAGAGTGATGCTGTAGTTGGAGCTTTTGGGTCAACCTGAATGAGCAAGAAACAGCGTTTGTGCCTGTGCATTGAGGTTTCTGTCTAGGTTGTTTTAAGTTTTATAAACTCTTTTTTTGGTTTGTGTTGTGCCCATCACAACCGGTCATCATGTTTATTGTTCCCCTAAAACTGTGAGACTAAGTATTGGGAAGCCAAAGTATGTCATTGGATGGAGAAGAAGGTCACAGACAAGAAATGCAGAGACATGTAGAGCTCTGAGAATATTTTCTCTATTGAATATTCAAAGTGGGGACATTAAGGTGGAGAGTTCGGGGGAGGACTGCAAATTTCCTGTAGTAACTCACAAGGGGTGAGGCTGGAACTGCTACATCGTTTTTGCTCTTTTATGATCAATTGTGATGTAAATGCTGATGGCTGCTTAACAGGCAAAACAAAGTAGGGAAATGATGAGTCATATGTACTCATAGCTTGTCTGAACAAGTAATGTGCAAGTCAAGTTTCATTTAAGTGAGGCAGAACTTTCCCCCAAGGATTGCGTTCACAAGGCAGGGCAGCCAGAGCCTGACGAGGGCTTTGGATTGGCGTCTATAGACCCCTCAAGCAGACGATTTTCATGATTCTGTGACTGTCCAGGTTCAGCACTGATTGTCCTAGTGATACTGAAATTCACGTGACAGTAGTCTTCACTGGAGTATGTTGTGAAACATGAGGTGGAATTTTTCTATTGCTCTTCAAGGTCATGATCGTATTTCTGCTGACGTGGGAGAATATATCGTCTCTATGGAGAGACAGCACCTACAGCTCTCTGGCCGTTGGGCAGAACTGGCTGGCTGCCCTTCACATCTGAGAGGTTTAAAGATTCCATCTCCCTACCCTCACACTGAGATACCTCAGGAGGCTTTCCTCTCCAGCAACTGCAGCTCAGATGGCAAAAGCACCCTTAACTTTTCCTTTTCAAAGCATCATCTAAATTATTTTCTCTTGATTATCTTACATGCTATTGCAATTTTTTTTTTTTTTGTTTATTTCCTTTAGTAAAAGGATTTTCTTCGGCAGCAGAATACTTTCATTCTCCACAAAAAAGAGGGTTATCTGCACTGGCAATTAAAGACACAGCACTCATTAGGAAGTTGGTAGCACAAGTCCAAGTGACTTCAGCACACCCAGGAATGAAACCCAAGGTGCATGCAAATCACTGCAGGTATCTGTAAGTGCAGTAGCATGAACCTAAACGGTAACATCCACGGCAAGCATACCCATCTGTAGCTCAGAAATAGTGTCATTTTCCCCGCAGCTGTTCTGAAGGCTGATGTAAAGCTTGGTCCAAGCTGCCTGCTCTCAGCTGCTGGGATGTTAGTTAAATAGGTGTATGGGAAACAAGTCATGGTTGTTCAAACCAGCCAGAAACTGGGGGAAAACAATTTCAGAAACCAAGGTGCTGTGTGTGTATGTAGCAAAGACACAATCCTTTGAAACAGTGCAGTGAAAAGGATACAGTTAGGAACATATTGCAAAGGGAACAAGAACATAGTTTTGCAGTTTTGAAAACTAATGTTTGAATAAGTAATCCAGTTCCCAATTCAGAACTAAAATAGCCTTCCTGTTAGTACAGTGCTGCAGTCTGTCACAGTTGGCAACGAGAGTTTTCCCTTTTGGTTGACTCTAGGTTTAAGTAATAATAAGAATATGCCTGAAGTGCAGCTTCTCTTCACAAAAGGCCTTTTTTGGCACATGATTTATTAAAGGGCTGCCCCATCATTTCAACATCGTACAGTTACATGTTTTTGTAGATGCCACCTAATATGAGGTGCCATTTGAAGCACAAGTGCCTTTGCTACCTAAGTTTTGGTAAATGTATCTTGGGCATCTGCTCTCACTCCCAGAAAGTCATTTTGTATTTAATCACCTGGCTAATAAAGATTAAAGGTCTGATTCAGATCTTTCTTACAACTAGTGACATAAATCAGTAGGAACATTACTGACTTCAGGCTTTTATTTACTTCGGATTATATTACTAATGAAAACTTTAATATTACTTAATGAAAGCAGATGCCAGGTAAAGCAGTGGGAAATGTCCTATTATTCAGTTAATAGGGCTTCAGTGAGTCAGTCAAAGGCTGCCGCTCTTGGAACAATTTAGAAAAAGTTGATTGAGGAACCCGGGGAGGTTTGGATGGACCCAGTGTCACTGAGCAAGCACGTACAGTCAACCAGCATTGGCCAGCAAAATGCCAGACCACATGAGTGGCAGGGAGAAGCTCTGAACCGCATCTGGAGATTTCTGCAAACAGGCATTTCATAAGACACAACTGCAGTGTCGACTGTGGTACAAGAGACAGGTTCTGAAAGGAACGGGAATAATCAAAAGTGCAGCTGATCCCAAGGTGAATGAGGAGCAGTGCAGCAAGGAATCTCAGCCATCAGCATTCACATATTTGAGAGAGAAAAGTTTTCAAGAAAAATTGCAGAGATCAATGTCTAAGCAATCCTGTGCATGATGTATGAGTTGCTTATGAAGGAAACCAATTCTTTTGTTGAATTCAGCCAGACGTGTGAAACAATCCATCAGATTTGGAATGAGCTGTTGGATTGATTAAACACAAATGTAATTAGCTCTTTCTCTTTTGTTTGATGCTTATCATTTAAAATTATGAGGAAGCAGGAGAGAGCTCTCCTGAAAAACTACTGTATTACACTTGTGAAAAATGTACGGTTGTTCTGCTTATGGACTGCTCCGTAGCTGTAATCTTGAGCAACTGATAAGGAACTTTACCATCAGCAAAGCTAAATAGGAACAACCTAGTCATTGTGTCTTAGCAGTTTGCTTATTGCTGTAAAAACACAAAGTGCTTGTATTTATTTATAAAGGATCTAGAGTGCACTACGGGCTCCTATGACTAAAGGAGCTGTCCTCCAGTGTAATTTAAACTTCCTTGCTCACTCATAACCACAACCACAAGGTTAAACTGACCTTCTCTGTTCTTCTGACTTTCATCCCTGAAAAATGCACTGAACACCCACCCCTGCCAAAACTAAGGATGTTCCCTTCACATCAGTTTTGAGGCCAATCCAGAACCCTGTCCCAGGTATGTGACTAAGTCTTAGTCATGCAAACAGAAGTTTTTCAGCTTGAATAAGCCAGTATGTGTCCTTCCTTCTCTCACCAAATGAGAGATTTCTCTCTCTAAAACTATATCTTAGTGGTATGAAAATTAACATATCAGCCTCAATCCTTCTCGATGACACTGCAAACACCCAAACCAAAAGAATGAAAAGCTTGAAGGAGATATATTGTTCTCAGACCACTACAATAGAGAAGCAAAACATCGTGTGAGATGTCAGAGCAGGCCTCATGAAGGGAGCCAAGAGCTCCAAAGAGAAGGCTCTGTCCTCTGTACTCCTTGAGTGTCCAGGATCTTCCAGCATGTTCTCCCCTGGGAAATACCAATTCAGGAGCATCTGACCCAGTGCGGAATTTTTGACTGTGATTGGCAGTAAAGAAAGGTGTTTAGAGAAGCTCAGAAAATGAGACTTTAAATTTGGGATTTGGCAAGCACTGCTCTGATTTCTTACTCTTGAAACACTGTGCTGTGGGACTAGCATCAGAGGTTCACTAATAAATCAGTCCAGCGGTGTCCGATTCCCAAATAACAGGATTGAGTTGCAACCAAAAGTGAGGTACTGATGGAGACTAAGCCCTGAATAGAAGTTAAATATGTGCATATACATACTTACATATACCCTTAGAGAAGAAGCTACTGGCGGCACTGACACATCTCATCTAATGGCTGTCATATAGAAAGGGGAAATGTACCCACGACAAACAGCCACATATTAGTTACTTTCAGGCCCCGTGATATAAAAGCTTTTTTCAGGCATTATCATACTAAGTTTCTCTTTCCTGAGTTTCTTTTTCCTCTAGAAGGAAAAGAAACTTAGCAAGTGCTGCAAAGCACAGTCAATCAATGCCTGGATTGTGTCCAACTTACTCAAGTACATGAGAATGCATGGGAGAAATGGGTTGATTATTAAAAAGTCAAGCCTTATAGAAAGTAAAGGAAAAGTATCAGCAGCTATTTTAGGTGTTCTTCTTACTTACTCTCAGTCCTTTAACCTGATTGTTTAAAGGCATGTTAAACTAAGTGTGAAATATATTTATCACTTGCATTACACTGCCAATTTAGTGTCAACAGGAAATTCATTGTATCAGAGACAAGATCTTCATGGGTTTTTAGAATTATCTGCAGCAGAAGCATAGTCCATCACCATTCAGAGTGGTGAAGAAATTTAAAAAAAAAATTGAGAAGGCAACTTGAAATGCCAAATGCCTATGTTAGCGATCTCTGGTCTATGACTTACAATTAAAACATCTAAATGTAAATGGTAATGAAATGGTCTTGAAACATCTCCAAGCACCTCTGTGTCCTTAGAAGATATTGCATATATGTCACCTAGTGTAGGAGAGCACAAGAGGTGTTCACAGCACCAACCTTGCCCTGTTCTGCTAGACTTGCTCTCTTAACATGAGCAATATGGTTGATTTTCATTCATTGTCTCTCTGGTGCCAATTTCATAGGTAAAGCAATTAAGGCTACCCCAGGTGGGACAGCAGGGAGCATTTGAAAAACATAGTCTAGTTATGGATGATGCAATAGGTCCATTTATCAGCTTCAGCCTTGGTATCAAAATGGACAGATAAGGCAGAAGACAAATCATGGTCCTGCATCTTCACTTTTCAGATGTGAGCTCACAGCTGAATTTTTGGCTACATTTAGAGAATCCAGCTCCTCCTGGCAACTTTTCATTTTGCTTCATCCCACACCTTGACTGCTAAGGTGTTACTGCACTGTGCACTAGCATGGCCATCTTAGCTTGAGCTAGCTACCCCAGGTGGCAAGAGCATCAAGATGAGGCCGTGCAGCCTTCAGCACAGGCTGCCACCAGAGTATAATGATGAGAACTTGCATTTTTAGTGTGAACAGTGTATTAGAAGCCCATGCTAGTACATCTTCACTGCTGCTGTTACCAGTGCTAGCTAGTGTAGACGTGCTATCCCTTTGTTTTACTATGTAGATAGATTCTTTCCACATCTCCCTTCCTCCCAGTGGCCCTTCCATAATGCAGTAGGATTTTGTCACACTCTAAGATATTTTTCTCCCCATCCTCATGTTTTTCTTTGAAAACTCTCATGGCAGGGAGTGGTGGCACTGAAGCATAGTGTGACACCATCTGTTTAGCAATCCCAGACTGGTTTCCAATATCCCACCTGAAATGCATGGTTACTCCCAGCCTTTCCTGCTGCTGGAGCACTGGCTGAGCAAGCCACCTTGCTTCCTGCTGGTGTCAGCAGCCACAGCCTCCCTGAGCACATCAGTAGTCTTGTTTCACAGCCAACACTTGCAGAGTTTCTGTCAACTTCTACAGAGCCAAGATTTCACCCAGGATATCCCTGCTTCCCCCACAAAGTATTGCATAAGCACACATGTAATCCCAAGGTGGGCGATAGGACTGGTTAGTGCAGGACCCCTCTGTGGCCACACCAGCTTCCCCCAGGCCCAAGCCAGACTGCATGCACTGCAGAGGTGTAGCCAAGTCTTGCACAGCGTGGTCTAGGGCAGCAACAGCAGAGCAAATTTTGCCAATCAGCAGCTGGATGTAGCCCTCCCGTTAATGGGACGGGGTGGGGGGGTGGAAGATGAGGGCTCTGCAGCTGCTACAACAGTGCCCCAGGAAGCATGCAATGTGTAGAGTGGGGCTAACTGAGAGCAAGAGCTCCTCAGTTATTCAGCCCACGCAGCGTAAAATAAACCCTAGGGACGTATAATATAGCCTTTGCTAGGAAAGGAAAGGAAAAGATCAAGAACAACAAAACCCCCATATGCTAAATATCTTCTAGAGATTCCCCCACAGCCTGGCAAAGTGCAGTGCCACACTGACCCACTAACCACAGCCAAACAAATCTCCAAGCGCTGGGCACCAATTCATTCTGAAAAGTGAGTGCTCCTTGTTTAGGACCAAATATTCTTCTTTCCCATTAATGCTCTGTTGTTGGCTCCATCTTTTGCCATCATACACCATGAAAAGCAAGCAGGAAAAAATAAACCTCAAGGAAAAGTCAATAGCATGATATGCTAATTAGCAAGTGTTGCTGAGAGTGTTAGCTCCACATAATAACTACTGACCTGTTTGGGTATATTTTCAAATGCTCTTTCCTTTTTGGTGTTGGCTTGTTCTGCAGCTTTGGATTAAGCAGTTGCCTTAAAGCCTTCATTTTAAAGCATGCGTTGCACTCACCCATCTGGCAACTTTATGTTGTATAATACAAGGGAGCGCACAGTATGTGGCATAAATTACAGACAAGAAGAATGCAACAGCACAGCGTGTAGGGTAAATTAAAGCAAGCATTCTTCATGGCCCATAGCAGAGAAGGACAGAACAATTTTGCATCATAAATACAGGAAAAACATGTGTTTTAAAATGAGAATTTAAAAAAAAAAATAAAAAAGATATGCCCTTGGAGGCAGGCAGCCTGTTCCGAGCGGCAGCAGCAACCATGCAAGACCACATAAAGGAATAAAGAAAGGGATAATGCAAGATAACAAGAGGTAACAGATTGCAGTAGGAGGACAAAGAAAGAAACCAAATGCTGAGATGGAGCAAGCCCCAGTGGACTTTTAAAAACAAGAGTGCAAATTGAAAATGAAAGGAGCAGAATACACTCACAGATCTGAGGATGGAAACCATTCTGGTAGTTTTTTGCGGTACAAATGTATGTAATGCACACCGTTTGTTAGTAACATAGCACTTAACATCAAAGGGTTCATAAATGGTATCTACTGACCATGGTCTGGTGAACTCAGCATAGCCCCAGGAACCTTGAGTTTCTGCTCTGAAGATCCAGAAACGCTGACCATCCTATGCCACTCTGTAGCCTCTGTACCATCGTGTGAGCACGTATGTATGTGCTTGTGTGTGTGTGCATGCACACATGCATACATAGGGGAGAAGGAGTGGGACAAACTGGGTTCCTGAGCAAACTCTGCTTGCTAGCACATGCCAAAGCATTTACTCTGTGCCTGACCTCTCCGGTTCTGGGTATCCTACTTGTTGTTGTAGGCAAAGGCCTGATCCTGCCTGCAGGATCCTTCCTAGAGGGCTTTTCTGTCACCAAGCGGTTAGGACAGGTGAGGTTTGCAGCACACCAGAGCAAGGAGCATGGTTCAGAGAGCGATGTGGTGGCATAGAGCTGTGACACTGCACACCCTGCTTTCTCCTACTCAGCAGTGAGCTTGCAGAGGTGGGACAGGTGCAACCTCTGTACATGTGAGCTTCCACAGCAGCTTACACCAACCTAGGGCAGGGCTGTTGCTCTTCCACTGTCCCGCCATGGCCCTTCCCTCGTGCCAGCATTGGTGCTTGTATTGCTGCACTGTGTGTCACTTCAGGGAGCTAATTATGCTAAACCAAACTTACCAAAAAAAGGTGATTAGTTTCAGTTCGATCCTACTCTTCTTGCGAGGATGCAGTTACTCAAGCCGTGAGCCAGTTTAAGCCACTGAACAGGCAATCAGAGGAGGTATGGGACCGTGGCAACTTCAGTTTAGATGAGGTTAAGCTACCATGGAATGGTACTCTGGCTCTGTTTTCCTTTCCCACCCTGAGTTGTTTTTGTCAATTTAGAGTATGTTTTTCTCAAGGCAGGGAGTGTTTCCCATTATGTGTTTGTGCATTGCCTAGCAAGTTGGAACCCTGATCTGAGGTGGAAACTTGAGGCCCCACCATAGTACAAATAATAAATGTAACACAGTGAAGAACAGATGCATTCACATATGGTGTATTATAATTCAGACAAATAAAAATTCTTATGTTGTATGTTAAAATCATTCTATATGTGCCACAGCATAAAAACTAAAAACAAAACCAAAACCTTAAGAAGTCAAGGCATCTAAGAGTACATACCCTACTTCTGCATCCACAAACACAGACGACTCTGTGCCCATCCTCATCACCAAGAAAATCATCACGCAACAGTGTCCTGTAACTTTAGTGTTGCCCTGGTTGTACTGTCTTTTTTTTTTAACATTAATTTCAGAATTCCTTTCCAGCCTAGGCAGACAACTCTGTAGCCAGCTGGCCCCTTGACTGCACATACACACATGTGGGCCTGTACATAAAGTGTCTACAACTTCTTCATTTTGCATAACTCCAGAAGAGCACGCAATTTTTTTCTTTTCAAGAATGTGGTCCCTAATGCAGCATCGTCCCAGGGCAGTCTTGGTTTCATTCCCATTGGACTGGGAATCGAGATAATTGTGATGAAGGGTATTTTTTCCTATGCTGTGCTGGCATTGGTAATAACAGCAGCAACAGCTATTTGCAAAGAGGAAAGTTATTTGTGGCAACCTCTGGAACATAGTATTATTTAACTCTTTTGGAAGAGAAACCTTCCGATAAAAGAAAGAATGAATTTTTACAGAGTTATAGCAACATAGTAATTCTAAGCTGAGTTATTAAGGTAAGTCAGGATCTCATAGGCTGAGAGAGGTGGAAAAAAATTCTTAACGCATGTCTTCAGTAATTTTTTTTTTTAATCAGACAAATTCATACTTTGGTATGTCAATTTTCAGAAAATTAATTCTGTACATAATAAGTAAATATTGTAATTTTTGGAAGGTTGCTTTTTATGCTTCAAAAACAATTAAATGGTTTAATTCCTGTTTTAAGCACCAAATTCACGTCAGGCTATAAAGTCACGAGCTTTGCCTCCATGATAATTAACATTCATAAATATAGACTTAGCAAGGTTGCCTTTCAAAAGGATGATGCATTTCAGGAATACAAATTTACATATACAAACTGGATACACCAAACCCAGCATTTCTGACTTCTTGATGCTAAGGTTTACCAGTTTGCATCCTTGCACTAATCAATGAAGCACTAAGAAAAAAGTGCTTTGGACAATTGCCAGAAGTACATCACAAAGAAGCACGAATCAAGGCACTAGTTCCCTATGCCAAGCATTCATTAGTAACTAATGTTAAATTGAAGTGAACCTTTTTACAAGCAAGAAAAATAGGCAATCCTGGAAATTGTTTTACTAGCAGCTCTTTATCCCACTTTTCCTTTCCTTGGCAACTAGAGGAAACACAGTCTAAGCAACACATTGGGCACTAAAGATCTTATATAGTTTCCACTTTATTAATGGATTTGAAAAATGTGCAGAAAATAATATACATAGATAAGATACACAATGCCAAGCAAAAGTCATCACTCCCCACCAGCTGTTGCCCAGAAGCAGTACATTTATTTAATAGGTATTTGTGACTGGCTTCTTTAGACACAAAAATTAACATTTCTACATCAATCTCAGCTGTCTGCTCAAGAAATCCTTTCTAGCACTTAGATGTCAAACAGTGATTGTACAGAGGATCACAAGTAGTGCTTGGACTTAAGCATTGGTGCTAGCAACCTGACGATAAGATAGTGCTGAAAAACATCTAGTATTTCTGCATTCAAACCAAACTGGTTCTTGCCAACACAGTGAAAATCTGTGGGATTAAGTTGTTGAAGAAGAAGAGGGCCAGACTCTCTCTAGCCAGTATATGAACTCAAAAGTTTATTTAGGTTGATGGAGCAGTGCCAGTTTACAACAGCTAAAGATCTGATCCCCACAATCTTTTTCCTTTTAAAACAGTCAGAATTAACCAAAATAAACTCTTTAGTCCTAAGCTACTGGTTGCCCGAGGAAATATTTTGAAAGGATTCTTGCCCAAAGCATGAACTAACTATCTCAAAAACTAACTTCTGGACACATATTTGATGTATTATTAGAATTGCTGAACATCAGATATGCTATGAGCATGTCCTGCATCCTATGTGAAAAACCATGTAGCCTGCAACTTTCTGGTACTTCTGCAACAACTGCTCAAGAGGATTTGATTTGGGGTGAGAATAGCCAATGAATTAAATTGTATGATGTTAATTGCTATATAAGACTGTATATCATCACTTCTATGGTGGCTATATGCCATATCCATGGTATTACAGTAAGAATCACCCAGATTAATGAAGAATGAACTCTGATGAAACCAAGCAAAGTGCAGAGATGATAGAACCAGACAAACGCAGAGATAATGGAACCAGAACTGGCTTCAGCATGCCACAATCCAACACCACACACCATCTCTCCTGTCCTGAAAGACTGTTATGACAGATGGACCCCAAAGTCATGGACTAAAGGAACTCAAAGAACATTTTAGAGGGATGGCCCATAGACTAAGAGAATGATATCTGTGTGTATATATCAAAAGACAGGAAAAGTGGTGGTGATTAATTGCAATGTATTGGAAAGTGTGGGACCTGGGCATGATGTAGTCCGTATAGAACAAGGAGTGGATACAAAAGGACTGTTGTGGTTTAAGCCAGCAGGCAGCTAAACACCACACAGCCACGCTCATACCCGCCCCCCCCTCAGTGGGGTGGGGGAGAGAGTCAGAAAAAAAAAAGTAAAATTCATGGGTTGAGATAAAGACAGTTTAATAGGACAGAAAAGGAAGGGAAAATAATAATAATAATAATAAAAAGAATATACAAAATAAGTAATGCACAATGCAATTGCTCACGACCTGCCGACCGATGCTCAGCCAGCTCCCAAGCAGTGGTCGCCACTCCCTTGCCAAATCCCCACAGGTTATATGCTGAGCGTGACGTCACATTGTATGGAATATGCTTTTGGCCAGTTTGGGTCAGCTGTCCTGGCTGTGCCGCCTCCCAGCTTTTCACTGGCAGGGCATGAGAAGCTGAAAAGTCCTTGACTAGTGTAAGCACTACTTAGCAACAACTAAGTAGCTAGTTACTTAACTAGTAAGATGTTGATAACATCAGTGTGTTAGCAACATTATTCTCATACCAAATCCAAAACACAGCACTATATCAGTCACTAGGAAGAAAATTAACTCTATCCCTGCTGAAACCAAGATACCAGTAAAGCAGTTATCATGCACAATTGGAAGTGCTAGCATGCTATGCTAGATTTATTTTTCCTGTATCCTAGTGTGTAAAACCTGGCAACTTTACCTCAGCAAAGAACTGCAGGTTCACCAAAGCCTGCAGTCTATCTGAGCCTTAGCTCTGCTTAATGTGGGGAACACCATGGTCAGCACCTTGGGCCTCTGTGGTCTCCACGAGCACCATGTCAGTTCAAATGACAGTGAACAGCTCACTGAAGGCCAGCAGAAATCAATCTCCTTGCTTCAGAGGCATTCCTTATGGAGAGCAGACTTGAGCAGGACTGCCCAATGTCACCTTCTCCCTCTGTCTCCCCACAGTGAATAGTGGGATGCATTAGTGAGAGGCCAGAGTGGAAAAAAAGCAGATCATAGTCTGCTCTGCAAATCCCTGGCCCAGCTACTCTTCCCATGTCATAGAACAGGGTAAGGTAATTGACGTATGGCCACAGGGAACACTAAAACAGATGTAATTCTGAGGCATGGCTCCTGACTTAGGTCCCTGCTTTCCTCTCCAGCAACACATACTCAATTACATGGTGGGTGCCGGTGGTACTCTCATGCTGCTTAGTTCCTCCATCAGCTCTTACTTACCTCTGTGCACAACTCCATTCTCTTTCCTTCATGTCTCGCTGCACTACTGTTTGGATATCCTTACTCTTGCAGTGAAGACTATCACCACCCACTTGTCACTCTCTTCTCTGATTTCCTCACAACCATCTTTCTACAATGAGAAGAACACGGTGTCTTGTGGGCCTCAGCTCCCATCCAGCTGGCTTTATCCTTTTTTAATTCTATTTCTCTAATGATCTTAGCTTCCCCCCCTCTAATCCTGGGGCCCTTTTTTTGGACTTAGCATTAATCACCATGAGAAAAAGCAACAATAAAACCTTCTCCATCCCTTTTCTTCCATTTGCACACAGTCGGCAGAGTTGTTCAGTGCTTGGGGTCTGGCTCATTTGGTGAACTCCTAATGAGTCACTAGGAGTACATGCCACAACCCTCTGAAGTCATCTTAGCCACGTGCTGACCTGCTCCAGCCCTGCATAGCTGGTGGGATCTCACGGGACTGCAGCGGATGAGTCCACAGTCAAGGAGTCAGCAGCACAGTGATAGCTATGAGGAGCTGTGGTTTGGTGGGAGCTTCTTCCCTGAAGCTCCTTGGGTGGCAGCAGCTGGCTGGGCACTGAGCAGCCCTGCTGGCCCTGGGGTTGCACTTCACTTTAAGTCTGCATGTGCAAGGGCAGAGTCAGTCTGTCCGTGAGCAGAAGAGCAAAGAGCCTGAACACGTACCCGTGGAGAGGGCAGAAGGAGAAGGGGGTGTGTATGGGGAGGAGCTGTTTGAAAAAAAAGCTCATAATCATAGTTGTGTGTTCATACACATGTGAATCTGTAGGAGGAGAGACCAGCTTGTTCACTGGAAATGATAGAGAAGTTTTGCGATTTTGATTTTGACAGTTTTTCTGAAGATAGCTCACTGCTTCTTGAGTACTTCACAGAGTAGCGGAATTATTTCTTTTCCAGGGTAGCACTTTGAGAAAAGCCTTTCTGTGAATTTTTATGGTATTTTTCTACTCGCTGTGGTATTCACAGATGTTAAGGGAGGTAGGAGCGAACAGGCCCTCTAAATCCATAATCACTGTATGCGGTTACATTAATGAATGTCACCATTGGTAAGTACTGTATGTTATATAACCAACCAAGCATTACCCAAACACAGAACATTTTTATATGACCCATCAGAGCTATAAGGAGACATTTTGGTGCCAGGAGTATGTCCTCCAATCCCCACTCCAGCCAGCACTTTCGCAACTCCAAAGCTCCTTATGGTCACCACTGCTGCCTGCAGATCTTCATCTTGGGTTGCAATGACAGCGACAAGAGCTGGTACTGGTCTGTTGTGTTTTCCCCAGTTCAAAGTGCCCCTTTCACCCTGCTTTGCCTCTCCTGTCCATGAAAGCCCTGCACCCTCCTGTAAACTGAGTCTTCCCTCTCCTGGGAATGAGTCCTTGGTCTTGTGTCACAACTATCTGACTTGAACAAGTTGCTTTTGCATGTGCTTATTGTGTGGCAGAAGGCAACTGAAGTATCTTCCAAAGATGAACAATCAGCCTCTTCCACTGCAGTCAAGGGGAGATCTGCCAACAGCTGTACAAAAATGGGGCTCAAACCCTCATCTGAAAGACAGATGAATAAAAAATGCAACAGACATTGCTGCTGAAAATAGATAATTTCTAATTCCCACAGCTCTCTCTTTGTGGTTTAAAATGAGCCTTTCTGCATTAAGACTACAGTTCGAACCAACAAAATTTAAAAAACAAATGTTCTTTCTGAGTGTTGTTTCAATTACATTTCCATGAGTGTACATACTTTAGATGTGTGAATTTTCCCATTAGATTCAGATTACTTTGGTTTGGACACCATCGATGAGGCATACCCTGTACAGTGGCAGTGGGATTAGACCTCTCATTTTTAGATCCGAGGGACCAAAGGAAATGAGTCAGCAAATTGGCAAGGTCCTGTCTGATTGCAAAACTGCTGAGCATTATCAGTCCCTGGGATTCAATACCTACCTATCCCATGCCTTGCAGCTCCAGATCAGTCTGCTGAACTTTCATGGTTTCAGGGTCATGAATAAGCAGGTAACTTTTATTATGTATGCTACTTCAGCACAGGATTTTTGCATGGCCCATATATGCTTTTTAAGGACTGACTGTTAGTCATTGTTAAGAATATTTATTATCCTGTGATCGAATCAGCTGCTGCCCAGAGCATTAAATTTATGTAATGGATTGTTGTTACTAGCAGCTTTTTAGTTAAAACATATACCACAAAGATTGTCCTGGCCTCACAGAAGCTTGTGGAGGAAATCAGAAAAAGGTAACTTGGAAGAGTAAGATTTGGGATAGCCTTTCAAAAAGAAGCAAATCATCTTACTCTTTTTCAGGGTAGAACTTGACTCATTTATGAAAAGGACTCTATGTTTGTACTGCCTCTGGCTGGACTAAATGGTTCAGGATTTTTCTGCCACTTCTGTGTTCCCTGACTTCCACCTTACATGTGCTTTAAGCCTACTTTGTGCAGCAAGGAACCCAAAACAGGCTAAGATGGACTAAGCATTTATTTTGCTTCTTTTCTTCATGCTCACCTCTAATGTTCTTCATTTGCTATGGACAGCAAGTGTCAACCATGTCGAAAAAAAAAATGTCAATATGGAAATAATACCATCTCTCAGGGACAATGTGAAGAGCAGGAACACAAACTTAAGTCTCAACACCAATGAGTGTTCCTAAATTAGTCTTGAAAAAGTGCATTTCATCTAGATAAAGTGCATGAAAAGTTACAGATCTTAGTATTATTTATTATTCTCTCCTGTCAAGTACATACTGCTTTGCTGACTATGGAATACGGCTAGGTGAGGAAGGTAAGTTTGCTTCAAGAAAGTCACAGTAATTGCCCCTGTATTTCCATTCAACCACTCTCTAGTTTTTGGTGTCCAACCCCTCCCATTATATTTTGGCTAAATGAGGTTGAAAATCTGTTCCTATGGGAGTTTGCTACTGATTTGGGTTGGAACAGGATTTCATCACAGGAATGCCCACAGCCTGGCAACTAATAGTGACTAGACAGCCTCTGCGTCTGGGGCTTTCACCTATCCTGGCTCTGAGGGAGTTAAGAATTTGTATACAAAGAAACAAAAAGAGCTGCTTAAAATTTTATTTCCAGTGCAAATTATCATTTACCGTATGGTAAGGTATTTATCCCAACTACATGTTGTTCTGTAAATCATAGGGTTTTGCAGGGGGTGGGGGGGAAGGAAGGGGGTGGTTGTTTTGATTTTTGAGTTCTGTGTGGCAAACCGTCTCTGTAAACTACTGTCATTGCAATGGCTGTGAAACAGTTTGCTGTGTAAGTCTGATTGGAACAAGCCACCAGAAGCACTGCCCTTTTTCCTCCCCCTCCTCACACCCTTGCTGTGCAGATGGCAAAAGCGATCGTCCTTCAAAGGTGGGCTGGACACTGGGACCTTTCACGCACAGCACCGCCTTACCTGATTTGCAAGCAGACAAGACCTGTCAAACCAGGCACAGGAAAGAAAGATAGACAGCTAATACTAGCATTTTCAACTTTGTTACTACTTTCAGTGGTGAAAAGCAAGTTTGCCTTACAATAGTTAGGCAACTCAAGTTGCCAGAAAGGCAAATATCCAATATACACCCACTGGCCACCTCTACGGGGGTTTATGTTGTTGTTTGTCATTTATTTCTGTGGCTGGTACTAATTTTCAGTTTGTCATCCTTTGACTCATAGAAATTCTTCCTCTTCAAAAAGGATGCATCTCCCTGCCGACCATGGAAAAAATGTGGCATGCAATTCAATCCTTTCCTGATAGGACCGGAGACGAGGAGAGGGCAAGTTAGAACACCATGATGAGGAAGTTCTGTCATTTCCAGAAGGAAGCATGATTCACCGTGCAGAGCATTTTTGGGAGCCTGAATCAGAGCTGTCGAGGAAGTCAGTTCTTGGACAGTTTAATGTTTAGTTTAACTATGACTTTACCGGTGAAATGTGTGCCTCTCCCCACAGCCAGTGTGTACAGCAAAATCAGATTACATGCCACCGAGGAGCAGGCAAGAAGATTGCCAAGGAAGTGGCTTTCAAATGTCTTGGATAAAATGAGAAGTGCCCCAGAAAATTTGTCCTTAAATGTCATTGCAAAGCAGAACCCTCCTAAAGCAGATTTAAAGGAGAAATACTTTCTCACACTTTTCCTGAGCACAGTGCAGGCAGGGGGAGGGACCTGCAGGGTGGCCATAAGAAGCCTGCAAGGGGAGGGCCATGCAGCGTGTTGCAACCGGGCTCCTTCCCAAAAGGTCTGGAATTAGTCCACTAGCGGAGAGATGGCTTCATTAGTCATGGCACAGACCTGCTAAGTAAAGCTAGCCACAGAGAGCATAAGTTATGTATTAGCTGCCAACAGGCTGCAGGATAAATGCAAGTTGTTGGTTTTAATCGCCTATTGTACCCTAAAAGGATCACGATTTGATTAATGTGGTGTCTCCCCTCTCCGTCCCCCCCCCACACCCCCTCATACACACATGCCATATTTCAGAAAACAAGATTAGACCGGAGTTGTCTTCCCTGGCTCTTTTGCCTCCCCACCTTTCTTTCTCCCCCACAGGAAAGACAAAGACTTATTGCCAAAGTGCTGTACATCTGGGAAGGGTCCTCAGTTCAGGAACTCGGCATATTCTTGGTCTACCACAGGTCTGAAGTACTGTCCGTTTTGGAGCAGGTGGCCAACAACGCCTTTTCTCCCCAGGCGTAGTTTAATAAAGTGGGGGGGGGAGAAGAAAATCTATGTTATTATATGTGATGATTAGCAGACTGTTGATTTGTTTGTGTCTCCAGGGGAACGTGTATATCACTGGGGTCGAGCAGAGGGAACCAGCTGTTAAGATATTTACTGTACAGAAGTATACACAAGCACCCAAAGCATAGTGCGGGAGGGCGGTGTTTATGGCCTGTACATTTAAACAAATAGAAACCATCCTTCATACTTGCTCTTTGCACTCTGCTGCACAGCGATTTACATTTCTGTCCTCATGGCTAAGGAAAGACTGAGTATTGGGGAGAGGCAGAGTTCCTATAGGATGTCAGAGGAGAATGGGATACATGGAGCATGCCTACGCATCCCTCGAAGACGTCACTCTATCTGGGAGCCAAAAGGTAAGGGAGTGGGTTTGCTGACTATGACACACGGTGGGAGGAGATCTGAGACACAAAGGAGTCATGGGTGTGAACCAGGAAACAAGCCTGTGCCCACCCAGCTTTTTTGTTTGCTTGAGGAGGATGTAAAATATGCTTACACCAGTTGTGCTCCAGCTCCAGTGCTAATTGTTAACAATAAAAGGTCACCAGAAAACAATTGCTGGGAACCAGTATTACACAAGGGGCCTGGGTAATGTGATCACTCCTTCGCGGGAGAATGCCATCCCGCAGGGGAGTGGGGTACGGGGCGATCCTCGGGAGTGACTCGCCAGGTCAGACGAGGAAGGGAGGTGCGCACTTGTGTCAGTCAAACCTCCCCCCACCAGCTCCCCCCGCCCAGATGGACACGCACACACCAAGCAGTCTCAAGCTTATTTAGTCCTTATTTTAGAGTTTAAATGTAAGGTGAACTGCTCTTCTTTTCCCTATTATCCTGGGAGGAAAATATAGTCTTTGAATTCCCTTTCTACGGCAGAGTTGGGGCTTTGACAGGGAGTGCCGGTAGGTTTGCACAGCAGGAATGAGGGTGAGGGCTGCCGTCTGGGGGAGGGCTGGGGTGAGTGGGAAGGCTGCTAGCATAGGCCAAGGGAAAAAGAGGGAGGTACCTCTCAAAGTGTCTTACTCCTTCCCAAAATACGTCCATATTTCATGGGTGTGAGTACTGCTCAGGAACAAATTTCTAAGCTAGCATTAAATTCATATGCGTGAGCATCAGTAACACCAGCAATGGCTGAAAAATCCTGCCAGCATGTTGGGTAAGTATTTTGGCAACCCTTCCCATGCCAGCTCTGTGCTGTTACGGCTCTCCAGTCTACTTGCATATGTCTACTTGTGTGGTCAGCACACCAGGGGCAGCTCTCTGGTGATCTTGCTACCTTAACCTTCAGGACTGAGCAAAATTAAAGGAAGTTTGAACCAATGAGAGATGCTTTCAGGCCATGTCCATGCTGAAGAACATCTTGACTGTCGGACAGAGGCTGAATCCAGGCCATTCAGCAGTCAGTAGCAGGTACAGCTACAAAAATGCTAACCCCATGTGGAGGTGGCGGCACTCTGGAGCACCCTGTGACTGAGCAGCCTGAGGCTCTGCTTGGCCTGCCTCCAGGCCAGGTCCACACAAGTGCAACTATTCCTAGATGGTCCAAAGACAGTTATTTACCTTTTCCTATACCTTGCCCTCTGAGATGCTGTATGTTTATCTAGTCCACCCTCACCTGAATTCCTGGACCCTGAGGTTTCTGCAGCTGCATCCATCCAGAACAGCACAACTTGCTCTGCTGCCCCCACAAACACTCCCCTCAGCCACCACAAACGCCCTTTCAACTCTTCATATCCAACTCCTGTAACCAGACTTTGTAGCCAGGGAGAGAGAACACGGATCGTAGGACAGATACATGTGAAAAGCAGTCATTAGGGGACAGTGCACAACTGTTTTCCCTTCCTCTAGGGCCTGCACATGCTTGATCCTCCCCTGGGCAATTTTGAAGCTGTTCTCTTTGGTGATGGGGCTCAAGTCTGTTAAAAAAAGCCACTGCCAAAAAACAGTTTCCCCAAAACTCCATCAAGTCTAGGGACAGTGGTAAGGATGCAATGCTTTGCGAAGAAAGGAGCAAATGACCATGTAGCTTTTCCGTTCAGGACAGATAAGTTTCTCAAGAAAGCCACAGGATTAGTATGCAGTATAGCAAGATGCGGGGTAAGAAGCTGTCAAGCAGCTGAAGGACACTGTGAGACAGGTTAGATGATTTATGTGAGAACTTGCTGAATTCTCAGTCCTTCCCACATGCAGTTCCCTCGTGTGAAGGATTTTGCTCTCTGAAGGCAAGGAGAGCTCAATGAGTGCCAAGGCGCATCATCTTGTCCTGTGTGGCTGTGAGGAGCAAAAGAGGGGAAGCTAAATTGTCTGGCTGAGATGAAAGCAGGATTAGTTTGGGGCCAGGTTCCCGCTGAAACACTGTAATTGTAAAAAGTGGAGGCAAGAGGCCTATAGTTCCCTTTGAAGGGGTGCTAGAGACTGCTGAAGCATGTCTGGGGTCCTGCGGTTGCTATATGCAGGCCATACAGTTTGGGGGCTATGGTGTGCCCAGTACCAGTGCTAGAAAAGCAACTCAAGAGCCAGAAGACTCTAGGTGACGCTGGTATTTTGACTCTCCATGAATCTGGCCCCATTGGGTTCAGTTTGGTCACAGCACATAAGAAAGGTGCAGATAATGTGGGGAGAGTCCAGAGCATTGTAGCTACAGCAAACATTGCCTGTGGGGTGAAGAATGGACAAACTGGAGGGGATAGTAAGAATGCCTTTAAATATCTGAAGGGTTACTGCAAATAGCAGGTGAATTCATCTGTGTTAGCTTGTGGTGAGCTGGAAAAGTAGGGATAAGGGATATTCTTATTAGACACCAAGGGAAAAAAAACCCAACCTTTGTGATAGTAAGATTATGAAGCCCTGTAATGGATTGCTGGAGAAATTCTGGAGTCTCCAGCACTGGATGCCTTTAAGAGTAGGAAAACGGCAGCTAGGAAGGACAAGGACGTAGCTGATGCTACCACGGAAAACCTCCCGAGTTCTTTCCAGGTAGTACGCAAGTACTACACTGAAGAAGAGGAAAAAAACGTTTTTCCAAATTGTCCCTCATTCATTCCCATTTCCGCATGTGTCACTTGTCATTCCAACTGCATTAAAATGCACAAAATCTCTCCTCTGTTAACATATGACTGTACAGTAAAACCCATGAGTTAGGAAAGAGTAGGCCTTGTGAAAACAGAGGATGTGAAAAATTTGTACTTTCATCATGATGACCAAATCCTCCTTTTTCATAGAGTGGGTCTGATTTTGTTCATTTGCTCTTAGCAAGCAGAATTAATGGTTACTGCTTTCTATAAAATAGAGCTTCCATTACTGAAAAAAATCATTTTACAGCACTCAGTGTTCAGCCTATAACATTTGAAAGCTGTATGAGGAGTTTTACATTTTGAAACATTTACTTTTTGGTGAGCTACAAAGATGAGTCTTAATGCCCAGATTTTTGAATCAATAAAAACACTCAAATGTCTTTGTCAGCAGGGTAGTGAAACTGAAGCCAAAATGCCACTAAACAAAAGATAAAATCTTGGATGAAATGCTCTAGCCTTTACTGGCATTTGTGAGAAGTGCTGCCACTGAATACAGAGGTATGAACAAAAAGTGAGTCTAGCCACCATGTCTTACCAATGGGTACTCTGAGTGAAACGGGCCCTAAATAGGCCAGTTAAAGTAGTGCAGTGTTTGCTGTGTGCACTGGGGCTTTTAGCACTTTTGATGAGAAGATCTTTATGACAGTATGTGTAGATACTTACTGTCATACTTAAGGTTGAATTCCAGCTTGTGTCCTAAATCCTACCTCCTTCTCTCCACTACATGCTTATCTGCTCAAAACTTTTGGAAGCAATTCCTTTTGTGATTACAATTGTCATGTTTGCTGTTAGCGCTTCCGTGGTAAAAGAATCCATGTTCGATTGAATAACCTTTTTTCTTTTTAATTATATGGATATCTATTAGCTGTAGTTTGAAATGCAGCCCTGGCATAGCTCGGAACTAACAAACTAGACACCCCATAGCAATCTGAAAGTGACCTGTGAAAAAAAATCAAGCCCCAGATGACAACTGGATCTGTAAGGGCCCACTACTCACATCACTTTTTATGGGCTCAAGGGTGCAACAGAGAACTCAGTGAGTAAGTTAAATTGGAAGAAAAAAACCTCCATGGTTCAGAATGTTAAAAGCACTGATGTCCAGGAAAGTGCTAATGTGACTGTGGATTTGAAATTTCATACTTTCTTGTCCCAGAGGGCCACATGCATGTGTGTGCTCCGGTGACCTTAGGTTTGGTCCAAAGAAATGATGCCCCGTTCTGATGGTGTTCATAGATCCTGCAGTCTCAGCTACCTTTATGTCAGGGGGCTCAGGGGACAAGTTATTTGAAGCATGGTGATTAAACATGGCTTGAAATCATGATGGGGGAAGGTACACCTGTTCAGATTTGGTTTTTCAGTTGGTTTTTTTTCCTACTATGAGCAGGTAGTGTAGTCTATGCTCACCAAAAGCAGCCCTAGCCTTCAAGCACTGAGTCTGAAGAAAAGCCCCTTCAGTACCTGCGGAGCTGGACTTTCAGCAAAGGGCAGGTGCCCCCCACACAGCAGAGACATCAGCGAAAGCCTCACAGCCAGGTCTGTGCAAAACCAGCCTCCATTTAGAAAAAAATCATTCCAGAATGTGAAGTTTTCTGATATCATACAGAGCCTGAAATATAGACCTAACTTTCCAAGGGACAAGATTTCAGAGGCCTGAAGGAAAATAAATTGCTAGATTGGTAGCAACCATGGTCTACAAACATAAGCAGTTATTGTAAGATAAGTGACTTTGCTAGGAAGGGGGGGGCGGGTCAAGGATTGCAAAATTTCTCTAACATATAAATGTGTGTAAGCATCTATATCTCAGTGTTACCTGTAAGTGGAAAGCAGCCTAACCAAATTCCCTTCCTCGGGGCATAGCTTGCCAAGCATACTGCCTGTCCCATCACGTGTGCAAATCTTCATCGTCAAACAAGAACTTTCTCTGGCTGGAAAGCAGTAGCTTGTATTGCAAAGCATGCCAGTGTATGTCAGCAGTATTACTCCCTTGGCACTGCTCCTCCCTGTTAATTGTAGAGTAGAAAACGTTCTTCAGGCTTTTCCTCTAACTACCCCAGTGCGAGAGCCAGAAACCATGGACATTTGTGTGGAGGGAATTTGGCAGCTGAAACGCATGGAAGCCTGTCTCTGGCATGAGCGTTTCCAAGAGCAGCATCTGGACCCCTGGTTAACTTCCTGACTGATCTCCTGCCTCAGACAGGAGGCCAACCACGATAAGTGCACCAAACATAAAGGGGAGGGCTGGGCAGAGGCTTGGACATTTCTTATAGTTTTAAAAATAGCAGAGTAAATCCAAAGCACATTGGCAGACCGCATGTAACTTCAAAACTCAACTGGAAAGTGCTTCCTCCTGATGATTGTACTGCATATTATTCCCTGGGTTGATTTTCTGCCTGTCCCAGCAGCAAAGCCGCAGCTGCAACCTCACTTACACAAACGGGTGTATTCGGAGCTCAAACACGAGTGCATTTCTGGTGCATAGTGAACAGCTTCTTGGCTCAATTTACAGGGGCTTCTATGTCAAAACTACTGTGATGTTTGCAAAGTCCTTCAGTGATTTGGTTGTATGGGGAGAGACAGCAGTTTTGTATGTGCCATTTTCCTGGTTCCTCCATTCAAAGAAACTTTATACTGGCTTTCCAAAACAAAACAAAAAAAGGTCCTCGTTAGATTACCTCTCAGCTGAGCATACGTATGCGTACATATGTGTGGGGGTGTGTGCCCATATATGTGTATAGGAAAGACTTTCCTTCACTGGTGAATGGGAGTTCAGTCTGTGCTGACTCATAGGCTACAGATGACTGCAAAGTTGTTAGGTTCTTCTTTCACCCAAACAAATCCAGGTTCCTGACTGTTTGACTCATTCATTGGTAGGTGTTCAGACTAAAACATAGTTTAACATTGCTACCTGTCCATCAACCTACCTAGGGATAGCTCTGTGTAGAAGGAGAAGCCAAAACACTAAAGCAAAGGGTCTAAAGCAGGTGGCAGTCTGTTGTTCCAGTATCCCATTCCTGAGTAGGGTTCGTATATCCCAACCCATGTGTGGTCTTCACCACCACAGTGTCTGAGCATTCATGCATGAAAATGTGACAAGGCTTCTGTAGCTTCTCTGGGACCAGGGTCGATCACTTTTCCTGCACACCAACACCCCATACATACACAGATGAAAACATGCAAGTGCTTGCAAACTGTATAAATATCATCTAGCACATCCTTTATAGAAAAATCACCCACTTCGTTGATTCACCATTTCTCTTTTCATCACAGGGAAGACTGACATTTCTGAATAATAAATACAAAGTATTTTGCAAGTGGGAAATAAATGGCATCAGATAAAAACTCTTGGTTGAACAACTGATTTCTCTTGTCCTTCTGCTGCTCTTTCTTTCCATTACCATTTTTACCCTGTCATTACAGTCTAAAGGTGAGAAGAACAGAAGAATAACAAAAAAACAAAAGCTGTTATCAAAGATTTACATTGCATCCTGAAACTCCTCAGCACAAGTACAAACAAAGTGGACATGCCATGACAAGGTAGCAAAGAGGTGTGCCAGAGGAGGAAATGATCTTTTTACAAAGAGAACCTTGTCAAAGACAACTTTATTACCAGACACAAATGCAAAAAAACTTAAAAAAAACCCAGTCAGATGCAGGGTAGAAGGATGAGGTCAGGACTTAAAAGCATTCCTCCAAAATGTGGCAAATAGATTTTGAATTCTGATCATGTCTGGAGCATCGGCAGGTGACTAATTCATCTGCAGCATGGAAAGAAGACTTTTTAACACTATCAATACCACTACTTATAGGAAACACTGGCATACTTCAGTCACTTGGCAATTCTCATCAGGCCATGAAGGTATGTTAATCATGCTCTTATTAACAAAGTGTTTGATGCTTCTGCTTTGCAGTAAGCAACAAAGCTTTTGTGTCTCAGAGAGACACTCCCCCTTACAGATGTTGTGCAAAAAGTGAGACTGTAATATCTTAGATTATATTCCAGGTTTGTCTGATAAGTGGGTGGCTATAGTTAGAGGCCAATTTGTGCTTTTCCATCACGCTGTCTAGACATTTTTGCAAGCACTACTTTGCCTTAAAGAGGAAAGGGTATGTCATATATTACACAATAATGGGTTATTTTTATTTGTAATGCATTAAGAGGCTGTTTTCAATCAGAAATCATTTGATATGAGGGTATGTTCTGGACAATAAATGGAAAAAGTGGAGCATATCCTTTTTTTCTTTTTTCACACAGCAGACAATACCCATACTTTCCATATAGACAGGAAATGGCTTAGGTTTATATATAGAAATACAGTATATTTTATATGCATACATAATGTATTGATTTATTTAAAAACTATCACTGTATAATTGGTTGAAGCTGCAAAATTGATATACACCTATGTAAATACTTTAGTACAGCCCAGAAAAGACAAATCTGGAAACTTTAAGAGACATTCCTTCCCATCAGACTCTGAAGACGTGACGCGCATGGTGTGAGGGTCATGTGCCGTTCAGCAGTCGTTCAGAGCCACCGGATCTGCTTTGTTCAGCATCTGAGTATCATAACTGATGGTCCCACTTGGCTCCCACAAGGTTGCCTCAAAGGTGTATCTTCTTACCTCCTCTTCATTGCACCACTTCTAACAGGGTACCGGTTCTTTGTTCTTACTGGCACTGCAACCAGCAGGGCTGGGTCCAGGGCCCAATTTGTCTTAGGGCTGTGGAGGTCCCCACTCCCATATCCCCTGGCTATATGGCACCTCTTCTGACTGGGGCTATCCACTGTCCTCTTCTGTCCTGGGATCTGGAGAAAGTGCCCTGCATTTCTTAGGAGTGGGGCACCTCTATAGCAGAGCAGTATTCTGCAGGGCCACATACTGCCCATGGCCACCCTTTCCCTGGTGGAGCAACACATAAAATCACTTTCATGGAAGGGTGACAGTTCCCAGATGGCAGCTCGTTTTGTTTTTTTTTTTTTTTTTGTTTTTGGTTTTTTTTTTTTTTTTTTCTCTATCTTTCTCTCTCTGCACCTGCAGTTTCCTGACGACACGGACGTTGGCACGGTGGTGAGCTGCTCCCAGCTTGCTGGAGTCCAAGCCATGTAAGCAGTTAAAGAACCTCTGCTTTACCAGAACTGTTCTGCAGTTTAACAGGACTAGGTCACTTTTTGACTCTAGCTTCTTGCAGAAGATATTTGGATTGCTTTAAGGTGATTTGCTACTAGGCTAAGAGATCGGGGGTTAGGAAGACTAGGAGTTACGTGTTTAAACCTATGTTCATTTCAAATTGGATGAATTCCTGCTCACCAGACTATGATCCACAGTCAGGCATTATGATTGGATTATTTAATACATTAGCAAAAGTGAATTTGATGGACACAGTCACCAGCTGGACTGTGATCTGATAAGGCTGTCTCAGAGAAGACCCAGTAATAGGCCAGAACAAATATATTTGTTTCTTTCAGGCACTGTAAACAGATCTGTGTTTATTCCAAAGGGCTTTTTTTTCATGTGCTACCAACATGTAATCTTTCACTTGACTTAATATGTGTTGGTTTTTGTTTGTGTGCTTGTTTTTATATATGCTAAAACCTTTAATAGAATTCTTTAGCCTTGTCATTCATTTCATGCAGATAGCAAACTTTTCCAGTGTTTCTTTTCAGATTTCTCAAGCCCCACATGGCCTTCTTCCTCTTTTTAATACATTTTTTCCCAACGTTTTTTTAATGAAGGAAGGGAAAATACAGAGAGAGTACTAGGCTACTTCCAATCGCAACCATTAATGGCCATGGTAGGCAAAGTTTCACAAATCCAGTTCCAAATAAGAAAATAAATCTCTCTCTCTACTGTCAAGCTGTGGCGTAAGGACTGGAATACTCTCTAAGCCATAAAAGTTGAACTTGGAGTGAGGAGAGCTCCAGCCGTCACCTTGCATATTTCATTTGTTACAGGCCATCTGTGTGCACCATCAGGGATCTCAGGAAAATATTACTCAGCTGTCTTTTATCTCTGTCTAGTCTAGCTGGAGCGTGGGTAGCAGAACACAAAGAAGCAGGTTCCTAACTTCAGTCTGATGATAAAAGATGCTGGTAACCTAATAGAAGCAAATGTTTTGTATTGATTAATAATACAGGGCTATAACCCGCTGAATCTGCTGCGCATGGAGGACAGTTTAGACAACAAATGATGAGTTCCTTCCTTCCTAATAAGCTCTTTATTACTTGTTGAAGTGGAATGTGAGAATAGAAAGTAAAGCTCAGGTATCAAAAAGAAGTGGTGATGACGGGTTGAGGGGGGTCACTTGTGAAAACAGTGGAAATCAAATCAATTAGGCCTGTCAGCTGGAAAACATCATGGGGAATTAACACTTGTTTGTCTGGATTTCTGCGGCCTGAGCAGAAGTGCACAAAAAATATATTCAGGTAACAAAGAAAGTGCTGTATGAAAATTGTGGTTTAACTAAAAGGAAAAAAAAGAGTATTATGTAAGACTTACATCCACTGGCAAATGAAATAAGTAAATAAGATAAAACTTTAAAAACAGCAGTACACTTTTAACCTTCAGAAGAAAATGCATCTGCACAGCAGCAACAGACAGAGGTGAAGGTACTGCCTCTGTAAACTTTAGGGCTCATAAAGAGTAGAACCTGGCAGGGCTCTGCTGAAAGTGGTGAGATTTTGCCTGGTTGCTGTGAAACTGAAATTACAGCTGGTGGCATAAATTGAAAAGGCATGCAAAAAATCCAGGGGATATTTGGATCATGGGGCTAAAAAGGAGGGAAGCCTTAGGGGCAGAAGCATTCAGGAGTCTTTGGATCTCAACCTCATTTCCAGTTTATTTTGTTTTCTCTCACTTCAAGGTTGAACTATACCAAAAGGCCCTTCCCTCTACTGCAAAAAAGTCGGGCTTTTTCACACTCCAGGAGAGCAAAGATGGTGCCAGGGCAGCTACAGCCACAGCTTCTACTGGATCGGTGCCTGACTGAGGAAAGCAGGAATTCAGGACTATGGTCTCCAAGGTCTCTGACTAAACTCATTAAAACTTGGACACAAATATTAAGTGGTGAGATGCATTGGCCCGATCCCCTCTTCCCCTAACTCTGGCAGGCACCAGGGAGTGCCACCCAGTCCCTGCCCCTGGGGCTGCCAGAGGGAACAGCCCCAGGAACAAGGCAGGGGTGCTCTCCTGCATCCACCTGGACTACGCAGAGCACAGACCAGGTTACCAAAAGCAGGGCCTCGAGGTTACCTGCACACAAATTCAAGCCCCAGGCTGCCAGACAGGCTGATTTCATGGGTGCTTTTTTTCGCTTGGTTATTGCTTGGTTTATTTGTGCAGGTTCTACTGAAAGACCCCCAAAGACCCAAGAAATATTGTAGGAATAAGCAATAGGATCAAAATGTTTCATCAACTTTCACTTATACTAAAATAGATGGGGCTAGTGAATCACTTCTTTATCTTTTAAATTTGTATGTACTATTACTGATTTGTAAGTGCTGTTTTTCTATGAGAAGTGGCTGGGGTAGCACGTGAAGTCTGACTGGATTCCAGAATAACAAAAGCAATTGTTCTTCCCCTGTTCTTGTGTTTTATATACTGGCTACGTGTACACATTCTTGGCACACACCACAGTTTTTACAGTGCACAATTTTTATTGCAATTAGAAAAAGAAACAATTTCAAATGACAGGAATAAATTAAAGGAATTGCTTGAAGGTACAATCACAAAAGGCTTAGTACTTTTAATTCAGAGGGAAGTACCTCAGGAAAAATATTTCTTCTGACTGTCTAGCAGCTTTTGAATCACTCTGTCCAACGTTTCAAGTGTCTTGGCCATCTCTAGCTGTAGTTTGAATTATTCTATTTGTATAACTGTGTATAAACTTTTTTTTTTTTGGCTATACTTGGGTGAAATAATAGAAGAGAGAAGTGTTGTTTAACTTTTTCTGTGTTATTCCAGGCATGAAAAAACCCTGGTCACCCTGCTTTCACATATTTTATTTTACAGTGAAGTTGGGATATTAAGTCAACCAACTTACACATTTCAGTGCAAGTAAGGTATAACAAAGCAAGGGCTAACTTGTGGCCCTTTACAGGTCAGTGGTAGGGAAGGTGTGGAAAGTGATTTGGAGCTCCCCTGCTCGCCTCTGTAAACACATGCATGTTTCCTTAAGGAAGTGGTGATTACACCTTGTTGTTGGCAGTGCAAAGCTCAGTAAATCTTTACATTTTTCATTATGGAAGAAGGGAATTTCCTCTTACTTCTGTGGGCAGCCAGCCAGTGAAAGGTGATGGGAAATACATGACATGTTGTTCTGCCTACCTTTCATCTTTCCTGTTCACGGACACATTTTGAGCCTGACATGCAGGTGTAATTAAAAACAGGTTGATGCCATGCACAGCTCAGCAGATGCACGCAAAATTAGTACCTGCTGTGAATCCAAGTACATTGGCTTTTATGAAACAGCCAGGCATTTGCGAATTGTCTCTTGTAACTGCAATAATATCAAGATAAGAACAAAATGGATCGTGTGGCTTTCACTAACATAGATCGGCTCAATGGCTAACACTTTTCTCAGTAGTACTCAAAGGAATGTAATGCTTACTATTCATGCGGATGTTCTTCAGGTAAGTTAATAGTATTGCACTGGTGCATTTCACACTTTAAAAAAAAAAAAAAACAAAAAAAAAAAACACCAAACCTTTTCCTACATTTCCTGGGCATGCTGCTCACGTAGGCAGCAATGCAGCATCTGCATCCTCCAGCGGGCCACTGCTGTGCACCGAGGCTGCGGCTGGAAGGGGCTGGTGTGCTGGTTGTCCTCCTTTGCCATGGTCTTTAAGAGACATCTCTGAGGAGGATGCAGCTTTCCAGTCTACTCACTGGAGGCACATACCTGGCATGCCTAATGAGGCTGCCATACCTTCTCTTCCCTAAGGGAGCCAAAATAGGAGAGGGAGATGCAGGCAGGAGGTGCTTGCTCTGCAAGCTACCTTGTCCTGCCCTGCTGTGAGTGATGAGAGACTATTGCCAGGAGGGGATTCTAGGTGGGGACACATGCCAGAAGTGGCAGAGAGCAGAGGCTGGGGACATAAAATCTGATGGCAGGAGAGCTTTCAACTGCAGTACTTCACATACATGGCACGCTGGCTCCTCCCTGGCAGCTGGCACCAAGAAAAACACAGTTAAAAAAGGATCCATCTCTTGTCGTCTGTTTCACCAGCAGTTCAGGCAGGTTTTGTTGCTTTCAACACTGGGGCAATGTTGGCTACTAAAATTCTCTCCGCTTTAGTTTAGTGATCCCAGACCATGAGTAGGAGCAGTCATTCACCTCAGATGAGTGTAGCATCATAAATCTGTTGAGCTGCACATTTTAGCTCTGTGGTGTCAGACAGGCATAATTAGAGCTCCAGAGTCCAAGTGCCACCACACTAGTCTTACAGCAGTGCAATTGCCCACGCTTTACGTGAGTCATCTGGTGGGAGAGGAGAATCAGGCCCAACATGTCTGGGCTGAAGCAATGATTTAATCAAACTGCTCCTTCCAGCTCTGACAAGTGTCTTTTTATGCTTCGTGGTATTTAGTTTGAAGTTGCCAGTTGGAATTTTTCACACCTGTGGTTTATTTAAGCCCTTATTCTGCTGTAGCTCTCACATTTAAGACAATAAATGTGTCCTGTAGAGCTGTGAAGTATTAGGTGAGGGAGACATTTATGTGCAGGTGACGAGAATAAATGAACGATACATGCAATGCTACATTTGCTATTACTTTCCAAATACAGACACTGCTGCCCACGACCTCCCAACTCAGAAAACTGCTGTTAAATGCAGTGAGGAGCGCCTGGCTGAGTCCTCAAAGTATTGAGAGTGTGCGCTCTGGCTATTCATGCAAGTAAAATTTTTATACCTTATATAAATAGTCCCAAGAATGATCACGTAGGCCGATTGTGTTCATCAGGAACATTTAATGAGAGAAGAGGAATGACTTCAATTTAATGCCATCACACCTGAGATCAAAATCTACTTAACAGAGGGGAAATTGGAAAATATTTATAGAATAAAAATTCCAAAAATAAATAGGAAGACCCTACTGGAAAAAAAAGGCAAGCAATGTAAGCAGATCAGACTACAGGAGGACATTGACATACTTGAAAAGTGGAGTTACAAAGTAACCCAAAATCATTTCAGACAGTAGAGAAGGTACAGTGGGTTTATCAAGATTTTAATCTACAGGTAAGCAGGAAAGGAAATTTTTTAAGCATTAGAAATTATTGGAGCTTTGTTAATCATTCATTTTCAAAAATCCTGGCTTCCTCCAGAAGTTTAAAGTTAACCAAAGAATAAGCAATTGTATCTATTTGAATTACCTTGCTTCAGACACAGGAGAGCTTCCATTGTCAGGGGCAGCAAGAGCCCAACATTTCCAACTTCCACACTCAGCTGTAACAATTCAAACTGGTTATTCAAAAAATGAAAAAAAGAAAAGAAAAAGAAAGCAACGTATTATGTATTATCTTGTTACAGCATCTTCTTTCAAGCTATTTCATTCAGAACAGCTGTGGTCCCTACCACTTTCCACCAGTGTCCCACTAATCTCACTTGCATTATCAAGATAAATGCTTTTTAGATGCGTTTGGTTGGACCTTGCATTTCAATAGGCTTTAATCTCCATGGCCAGAGATACCATGAATAATTGAAATACCAGGGAATAAATAGTTTTGCTAACCATGTTTTGCCTTAAATAATCAGAGCATCTGGTAGATCCACATACATTTAATTAATTTGCTGTTTGTTTGCTTCATTGCATAATTAACTATTTAATTTCATTGCCCTCTGGATTTGCTCACTAATTAATTATCCCTTGCTAATTCATCAGTCAGCTGTTTGCATCTCATCTTGCTTTTCTAGCTACCATGTTTACCTTCTACTCTATTGTATCATCCCTCTACCCTTTTCAGTATCTTCCCAATTTTCTTTCCCCTTTCTTTTCTTTCTCTACTGTTGTACACCCGCCTGCCTCAGCATTGGGCCACCCCAGATTCTGTCAGGGCACAACAGCCACTCCTAGACACAGTGGACATGGCCAGGCTCCACGTTCGGGTGTTGGAGAGAGTTGGGACCTCGCTGAGAGGGCAAAAGCTATTTGAGGTGTAGTGGTCTCTGGAGACAGTACTGTGCCTGGTTACAAATAGTTCATTTCCAGTTATTAAGGCAAACATAGCTGGACTGGGGAGACATGATTTAGTACAAATGCAGCTTGCAGTTGTTTGAAATGGAAGGACTTAATGACTTATGGTTTTGCTGTCCCTAAGGCAGAAACTGCTCACTGGCTGTCGTCTTAAACCTACCGTTAACATTTCGTGCCAACATGCAGGTTGCTGAAAACAATGCTATACGCACAATATAGCCAAAAATTATCTAGGAAATTAGATCCTATGGGTACACCCAAATCTTTACAGTCTTAAATAAATAACCAATGCCTAGAATACAGACTTTTTCCTCTCTGCTGAGAAGCGGCACGCTCCTTGTCCAATCTGGGCTCACTTAATTCTCCCAGAAGTCTTTAAAGCTACTTCCACTAAGCATTTTGGATTTTTTTTTTTTTTTCTCACAAGCTGCTTTTGTGAACTTGCGCTGTCTGATGCAGCCCTTTCAGTCAGCGAGGCTTAGGAGTGTGATGGTGACTCTGAATTCAATCTTCTAATGTTAGACACTCATTATCTAAGTATAGCCGATACGTTTTAATTCTGTGAAAGCTTGTTTGGATTTCCGTCTGCTCCACTCTGTTCTGGTTTAGATTTCTCGTCTGAATGCTGTCCAGAATCCGGTGCTTACGCTACCATTCACCATATCGCTTTTGCTAATTGCTCCCATATTTGGGGGAGTCACATGTGCCAAATTGCTGAATTGTGACTGCACTTTCAGGCAGCTACTAGCACCTCCCCAAAGAGGCAATTAAAACTCCAAACAGTGCAGGGGCAGGAAAATTGCCTGTGAGAGGCTCTGGGGGTCATCTGGCATTCCTTCAAAAATGTATTTTTTGTGCATTTGACCTTTCTAAAAGAGGGAATATTTTTAATGCTAAATTTTTGTCTTTCTTTCAGCAGACTGAAAGGCTATTTCAGATGATCATTACTTGAGATGATCAGGCAATGTTCACTTTGACTGATGGCAAGAGAGTGGCGGTTTTGCCCTGCCATTGGTTCAGTGAAGGACTGAAGTAGGCTGTTTATCTCACGCATGTGAGGAACGCCACTGACTTTGGCAAGACTGCGTATGCCTTTGGACGTAAGTGTGTAACCACACATCTTGATGAATTAAACGATTTTCCTTGAGATTGCTGCTACAGGTTGATATCACTCTTGGAAAGGGGGCTTAGGCAACCAGATCACAGAGGCTCTGAAACACAGAGCAAAGCAGGGCCTAGTTACTGGTAAAATCTAGTCCTAATTATGGACCCTGCTTTCATAAAACATTGACAGGATAGGGATTTTTCTTCCTATTACCAAATAAAAGAAACAAAAATCCCTTAATTCAATGTTCTAGGTAACAACAGGTGAAGGTAGCAGGACTAAGGCAGATAACATTTCTGGAAACACAAAGAACCTCCTGTGACTGAAGGAGCATCATTAAAAGTAGTAAGAATGGTGTTTTCAAAATTAGTTCAAACTATTGGGTCATACGGGAATTCATTTGACTTATATATAGCAGAGGAACTGGTGGGAAGAAAGAGGAAAAAAAAGCTTTCTGCCCGGTGCTGATAAGAATCACAAAACAACTCCACATCCAGTCCTGCATGTCCTTGGTGGTCTGGGGAAAGCATCTCTGAGCCCCAGAGCACCCAGGCTGGGTTGTGTTTCCCTTCACCCTCCAGAGGAACCTCCACTGGCTATGGAGGGAGCCTAGACACTGAAAGCTGATATGTTCATCTGCCTTAAATGTCCACTGAAAGCATCTCCATATGAAGCTTCACTCACGTTACACCCGGACACATGTTTTTGGACATGTGTCTTCCATTTGAAAACCAGAAGGCTGAAAAATGCTTCTGGGTCTCTGATGGGGGCAAGAGGAGGGAAGGGATGGAGGATGCAGCTTTTCCAGCATCAGGATCCTTGAATTAGTCGTGCAGCAGGGTCAAGTATCTCTTTCTCAAGAGCTCATTTTTATGCTGCATTGTATTTACCTAGGCACATTTCTACACACAAGGAGCAGCTCAGGCCTGGCAGCAGCCACATCTAAGACAAATTGTTCGGTGCTGGGTAAAGAGCACAATAAAACCCCGACACCTCTTGCTTCTCTAGCTTGCACCTTGGCAGAATAAGTGTATCCATTCACCCAGAGGTGGGACCGGCAATAGAAAATCTTTCCATAAAGATGAAGAAAACCTTCAGGAAACAGGGGAAAGGCTGTTTTTCAGCCAAAGTATTCTACTTCACAATTTTGAAAACTGGTAAGAGGGAGGACAGCACGAGCACTCAGCAACTGACAGGAAAGCTGAGGCACTTCAGAGGTCAGGTCATCCTATGGCAGCAGAAACGTCCCTGCTTGCCAGGCGTCAGCCCACAGGTGCAAGCTGTCCCGAGGCGTCCCCCCGCTCTGGGCCACTGAAATCCCCAAAGAGGAGGCCAGGCCAGAGTGGCTGAAGTGAAGAAGCGCAGGTGTGTGGTCTCCCCAGCAAGGCCAGCCTGCCCCAGGCTGTCCACAGTGCCATCGCCTGAGCGCAGCCCTGGGGCGGTGGCAGGGGTTAGTTATACCCAAGGTCCACGTGCTGCTCTTGAAGGGCTAGAAATAACATCTTTTGCAGATTCAGCTCAGGTTTGCCAAATGCTTGAGATGCTTCTTTGTCTTCAGGACCGGTTCGCCATTGACAGGATCAAGAGGAGCAGGAGTGGTCGTGCGCCCCCGCTCCAAAACGGGGGCTCCACGGTGTGAGCTCTCCGCCGAGAGCTGCCGCCGCTGCCACAGCCGATCCCTTTCGCCTCTGCCTCCGCCGGCCCCGTGGAGGAAATGTCGAGGAGTGAGGAACAAGTGCGGATTTGTCTGGTTCAGTGGCTTTGAGACAGCACCTGGCAACGTAGCGTGGAGACAGACGCGAGCCTTCAAAAAAAGTTGGCTCCAGCCCACGGCGAGCGCCGAGCCCTGCCCGGCAGAGGGGATCAGGTGGTGGGTAGTTTCCTGAACGGACATTTCTGGCATAAGGGGAACCTGGCTGAAAATGGTTCTGTTTAAAATCGCTTAAAGATATATTTGCTAGGGGAAATAATTCCAGAGAGGGTTGTCACTAGCCCCTTTTTTGGGGGGGAGGCCTGTCACACAGGCAGAGGGTGATGCTGTGTATCGTTCCTCCCTGGTTTCTGACAGATTTCTTCCCCGCCTCTTTGGCCTGACTCTTCCCTGTCCACCGGTCATCGGTCCTGTGTCCGGCTTGCTTTTCCCCTCCTCTCCCTCCCAATTCCTTCCTCTTCTGCTACTTTGTACCAGCAAATCAAGGCAGGTGAATTTCTGAACTTTTCAGGAGAAAATGGCCACTGGCACCATGCCAGGGACCTCCCTCACCTCTGGCTGCACTCAATCCCTGTCAAGTCTCTGGTGGTGGTGGTGGGGGGGAGCAGCCAAGTGAAATGCTTCAAGCTGTGAGACATTTTCTGTTTACGTTGCAGGCCAAACCTCTTGGATCTGGACCAGAATGGCCACTTTTGTGGAGGCAGATATATCTGTGGAGAGTCGGAAAGTAGTGTGTATCCTGGTCACGCTGTTTTCCCAGGGAAAACAATAATGAGAAGTAATGCTCTTTCTGCTGCAGGCTGTGCACTGTCCTGCTTGATTGGAGCAATGGCTGGGAAAGCTGGCATTGTCCTGTAAATAGGGAGCAGGTCTTGGGTACAAAAAGTCACCTCTCTACAAATGCCACACTGCTTCACATTTTCCTTTTGGGGGCAGATTACTCAGAAGGAAGTAGCAAGGCAAGCCCGGTGTCATGTGGAATAGCTTAAATTCCTCAAGTTCCTTTTTGCCAGGATTTCAAGCTGTAAAAGACACATGATCTCCACTGCTTGAGCCTATAACTGAGGATTTTCCCCAACAAAGATGAATAGGTAGCTGTACAATTTTATTTTAATTTTTTTTCCTACATCTGCCAAAAGCCATATTAGATTCTGAGTTAAATCATTATTAGGGTCTGCTTTTGGAAGCAGTAACCTCAGATGGGGTTTATCAAAAGGAATATATTACTCTGTACCCGCAGGAACTGATCTGGCCTATGATCACTTTTAGAGAAAAGTACAGTTAATTCAAATTCTGGCTCCTTTTCTGCCATTCACATTGTCACAACACCCCTTGAAACGAGGGGCTGAGGGCCAGTGGCCTCAAATCCCTTATTGCTGTATTTGGTCTCACCCAGGGACCAGTAACAAGCTGTATCTATAAATCTCTCTTGTATGTCTGCAGCACGAGCTGCTGTCCATTTTCATGTTGATAGGTAATGAAGTTTAAATACTGAACAGCTTCATGCTGAGATTTGCTGATTCATCAGAAGTAGATGAGATGGGGAAAGGAGAAGCTTTACTCCTTGCTACAGCAGTGATTTGCTGATTGTCCAGCCCAGTCCATCAGAGCACACCTAGTTAACTGAAGAGACATTGTCATTTTGGGAGAGAAGAGGGCTGTCAATAAGCTGTGGAAAGGGGTGTTGAAACTGTCTCTTAAATAAAGTTAGAGAGGGAGGGAGGGGCTAAGAAGATTTGAATTTGGGAAAAAAAACTGTAGGCGGCACCGAATTAACACGGTGTAAATAAAGGTTAGCACGTTTTGCCAAGAAGGCCCTATTCCTTCGATCTCCTTGAATGAAAACTGTGTGATTTGCTTTCATTTTTCTGTCACCCGTGTCTTTACAAACCTTTGCAGTTCTTGTTACCTATTCCAGATTTTTTTTTTTTTTTTTCGAAAAAATATCTTTACTGAACTTAAAAACAGAGTTAATCTACAGATAATTTCCAGATAATTAGCTAACAAAGGCATTTCACATAGAAATCCTTCTCACTGTCTGTCTGGACCACCCATACAAAGAGCCAGCACCTCTGTGAGCTTCTCTGTGGTATCCAAGGTCTCCACTTTGTATGCCTCTGCTTCCCAGGCGAGCTTGAGAGCTGATAGTGCCGGAACAAGAAGGGAAGAAGTATTTACTGGTGACCCTATGCTAACTCAGAAAGACTGCAGGGCAGTAAGGAATATGCCTATATCTACAGAAAGATTGCCACAGATTTCACTCGGGGCCAGGATTCTACCTATGGTCTGTCAAGCACTTGTCTGGCTTGTGGACTGAGTGCTTTGGGAGCACGTTTGCCCAGCATGAATGACCAAGTCAGCAATATGCTGCTGCCAGCTCAGCCATGGTGGCTGCCTGGGAATGCAGGCTGAGCTGCTTGCCCTTGTAAAAATAGGACAGGTAAAAGCAAAAAATACTAAGATGCTAACACATCTTATTTCACTTTCACCCATAGCTTTGAATGCATCCAATTACAGCTAGTGAAAAGTAACTTTATCATTTCCATTCAACTTTTTTTTTTCCCTTCTTCTTCTAATGCAGATATCTACAGCTTTGTGTTATTGCCTTAATTTTGGAGAGGAGAAAAGAGAACAGAGAAGGAATGTCACTTGTCCCTGATGATACAGCCATTGTCAGACCCGTGAGGGGGGCTCTGAAATGCCTTGCTCTTAGTCTTGTTCTCATTCCTCTAGGTTACAAAGACATGACAGATACAGTACATGTTCTGTTCTTACATGCTGCATAGCAAAATCAGACAATTAGGAAGACTCTTTGAACATGAAAACTGAAGACTGAATAATCCAGACATGTACTTTCTGCTGTTTTCTTTATTTTTTTAATGAAAAAAGTGTTTATTTAAACTCTGGGATAAATCCTGTCTATCTGCCACCAGGTTAAATCTGATTTGATTTCCTCAATTCTTCTCTGTAAAGGCTTTTTTTTCTCAGCTTGTATGACATTGGATAACAGTAGAATTATCATCACATAATGTTAGTCTAAAAATACATGTACCATTATTATTATCAAATAGAGATAAGTGTGTGTTGCCAAGTAAAAAGAAAGCTGTGAAATATAATGCCATGTACAAGTATTTTTTCATGATCTTCCAGAACATGAAGGATAGACATGGACTGCCAGATATTCAGTTCTGATGGATAAATGCAACTGTGGTTTCCATAGCTATGCAAGGTTTTCTATAGCACCCATCACCATGGTATCTAAGCATCTGTTGATGTTGCTGCACACTTTAGTCTATGGTGTACTGAAGAGAATTAACTGAAATAAATAAATAGAAGGTCCTTAAGCCTGGCCATCCATAGTGTGGAGTGACTTGGGCCAGGTTCACTTTTCAAAAGAGATTGTTAGTTTGTCTTTTCACAACTCCCCAGTTGCTAAGCTTCTTGTTTTGGTGATACCTTATGGTAAGGGCATCTCTCATGCTGTGGGTCAATGGCTCAGCTGGTGCCTTTTCCACAACTCAAGGCACACAGCTGTTCAGGACATGACCACTGGGCACAATGGAGACCATAAACAAGATCCTCAGCTATGCACTGGGCCAGGCTGCTCCATTCGATGTCACTGGCTTCTTCAGGACCTGTGGATCCCAAGATCCCGCCCACTTCTTTTACTATATGCTAGACAAGTTTTCTGGCAAAGAGTGGTCATGAGAAGACAATTCTTCCTCTAAGAGGACGATCATTCTGCTTAAAGGGAGGCAAAGCTCACTGTCTTTGGAAATGTTGGAGCAATGCAATGCCGATGAAGTATTTGTAAAGTGATAAAGGAAAGTATCAAAGCTCAGACAGACCCACCATGCAAAGCCACTGGGAATGCACACATACAATTTTGTGTCTGGTGTCAGTTTTAGAGGCTTTTCTTTCCTGGTCTTTCTAGCTGAAGACCTCTTATGCAATTGTCAGGCTTTCATCCTGCCTGCACTACAGGTAGTCTAGGTCTTGGGAACTCTCTTTTCTCTATGCAGTTGAGATCCCTTTTTGGAGATTTTGTCCAGAAGATTTCCTTTGTCTTTAATCAGGGAGGTGTAGGTCTTCCTTTTACCAGACCCTGGTTTGTCCTCTCCATTTTAACAACACAAATATTTCTTGGGGATGGTCTGATGCAGTTTTTATTGGCTCAAATATTAAATAACTGGTGTGCTATCTCATCCTTGGCTATACTCTGTGATGATGCAGATGCTCTCTGTACTTGGAAAGCAGTATCTGAACTCAGAGCAAAATCTTCCTTTAATGCGATCCGTACGTTGTATAAGAACATGTACATTGACAACCCTACTTCATGCATTTGTATAAAGAGAATCATGGGTGTAAGTTTATAACTCAGCTTTGCCTGAGACCAGATACAAGAGTAACTAATAATTTTGAGGCAGTAACAGGGCCTGAAGTAAACCTGGTCCGCAGATCTTTCTCTGAGAGAGATTTAATACACCTCTGCATGAAGATGCCAGGATCAGGTCTTGGAAGGCGTACAGCCATGTTTGTACATCACTGTCCTTGTACAGCATTGGGACAGAGGTAGGAAGCCCTTCCTCAGATCACAATTTCACAGATGCTTTCAGACCACACAGACCAGCACTGCCACTAATGAAGCAGTCCCACCGTCCCCCAGTGCCTCTTCTTTCCCCCACGATCTCCTTTTGCTTGAGCTGGCACAAACCTTTGCACCAAAGCAGTTTGGAGAAGTGACAAAGTCAAAACTAATTCATACAGACACTTCATTTTAAACCTGCCTAGTGCCCTGCCTCAGTTCATGGCACAAACACTTGTGCTTAAGGAAGGAGATGGCATTAGGCAAAAAACTAACAGCTGGGACTGGAAAGCATGACTTCTGACAGGAGCTCTGGCTAATTCCTCGTTTAAGGGAATCGTGAAATTGAGGCATTAAGGAAGGGTTAACTAGCTTGTAAGCGCTGAAACAGTTAGGGTACTGACCCTACTAATTGCTGAGCCAGCTCAGGTGTTTCCTCATTAAACTGTTGTGTGAATCCATCTTACTGTGGATCTATCACATAACTCGTCTTGAGTCCCAGTGCTCCAGTCTTTTCATCTGTGGCTCACAAATTAGCTGCAGGACTTCAGGGGATTGTTCCTGAACCAGCCCTTTTGGAAGGACGTCCATTTTAGTGGGGGGAAATTACAGCAGGCATTTGTAGCACCAGATTTTTTAGCTGACCTATTTCCTCGAGTTTTCTCAGCACAGTGTCACTGGTTAAATAAAGCCTCATTAGGAGAGCTGGCCCCTCTTTCTGATTGCAATGTTCAATTTTGTATTCATTCATTCCCTTACTGTTTTCTGCAGTTCCTAAAAAAATCTGGCTGAATTTGGGGCAGGGAAGGGAAATCTGAAATGCTCCCTCTTAGTCTGCACTAACAAATATTCTAAAAGTCCAATTCTAAAACTTCCTATAAACTCAGATGTTTTGAGAAAAGCCTGGAGCCTCTGCTCGCAGTCGAGTGGGTGGATGTCCTGCAAGAGCAGCAATTACAGTACAATAAACAAGTCAACATGTCTTGTGTAATTAGCATAAGTCTTTATTATAGGAATATCTACAGTGCTGACAGATCAGGCCAAGAAAGCCACCCTTCTCCACACACACATGCATGTGTGAGCAGACATGAGGGCTAAGAGGATGCATGAAAATAGCACCCCCAAGTTCCAGCTGAAAGCATGGTCCCTTTGCTTTCACTGAGCATCCACCAAGAGGCTGGAGATGGCTGGTTTTGTGGGACAAATGGAAAAGGGACCTAAGAAACATATTCTCTTCCCTGCCTTCTGTCTGCCTCACCCAGGGCCAGAGACTGAACGGCCGCACCAGCCATGGGCTGTGAGCTGGGGGGCTGCTGCCCATGTCCGAGCTCCCCCCACGCCACTTCAGCACTTGCACAAAGAGCTGTCAATAGCAGCAACGTCCCCTCCACATGTGTACATAGTACTCGCACCCCCTGGTTTGCTAATGGGAGGGGGCAGACTCCCTATTCGACACTTGAAATCTCAGTTGAAACTTAAAAAGAGAATGAGTGGGAGAGAGAGAGAGACAGTATTGCATATTGGCATTTAAATTTGTCAATTAAATGTGCAAAGATTCACTCCCTTGGATTTTTGCTGTATCACTCCCTAGTTATGTTCTTTCAATGCCTCTGTCCTCCTTCCTTCTGCAGGTTTTGCAACAGCCTCCTGTACGCATGCTGCCTTGCAGAGCACCACAGATAATTTTCTGGTTTTTATTAGCTTTCTGAAAACACATGGAGCTGGGCTCCTTCACTTCAGCCCCCTTAAAGTTTAATAGGGTGTCTATTGTAAAGCTAACTTTTTGATTCATTTGCTCATACAGGGAATATTTCCTTTGAACAGCAGGCATGTTCTGCTAGAAAAATCCCTTTGGGAAAATATGAAGCTTTGAGAAATGTTCTGTCCTCCCTCAAAGAGGTCCCTTCTGAACACAGACAACTTCTACTGCTATTTAACTATCAATAAAACCCCCCTGCTGTACCAGTATCTGCTGAAGTACTAAGCTCTGCAGCAATCCATAACTTCCAGTGAAATGTAAGCAATTAACCTGATTTTAATGTTATGCAGGTATGTTACCAAGAGTCATCTGTAATTCTTTAACATTCTTCTCAGTGTAAATCACCTCAGAGGCAGGGCAGCCCCTTTTCTAAGGAATTTCAGCAAATGCTGAGTAAAAAACCAGGGAGCAGAGAAATAACTTTTAAAAGGAAAATATACTTCAAGATTTAAAAAAAAAAAAAAAAAGAAAAAACAAAAGGAAAGAAAATAACAGGGTGAAAGCCTTCATTTTAATTTAATTCAAAGTGTAAAAAGGCTTGGTAATATGGCTGCCCAAGAGAAAGACTCTGAAGAAAATCTTTATGGGATATATTTAAACTAACTAAATTGCTTAAGATTGCACTTAATTAACTAAGTATTTCTGCAAATTTGAAGTTTGAAATGCATTTTTACATTTGAACCCAAATATTTCAGTTGCTCAGAGACCACATAGGTGCATGGGATGCAAGTGGGTGCTGTGTGAGAGGAGAGGACAAAAGCTTCTCTTTCATTTACTTTCCAAATCCAAAATTCAGGCTTCTGCATTTAGGATCAAAACCCAAAAAGCATCCTCCTATGTGTTTGGGCTCTCCCATGTACGAAGCTAACAATGCATGTGTTTGCAACAGCAGCACATTAATTTCCACTGTATGCACCATTCCTCTCCCATTGAAGCTATCCCCAAGGACCTCTCTTGCAATGGGAACAGAGTACGCCAAGCTCTATTTTCAGTGTCACCCTGGCAACCGCTTTCCCCTCCATCTGGATGTCACATCAAAGAGACATTCCTGCCACCTCTCAGGTTTAACACAAGCCTTACAACTGCTGGGGAGGTCTCACGGCCCTGGCCCTGGAGTTGGGAGAATATCTTTTCCCACACCTCCCTTTTGAAACTGTTGAGTATTTAGCTTTCACACAAAGAAAACCAAGAAAACATTGCCTAGCTATACTTTAAAAAATCAGAAATCAATAAGATTAATTTTTTTTTTGGGTGATTTCGAGTTTATCTCTGGATACTGGGATGCCTGAGGTTAGCAGTACTGCCCACAGTTTAGCCCAGAAATTTGAATTTGTGTTTCTGCAGTTGATAAGTGAAATAGGATTTCCATATAGTTTGTTGGAGCACCTGTAAGGAAGCCATATTGTCTAGCCAGCACAAATATCCAGGGTAGTGGGATGGGAGTTTACCCTTCTTACCCCTTCCCTCCCCATAGGAGGCTGGGCAGGTCACTCAGAGCAGTGCCTGCTCACCCCCCTTGCCCCAGCCAGCCACAATCACTTCTGCTCCTGCAGCTTTAGGCAGCCCACCCACGCCGTGCCCCAGCGCTGAGCATCCTCAGCCCTCACTTCTCATGCACACGTGCCAGCAACAGCAATAACACCTCTGCAGGCGGGTGAGAAGACAGGGATTTCCACTGGCATTTTATTTTATATTTATTTTATTCCACTTTATTTTTTTGTTACTGATGCTTCTGAAGTCTCAGTCTCAGAGTATCCCTTGCTTATGGAGTCACTCAAACTGGAACGTCACATCAGGTCATTCCAAATACCAGGAGTAATCCTGTGTCCATCAAAATCAGAAACAAGATCTTCACTCGTAATTTTTTTCTGAGGCCAGAGGTGCACAGTGCAGAGATATAGAGGACAACATATGGCCTCTTCCTGAGGCAAATATAACAGCTGTCCATTGTGCATGCCTTAAAGCACTTCCCACCCAAGCTCCTCACAGTGTTTTGACCTGGTTAAGTATTATAATGTCAATTTTAAAAACCGGGAACCTGTGGCCCATGGGGCTTCCTACAGTCACACAAATTGTCTAAGGTACACTCAGGATTGCAAGAAAATACCATATGCCTTCAGTTTTGGCTTTTCCTTCTACTTGGCTGTTCTTTATTGCATACCAGAAAGAAAAAATGAGATTAAAAAAAAAGTTGAAAAATGGGACCATAACTTAGGAAAAGCAGTTATTCTCCCAGAAATCAATGAAATGGTCCTGCAGTTCATCACTGGATCCACAGCTTCTCATTCACCACTACTGGCAGAGGAAACCAGTAACTATTAGAAACTAAGAAACTAAAAAATGCCAGAGGTGAGAAAGCAGTGTGTATATTTCTTGCTGCCTATTTAAGACGGTGACAGGAGAGAAAAGTTCTTCTCTTCTGATCCACTGTGATCTCTGCCCAAGTTGCCAGTGCCTGGGAAAGGAAAACTGATATCCAGCTTCCAAGCATCCACCACTGTTACTCCAGATAACCGAGGCTGCTTTTGCCCATACTGAGACATGCAGAAGTGGGCCAAAAGCAAGGTGGGTGAAAGGACGATGTCTCAGATACCTGAATGTAATTGGGAGGTGCCCAGCTGGTGGTGACTGGTGCTAATGGTGAGCGGGTGAGGGAGCCTGTGCTGTGAAGTCCTACTTTTGTGTTTCTTGTCAGGGGCAGTGTTTTAGGCCACCAGAATAAATAAGCCTTGTTATAGGTGGATCTAGAGGCCTGATCTACATCCAAACTTTCCATGACCATGGAGGAGTCTCATCTCCCACTCAGTTATGGAGTTTGAATGTGAGTGGACACAGGATCAGCTACAAGTGCTGTTCTAGACCAAAACTTCACCTCTATCTCACTTCTGGAGAAAAAAAAAAAAAAGACAAAATCACCTTTCAGAGAATTAATTCACAGACACATTATTACAAACCACTAGTGAAGCCAAAAGATTTTGAGTGGAAGAGGAGACAAAAAGGCAGCATTCTCTTAAAATTATTGAAAAAGTCCTAAATCCATGAAGAAATTGTGCGTTTAAAATGACATTTAAGATGCATGGCAAAAACAACCCTAAATCAACCTTTGCTGTAAGCTCATCAATACAGTTGCTCCAGATTAATGCTGCTATAACCGAAATCTGCATCCCACCCACGTACGAAATCTGTAATTAGCCGGTGGGAGATCACACACGGTTCTGTGGAAAGTTTATATATATATTTAAAAAAAAAATAGCAATGTAACAGAGCTAGTTGATTTCTCATTCTGGGTTTGTTCCCAATAGTACTTTTGCAAAGTTGTGGGTTTTTTCCTCCTCCAGGCAGATTTTGGTTGTGTGAAGCAGCACAACTTCCCCTGGAGTGCACTGCAAGACAGCAGCGGCCACCTGCCACAAGCCGCTGGTCTGCAGGTTGCTGTTGCTCCCTGACCACCACAGTAGTGGGGGCAAGAGCGAGCAGCATCCACAGTAAGATGTGGCACCCCTTCCTATGGCTTTAGTGCTGGAAGTGGACAATGTGTGCAGGGACTGAGGAAGCCCATTTTCTTCCAAGCAGAGGCAGCTGGAGGCAGGCATTGAACAGAGAGGGTGTTTCTGAAGTGCTGTGGTCCCACAAAACCCACTGAATGTCTCACAGTACCAGGATTACACAGAATTTAAAGAAGAGGAAAATAAGAAGTGAAAAAACAGAGCAACTGAAAGGTCTATCAGAACTGACACTGTACAAATGTAGGAGAAAACTGGGACAAATGTAAACCATACTTACTCTGTGTCTGTGAGCAACAAGTGCTAGTGAAAAAGGATGCAGATCTGGCTCCTGACAGTAACTGGGTCTGATACCTTTGATGTGTTTAACAGTTTCCAGTTTTCTCAGGCAGAGGATAGCAGAAATTTAGCAATCCCATACTCCCATCACAATGAAACATATAAGATGTTTGTAACACAAAGATACAAAAACGAAGGAGAAGAGGTTACTGATCTAATGACTAATCTTGTCATGTGGGCTGGAGAGGGGATTGCAATTTAAACACGCGAAAAAAACCAACTTCAGGAATGGCCGGGAGAGCCAACATCACCTTCAGGAGAGGGTGTCCAGCAGCGGAGCTGCCAGGGACTGCAGATGGGAAGGGACAGTGCTCTGCTGACAGATCTGTGCTCAAGGAGCTGCATCACCACCATGGCTCTGTGGCTCGAAGGCACTCACAGCTCGGCATCAGATGGTCCTCAACACAGCACAGGCTGTTAGTAGGTGTAGTGACTGGGCTGGCCATAAGGGTCTCTAGCTGTCTATATTAAAACCATATATATGGTTTGTTATGCATTCAGTTTTAGCTAGGGAATAAAAATGAATGGCTGGGAATTTTTCCTATGAGGAACTTGATTTCAGGGACAGGCAGCCTGAATGAGGTTGCAGAAGGCAGTCGAGCAATCACTCGTCTTGCATCTCTTGTTCTTCCTGTGGGCTCTCCTCCCCCTTCTTCCTTGGAAGGGGTGTGCACCTTGCAGTTTGGGAAACATTGCTGGAAACACTGGGAAACTGGAAGGTAGGTGAGGAACTGGAGGCTGTTACAGGGAGTGTTTTAGTTTGACAGTGTAGGAAAAAATGGAGCAATCTGCAGTAATGGCAAGGGGAAGTTTTGTTTTGTTTTGTTTCGTTTTGCTTTTTACTCTGTGCAATTTTTGCTCTTTCATTCAGTTCTCAGCCTCTCCCTCTCCAGTGTTGCTCCATCCCTCCTCAGCCATTCCCTTATGCCTCCCACTCACACGTTCGTTAAGGATTATTTATTTCCTTTACACACATTCTTGCCAACCCTGGCCTTCCCATCATGCTCAGACCTTTCCTAAGCTCCTTCACCTCTGCACAACCCAGCTTCTGCTCACTTAGAAATCCCCTGTTTGAGAGCAAAAAACCCTCCATCCAACCAGCCGGGACCATTTCTTCTTCCCTTCCCCAGGATAAACCACCATCCCAATCTCAGAGCCAGACCCTTGACTTTAACACAGAGTGCGTACTGCTGTGTCACCCAGAAAGCCTCCCATCCCTGCCATCTGTTGCCTCTGGGTTCAGAAACTCCTTTATTTCTCGTGCCCACCCTGGAAAACTGAAGGAAGCAGCAGGGCAACCTATGACCAGCCTTTATCAGGTCAGTCTGATTTAGCCAGAAGCCGATGAACTCTGCGCTTGGGCAGCCCAAGGGCTCACAGGGATGCCCTTACCCAGGGGGATGCAGCCAAGCTGTCCCAAAGTAGCATGGCTAGCTGGACTGCCATGCTGGTAGTCCTCCAGCACTGAGCACACTGCTGCTTGCAGGATAACACCCCCCCCAGCCCAGCCCACCCCAACACCCAGTGTTTGGATAGCTGCAGTTCTGGCTTAATTGCCGGGGCTTAGTCCATCACCTGTAATGAACAAACTGCAGTGCAGCTACATAAAATATAGCTTGTGGGGGGGGGAAGGCTGGAGGCAGGAGAGGGAAAGACACAAATCATCCAGGCACAGAAAGGAAGAAATAATGAGGAAAGTAGGTATTTATAATTTTTTTTCCCCTGCAAGATCACTTACACCTTACCCACAACAGGAGTGTCAAACACTCCTATCAGCTAGAATTTGGGGGTTTTGGGAGGTGGGATTTTTATCTGGGTTTTTTTCCCTTTTGAAGAAAGTGTTACTCCACCTCACTAGCTGAAACTTAAGGAGCCTCCTGAGAAAGGGGTAGCCCTTTCACTGCCACTCAGTATGAATACATTCATTTAAAGACAAAACAAATGTGTTTGTCTTTGAAACAACTATGACGCTGCTAGCTGGAAGAGCTGTTTGCTTTTAAAATGGTATGACTGTGTGAAGGGCAAAAGATGTATATACAATGCAGACTAGTTAAACAGACTCTTTTCTCCTTACTAGGAGGATATTTTTTTTCTTTTTTGCCATTCGGAGCCACGCGTCACCAGGGAAAGTGGGCACTGATCGCATTCTTCCTTTGTGTCCCAAAATGCAGGAGGGTGTTTGCCTAAACATGCAAGCACAGAAGCAAGACTTGTGTATTTTGTATAGGAAGCTGCTTTTGTTTGCTGCCAGTAGGATACACAATGTGCTCTCTACAGGGGATCAAGATGTAGGGCTGTACAAACACCGATCAGCAATACCTTACATAACTGGCCCTGGGGGAGAGTTACGTGTCATGAGGAAAACAGTTTTGCCAGGAAAGGTAAAACACAAGAGGTGATGTAGAATTCATGGAAGAAAATAAGAGGCTGGTGGAAATAAAACCAAACTATCTGTGCAGATTATCACCAGGCAGAGCACGCCAAAGAAAACAGCCGCAGAGCTATGACTGCAGATTCACAGTCGATTCACCACTTATTGCAGCGCCTGCATGCATAACCCTTCCCTCGTGGGGGATTTGGCCTGTCTGCTGGCACCAGGCAGGTGGGATGGCTCATCCAAGTCTTGCCGTGCTACTTGGGTCGCTCGGTGGACACCAACCTCTCCCAGATGGGGTTAAAGGAGAGGGATGCTGCAGTGGTGCTGGAGCCAGGAATAGCTCTGGGCTGGGAGAAGAGGTCCACTAGCTGTGTGGTTTGGGGAAAGGGGGTTACTGTGAGGCTGGTGGGGGACCCAGGGGTGGATCATGTCCCCTGGGTCAAGCACTGGGCCAGGAAGGACCAGGGATGCTTGGGGACCTGCTAACGCACCCCAGTTCCTCACCAGGGAACTTCCTGGATGGGAGATGAGGACAAAGCACAGAAGGCTGCCCCCAGAGGTCTGGTCAGGACCTCTGTGCTCCTGTGAAAACTACTGTGGACCTACACATACAAAATAACCCCATAGTGGCATGACACAGTCTAAGTTTTGCACAAAGATAAATAGAGAGGTCCCCCACAGATGGCTTGGCACAGGGAAAGGAAAACCCTCTAGAAAGAGAGAGAGACTGGACAAAAGAGTGAAATGGGCTTGGAAATTATTGGCAGCCTGAAACTCTACTTGCAAGAAGGTCATTCACTGCTGGGCCTGCTGAGAAATTTGGCCCATTGTAACCAGTAGCAGCTTTTCTAAACCTGAATGAAGAGAGGACAGTGACAATATTACCAACCATCCCAGAGAGTCCCCTGAAATTACAGATGCTCTGGTCCTCCCTGATGCACCAACACCAGCTTCTTCTTTTTTAAGCCACCCCACTAATACTTATTTCTGTTTGGGAGAATCAGGGATTTCAAATGACCTCTCAGAAGCCTTGCAGACCACATGGAGAGCAGGTACCTGAAAGCAGCCTCATTAACTCTGGCCATCCAAAAGGAAGAAATTAAGGCCTCCTAGGAAATGAAAACCAGCTCTTCCCTCCTCTGGCCTCCCAGTAACACTGCCTTCAAGGACGATACCCCTTTATACAAGCATCTTGGCAATGCAGGACATATTGTTAGGAGCTGAAGGTCTTAACCAAAGCATCAGTAAACATTCAAGCCAAACAAACTCAACATGCTTTTTGATTAAGTATATTATTCTTGCCACTTCAGTGAGGGTCCTTCACCTTCACGGATAGCAAACATTCACTGACAATCACCGCAGACAGAGTTTCAACAAAAAGATGGAAAATGTAATGTAAGCTGGAAGCAGCAGTGGGCTGCCATACTATGTCTGATGTTAAGCAGGGAAATGGGTTTGATTTTTATAGATGTCTTTTGCACTTCAGAAAAGTACTGTAATTGCAGACACCAAACTGAGTAAGAAATAGCAGTTCTGCTGCCAGTGCAGACGAAACACTCCCCAAAGTCTGTTATTAATAGAAAGACAGTGGCATTGCCGGCAAGATAAAAAGGTCAGGAATAACTTTTAGCCATTTTCCAGTTAAAAAGAAAAAACAAAAAAAAAAGAAAGTAATTCTAGTTATATTCTGAGGTGAAGCAGAGGTGCAGATTAGTCTAATATTGTATTTGCACTGGGCTGAGAATGCAAATGCATGACCATTAAATATCTACAGAACAATTAAGTCCAAGGCAGACAGCTGCGTGGGGCTCCCTGGCTGGCTCTGCAGCCCTGCTTCCAGCCCTGGCCAAGCCACCCCAGCCCAGGCCCGGCTGCTGGGAAATGGGTAGTGCCACTGCCTTGAGTAAGAGGTCTGAGACCTGGACTGAAAGTGCTGTAAAGAGCAGGGATTTTTAGTATTGTTGTTGTTGAAAGCAGTAGAGCTTTGCTGGGGGTTCAAGAACAAGTTAGGAAATACCTGAGATCTGCTTGCATGCTTTCTCAGCCTGTGAAAAATGCTCATAAGACCCAAAGCCTCAGAACTGGCAGGAACTTAAAAAAAATACCCAAAACTTAAATCCAGAAAACTCCAACCCAAAAATCTGAAAGAGATCTAGGGAATAAAAGAATCCCCTTCCTCAAAAGATGCATAACAAATTGTATTAAAATAAAAAGTCAAAACCACAGAAAAAGACCATACAACAAATCCGATGGAGACCAGATGCCTAAACAGGATTTCTAGAAGAATTTCCATTAGGGGATGGATTTGTGAAGAGTGATTTTGCCTACTCCTTTGCAGTATTTTTTCTTATGTACAGCCTTGTTAAAAAATGAAAATATGCAATTGTCATACTCTCCATCTTTCTCCTAAAACTGCTTTTAATAGCACTAATAGAACCAAAATAACTACCTGAAACCCTAATTTTATTCAGCTCTATAGAACCTGAATTCAATCTGCAATCATGAAAGAATGAAATATTTGATCCTGGGTTTTGTACTGTCACATTTATGCTTGCAGGTCAGACACGACCGTTAATTCTTTTTCAGAAGCATTTAAAGCCCTGAGTCTGAAATTATTTGCAGTACTAGTTTAAGTGTTTGCAAAATTGGAGCTTAATATACTTCTGAAAAAGGATTAATTGGTAACCTGTAAGGAAAAGATATTTGAACTACAACTGCAGAATGATTTTCAAGTGTGCTGTTCTTTGTATCACGTAACACTTTCTTCTGGCCAACAAAACAAAATACTGCAAGCGTTAAAGTTATTTTTAGAATTTTACCTGAAAATCTTGATACCAGAGTATTTTTGTCAGACCCTTGATAAAACATAAGTTCTGTTCTCTTTACCACATGATTTTAAATATCTTAGAACAAAACCTTAAGAAATTATGACTTCAGATATATTCCTTGATTCCTTAGTAGCTTGTAACACTGTGTAAAACCCATGCAGATACGACAAAGAAATACTGACTGAGAAAACTTCAAAATGTAAAATATTCTTTAAACTACCAATAAAAATATATCATTATTCTTCCATCTTTTAAAAGCACTGCAAATACATTTGTAACTGTTTGGAATTACAGCTTTATTTCTATCTCCTTGAAGGCAATAGGCCATGACTGATAGGGAGAAATAAGTGCTTTCTACATTGATAGGAAAGCTTTGCTCTTAACATCATTACATGATAAAATAGTAAGATAATTTATGTAGTTGCATGGTTTAGTTAAATCATTTGTCTCTTCCAAGATACATATAAGGTGGTGGAGTCACCATCCCTGGAGGAGTTCAAAAAAATGCGTAAACGTGGCACTTTGGGACATGGTTTAGGAAACATGGTGGTGTTGGGTTGATGGTTGGACTTGATGATCCTAGAGGTCTTTTCCAACCTTAATGATTCTATGATTCTGTGATAATATTTTAAGAGGCTTTATTCCAGACTAAACAATTTTTGATACAATTTAACAGATTACATAAGATGCCAACACATCTTTAAGGGTCAGCTTTCCTTTTGATATAAATCTCCACAATTCTATCATGTAGACTATTCAGTATGAAAAGTAAAAAATATTTGTGCAGCTCTTTGAAAAAAAAGTGTTTAATTAGCTTGTTTTTATCTCTAACTGCGCAACTGAGAAAGGATAAACACAATTTTTTTAAAAAGAAGTAAAACGTCAGATGCTCAGTAAATGCACTGTAATTCATCATAATGTAATTTATCATACATGTTATCATAGCATAGCATTTCATTATGGAATAATTTTCCCAAAATATATTTAATATTCAAATTCAAAACAATTCAACAATTCAAAGTGAAATTTAAAATCCTACTTTTTGGAAAAAAAATCAAATTCTGTAACAGTAAGTGTGGATTTTTTCATACTTTTCCGTTACAAAACTAATATTATATTTGTTTATTTTTTTTCTTACTCCTCCTCTCTATGCTCAGTAGCATTCCCCTTTTTTTATTCATAGTATCATAGAATAGTTTGGGTTGGAAGGGACCTTTAAAGCTCACCTAGTCCAACCCCCCTGCAGTGAGCAGGGACATCTCCACCTAGTTCAGGTTGCTCAGAGCCCCGTCCAACCTGACCTGGAATGTTGCCAGGGATGGGGCATCTGCCACCTCTCTGGGCAACCTGTTCCACTGTTTCACTACCCTCATCGCAAAAAAATTTCTTCCTTATATCTAGTCTAAATCTACTCTTTTTCAGCTTAAAACAATTATCCTTTGTCCTATTGCAACAGGCCCTGCTAAAAAGTCTGTCCCCATCTTTCTTATAAGGTCCCTTTAAGTACTGGAGGGCTGCTATAAGGTCTCCTCGGAGTCTTCTCTTCTCCAGGCTGAACAACCCCAACGCTCTCAGCCTGTCCTTGTAGGAGAGATGTTCCAGCCCTCGGATCATCTTTGTGCCCCTCCTCTGGACCCTCTCCAACAGGTCCATGTCTTTCTGTGCTGAGGGCCCCAGAGCTGGACGCAGTAGTCCAGATGGGGTCTCACCAGAGCGGAGTAGAGGGTCAGAATCACCTCCCTCGACCTGCTGGCCACGCTGCTTTTGATGCGGCCCAGGATATGGTTGGCTTTCTGGGCTGTGAGCACACATTGCTGACTCATGCCCAGCTTTTCATCCCCCAGTACCCCCAAGACCTTCTTGGCAGGGCTGCTCTCAATCCCTTCATCCCCCAGCCTGTATTGATACTGGGGGTTGCCCCGACCCAGGTGCAGGACCTTGACCTTGGACTTGTTGAACCTCATGACATTCATATGGGTCCACCTCTCGAGCTTGTCCAGGTCCCCACATTCTAACCTCCAGATAAAAAACAGCTAACATTAAAGCATGCAAATTGCTAACAATCTTAGGTGGTTTTCAGTGTTAAAAATCCTGAATTATGAACACCTTTAAAACCCAGAAATTCCTGGATCAGGAAGCATTCCACACAGGCTGGAAAGAAGGGGCATGTAAGGGAAATGTCTTTTTTTCCCTAGAGTGAATGGATGTCCATTTTCAGATCTGTGTCTCATGTGTTCTTTGATCTGCTCTTTTCCTTATAATTTAAATAGAAAAAAGTCTGAATATAATCTGAAATTGGTTCAAATCAAAACAGGTCATCTATGCAAAGCTGCTTGTACTTTGACAAGGTCCTCTCCCTGTCTCAGCTATTTGGGAGCAGTTCCCAGCCTCTCACGCAAGTTGAGGCACTTCTGCATTCCCTATCCCAAACAAATACTGCATGAAGCACAACTTGATGAGAACTTAAGGATGTTGCAAAAACCACAGCAAATCATGTACTTTCAGTACACTAGGCTAAGCAAAGCATTACCTGCTTACGTGCATGATGTTAGCGCATGGAAGTTGAGGACATGATACCACGTTAGCCTTGAGTTGCAAGACTGCTAGCATACAGGAGGGAGAGACTGATAGAAAGAGATTTTCTTTACACATATTGGGCACAAAAAAACGTCTTCAGCTAGTAATCTGATTCTGGACTACAATTAAAGAAAAAAGTTGCACAAAGGATAGGGAACTAACAGGTTTCATATCTTCATATCAGTCCTAACACTAATTCTGGGTGCCATGTCTATGCCATAACAGAGGGTGAAGCCTGCAGTTCAGATAACCAAACATCTTTATGTTCTGCAGGAAAGTGTGTTTCTATTAGATAAGGAGCACAGAGAAGTTCCTCAGTATGCTCCCTGAGGCAGTATTAATTCATACCAATGACTATTATAGAATGACTATAATAGAAAAATTATGACTAATAATTCATTAATGATTAAGTGTCTTATTTTGCATGGATGCCAACCTTGTGCCAGGTACTGTACAACACACAGCAATCAGGGAAATATCTGCTACCCTACTGTAACCTACTTAGCACTGTATCGATTATTATCATGGTCAAGGAAGTGGCCAACATGAACCATTTTACTACAGAAGCTAATACCATCAGCTATTCCTTTGTTTCAAGTGGAAGGTGCTCATCTTTTAGCCCTAAAGCTATTGATTTCAAATCCCACTAATCCTGGGTGGGAATTATTATATCATGCACCAGTACTGTCCACATAGGTTTTGTTAGTATGTCCACTTAAAATACACAAAAAAGACCACCTGACTTCCAAATACTCTTACAAGATTTTAAGCAAACTATTTTAAAATAAGTATTCTCAAGCACACCAAAACCTCACTTTTCTCTCTTCTCTGCTTTTTAATTTTAAATTGCGGCCAATTATCAACAATAATAAGGATGGAGAGAGGTACAAAAGAAGTTTCCTTTTGTATCTATATACAAATCAAATAATATTTTTACTGTGTAAAATTTCCAAAGAGCAAACGCCTTTCTCCAGTAGCACTGCCAGAATATTATGGCTTTTCTGGTCCCCTCCTGCCTGCACTACTCTTCGCCACCTTCAGTGCTTACAAGCCACCCTTCCTCCAGTTCAGAAGGTAGCTGGTGTGATAATTGTATTGATTTCCTTCACCCATCCATGTTCTTGGCTCACCTTCTTCCTCCACATCCAACTTACTTGGACAAGGCTTTGCTGTCCAGCTCTGTCCCTCTTACCCAGACAGGAGCCCAGCAGCAGGGTCAGTTCTCAGCTTCCCTCCCACTCCTATGCCTGATCCGAGTACTTGTGCATTTTCCTCTGCTGATCCTTGTGCATAGGGAAAGCAAAGCTGCCAAAGTCTGTAAACCCATTAGCTGTTCCTCCTCCAAATACACCCTGCCATGGTGGTTATCACTGTGCTGTTATGTGTCTTCCCCTGTTCATACTTTGCTTGGTGTCATCCACCTGTTTCTGACTCTGTGCGTTGCTCCTTACGAGTTACAGCATGTTGTGCCTAAGCACAGCAGCAGACACACTGTCAACCAAATGAATGGCCAAATTAGGAAGCTAATAGCTCAGAAATGGCCACTCAGAAGAGCAGCAGCAAGAGCTGCCTAAAAAATATATCAGCCTGGAGACCTCCAGCTTTCTTACTTCAGTTTGTGTCTTTCCTGACATCCTTTACCACAAAAGGGAAATGAAGAAGGAGCCATGGGTGCTTTTACTTTCCATATTAACTAAAGCAGCTTGGGATACCCTTTTTTTCCTGCTTATTAATTGTGAGTGGGCTCTCAGAGTTTCTATGAAGATTTAGAGGGTGTGACAGAAAATGAGGGTGTCCCACACACAGTGGTGCAGCCTTTCCTTTGCTACAGTCCCTGGGACTGAAGCTGCCCCTGCGCACAAGACAGTGGCAGGAATGGGCTCACTCTCTTTCTTTGCTGTTGAGAAGCAGGTTTGGGTTCACACTTTTTTCTTGCCTCTTTTTTGGCATCTGGTGCTAACGCACAGAAAGCCTCAGCAGCACAGAAATCAGGCAGTTTCTCACAAATTTGCATTTCTTATGAAGTTTTATTTCAACAAGATCCCTTTATTTATGCAGAAGAAGGATGCTTCTGTAGCTAGGGCTGCAGCCTAGGCCTTCAGAGATGGGCATGTACTTCTGTTTCGCCCCAGGCTTCTCATGTGGCTGGGGGAATGCCTTATCCCCACGTGTGCAATGGAAATGTAAGAGCTTTTACGTACTTCACCCTGGTTCTGGGAGTACAAAATATCTGGGAGACATTCTGCTGTCATGCTGAGTGCTGTGGAGAGACAGGACTGCAAGCCTGTCACAGGGACTCACTGGAAATCTTTCCATGATACAAAATTTTTGCTGGGTTCAACTAACTTAGTGGATTCCAGGCGTTGCACATGAGCATTTGGGCTTGACAAGCTTTAAATGACCTGGAGAACACGGGTTTGACAAAAACATGCCTCTTGAAAAATTCTGGAGCATGGGCTACCATGCTTTACCTCCCCACACTATTTCTCTCCTGTGGGTGTCAGCAGGGATCCCAGGGTCCTGGGTCTCTGGCTCCAAGGCAGCATGAATACAATAAATCTTCCAAACTCCCCATCTATGGTCATGAAGCCAGAGTCTAAACCATTCATAGATGTGAAGGAAAGTTTGCATTCCTGTAATACATACTTATATATATGTGTGTGTATATATACCTATATATATATGCTTGCACCTTTATCAATGGACCTCTGAAAATATATTGCATTGTCCTACAACTTGGTAGTCAGCAGCTGCCTGGGTGCAAGAATCTTTTTTTTTTAAAGCTTCAGAAGGAGAAAACAATTCAAATGCATCTTTGTTTATGGGAAATAACAATAATTTTGATTCCAAACTTCAACATAACAAAAACCTTGATAAAGGAGAAATATTGAGTCTCCCAAATGTCAAATATGAGACTCCAAATGGAAGTGAGTCTTTCAAAAGTTTACTGAAGGAATGCCTGACCACTGCTTTACCTCCCAGTCCCCTGTTTTCTAGCCCTTTTAAATAACAGACTGACTTTCCTATTTAGGGTTGAAACTGTAAAGCTGGTCTTTCAATGTCACCAGTCTGTGTGCTGAATCCTAAGCTTACATTTACTGACCTGGAAAAAAAAAATCCTCATTACCTTCTGAATCAGCAGTCATTTCAATGCTGTGCAGAACTCACAGAAGTAGATATACAAAATTTAACACCAGCGCAAAGCACGAGTAGCAATCAGAGTGATGGAGGGCTGGAACAAACAGTTTGATGAACCTGAAAGCTTCATTGGAAGAATACTGATAGTCCATTTGCAAGTGGGAAAACTGCCCGAAACTTCAAAGCTGATTTTTTGGGAAGTTTGTAGAGGCTTTTGTTTGTTTTGGATTTCACTACAGAAAAATAACCTGTTCCTTTATGTATTTTACAGTCACTTGTGCAAGAATGAGAAATGCAAAGCAGTACACAAAAAGCAGTTAAATGCAGCTTGCTATAAGAATATAAGTGCTTTGAGACAGTAAATATATGAAGAAAACTGACAAAATCTAAACATCTGATCTTTGGTGTCAAGGCACTATGCAGTGCCCAGCATGTGGTCTAGAAGCACCTATGTTACTCAGTGGAGAGAGAAGCACATTCCTATACAGAAATTTTATGCTCTGAAACTAGATGATCTCTGGGATATGAATAAGTGTGTGTACAGAGACCATCCATAGCAAGATCCATACCTATGATTCAGGGTCTAGGGCACTAAAGGGTTACAAATAAATAATGTGAAAAGTACATGCAGACTTACTAACATGCAAAACCTGAATTTTGTAAACCTTGTAGACCCTGATTAGACCATTAAATCTCTGAAATTTTGCTGAGGTTGTGTCTCAATATGAATTTGCTCTAACTTTCTGTTTTGTGGACATCCCCAGGAAAAAAGGGTGAACAGCTGAGGACTGTGGAAGTCAGTGAGGTACCACATTAAAAACACAGCAGGGCAGAAAGATGTAATTTTGTGCTAGGCTGCTACAGCATCTAATCATCCTTGAAATGTCTCATTTCTGTCATGAACAAGTCTACTGTATGAGTGAGTAAAAGAAGTAGGAAGGAACAAATCATTCTAAAAATTCAATGTGGTTGATGAGGCACCATAAAAAATTCCTCATGTTTAGTATAAGCAAACAGACATGACATTATGCCAACAGAATTATGATTAAATGCTCCATCAGTAGAAAAGGACATGGAAAGTCCACCTGAGAGAAATAGATGAAAAAATATGGAAACACCAAGAAATGGGGAACAGAAACAGATGGACCCAAAGGTCCTGTTAGTGGACTGGTAAGGGGCAGACCTGGCTTGACTCTGGCAATCCAGTCAGCCGGATAAAGTCCTAATTGAATTAAAACAGTGAGGGGTTGATTCAAATTTTGCATCCCATGAAAAATGGACCCCTAATTTCCTCCTGAAAGGAGGTTGTAGCAAGCTGGGTGTCAGCCTCTTCTCCCAAGTAACAAGTGATAGGACAAGAGGAAATGGCATCAAGTTGTGCCAGGGGAGGTTTAGATTGGGTATTAGGAAAAATTTCTTCACCAAAAGGTTTGTCAAACACTGGAACAGGCTGCCCAGGAAAGTGGTTGAGTCACCATCCCTGGAGGTATTTAAAAGACATGTAGATGTGGTGCTTAGGGACATGGTTTAGTGGTGGACTTGACAATGGCAAGTTTACAGTTGGACTTGATGACCTTAATGGTCTTTTCCAACCTAAATAATTCTATGATCCTATAAGGAAAATTGCATATGGGGTGAAGCAATGGGGAACACAGCCCACCTTGGCTACCTTTCCTTTTGCCTTCTCCCTCTGCCTTTCTCTTAGCCTTTTCATATTTAAAGTTTGAGATAACCTTTGGGTTACCCTTGAGATACTCCACAGCAGTTGAATTTAAACATGGGAGAAATAAAACGACGTGTGCTCTTGAAAGAGCAACCCAGGCATGCTGCAAAAGTCCATTTTTTCCTCCAAAATGAAAGCCTAGGCAGACCCTACTCATGCCTGAGAGGAGCTCACAGGCTGCCCAAGCACCCTGGTGGTGTGGCCAAGCCTGGGTTGGTGAGTGGTTCCCTATGGGGTGGCTGCTTCCCTGTGGTGCCCCATGGGCCGGTGTGACTGGTGCACTGGCCACCCTGGGCTGCCCCTGGTCCCAGCCCTCCCTCCCTGTCACACTACGCTGGCCTTATTTACACTCAGGGCTGCTGTCATGGCATTCCCTTCTGCACCACTGTTGCAGCAGTGTGATCAAACCGGGCCGGTGAGTCAGCTCACGTGGCTGGGGGAGCTCCGTCTCCTGCCAGCACCACTCCCCCTCCCACCTGCACCCACACAGGCACTCACTGAAGTGGGTCATCCCTGGCCTCCCTGCTTTGCAGGGTGGCTTCTCAGCTTCTGGAGAATGACTGCCTCCTCCGTACTTTAATTCTCCAACTGTTAGAAGCATCTGCCCTTTGCTAGCTCTCGATGCCAGGAGCTCAGGGAAGTGAACTTACTTTTGAGGATGAATGTATTCCTCCCTCTCTCCCTCCACAACTCCCCATTTCTCTCTTCAACCCACCTCCCAAGAACCCCCACCCCAAAATGCAATGCTCACACCTCCCGTCTCTGAAAGAATCACTATAACTCAACTGTAAAAAGGAGGGGAAGGAAAAAAAAAAAAGGAAGAAGTGGTTTCCATGGCAAATTTGCAGGATTTAATCACAGCACAGAGAATAATTTTAACATTCTTCCCCTGTTTTAGAACATGCTGGATAGCAAATGAAATTGTTGTGTGTTGGCTTCAAGGGTATTGCACTGATTTATGTCCACAGAGAATTTGTCCCATTATTTTCTTATTTTGTTCTCATAATCAGAAAGTTGCTTATCACTGCCCTGTGAAGAAGATTAACATAACTTAAATGAAGAGCTTTGTACAAAAGCTACTCAGAAGCCTGCAAAGTTTCCAAGTAAATAATGAAGTTTCTAGAGTTTTCTCCCTTCTGAAACTCCCTGTTGAAGCACTGATGGCAATGACATTATTTGCTGTTTGGTTCTTCCAGGTGGTACTGGACACCCTCATGGAAATTACCCTTTCTTATAATGCTCCAAAGGTCTTTTCTATAGCGGCTGCAAATATCTCATTTGTTGGCATTGTGACCCAAGACACATTCAGTTTATGGATGTAGCAGGACAGACTTCAGTTTCCACGGAACATCAACACAGTCACACTGTTTTTGGCTTCAAACACTTATTTTTTCCCTCATATGAATTCAATCAAATTGATCTGGGAGGATTGAGGAGGGAGCCTTTCAACCTGGCACCAAGTTTGCACACTCTCCAGTTTTGCAAGTACAGATATAAACACATTCAAACAAAGCCTGCAAATTATCAAAGATGATTAAATAAATGGATCTTTTGTCTTCTGTTTCTTTCAGCCTGCTAGCTGTTCTCAAATGTTCTTGATAAAAAGCTCCTGTCCCACCACTCGGCTCCACCTTCTATGATTCGTACAACTTCAGAGGAGATACCAGGCAGTAAATATTCTAGACGTATTTCCAAAAAAGCAGCATCCATATTGTTAATAAAACCACCTCTATACTTTACTGACACTTACATTTCCTAGCATAGCACCCCTTTCCTTGAGAAGGAATAAAAAAGGAAAACACTAGGGAAAAAAAAATCTCAGTCTGCATTTAATTTATGCAAGTGAAACAAGGTTTTTGATTTCTGGTTTTCTGTTGAATTGCTCCTGTTATCTGGAGGGATTTTTATGTAAAAGTAAAATCAGTATTTGTTTATTTGTAGATAACTCGTTGAACAAAAATCTATGTACTGAAAAAGGTTAACATGTTCGGGTAAAATTGAGTTACATGGGATCTGATGTGTTCTTCAACTGTAAGCACCTCTTCCTTGGTCATGTAAGAATATATGTGCTTCTATATTTTGCTAACTTCAAATGTTTTCCTTGAGACCTTTGCCATGTTTAGTAATTGTTTGGCCTCAGTAAACTTAGTACATACATATGTCTAAAATATCAGCAAAAAGCATTAGGGATTTTTGAGGATCCTGATCATACTTGCCCCCAAAGAATGACTGCTTACAAGAGAGAAAATATATTACAACATTTGTAAAAATGAATATATATGCAGATTGGTTTTTGCTCTCCATTACAATTTCTACACAGCGTTCCAACGAGAAGTAGACTCAACATGCAAAACTCAGATCTAAGTTTTTGAACTACTTTGCATTTACAAAAATAAACCAAACAAACCCACAAACCCAAAAAGATTTGTTTGGACTCTCTTATTTGTCCTAAAAAACACTCATTCGAGAACTAAAAGGATCTGTCAAACTTTATACCGAGATCAATGACTGCACTCTGGGGCTATTTATTATTTGTGCAGTGGCAGCTGCTAGAGGCTTTAGAGGAGGTCTAGGTGCTTTCCACCTGTGGGACTAATTCTGTTTCATCGTAAGCTTATAAAGGCCTAAATGTAAGATTCCTCTTAGCACCACCAGAATATAAATAGTAACAGAAATAGCAGTTCCTGCTCTAAAGTGCCCACAGTTAAAGCTGTCTTTTTTTTCAAGAAGAAACAATACAATAATCCTAGATAGCTAGGTATTATTCCTTTTACAGACAAAGGTATGATTGGCTGCTTCTTATGACTAGTGAACAGAAATAAGTAGAGCGTAGGCACATGCTCATTTTATTGTATATACTTTTAAAATGCTTGTGTAATCATGTATACGTGTACACTAATTGATCTATTGTATTTTTTCAAAAGTTGTAATAAAAAGCTTAATCAACAGTACTTAAATGTTCAAAAGTGCATGTTAAAATATTAGATGAATGGGAAAAGTTCATTTTGAGATTAAATTTTTCAAAGAACATTTATGACAGAGGCACCTTCATTCTGTTGGGTTGGCTCAAAAGCTGCTCAGAGTCTTTTGAATAGCTTATTCTAAATCCAAAAAGTTAAGCCTAAATGGAGGAGATTCTGAGAAGGATCTCAGGATAAGAAAGGAAAGTGTTTACAACCCATCTTAATATGAAATTAGGATCCATCTGTAAATCATTTGTCATCACACTGCCACCTCTTAACTTTTTCATCACTAGTGTCTGGTGAAACGAAATAGAGAAAATAATTTGGCATCAACAAAACGTTTTGTTACAACAGGTATTTTTTCAATACAATCCCAATATAGAGAAGCTTTGCTTTGGATATATTTCCCGCAAGTCACCAACAGTGAAGTGGAAGGCGTCAAACTTCATTGGGCATTGCTTCTCTAAGGATCCCTTCACATGTTAGTTAGCACATCGACAAACTATTTTTGCAGATTAATCAAATCTCTATTTGTCCTGAGCGCAATGCTAAGCTTAAGTCCTGCTTACAGAGATCCTGATGGCTTCATTTATTTCAGCACACCCAAATTCACACGGTGGCTCTACAAGGCATTTTTAATTGATGGTAATTGTGTGTCAGCCTCCTAATGAGTCAGATGAGCTCTTGCTTTCCTTCTGCATTCCAATGAATTCATCTGGGTGTGGGAGCCAGGGAAAGCTTGTTAAATACAGAGCCCTGGCACTGAGAGACAAATGCATTGCTGCAGGACCGCTGCTATTTCTTAAGAGTTTGGGCTGGGTGAGGGGTGTCCTTGTTATAATTTCATATTCTTTCATAACTTTTTTTCTAAATCAAATAGCAGAACTAGACAGTGTTAAACACACATTAATATAATTTACTTGCTGCCTTCATTTTCACCTTCAGAAATACAAAAAAATCTGTATTTGTCTGTCTCTTTTTGAGACAGATGCCACTACCCATTTTATAGGCACTTGCATTAAAGAGGATAAGCTCATTAAAAAGTCTGTAAAGCACAAAACTTACAGGAAAAACTGGGAAAAAGTCTACTCGTTAATTACTGAACTGGCTTTACTGAAATTTTTGCAAGAGTTCTTCAGTGCAATTGCAACTCTTTTTCTTGGTGCATTAAATACAGCTAATATTAATTGAGTGAACAAAATATTCTTATGGAATATCATCATCTCTCATCTTTGCCAATAGTACAACTGCACAGTATGTATACATCTTCACTTTATATGTACTGCTTATCTACAAACACTACACAGTGTGCATATTCCTGGAGGTGATATACATTGATTTGAATCATGATTCTACAGATCTTCTGGCCAGCCTCCACGCGCCCCCCCCCCCCCCCCCCCCCCCCCCCAGTACACTCCATATCTCAGTGTAGCTTTGCTTAATTCATCATAAAAATGCAAGTACAGCTGATCCAAAAACCAGAATATTTTCATCTCTATATGAAAGCTGTGTAGGAGCTCTCTGGGCAACCTGGGGCCACCGTCGAAGTCTCTGGACTTCCAGTCTAACATTCACCCAGTTGGAAGGCTGCTTCTGTAAGTACCATTTGGTGACAGCACTGTCTATTATGTAGCAGAGAATTTAGTTTTGAGATTAGTTTTTTGTAAGAAGAAGTTTCAAAGAGCAGGAGGCACTGCAATAACAGAACAGCCACTTAGGAGCGAGGTCCATGTTCTGTACATCAAAATTGTCGTTATGATAGGAAACCAATAAATTTGATGTGGAAGATATGTCAAAGTCATGTTGTGGTCTCCAGCAGTAAAGCCTGGCCACAGTATACTTGCAGTCATGACATGATGAAGAACATTTCTAGTGCATTTCAAACAACATGCTCTGGCTAAATTGTCAGGATATAAATTAGATTTTCCTGATGATTAATATATGTCATACCAGCTCAGCACAGCTTTTCAGTTGTTGCCTTTGGTAACATTTCAGACAGGTCTGTGCTAAGGACCAAATCCTATAGAATTCTCTGCAACTATTAAAAGGGGTCACAGAAAGAAATTTAATGATGGCCAACTTCAGATTATTACTGGTTAAACAGGCTAGATTCCCGTGCTTAATTTTATTACTTGCTCAGAAAACACCGAATAAACTAGTACAGGATGTAGATGAAGAAGGCAGACATGCCTTCAAAAGCAAAAACGCACTCAGGGTGTTCTTTTCCTGGGTTTTTAATTGTAATCTCTTCTTTTCCATGAAGCAGCTACAGCAGCAGGTGATTTATAATGGCTTGCTGGTGGCTTTAGGGATATTTGCTGAAAGCAGAGGGTAGGACGATGTGGGTGTCCCAGGCTCGGGTTCAGGCTGTGGCAGGAGCACCTTCTTCCCACTCCCCTTGTGCGTCGCCTTTGCTGCACTGACTTGTCCCTGTCTTTTCTCCTCGTTGCTGGCACTTCCTTCCCACACTTGCTGCCTTTGCCCATTCAGTCAGTCCTAGCCTACAGTTTAGGATTTCCAGACCCAGTTTCCTCATTCAGCCCATTCTTTGTCTCTTCCTTCACCTTTTTCCATTCCCCCTCTCACACACAACCCACTCAAATACACACTTCACACCCATGGTCCCAGGTCCCTCTCCCTGGTTCCTCACCTGACCTGCCTCTTTCCTTCCTCCATTTTATCTTGGTTTCTTCACCTCTTCACCTGGCCAGTCAAGATGTGATCTGTACATCTCCACTGGGCAGTTCCTCTCCTCTGAGGAAACAGAATTTGGGATTTGTGTCCCATAAAATATTTGTATAAAGTATCGCACCTCTGACCTGCTAGCAAGGGAAAGGGAGGTGATGCTGCCCTTTATTACCTGTACCAAACCCACTCACACCACAAAATGCCTTAAAAAAGAAAACTCAGAGTTATTTCCCAAAAACAAATAACTAAAAGTCCTCATGAGTAAGACCATCTTTCCTCTGCCTATGTGAAATTGTCATCTCCACGTTCTCTACTTCACTTAATCATTTGCCGCGGTTACTCCAAGGCTGGCCACTTGCTACCGCCACAAACAGCTCCTGTGATCTGCGTTGCCAGAAGGGTGCAGGGCACTACCTGAAAGCCCCGTTCTTATAAACATGACTGGAGTGAACACACTGCACACACAACAGGGTATACAGCATTTCTTGGGATCAGGCCCAGCAGTAGCAGAAGTCCTTGAACCTTGCTCTTGATTATCCACTCCTCTCCCCCCATCACTAGAAATAATGTGCCTTTCAGTTCCACATAGCTTTACATTCCCCTGCATGCTTATTATTTGGTTGTATTTTAAGTGCTTTTCCAGTTTTCACTCTGCATGTGACCACCCACTTCTCCACCTACAATCTCTATAATGTGATTTCTATCTGCTGTAGCTTATAATGGTTTAAATTATGCTAATTGTATTCAGAGATTAAAGTAAAAATCAGTACGACTATTATTCTGCCCATATACTGTACCAGTGCTGGTAGTTATTCACTTCAGAAATGAACATGGTTAATAAGATAAGAAAATTACACTTGCATACAGTTAGTCAGTTTCATATTTAGTTAGTGAGAAAAAATTATTTCCATGTCTTCTTATTGAAGCAAAATTAACTCTTTTGCCTCTGGCTATGCTCGCTGTCGAAACAGCAAAGTGCTCTGCACAACAGCTTGAGATTTGGTTTCTGAAATCACTTTGGCTGTTTCAATAAACATTTTTGTCTTGAAATGCTATGGGCAAACACATCCACACTGCATCACCACAGACCATCAAGGCCATGCCTTAGCAGCACGCACAGCGGGTAGCGCACTCCCAACACCTTGCTCGTTATAAAAGCACAGGAGTTAGTTCCACACACATTTCCTGGTCTAATTTTGTTAATGTGTCATGAACAGACTGGTCTCCAAAGCACTCTCAAATTTAAGATTAAACTACTTAAACATTTACTGTGGCAACCAAAAAATGCTTTCAGAATTTAAGATGGCCATGATATGCTGTCAGAAGAGGCCAACACACTCCCACACTTACTATAAATAACGAACCAGAACACAAGTACATGCTAGATTTAACTGCATTTCTTCAATCGCTGCAAAGTACACTTTGCTACATGTTGAAGAGATAATGTGTCACAACACATTTTGCACGAAGTGAAGAATCTATCTATGAGAAACACTTCTGTTTTGGATTTCCCACCAGCCAGCATCATGGCAGGGACCCTCTCACTAAAAGTGGTCGAAATCTCAATCTGAAGCAAGTGGACACCTTTTCATGGAGGTAAATAGGGTCTCAACTATCTGTATACAGGCAGGGTTTGCCATGTGGAGCTTAACTCTGGTTGCAGGTGGATGGGCAGAGTGCTCTGAGAGCTCTTGTACTCATCTGGTTTCTCTGACAGAAGTTTACAATATCTTTTTAAACCCTCTGGTTAGTTTTTGATAAAGCCATGGATGAGGGCAGAGAACCAAATCTGCGCGAAGCAATTTGATTTCACTTCCACGTCACCTTTCAGAATATTCAGAATTTATGAGGTTTTCATAAAGCACTTGTCAGCAATGATGAAACCCCTGTTGCAAAACCAGCATTGTGTCCTGTGAAAGATGGTTCAGGTGCAGAATATTTAATGTCAGGGCACTTCTGGACTTCATGTGCCCTGGGGCTGGGACACTGTTGGCATATTGGCCTATGAAATTCAGTTGCTTGCCTTGATTCACTAAAATCTAAATGCTCTTGGTTGCACGTTGCAACTTTATCCAACTGTAACTCCAGAGCTTAATCCACCATGAGGGACTCAAACCTGAAGCAGGTTCAGCCATGTCAGTGCAAAGTGCCTATTCTGTTTAGCCTTTTAACAGCATTTTACAGCCATCTCTATGTGACCTCTGATGTAATTGCTAAGAAAGATCTAGGGCAATGGAAAATCAATCATAACTATTACAGATGCTCCGCCTTTCCTGTTATTGGACTTTCATTCTTTATTTTGTTTGTGTTGTGCCTCTTCTTCTGATCCTGCAAAATTTATTTCTTTATCTAATAGTCAGTATGTTGATATACTCACTATACCTTGACGAGCTACAGGCTACATGTCCATGCTGCATATTAAACGCTGCAATTTTAAGTAACTTAAAAATTAGGTATATTTTAAATACAATTCAGTATATTTATCTCAAAAAAAAAAAAATCTGGACAAGTCATACTGTTCTACACTCCGCTCCTCAGCAGTTTCAAAACAATATTTTTAAACACACACACATATGTGTATGTTGTTATCCTCCATGTCAACAGGAAGACTTATGGGCAAAATTTGCATTTTATCACCATTGTAAAACCTACAGTGCGCTTGCCTAGAACATCAGGAACATCTAATCCGTTAGCACATGCAGAAGAACTTTTTTTTGTAATAACAATATCTGGCTCTCTGCCTGGGATGTTGAATTTCTTTCTTTCAAGCTAGCATGGTTGTGGGGATTTAAACACCTGATTTATAGTTTTTATCACTCTCCTTAGTGTGTTGAAAGTGTTTCTGAGCGTGTGACTGATGAAACCAGCAAGAATTTGGAATGGCCTGAATTTAAGAGATACAGATGTGTTACAGAATCATATTATCTTTATAATAGCTGCAATTAATTATCCTGGATCATTGCAATCATTGCAATGGACAGTGGTTTTGGGAATAACGTGTAGTTATGTTTATGTAGCACACCCCAAGATGCATAGCTGGGGTAGTGCCTTGGCATGAAATTACTCAGGTAAAGGGCAATCTCCTTCAGCACCTTCCTCTGCTTAAAGCGATTATTTGCCCCTCCCTTTTCCTCCTGCAGCTTCCTATATCTGTGGCTTCCTGGACCTCCAGGACTGCTCCGCACCACCTTTGCACCAGGACTTGTCTGTCACACTCTGCCACATCTGTCTTCCCACAGCGTTCCTTTCTTCTACCCCCCACTCCCTGGGCCATGCCAAGTCTTTCCACCTTTTCAGGGCAATACCCTCTGTACTCCCTCCATGCTCCCAAGCCCAATGATAGTCTCTGCTGTTTGCATACAGGAGAGGTAGGCTCACCCCACCGGGTGCCATGGAGAACATTAGCAGGGCAACCCACGATCTGAAACAAGACAAAAAGCCTAAAAGCTTCTGCTATGCCCAGTGAGGTAGAGCTTGCAAGCATGGCCGGCAAGAGAGCTTAGCAGAGCAGCACACAGCACACCAGCAACAGGGCACATCCTAGCCTGATCATGAGTTATTACACTCAAGCATGTGCAAACATTCAGCTCATCAGCAGTCTGATGTAAACTCCTGTCCCATTATAGTCAGCAGCAAAACTCTCCAAACAGCAGTGGGGAATTAGAATTTAATAGAACTACATTAGCACAAGTTACCTTCCCTAGGAATGGTAGTAAAGCAACCAAGCTTAAAAATAGTTATCTCACAACAGTGAAATTATTTCTCCTTTCTGACATGATGTTTGACTTTGCACTTCAGGAAAGAAGCTCTGTGCTCTTCTAGAGCATCAGTAAGTACCTTTGTATAAATCATTCCCATTAATGATTATGTCTTCCTGATTTGGAAACCTCGACATGAAGTGTATGACAGTTGTTCTGTTAACAAGGTAACAGGTTTTGTAGCAGTAGCATCAACTAGAGCCCTAAATGAGTGTCAGTCCCGGCATTATTGGATAAAAAGGTGTGTGGGAATAGCTAGAAGTTGTAGGATCGCAATCAAGTTTGGTCCCACTGTCACCGTGGCAGTGACCATGTTCTGACTTGGCTTTACCTACTAGGAGTCAGCCAGTTTCTTTAAGTCCTGGGCCTCATTTTTAATTTATCCATTTAAATTTCTTTGGATCTCTGACACTGGGTCACTCAATAAAGCATCTGTGTTGGCTTTAAGGAAAAGTGTTGAGTTTAAACACTTCCCTCCGGAGGGGAAGTCAAATTCTGTATCAGAATTAGCAGTGATAGGCTGTGGTCCGGATCTGAATAACACTCAGTTTTACAAGAGATCAAGACTGGGTCTCTGAAAACAAAAAAAAAAAAAAAAAATTGATTTGTTGCTCTGCAAAATTAAACACCTCAGTAGATCTCAAATGTTTCAATAAAAAAGGCCATCCCTGGGCTCCTCTCCATCCCAATAACCTCATCTGGGCACTAGGGATCACTCTGCACTCCTCCCACCTTCGTTCTGGTCTCTAACACAATGCTGCCGTAGACCGTCCGTGTGCCTCCTGGGGACCCTCCGTACGCACAGAAAGGAAGAGAAGGATCAGGCTTGGCAGAAGATACAGCTGAACAGTTTTTTCTGCTGATGAAGCAACAAAACGTCACAGAGCGATTTGTTTTTGCCTGAAGTAATGATTGCGGTGTCACAGAAAAGCAACTGGTGCCAGAAAGTTAATCGTCAGACCCTTTGCACACTTGCTTCCCACACACTGAAAATTCCGTTCAGTATGTCAGTGCAAGCTCCTCATATTGCCATTGCAACCATGAAACCAAATACCCTGAAGTGACCTTGGATTTTACCATCATTTTCCCTGTGGTTTGTCTTAACTGGAGTCAAGGTATTGCCAGGTAAATTAAATCCACGCTGGTGGATCACCGCTGAACTGCTCAAATTAAAATACACTGCAATATTTTATTTTGTTATCACACCAAAGTATTAATTACCAAGCTCATCTAGAGATGCTCAAATGGAAAGCAACATAGCCACTTATCACATAGACATAAAGAGATTACTTGTAAGGATTATATAGTTAAATGATACAGAAATCCTGTCTACCACTTAGGAAAGGTCTTTTTGGAAAGGACTGGATACACAGAGAAACACACAAATCTTATGCGTTGAAAGCTCAAATCCTAATTATTCTTACTTAATGATATCTCATAGCATGACTCCATGCAGCTGAGGAAATAAATCCCTTACCTCCTTATGAGTCCAAGAATAGCTCTTTCTGCACACAGCAATTGATGAGAGCCTTGCCCAGATTAACGTGAGTGCTTTCTAGAGCACTCTGCTTGGAGAATCTCATCTTTCCAGTATTTGTTATGCTTATCTGAACTTTTGTTAACTCCTTTGCTCTTCTGCGTTTCTCTCTGAAATATTGATTTTGATCAGAGGCCAGAAAGAGGGTGGAGTTTTCCGACACTCGAGCCACAGCAGCTGGGACCTCAAGGATTAAAGACATCAAGGAAGAGGGCGGCCGCTTCTCTAGAATCAGCACTTCACCGCCACTGCTGGGTGATTTCATAAATGTTCACAGCCATTAGCTAATTACAGACGCTTGAATCAGCTCCCATTTCACTTCTCTTTTGCAAGGCCTTTCTTTGCCCGTTTGCTTTGTCACAGTTTGGATTTCTTGTTAGAAAACATCAGTAGTCAGAAAGTTAAGGAAGAAGTTACAACCCCCATCGATCTGTATCGTTGTGTCTTTGAGTTAACTACACAATGCTGCTCTACGAGACAATTTGGGGAGCCCGGGGTGTGCTTGTTGGGCTGTGCAGCCAGAGCCCAAGCAGCTGGGAAGCACACTTGTGGTGTTAAGGTTCAAGAACAGCCTCCATCCCCCCCACCCCTCCCAAGTTTCAGGTTTATTTCAGAGCCTGTCTACCCCAAATAATACAAATTTTGGAAAAGCCTCCGCCTACATTCCTCCTACGCAGCCTTAGATGACATCCACAGCAAGGCAAATATACAAATTAACAATAAAAGAGTATCTTATATCCCCTGAGATCAGAGGCTTAGTTTTCATTAGCAAAACTTCAGTTTTCTCTTTTGGATACCGAAAAGAGATGGATTCAGCTGCAAGTAGCTATTTAGCAGTCAGAGCGCAGTGGTGGATGCTGGATTCATCCTTAGCACTGGTCCCATAAATTCACGCTCCTTCCTCCCACGGGACTTCTCAGCAGCAGGGCTGTCATGCAGCAGGACCAGCAGCTCTCCCTTATGTGCCTTGGATGACATCCGTGTTCTTGTCACATCTTATTCCCAGAGAAAGTCAAAAGCTTGGATTATTTGTTGGGAGAGGTTGTCTTTCGTCAGAGTCTCAGCCAGACACGCATATGCCACTGGAAAGGGGAGTGTGAGGTGTTGAACTCAGCTCCATGCCAGGCTGGACAGAACATAACTTCACTTCAAACAAGTTTGAAAGGAGGAGAGGTCACGCATCCGAGACAGTCTCAGGACATTTGGATACAAACAGCATGTACGTTCCTTGGTAGGCAAAAGTAGGTCAACTAGTATTGTCGGAAAAGTAAATATTTGGGTGTAGCAATCTTCTTCAGGTGTATGGTATCACTTTCAGTGACATGACTGGGCAAAATTTGGAGATTTAGCAGTTCTTCCAGTCTAGGAAACATGTGCCTTCAGTCATGGTTAATCATATTAACTACACTGTACAGACTTCTCCCTTGCTTGAGGCTAAGACAGGTCTGGAAATCAAGAAACACAATTCTGTTTCTGATAAGATTTGCCCTTCTATTGTGTTTTCTTCACCTGAGATATATGAAGCACTCATTAAACAGGAAATAGCTGATCTTGGCAAAGTCTTTTTGAAATAGATTAATACCACTCATATTTTCATGCTGGAAGCTGGGGCATGGGGAGGCTATATGGACTGACTACTGTCATATATTAGTAGAATCAGGATATCTGTCTTTTTCATTATAGTTATCTAACAGCAAGTTGTACTTTGATATTTCATCCATAGGCTTATCTGGTTTCAGTGAGCAACTTGTGTGGCTCTCACTGAGCTAGCTTTAAACTGAATAGCTTAGAAGCAAGGTAGCTGCCTTGGTTTTGAAGCTGGGTTTCTGCCCTTTGCCAAATATCCAACATTGAGCTGATGGGTTTTCTAGTGGTTGCTGATCTTGCAGTTTCCCAGGTATCTTATTTAAAGTCTCATTGTGAGTTGCAGGCTACATATCTCAGAGCTTCCCATTTACCCATAGCATCTCCAATGGAAATGCAGCAGTTCTTTTTGAAGAACTAAAATTATTTTGTATTCATCCCAGTAGATTCAAAAGGGAACTCAAAAGCAACAAGAAACTTTCCCACTACAAGAGAGTTTCAGCTCAGAGGTGAAAGTCCACAGCTGGCTGGCTGTCAGTCCTTCACAGCATCTAAATTTCATAGCCATAATTCTCTATTTCCAACACCAACAAAGAAGACACAGGTGAGACTGGCATGCGTTTACCACTTTATCCTCCCAAGTTATGATTTTACTTAAGATGTTCAGACCTGGATCTCAGACACTGTAGAAACCAAAAAATGCCAAGCGTGTGTGAGCTCACTATGCCACTTCTTTTTATCCACAACTTCTGGTGAATTAATTTTCCCTCTTCAGATTTCATACTAGCTTTCTTGGGCCTCCCATGGATCTTTCTGGGGTCCAATCTTGCCTCCATCCCTTCCATGAGCATGGGGTCACCAAAACTGATGAAGCAACAGTGACCAGTGGCAAGCAGTGCATGTTGCAAGCAGGGGACAAGCCACCAGGCTAACGCTGAATGCAGTCATCAGGTGGCTGTGGTGTCCATGTTTTAGAAGGCTCCCCATCTGCACCCTCTTTATAAATCCCTGCCATTTCACTTCTGCTGAATTCTTGCACTTTGGGTTTCTCTGAGTCCTTCACTTTTCAGCACAGCGTGTGGAGCAGAGAGGAGAGGGGCTGCATGGCCCATGGGATTTATGCACAGGGTAGAGGTCCCAAAAGCTGCAAAGCATGGAGTTGTGTCAGTGCATGGAAGCGCAGGAGGAAAACAGTGTTTGTTTTCAACTCTTGTCCATGCCTACCAGTGGAGTCCCTGGTGGCACCTGCATATGGGCTGGTAGGACACTCCCCCAGACTCACCGGTTTTGTGGGCAAGTAAGGATGCTGCAGCAGGGGCAGAGGTGTAATTGCAGCCACAAGGTGACCCCAGTCTCCCACGGCTGGCATCTTGTTCCTCTTGGTTTCACAGGCATTGCATAGGGTCCAGCAGGCAAACAGGGCTCTGTGGAGAAAGCTTAGCTCAGGGTTGAGCCTGCCTGTGCAGGACCATCTACGCAGTAAGCTGCTGGGGCCCTAAGGGAAGGGTCCTTGGTGATGGTGAATGAGCTTGGTCAAAAGGGCAACCAGCCAGGGCTCTAGGGTTTTGACAGAGCAAAAGAAGCACAGCACTGACCCGAGGCAAATGGATCTGACTGTGGAGCAAAAGCCAGGCTCAATATGTATAATGCATAGGTAACCTGCACCTGGCCAGAGCACCTGGGACTTAGTGCAGGGCAGCATCCATCCCTGGGACTCTGCAGTGGCATGGGGCACGGTGGCCTGCCAGCCCTCCCCTTCAGTGTGCCTCACTGTGGGGGGGATAATGTCACTGCCGGCATCCATGGGGAATCCCAAGCCTAAAAACCCCACAGAAGAATTTTATATCCCCACCTACCGCAATATTTTAGGCTATAAATTTTGCATGTGGTCACTGTGTTCTTCCAGAGCATGTAGGCGGCTGTCAGCTTCCTAATCCTAGATTTATTGAAAGCAATGAGAGGAGAGAGGAGGCTCTAGTCAGGGACCAAGAGGACAAGCCTATTCTCAGCACTTTGGAGGACTCTGCTGAGGGTGGTTAGATGCATTTGAGTCCCCACAGGCTCCCATGAATGTCACCCTTACCAAACCTGAAGATAATCCACCTCTGCAAGCAACCTTCTCATGTTTCCAGTACAACCCAGCGCTCAGTTTCCCTTCCTTTCTCATACCCACATACTGAATGGTAATTCAGCAGCAGCACCCTCAGAGGCACTGATGAGGAGCTCAGGCAGAGCAACCAGCCCAAGCTCTATTTCCTTGCAGGGAGATGATTTCCCAGGGCAGCATCTGACCTCTGAAGCAGAAAAGGAAGACTTTGGGAGAAATGGCAGTGATGGGCTACAGCTGTACTCTGCCTGGGGCCAAGACACATCAGGGGCCAGCAAGTCCAAATAAGGGCCTCCAAAGACTCCTCTGGTCCCCATAAATCCTCATTTTCCAATACAAAGTAGCAGTAAAGACTGCAAAACCGTGAGCTGGGGTTGCCAGCATTTTCCGCTGTAGCCAGCTGAAAGGTATGGGGGGATTTTGCTGGAGCAGGACAGCAGACCTAGGGCGAGTCTGTGGCTCTGTTGACTTCAGAGACACCCCTCCACACCTCCAAGCTCTCCACTTCTGCAGCACAGAAAGAGATCTTAGCATTCAGCCATAGCACCTTCTTTCTTCTGTGGCAGGAGTCTAAAGCACTGTGGGAAGCCAGCAGGTAACAATGGTGCTCACAGGTTGGTCCAGCTCCTGGCTCTCCAAATCACAGCTACTGGTGCCAGGCTATGGTTTATTATTAAATAAATGAGAGTTTTCTCACTGTCCTACATGGATCTTAGCATTCCTTTCAGAAACAAGAGGATTGTTTGTCTGTTTGTACCTACAAAAAGAAAAAGTGCCTTGATCTGGCGTGCTCTTCTATGAAAGCCAGGCAAGAAAACATTTCCGAAGAGAAGGAAAAGCAAGGAAAACCAGAACTGTTTCCTTACGTTATTCACATGCACTCTGCTACCTAAAGACAGTCAAGCTCAATTCAAGTGTCTCACATTGTGAAAACATGTGAGCATCTGGCAGAAGCGCATAACTTACACGTCGCTGGTGTGAGTGAGTGGAACTCTTGCATCCAGCAAAGAGCAACAAGTATTATGCCATATAAATAAGTGACAGCTTTGGAAATGAATTCATTTTAAAAGAGCCTGTCAACTTGAAACCTAGCCACTTTGCAAAAAAACATTTCAAAACATTTTCAGGTTGATATCTTCCCTGAATTTTCCCCATCACTCTTAGCATCTCATTTTTGTATCATTTAAACTTGCTCCCTCTTGTTCTGTTGTGAAGAATACACACACACACACACACACACAAAAGCTGCAGAGGAAAGCCAATCATCTGTGCAGATTTACGTGATAAAACAAAATAAGGAATGTGTCATGATTGAGGAAAAAACTAACAAGAGAAATCAACATGAATTTGTCAAATAATTGTTTCAAGGACTGGAAAGGGAAAGCAGGAGAGGGTGTTAGATGACTTTATCCTTGTAAAACAACTCTCTAACATATATGCAATAAAATTGAGACTCATCTGTTTAGCAGGACAAGCAACTCCGATCCTGCAAGCTGTGCACAGACCCCTGAGCCGATGCAGAGTTGCGCTATTTTAATTTTTTTTTTTTTTTGGATACTGACTAACAACACAGTTTAGAGCCACCTTCAACGCGCTATGCCTTGGTGCAGGGAACTGGGTTTTCACAGCGCTGTCTGCAGCAGCACTGATTCCAGGCAAAGGGTCTCAAAAGGCTTTTTTGCATTTCCCACTTTGGCTTCATCCAGTGCTAAAAAATGGGTCTATTTAAGCATAACTCACAGTTATCTCTTTCAGATCGTCTGTAAAATGTTAATGTAATGTGTTCCCATTTAAAGATCCCTTTGCACTGCAAGAGCCACGTGAAGCAGTCTCTGTCGACAGGAGCGGCGCCCAAATTAATCTAACGTGGAAGCAGGAGCAATAAGGAACCTTTGCAAAAGGCACAGCGAAATCCACCCAGTGTGAGAGAGCCCATTCGCCGTGTGGGCAGGCGGCATGATTAGCGATGGGCGACACTGTCCACCCTGGTGCCAGAGAGCTTCTCGGTTCGATTCTATGAACCAGGCAAGATGTGACTCACGCAGTTTGCTTGCAAAGAAGGAGGACCATCTGCTAGTCATGAGCAGATGACAAATTCACTGCATTGCGCCTTGTCGCTACTTCCAAATTTGTAAGTAAACACATTTTGTAACCTCTCTCAGAATATTGGAGAGCTTCGATAATGGAAAAGTTTAAATTTATGTAACGCACGCCGGGGGCTGGGGAGGGGGGGGAGAGGAGGACACGTTTTATTCTGAATGGGGTTCGAAAGCACCCGCTCCAGCTCGGTGCCAGCTCTTGCAAAGGGCCAGCGAAACGAGACGCTTCGCTTTCGCTGGGCCGCGGCGGCGGCGAGGGGCGGCGAGGGGCGGCCGCGGGGGCGCGCACCCTCCGCCGGCGGTGCCCGCGCTCCCCCGGGCGGCCGCCGCTCCGCGCTGCAGCGCCGGCCGCTGCCGCCTGCCCCTCGCCTCCCGCACCAGCAGCCAGCCCGCCGCGGGGGGCCGCGCACCCCGAGGGCGGCAGCCCCGCGACCCGCACGCCTCTGCCGGAGGCGGGAAATCTCTCATCCCGCCCCAGGGTGAGCCCCTGAGGCTGCCCCGCGGTGCGTGCCCGGGGTCCGCAGCCCCTCCGTCCAAGCCTTTCGCGGCCGAGGCCATCCGGCTGCAGGTGCCGGTGCAGTTGTGGCCTCCTGCAATCTCAGGGGAGAGGAAGCTAGGCAGCGCGGGGGCAAGGGTTTCGGGCCCGGCACCTGCATCAGCAACCTCTGCGGCTCAAATAGGTCAGGCCAAAACTCGAGTTGGAACCCGTGCATTGAATTTAAGCTTGTGTATGTGAAGAAGTCTAAGGAATTTAAGCATCTGCATCTCGCTGTGTCTCAGCCTACCGACTGAGAGAAGTAACGCAAAGAGTGACCAGGACACGCTTTTACTTGGCTTAGCAAGGGCATCATCAGATGAGGTATCCACCCCCATGCTTTTTGAAGGGTAAGAGCCTATGGTAAACAAAAAAATTACATTAATTTCACCTATGGAAGCTGTACACTAAATGCAGACATAAGAAGGCCCAAAATCATCGGACCATCTTCATCTTACGTGAGTCCAGCCCAAACTGCTCTTAGACATGTTACACTCTCCATGGACTGTAACTTTATTGTTTTTAGAGAGGGACTGTCCTTTTCCAATTGATCTCACGGTCAGTAACTGCTTTGCTTTGAGTCTCTGCCATCTGGACCAGACCGACAGGAGGATGATGAAGGACTAACCATGCTGTCTCTGAAAAATGAAATCGGGAGAGTCGGGTGATGATGAACACTGCGACTGTGCAATTCACATGTTAGCTAATCCAAGGAAACCCTCTGTTGCTATTCTGCCCCCTCTGTCCCAGCTCTTTGTACTCCACAGTGCATCACCTGCCTGACTGGTTTCCTGACTTTTGCAGCTTTCAGCACCTGTGCTTCTTCTGGGTTTCAGCAATGCTCATCTTCCAAATGCTGGAAGATGATGCAAGACGTCCCAGCCTGTCCTCTGTCTCCTTGGTGTTTGTTCACACCTCAGTGAGGAGAGCAGAGCAGCTAAAGATAGAGGAAGAAAGTCACAGACCAGCAAGAGACCTCTGCAGACCAGCTTGTGAAATCGCAAGAAGCGGTCGGTGCACAGCCTGGCGGAAAGCACCTGAGTCTTTCACTGGCCAGGCACCCATGAAGCCATCATCCTCACTTGGTGGCCCGCTGGCTTCTCCTCCTTGCTCGAGTCTTCCTTTTGCAGATGCTCCTCTTCACCCACCCCTCTTTACAGGGACTTCTGCATCTGCTTCTCTCTCCTGCTCCTCCCTGCATCTTCATGCTATCTATGCGCAACCTCACCTACAAGTACAAATTCAAATCCCTGGTGATTTACAGATCTGCTTCCCTGCTCCATCTATCCCAGTAGAGGCCTGTCCCTCAGATGCCACCCAAAAGACACCTCCCCCAGCTGAAGCCCAGCATGGTGGGAACAGAGTTGCTCAGCTGACAGCCCTGGGATGTATCGCATGGCCCTCAGGAGCATGCTGCCTGTCCCACAGGCACCCCTAGGAGACATCTTTGGCTCAGACTTCTTCTCACTTCCTCAGTGATTTTATTTTTTTTCTGGATTCCATCTTTACACTGTGGCCTTTCATCTCCTTTCAGCTAAAATTCCTGTGCAGGCTTCTGGCATTTCAATCTCAGCTACTCCCACCTCTTTTTCTTTCTGGCCTTGACAAACACTGTCTCATCCAACTTGTACCCAGCTCGAACGCTGCTACGAGCATCCTTTCCTCACAGGTGGCTTTGGCTCTGCTGCTGCTGCCTCTGCCCCCCTTCCCCTGCTCTGCTACGTGCAGCAGAAGCCCCTTCCTTCTGCTCTCAAGGCCTTCCAGTGCATCACTCACTAATCAGATATAATTTCTGCCCTCAGCTAGCCCTTAATACGAGACTCGCTTGTCTACTTGATAGATTTTCAGACAAGCACCTTTGCCCATTCACTCCCACCACTCCTCAGGCGTGATGGGCACACCACAAACACCCGCGCAGCTGCTCCCTTGTCTTCTGTCAAAATCATCATTAAAAGCCTCTGGGATGCTCTCAGAAAATCTTTACTGTGGACTGCCCCTGTGCTGAGCTCATCTGTGATCTGCCAAACGCTGCTGTTCCATCATTTCCTTCTGCTTTCCCTTCTCTGCCTACTTTGTCATTTCCCATTGCGTCTGCTTCGGTGGTAAGCTCTCCAGCACAGGGCCCATCTTTTTTCCTTAACCATTCAATACTCAATCTGGTGATGTCCTGGTCCTTGATTAAGATTCCTACGAACTATGGTGATATGAATAGTAAATCATTAGGATTGATTCCCTGGTGCTATGCTGTCACTTCAGGCATTCGCTACAGCTCCTGGTAGTAATTTGTATTTAGCTTTGCTTCAGCACCTCAGTTCTGAAGGTAGGAAATGTGTGATGTTAGTTACCTCTGATCATTTCTGGCATTAAAAGTACTGGTAGATAGCCCATAGAAATAAGTGTCAGAATTCCTTGTCTCAGAACGAAGATACCGGTTTCTCTAGTGTTATACTTTTTAACCCATTTTGCTGAAATTTAATGTGGTTATTTAACTTTCATTTTCTTCCAGCTGCTAACCCCTCACCTAGTTCAAATGATTCATCCCCACTGCATTCACTGCCCAGGAATGTTGGCTTTCAACAAACTACAGCAAATAATGTAAAATAAACACGAGTGTGCTTTCATCTCACAACAATCTGGGTTAAGTACATATTTCACACACTGCACCACAGGATATGTTAAATTAAAATCAGAACCACCAGATTTAAAAATCCAATGCCAATTCAAACCATTGCCGAGTTATTTCTGTATTCACTTATATGCAATAGCGGGCATGAGTAACAGCCATTGCTTTGTTAACCCTAAACTGTGCTATTTGACAATTTTTTTCTGCATTAGTTGAGGAAAACAAAAAAATTTTATTTCAAATTACTCTTAGTAGAAATTACTCTTATATACTGTCAAGTATCCTGATCTCTTTGAACAAATCTGATAGCCTACAGATAGTCGTGTCTCCATCTTCCTCTTATTTTAGTGTTCTACATTTTCAAAATCACTTTCAATCACACTCTGAAAAAGCAACCTGGAATGGCTTCCTTGAAACGATAAATGCATTTTTAAATGTCTGCTGCTTCATGCTGCCAGCGTCAAGCAGTCTGGATCTTGCATGTATTCATTTTCTAGTCAAAAGATGTAGGGGAGCTACATTTGAAAAAAATACTGTAAAAAAAGAGGTTGTGGAGACTGGGATCTGACAGGAAAATATCCATGTACTGGGCAAGACTCAGATTTAATGCACTCTTACTCCAGATTTCCATAGTGTAACGTTTTATGAATCTAGCTTCTCATTCCAACAACACTAGGATAGGAATCGTGCTCGGTTGTTGATTTATGTTGAAGATATGCAGAATAGGCATTATATCTCCTTTAGACTTGAAATGCAAGACTAGAGATTCCCTTAAATTTAGAAAGGCTCTCTTTCAATGCCACATTGCTATGTTTAGGCTTTAGTGGAGTCTAAAAGCCAGAAATTAAATTCTGGGGCTAGCAAGAGGAAAAAAGAATTCTTGTAGTTCATCTCTTTGCTTTCTTCATATTATGGCTTGATTAAGCTATTGCTTTCCCTCTGAGGTGTCTGCTTGAAGAGATGAACAGGGACATTTTGGGGGGAGCTTTGCTAACACTTCACAATCCTTTGACAGCAAGACTCGGCTTGCCTGAGTTGCTGGGAGGGATCTGCGCTTATGGGAATGACTGAAGTGTCCTGGGGACAGAAAAAGAAACAGTTTCATTTCAATAGGTTAATGGTTCCTGGATCCTGAAGGATCTACCACTTGCCAAAACTTCTGCTTGCTTTTCTTCTTTCAGCTTTCGTGCTGCTGTAAAGCTAGACAACATCTTTCCCTGACCAAGGAAAAACATTGACCTTTACTGGTGTTGACAAATACAGCAGAAGACAAATCCAGATACAAATATTTTCATCCATTGCCACAGAAACTCTTTGAGAGCTGTATAGCCCTGTCCAGTCAGCTGAAATGTGAACACAGTCCCTTGGCTGAGAACAGATGGAAAACCTTTCTCTCACTAACAAAGCAGCACTATGTACTCTTCCACCCAGCACAGGAGGAGAAACATCTCTTTTCTCGCAACCCTGCTTTGTTTCTCTTTCAGGTCAGGTTTTGTATAAGGAGGAAAGAGATGAAGCTTATTCTTAGGACTAGAGGTTGGAGGAGGTGGCGATAAGAAGAGCAGAGGAGTTGCTTTTAAAAGATGTGCAGGTTAGGCATTTTATTCTAGCTGAAACTTTGAGACACAACTGAATGTTTGTATTCCCAGAATTAGAATAGCTTTTTTGCAGCTCTACTGCTGTAATTTAGGTTTAGAGGTCAAAACCCTGTACTACCGCAACTGGTATTGGTAAAGAAAAGAGGATAAATAAGCTAGTAGCTTTTCCTCCTTCAAAATTAAAAAAAAAAAAAAAATTATAAATGTCAGGATTTTTAAAAGTACGGGAAAAACCAGCCTAACGGATTTTCTCAGTTGGCTTCAATGATCTTTGGATGCAGTCCTTGGAGACAATACTACTTCTAGAGCAAAATGTACTAACAAGGGAGAAGAGCACTGAATCTCATAGCCACTGTAGAGCAGAATTAAATCTTACTAGGTTCCTGTGGAGGTCTATATACTTGATTAGAATAGCTTTTCGGCTTCTTTCAATGGTGAAGCCCTTATTCTTTAATCTCCAGTTGTGCCTATATTACAGGTTAGGGGAGTGGTAGGGCAGGCTTGTGCTAGGAGATGGGGAGCAGAAGCAGATAGATCACTGGGAGGGGAGAGGGCTGAGGGACACCCTAGTCCAAGTTTCGGTCCAAATGCTTCTCTTTTCTACCACTGCTTGGTATATCATCCATAGTATCTCTGCGGGCCAGCCCACTACAGAGCTGCATGGAAATCTTCCATGGTAACTTCTTTCCCACCAGAAAAAAATGCTAATTTGTTAAAAACAAAGGGTTTTATCTAAGTCGGGCAAATTCAAAGAGAACTCATTTTGAAAAACAATTTTTTAGAGAAAGTCTTCCAAGAAGGTCTCACCTGAACTTTCTGGAATCAAATGTTTCAGTTTTTCAGTTTGAACAAATGTTTTTGCCAGGGTTTGGCTTTTATTTTATAGTACATGAAAAAAACATTTTTTTCAAGGTGGAGTAAGAATGAGACATTGTGTTTTTATCAAAATGAAACATTGAGAGCCATTCAAAAAGGGTTTTCTATGGGTGTTTTCTGGGGGCTTAGTTTGGTCTCATAGGAAATTTGGGAGAGAAATGCTGTGCCTTTGCTCCATTCTGAGAAAGAATTTTTCAAACCCATTGCTTTCTTTCCCTATAGACCAAAAAAATCCAGCTCTCACCCATCCCAAATACTCAGGAGCCTGTATCTTTTGCAGTGGCAGGACTGGAGTTGTGCTGCGGGTGCTTGGTGGGAACACAGCCAAAGAAAAGCACTGTGCTGTCAGGGGAATAGAAACTTCGGTTCGTGGGTAAGAGTGGGTGAGCCTGAGAATTACCCATGCTCGTCTGAAAATTGGCAGCCTGGCTGGAAAGCATCCAGGATCTCCAAGTGCCCAGAGTGTACAGGCCAGCCCAGGAAACAGCCTGCTTTTACAGCTCTGGGACACCCGGGAGGCCTTTTTTGGTTAACTGCAAACCTTTACTCACACGCACATGCCCCACCTTAAGCAGCAATCCAGTCATTCTCAAAGAATGTCTTAAAAATAATTAAATGACTTTACATTATGTTCCAGGAGATTAAGTTTTTCTGCCTTGCATTTCTTAAAGCTACCAGCTTATAAGGTAGCATGTCAAAGTAACAAAAGGTCATACGTGGCACTACTTTCTGCCTCCAACAAAGAGAAGTGGCCTGGTACCTTATTACCCCTTTTCTTTGCTAAGGAGTGGAAAGAAGAAAACTACAACAGTTTTGGCTTAGGCTAGGTAGTGTCCCTTAGTCTCTTTAATACAAGTGCAGGATGGTGCATTTGGGATCGCTTTACCTCCTGTTAAGTCATGGATGTCTTCCAAACATGTGTTGAACATCAAAAGTGTGTCCTCTTCAGGTGGAATTTGGAGATTCCCTTCATTTCTCCAGTATTTGTAAAAACAAACAAACAAACAAACAAACAAACAAACAAAACCAGCTTAAAAGTGAGGAAAGGCTCTAAATAATGCCAGTGTGGTATCACCTGCTGGGCTTGGGGGGCTGTTTTGTTTTTCTTTTCAGTTTTTCCACTTTCATGAGACTTAAATATCCATATTTTAAGACTATCTGCACTGGAGAAAAAAAAATGCATCGTCAGCAATAGGCAGAAACAGCTGCTAGAAACAGTTTTTGGAATAATGCACTGCGAATAAATGCCTCAACCTCACAGTGAGACAGAAAGGAGAATAAGTGATGGGGCGGGTCAGCCAGCACCTGCAGTGAGGTGCCTTCAAGGCAGGCTTGGCTTGCTCATGGGCAATGTGGCCATCCCTGCCCAGCCTGCCCAGCCTGCCCAGCCCTTGGGCTCGCTGGTGGCTCAGACACCCCCGCACCAGCAATGGCCGGGGCACCGAGTCCTGGGTCACAGCCCAGCTCCACTGACGATGGCACAGGAGTTTGGCGCAGCACTTCTCTGCACTTCTCTTTACCTCTCTGTTATGCCACTGTTACAAGCTCCTTTTTTTGTGATGCTTTTCAAAACAGCTTAACTGTGATTGTTAGGGAAATCTCAACTTTCTTTTCATATTAAGATAACGAAAAATGTAGGTGCCATTGTTGACCACTACTCTACATTCCAACCCCATCCCTGGCACCCCAAACCACAGTAGAGATGTGGCTCTAATAATGTCTCCTGGGCGAGCTGCTAGTCAGCTTGCGTGGAGAAAGGACATAAAGAAGAATAAATATCTCAGGCTAAATGAAAAGCTTTTCCAAATTTTTCTCTCCCTTCTCAAGTGTTTGATGAAAACATTATCGAGCGGAAAGTAGGGACTAAAAGAGAAAATGACAGTCTATGGGCTTTGTGTCTGACTCAGAATATGAAAGATGAGAAAGGAAAGAAAAAGACAAACGAAAGGGAAGAAATAATATGAAAATGAATGAAAGAGAGGAAATGGCCAAGATATGAAAAGAAAGTGAGGGACAAAGTGGCTGACAAAAGAAGGAGAAGAAATTCTGAAGGAAACATGTGAGGCTGCAAAATAGGAGCTGTACATGTCTCTAGTGGAAAATAGTCATTATGGGGCACGTATAAGCAAATATGACATTAAAAATTACACAATAGCAGATAAGTAAAGGCTGTGGGTAGGTCTGGATAGTTCTCCTCCAAATAAGGCAGCTGAAAGTCAGCGTTCCCTTATTGCAGCTATTGTGAAGCTAAAGTTCACTCGTACTGAAATGTTTCCTTACTTTGTATCATAGCCTGATAAGTGATTTGTTCCACTGGGAGAAAACCTTTTATCACCACGGCCCATGTGTGTTTTGTTGGCACAGTATCTGAAGTCCAATTATTCAATATACTTTTTCAGCTGGTGGGTATTTGTTTGAATTTTTAACAAAGGCGGGGTAAAACACTGTTTTTGAAAAATTCTGTTTTGCACTTTCTCAGCTCTTCTTTTGCTACTTTTTCTCTCTAACAGCCAAATCCACTCCCTAAAGCACTGAGGCACTGCAGCCCTTAAATCAAAAATCCTTTGAGTATTTGTAATACCCTACTCACCCACAGACTTACTGCTTCTTCCAGTGGCCATTCCCACTGCCGCTGTGCTGATGGGCTCTAGACAGGGCAAGCACAAGTAGTCACTTCTGCTTTCATCAAGGGACCACTGCAGGGACTACACATGTAGCAAAACCAAGTGCCATAGCTGCAGCAGTGCAAGTGCTTCTCCCAACGCTAGTGCAACCACTGCTTGGTGATAGCTTTGACAACACTCTCGCACTTGTTAAATTCCTCCTCTCCTTCATTTCATATGCTGAAGGGTAGCCAAAGCCACAATCTGTGATCTTTCTACCTTGCAAGCATCTTCCAGCCACACGGTTTAAGAACCAGGTGTCCTGTTACAACTAAAACTACCTGGAAATGGCACAGAACTTTTCCAAAATGTGCCATGTAAACATCATGCTTTTTTCAAGATGGCTTTTTTTCATCCCAACTCTATTTACACAGTAACTTTTATTTTGCTGGACTTTTTTCTCTTCAGTTTTTTAATAATAAGGCTTTACATTAAAAAAAATATTAGCCCTTTCCTTTGCCTGTTCAGACATATATGCCTCTGTTTAAACTGAAGAGCATCACAACTTTCTAGTATAAGGCACCTGATGTTTTATGGTAATAGTACCTTTGACCATTTTGACCAATAATCTTTGTAACTGAAAAGTTAGGCAAAGGTTAGGCAATATGTAAACATTATGCACCAAGGGAGGCTGGTAATAACTGCTATAAATCACAGAATTGGTAAAATCTGGTGGTGGACTAAGCACCCTACATTCCATAAAGAAACAATTTTCTTTCTTTGCACCCCCCAGCATCCCTTCCATTTCATGATGGCTGACACAATCAAAACCATCCCCAAGCCACTGGCCACATGTCTTGAGATGCGCCCCTAGGGATTTCCTTGGAGATAAGTTGCAGATCAAGACATTGGAGTGCTGCTTGGCTGCAGCTCTATTAAAAATCAGTCAGAGAGTGAAAATAAGGAGAAAGCAATCATACAGCAAAAAAGAGTGTGGCCCTGGGTAGAAACCAGGACCCAAACCTCATTTTGGACAGAGAACTTACTGAGAAGTCTAACCATCATTTCCCAACAAGGAAATGAATTTGTTGTTTGTTTCCACTGGTGCAGGAAGAAAAACAACACAGGATAAATAAACAGGATTGCCCCAAACAAATATTTGTCTCTGAGTATCAGCATCAAACCAGCATCATCCTGAAAACAAACTGGCAAGATCCTGAATGTTGTCTCTTCTGTTGGGATGAGGGAAATACTGCATGCAGCCACTGGACAGCATGTGGACTTATGAATACAGAGCTGGGGAACTGGGATATTGCAGTTAAGACCTGTCTTTCCTTCATTTGCAAAAATCCTCAGGTCTAGATAAGAAAATGCCAGTGAGAGAGAGCGTAGCATAAGGTCAGTCTCACTTCTCAAGGTGACATGCCTTCCCTTTTCTCTGAGCCAGTGCGGTTGCCCTGTTGAGCTGGCTGAAAACCGAAGGGAATTTTGCCATCTGAGACTGCTTCCATTTCAGACAAAAAGACTTTCAGATTTCCTACAAAGCAGAGGTTTCATAACTCTGAGAGCTGTGGAAAATACTTAGTGCAGTATTCTGAGACTTCATTTAAAATGCTGTTATATCTTAATGCATGGGTTTTCATTTGTTGATTGATTAAAGGGCTGGCAGCAGTAGCACTAGTCAGTGACATGACCGTGGACCACTAGCAATCCCTCTGAAAGAGGGTCCCTTCCAACCCAAACTATTCTGTGATTCTATGATGTTTCAGTGCAAGCATATTACAGTGATCTCGGGAGAGTGAGAAGGATCGATACAGTGTTCGGCGTGTAGCCAGCAGGCACAACAGGGTGATGGCATTGCACTGCTGACAGGTCCGTCCTTCTGACCTCCTTTCAACTAGGGCGCACTGTGAAATCACAGTGCTGCCCCGTGTACAAGTTGGAAGTCAAATTTGCACAGACATGGAGAAGACATAGGAACACAGATTAGCTACAACTCCTGTAAAAGCTTGGATTTTGGCACATCTTTGTATCCGCTTGCTGCCCCCTTGTATAATGATCCTTCTTTTTATCCAATTATTACATTTTAGAGGTAGAGAATGGGAAAAGATCTCTTGAATCACCATTCCTATACCCCTCCTACCACAAGTGACTACATCCTATAAGGATCTTCAAAAACCCGCTCAAACACCACCTTAAAAAAGTTTTTTGAACAACAAGGCTTAATACAAATATTGAAACCCGAGGTCCTGATAACATTCTGACTGCAACCTTTGAAGTAACTTTTGAAAGTAGTACAAGAGGTTTATTTTCTGCTGTCAGATGGCGTTACTCTCCAATGACAGTTGCCTTCTCTCTGAGTGTAGCAGTGTAGCACACTGTGATTAAGCGTGGTGTTTATCTTCTGTTCACAATCACTTGTAAAGACCTTAAATACCCGTGCCACAACACCAGCCATCCCTCCTATTCTCCACTATGTTGCCATTTAGCTTTATGTTCAGTTTAAAATTCTTGAGCCAAATCTGAATGTGTGGGACAGCATAGTACTTGTTCCAGACATGTTCAGTGAATGCTGAGGTAGGATTTTATAAGCATCTCTGAAATCTCATGCTACGTTCTGTTATGATCCCTCCACCCAGAAGTTTTATGAAAACAGTCAAGTTTCAAGGCCAGGAGTTACCATCATGATCGTCTACTCTAACCTCCTGCATAACATCTGCAGTAGTTCATCCACTCAATCCTTTAATACCCCTAAGGGAATTACTGTTCCCTCTTATGTGAATGAACTCCCCAGAGCCAAGTATCTTCTGTTTAAAGTAAAAATATTCCTCATGAAAAAAAAAGTCCAGCCCTGCGTACATCACCTTTCAATATCAAATACCTTCTGTTTACATAAGAGCTAATAAACTTTGAGCAAGCCATCTGTGGACTTTGTCAGTAGGCTAAACAAATGGAGCTTCAACTCTGTCTTTGTGTAGCATATTTTTCCACATATCCAAGGCTTTTTGCACACCCTCCTTGAACTCTCTCTGGTTGGTCACGTTCATTTTGAAGAGGATGCCAGAGAAGACACAGCAATCCGGAAAAGCTCTTGGCGTCTGGCTCAGTCCAGATATCCAAAATATGGGTGTTTGTTGCCAAGGCTATCCCAAGGGCCAACCCTCTTCTCTGGAAATCTGTAGCATGACTTCCCTGTGCTGCCCACGAGGAGCTGCTTTAGGGCCTGGGAAACGTGAAACGTTTCTTTGAACCTCCATGAGGAATCCAGGTAAAAGGCGAAGGTTACAGACCAAAGCTCTGGGGATGGGAGCAAGGGAGAGAGCTTGCTTTTGAGGTCATTTATTTCTCACCAGTCCTGACACAGTTACCTGTTTAGGAGACAGGTTTTTATACGTACATTGTCACAGCACTAAGGAGCTGCAGATCAGGGTCAGAGCCCCACTGTGCTGGACTTTACAGACCCAAAACCTAAAGCTGCTCTCTGCCCTGTGAACAACAATTTCTATCATTTTTTCGCTACAGACTCAGAGTGCTCATAGGACTTTTGTTTACTGTTTGTCTCACTGTGGTTCAAAGTAAAAATTATAGAAATGATCAACCTAGTTCTTCTGTGTTTTTTTAATCAGTGTCTTATTTGCTTTCTTCCAACCCTCCAGGAGTGTTTCCAGTGGTTCAAAGGGCTTGTAAGCTAGGACATCAGAAAGCAGGTTGTCAAGTCTAGCAGACTTGTATATAGCAAAAAATAATAGTAAAGACTTCTTTTTTTTCTGATTTTTTTCTGATTTTTTTCATTCCTGACCTATATTAAGAAGACGTATGAAAATATTGATATTATAAGCAAAACAGGGAGGATCAGGAGCGTTCTACAGGTATTAAAAATAATGATTTAGGACTTCATTAGCATTTACTATCCTGTCTAATTCTCAGTCACAGCTCTGCTTGCCATGCCTGGCTAGTAAATGTGTTCAGTAAAGAAACTGGGGCTAAACTCAGTAGGAAGCAGTTGTGGAATACTTTTACGATAGAGCAGCTTTGTGAAAGCAGAGATTGTATTCATTGATTTCACTGTGGAAAAACAGTGCTGGGATGTGAATGAGGAAAAATTAATTGATACATGCTGTTACTCCTCACTTTATTCTTTGAATAATAACTGAGATGAATTCAAGCCATGTCATTCAACTCTGAATTTGTTTAGAAAGAGGTCAAGGAGTGAAGAAGATGGCATCCCATCTGAGGTTTGACTTGCATCTCATAAAGATGGAGCCGGAACTTAATTCCTATTTAATATGACAGATTTTGTTTCAGTTCTTCTCTAGAAATAAAAATGTGATCTATCCTTATTTAAGAAAGAAAGGCTGTGATAAAAATGATGAAGCAAGAGGTAGAGGCCATAGTGGGAAGACTCTGGATCCTGATGGCACCTCTTCTCTAGCTGCTTTCATAACTCTTGTTTTTATCCTGTGGGGACTCAGCTGGCCTTGGATGTGGCTGCTGTTTGTGATATAGCAGATGGATGGTGCTGTGGCCAAAGCACCAGCCCAATATTCAGGAGGAATTGATTCTGTTTCAGGCTTCGACACAGACTTTCTCCATAACGTTGAGCAAATCACCTATACAAAGAGAAAGCAGAAAGGTAGTGAGGCAAATTCATTCAGGTCAGTGCTTAAACAGTGGAGATTATAGCATTGCAACTTTAGAAACTGTATGGTTTTCAAAAACTATATAATTTTTAAAAGAAACATAACATCAAGATTTCCCCTCTTATCTTGCAATGAGAGTTTTCCCCAAATAACAATTGGATGGTTTTGTTCTTAGTAAAAACAAAATTAAATCCTTTAAGAGCAAAAATAGCTACTTAGAAAAAAAAAAGAACCAACAATAAGTGTATGTCATTACTGCACTTCAGAAATGAAGCCCATCTGCAATCTGCTCTCTGAATCTTACTCCACTGAGTTAGTGTGGGCACACAGACCCTCAGTGAAGGGAAAATAAGAGGTGGCAGAGGAGAAATGGATGAAAAGCTCAGCCAATAAAACCCAAGAGCAATGCTCAATAAAATGGGTGGAAAACAGTAAGTGCAAATGTCAAGCATGAGTTAAGGAAAGCCACCCAGTTAATTTTCCTCAGCCCAGAGGGAATGGTTGGTTACCCATTCAGAGTTAAGTGTGAGTCCCCAGAAAGTGTGGTCTCCCCAGAAATTGCTCTCTGCACCAGAAATTGGAAGGCCATCTCTGCCAACCCAAATCTTAAGACCATTTTATCACGTTGCAGAGATGCACAGAAGTATCTGCCATCCTCCCAGGCACCATATGGACCAGAGCTTGTGGCTCTTCTCACAGGATTCAGAAATGATATTGTCATTTTTTCTCTTGTTTACTGGAGGGAAAGATGCTATGAAATTTTAAAGGACCAAGTGGAAAAGTAATGGAATAAAAGGAAAAGGAAGAGGCTCTGACTGCTGAATAACTGAAGAATGGAAGGAAAAATAACACACCTTCCAAACACATAATGCTTCCAGCAAGAGGAAAGAGCCACCCAAATGCAAAAAAGCACAAGGGAAACAGCAATGGCTTCTAAGGTTTAAACTTCTTCCTCTGTGCTGTACAGTATATGCATTTTTGACGTGTGTATGTGTGTGTACACACATAGAGAGAGGAAGCGAAAGATTGTCTCTGCTCTGAAAAGGTCAATTACTAGAGAGCTTCAGAACAGCAGAAGGCAAGTAATATGGGCCTTGTAATCACATAATTGGTAATGGATATTACAGGACAAGTTCTTTAGAATTTGCTCCTATTTTTGCAATGAATTAAGCGAGTCAGAGGAGATGCAGAAGCTCCATCTTTCTCCTATAAGGCAACACTGACACCTCGAAGGATGTGATGGCCATGGAGAGAACTTGCTTTTCATCATCATTAAGTACACCTGATGAGTGCCAGCACCATTCCTGGTACCCTGCAGAGTACAAAAAATGCATAGCTCTCACTAAAAAGGATTTCATGTAAAGGCCCAACCCAGAGCCCGCAGGAACCGGTGGGAAGGCTGTGAAGTCCGTCACAAGAATACAGGACTTCTGTTTTCCAGAAATTACTTCCTAATGTGGAAATACCAGTCCATGATCAAAAATGACCTGGACTTTCAGGATTGTTAGTCCCACTGAAAGTCACCTTAAAAATGCCTCAATAGCTTTTGCTTTTGAAAATGCTGTGCCCAAGAAAAACTGAAGGCAATCCACCCTGTAGAAAGCATACTGAGGGAACCGCAGACTCCTTGAATGTCACTGGATTTAGAAAGCAGATCTTCTAGCCACACAGTGTCCCCAACTTCCTGCTTACAAACTGCTTCAGCATTGACTCAGTAGGAATAACACCATCCACTGAATCACCCACCCATCTGCAACACCTGCTTCTTCCTTAGCTATTACGCCTTCCCTGGGATGACTCAGTTTAGCTGCTCTGAGCTTGTGAGATGGTAGAAGACCATGCCTTAAGACACATGGGCTGAAGGGTATGCAAGACCCCCTACTAATTACCAGCTTTCTGCAATCTGGGATGTAATAATCCCTTGTCCACTCCCTGTGACTCCACGCAGTTGGGGGTTGTTTTGTAACTTTTCCAACCCTGCCTATCTGGAACACTTTCCTGCCGAGACACTGACTCACTTCCTCTTTAGGAAGCTCACCCAAAATCCTTTTCACTTTAGCTTATAAACTATTATTAACTCCATCTGTAAAGCAAAACTTTACTCATGAGTAGAGCTAGCTGGGAATTTTCCAGTGATACACACTTTTTTTATTGGAAGATGTTGATTTGCTAAAACATAAATCTTTTTTAAAGACACACCAGTTTTGCTTAGGCTTTCATCAGAAAAATTGCTTGCATCCAAAGAAAGAGAACAGCTCAGCTTAGCTAAGACACTAGCAGTTAAGTCACTGACATAGCAAAACTGGGCTTTTTGGCAAAATAGAGACCTGAATCTGGTTCCCCTATCCTACACAGTGCCATAACAACCATTGTCTCTCAGGATGGAGCAAGTTCATGGCCTCTCATTGATGCTGTTTTATTAAGTGCCAGTCAGTGGCACAAGGACTTGGTCCTGATAGCTTCTCCATTTCACAAGAGTGCTTAATCCCTAGGCTACTGGGACTGAGTTCAGGAAACCCACCATTTTTTTCTCTGGGAAACTTCAAAAGGTCTCAGGTTGTTCCCACTGAGGAGCAGGTTGTTTTTAAAATCTTGAAAGTTTTCACAGAAGAGGAGAATTAAAAAAGAATCCAGGTCAGTTGTGCTTACTCTGTTTACCAACAGTAGTCCCAAGCAGCCTTACAAACACACAGGCTATAGCCAACATGCAGTGTTTTTCTTAGGACTGGAGGGAAATTTCTTTGTGTTGTACCTCCATCAGAAAAGAAACCACATCAGTTGAAGTGCTTCCTCTCAAGTGCCTCATATTTATTAAATTTCTGATGAGGGAGGTGATGGGTTTCTGTGTCTGATGGACACTCCAAATTTGTTGGAACATAGGCACATTTGGATTTTGCTACAGATAAAACCTGGTTCATTACCCATCTGTCTATGTTTTTTCATGGGCTAAAGAAGCAACACTCAATTGGCAAGTATGGCTTTTTTTTTTCTTTATTTTCTTTATTTTCACTCAGGATGAAGGTCTTTCAGAAGTGGCTTGAGATATTTACTTAAGATCAAATTCTGATATTTAGATATGTATTTAGTAGTTTACTCTGCATCTATATCTCTGTCTCTTTGAAAATGTGCCTTTGTGCAGTAAGAGGAATGCCGTTAGCATCTGAACTATATCCCTATTTTGTATTCCTTTAGTATTGCTCAGTAGGAATCATGGGGCTAATGGAAATATTCCCACTCATTTTGGTTTTGTGTTCTGCTATTCATCAGGTGTTGAGCTTCTGTTCCCCAGCTTATGCTGGGCATCTTACAAACTATAGGTTGCTTCCCATCTAACAGCCAAGAAGTCCTGGAACTGCTAACCACCACAGTCCTACAAGAGCAATCTTATGCTGTCCAGCATGGCTGCAAAGCACTCATTTGATCAAAACAACCAAACAGGATAGTGTACAACTTTCTGTAAAACAAAGGCTTTGGTCGCTGTTTAGGCTGGAATGCCCTACTGTATGAGGATACACTTTCTTCTAGTACCGTTTAATTAACTGTGAGACTCCATAGTGAGAAAGGGCTTCTTTCTTCTAAAAGAAATTCATCACTGAAATGATCTCATTTCTAGGGAAAATGCTTGTCATCTATTTCTAGAAAAGACATTCTTTCAAGAAGGTTTAGCCTTGGCCTTGTCTGCTTTCCATGTACATGCTCCGGACCCATGTTTACTGCTAGAACAAAAGGACAGGGAAGGGAAATGTCTGTGCAAATGAAATTTTCAACCCAAGAGTGAAGAATCTCAAAGGGTTTTGACTGCAAAGGAACAGGAAAGAAAAATCCAAGCCAATCTGCCTTTTCCACCCCCTCTATTTGTCAGTTGTTCCCCCTCCTTTAGACTGTCAGATTTCACTCCCATTCTACTGTATGGGCACATAAATCTTGCCAGAAATGCTTCACTCACTTAACACCTACCTGCTGGATCTTAGATTCAGAGAGAGGGGGAAAAAAACCAACCTCAAACCCTGGCAATTCTTATAAATCACAGGGTTGCTAATCTCTTTTCAAGAGAGTCAAATGTAAAGTCATGTTCCTTCTTGTGAAAACATTACTAGCCTGTGGGTGTCAACACAGCCTTCTTTTCCAAGAAATCTGTTGCATCCCACAGTGACTCTAGAGAAATTGCACTCTGATGACAGTGAAGAGAGGCTGCTAGAAAAACATCACACACCAGTTCCATACAACAGCAACCTCAACAAGCACTTGTTTTTTGTAAGATCAACTCTCTCTAGTTTCAGAAAAAGCAGCACTGAACTTCACCATGATACATTTTAGAGGGTTTGTTTTTACAACGTCGTTGTCGCGAGCTCTTTCCCCACCCCAAAATCACATTTTCGGCTTCCTTATTCATTCCATGCCAAGAGACACTACCCCATTTTCTTTACAGCTCTCACAAAGAGTAAACAACAACTTCAGCCACCTGGCTGCTACTTTTACACATCCTTCTACACCCTGTCTTCTAACAGTGGGACTGTCTCCTCCTCTGGGAGGACACCTCCTCAGCACCAAGTAGGTCAGCCCATGGCAGCTGCCCTGTTTTGATAAAGGTCTTGTCCCCTCCTGATGAAAAGACCATCCCTGGTCCCTCAAACCCTTGCAGAAACCCATCTTCTCATGAGCTCTCAGGGAGATCCCATGCTGCTCCCATGCTACTTCACAGATTAGTATCTGGAAGGTGTCCATAGACCACTTGCAGGGAAAGAGCCTTTCCCAGGAAGCATTTTTAGAACTAAGTAAAGGAAATGAGATGCTTTATGAAGAGAGGGCAGAACCTCAGGCAGTCAACATCCAGTATATTACTGAAAGACAGCACCTATGAAGTACTGTAGTTGCACTTGAAGTCACACGGAATATGGGACTTTTCTATGTTAGAAGTTCTTTGTTATCAGAACAGGAAGATTGAACTCATGTGCATGATGAGGGGCACCATAAACTGACCTGAGATCCTTCCAGTTCCTGCATTAACCAGTCTGAATCATTGGGGTTTACAATTAGTGTGTGCGCTTTGTTTTTATGTATTCATTTGTTTGGGTAGAGAGAAAAGTTCATGTATCTATTTGCGTGTGTTGGAGTAGTGTCTAGAGCTCAGACCACAACTTTGCCTTGGCTGTGTTTCTGTCCAAAATAATGACTCGGCGTGTGACAAGTTCATATGAAGTCATGGGGCTGTCTGCGAATGCTTCATTCTAGACGACACTTAACCTTTCCAATCCTCCCGCTTCCCTCTCAGCAGTTACCATGCTGCCAGAGTGAAATCAAGACACCACCTTTCCAGACTGCCCTGAATAAGCAATGGCACATACCACAGTCTGTGTCTGTCAGCCTATGCATGCACACCTTAGGCATGAACAGGCAAAGCTTCATGCCTCACAGCCCTTAATGGGCGAGTTTGCTGGCTGACAGATGTATGTGTCACCATACGATACTTCATTACGGGAGGGTTTGTTAAAAAATAAACAAACTTCAAGCTACCAAAAAAAAGGATTTGTTCAAATGCAATTATTCACATGAAAATAAGTGCCTTCTCAATAAGACAAGAGAAAGCAATGAGTTGGTTCCGCTTAACACATTATTCTTCACTTTCACCTCCAAAACAGCAGGAGAAAGAGGCCACCTCCTCCTTCTAAAGTTCACCCTCTCACTTCATTACGCAGAGGGGAGGTCTGGGGAGCCGCTGCTCGAGTGCTGGCTTTGGTAAACTCTCCACCTTTTCTTGCTCCTTGTTTATGATTCCAACTCTCCCTCTCAGGTTGCAGCCTGCACTCCCAAGACTAGGGAAAAATCAGCACAAGAGCTGACTGTGCAAAGTGGCTTGGGGCAGCAACCCCACCAGGGACCCCACCAGAGTCCCCACCTCGCAGCACCAGCTGGCCCCACTCCCTGGTCTCATCTCACCCTGGCTCCCTCTATGGTGCATCTGTCTCACAGTCCTCTCCCATAGCTCTTTCTCCTTTGATGATCTAAAGGTCTGGGAACATCTGAAAAACCTTTTCAAAACCCATCAACAATAGGGCAAGTAAAAGAAACAGAAGGAAAAGTCACTGGAAAACAAATGAACCAAAAGACATAAAAAGTTCATACATGTTTTAGAATGACTATTTGAAGGATTTGGAAGAAGAAAAAATATCTTTTTCCTATGAATGGTTTCCTATTAAAAAATTGTAGCAAATTGTGATCCCAATAAGAGCATTGGCAAGCTGGCATCTGTTTTGTTCTGGTTCATTAATCCATTCTGGGTCGTGACAGCCCATATCATGATTTCTTGGCAAGACAAAGAGGCAGTTCTTTAGGTAAATCCTAGCTCCACTGACATCACATGGTACCATGATAAATTACACCACGCAAGGGCCTATTCCACCATCTGAATTTCCTTGCCCATCACATTACAGTTTGTATCCAGGCCAGCTTCACTTTTATGGTTAGCATCCTCATAATTTATTATTTACACTGCAGCAGAAACTTGAAGTCACAATCAGGATGTGTTTGCAGAGCTTTAGATGCTGTGACAACATATGCAATGCTATTCCAAAGAGCTTTCATTCTTAGTCTGCTGCTATCTGACATATTCCTACACCGAGTCCATCCAAATAGATTTTCACCAAGTGCTTAAATGGCTGAGCTTTGGCCAAGAAGGCACCGTGGAATTACTCACAGTGGCAGGCTAGATGAAATGTAAGCATCACCAATTCATCCAATTATTTTTCAATAGAAGCTGGGGCCAGAAGGGACTTTGTACATCATTACTCTTGATATTCCAGACATTCTTGTTTGGAGATTGGTTCTGTGGAAAGAAATAATAGTTTGTTTCATTGACACCAGAGGATAAGTAAAAATTAGCACATTTTAAGGGACATAAAAAAGTCCATTAGAAAATGATGTTTAGAGAGGGACACTTTTCATCATGCAACACAACTCTTCACCATGTTTCAAAATAAAATATTGAAGAAAAGCATATGACTCTGCTTACGAAACATTATTTTTTGAGTCATCTATAAGTTTAGAGAGATTATAAGAGAATAATATTGAAATGTGATGGAGAAAAGTAAGGGGAAAGTAGTGGTAGTTTAAATTATATATCTTTTTTTGGCTCTGTTCACTGAAGAAGTTAATAATGGCTTACTGTAAGTTGATTTTGGTAGTGATTCACTTCCATACTTTAGTTCACTTACTGCTCCTGTAAAACTGAACTTCACCCCAAATCCAAACCATAAATATGGGCACCTCAAGAATTCTGGATTGCTTGAGATCTGAATCCAGGTCTTGGTCCTGTATATGAGCCAGGACAAAAATCTAGATCTGAGTGCCCTCAAATGCTACTTGTGGGTCCACACATCCTCAGCTGGGGCTTCTTTCCACTGGAAATGCTATTATTATCCAGGGAACAAGGGCAGGACAATCTCTTTAAAAATACTTACAAAATGACAGTTGAACAACTTAAACTGCTTCTTGAATGCATGTGGAATCTGCCTGGAAGAGACTCTATAAACAGAACTAGCCGTGAATCCAAAATCTCTTTAAATTTTTGTTGTAACTTGAGTTAGATTCTGGGTTATTCAAATTTATGTGAAATTGAGATAAACTTCCAAGATTCAGTCACTTTTAATAGCATGGGATACAGACTTCTCAAACCTGCTGTGAAAGCTGAAACCTAGGCCAGCTTTTCATCCACAGGCTGAACTTAATATCAGTAAAAAAGACGTTGTTCTCTTCTCTCACTTCCTATACTGTTTAAGGGAAAAAAAAAAAAAAAAAAAGGAATATCCAGGACAGCTAGAAAAATTGTTTCTGACAAACATAGTCCTTTCTTATGCTGACACTTCCACTTCGATCACGTGCTTTGTTTTATACATTTACCAGCCTACATGTATATGCCAAATCTGCATGAGAGATACACAGTCTCTTTACAAGCAGGGCTAACTTCAGAGGTGACCCGGGAACCTGCCTAGCAAAGCACTTGCCTGCCACCTGTCAGAGGCTGAGCACGGCTGAATTGGCATCTTAACCTGTACCGAGGCACCGCTGCCAACTCCACACAGGATTTTTCTAACTCTCTGTTCCAAAAAAAATCTCTCCAGCCAAAATCCCCTCCTGGCCTGCAAATATGTTCAGGCATACACCTCTGTGCTGTAAATGAAATATCTGGCGTATTGCAAAACCATACTGCAAGAGCCAACTGGAACAGAGCAGAGCTAGCACTGGGAGAAGGTGTTTGAGCTGTTGAATGTAGTGACTACGCATATGTCAAATCCAAAGGAGCATTACAAGTTTTACTTTAATAGTCATGTTGGTGAGTATGAATTTATCACCTGGTCTTCTGACACCCGATAACGGATATTTTGAGGAGGACTTCTTGAATTACTTTATGTGGAAGACAGCTATCTGTCACCCCGATTGCAAAGGAAAACAAAGCCCTTGTGCCATCCTCTGACTTCAACAATGAGAGATATAAGGGACTTGACATGTCCTCTTTAGTTCCAATATCATAGTTAATGCAGGAAATTTGTGCCCAGACCACATCTTTTCAAGTCCAGACCAAAGAAAGTGGGGCCAGCCTTTGAAATCGCTAATGAACACTAGTCAGAAGGCTGCAAATTATGGGTGCCTTTGGATATGCAAAACATTTGTAAAGGGATTGGTATGAACAGTTTAAAATTCGATATTATGTTTTTTCTGCTTTCTAGATTTCAGCAGTTTTTAAGGGGCCACATTAGTAAGGGGAGAGAAAAGGGACAAAATGAAAATTAAGTATAAGGGATTTTGCATGCTTCTTAATGAACTAGGAGAGAGACTGAACCCCATGTTATCTGGGGCGATGAAAAGACCAGAGCATGAAATCATAAGCTTTCATCCTAAGACTCATTTCTACTGAGATCTGCCCGAGTCAGTGCTAACAGTCTGATTTCTCATCTTTGGTACATAAGCATTCAGTTTTATTGCAACATAATACATGAAGTATTACATAAAAGTTGCCTGAAATAATGAAGTAATCCCAAATTTCCTCAGATAGCAGTAGTAGAATATCTAGCAGTCCTGAAATACTGTGCCATGTTTATAAAATACTGTATCAAAAATTTACTGAGCAGAATTTATTATTACCATAATTTTCCTCTAGATTTTGCTCTCTGAAGAAGTCAGCAAAGAGAAGCAGAAAAGAAAAGATTCCTCAGGAATCATTGGTCTATTATTTTCATGAGGTCATGACTCTACACCCAAGAGACATCAGTCTAATCTGGTATCAAAAATCCCCAGCAATAAAGAACCTGTTAAACTCTTGTTAAACTCAGCACACGGTAATGCAAAATAAGTTCATAAATGTGAAGAGCATCTGTAAGGTCCCACATGCCTAGGAGCACACAACCATGCAGCAAATTGTGAGAGGCAGCACCTGACCACGTAAGACATGAGTATCCTTCCTAAGAACAAGTCATACTAGCAGCTGAGCCTTGCAGACAGAAGATACTCCTCCTACTGTGTCCTGAACAGGCAGCACTTCCCCTCTCACAAGCCTGAGCATGGAGCAAGAAGAAAGCTTTTAAGAGGGAGAGAAAAGGGAACACAACATCAGCTTGGGAAAGCATAGCCACTATCTGTATGAATGAATAACAGGTGTTCCTGGGCCACCTTTAGCAGCAGTCTGTTAACTTAATTTCACACTTTCCATGTGTGGGTGCCCAACAGGTGAATGCAACTTCTACACATCAGCCATGTGCATCTTCCCATCTTCCACACATCAATGCCCATTAGGCCCTTAGCCACTTATGTCCACCTTCCCAATGGTCAGTTTTCCCAGTGCTCAGAGTGTGTAGGAAGGTGGTGTGGGCTCCCCATTGCTTAAAAAGAAACTCTTCCATCCCAGAAGGTTTTTGGACCCCACTGTAGTCCACTGGGATCTCAATTCTAGCTGTGATCATTTCCCAATTGGCCTGCAGTTTGCTGCAGTTTGCCTGTGTGAAGTCTCCGCGTTTGGGCTTTCCCTTCATTCACCAGCAAGGGGAGCAAAGGACGCTTTTCTCCGTGGAGCTCCTGGCTGCAAGACTTACAAACAGTCTGGGATCTGCCTGGGATTTTTTCCTCATTTGGCAGCCAGGTCCTTTGACACCTTAGGCACCGTTCCGTCATCTCAGTCCCCAAGGCCAAGCCTGCTGTGGTGCATCTTACTTGATACCCAATGTGGAGAGCCCTTGGTGGAGCAGCCTCCTCAGGAGAAAATACCAGTGCTTTTCTAAAACCCTCAAGCAACTATTTCCACATCCTATGGCAGACTGCAGGCCCAGCAGGCATTGCCCTGTTACTTGGTGAATTTTTGGGCTGCAGTGTTAGGGTGCAGCAAGGGACAGCTGCTCCCTAGGGAGGGGAGCAGCAGCCCAGCTCATAACAAGGCATGCATCAACTCTGGGGCTCATTGGACTCACTGTGCGGTTCCCTGGCCAGGCAGAAAAAGAGCCTATCATAAAGAAAGAAAAGTGCAGTTGTTTCCTGACTGAAGGAGCCAAGTTAATTCATGGCAGCAGCTGAAGAGCACAAAGGAAGTGTCAGGACCATGCAGGTGAGAGTGGGGATGGGGTATGGCATGAGTAAAGGAGGAGGGAGAAGGATGCAAGGCAGTGTTCTTGGAGGTGGCAAACCGTAATATTGGTTCACCTGCTGTAGGCGAGCACACACTGAGCACACGTTGTGCTGGCAGCGGGAGAAACCCTGCCTAACAGCTCTATGGAAATGGGAGCTGCACGTCCTCCCATTTACCACTGTGTAATAGCAAGATATCTCTCCTCTCTGAAACATCTTTGTGCTTACAGTTAGATAAAAAGCAGTCCTACGCTTGTTCTTTCCCTTTTTACCTACGGATGGGAGTAAAGAGCTCTTTACCTCTCAAGCTCCAAATCACTGGGCTTATGACAAATATCAAACTCCACTTTAAGAAAATGCAAGACATAGGAAGTGTTCACAACAGTCAAGAGGGATAGATTATCACATCAAACAGTCTTGGCAATATTTATAATTTTCCGTGCATTTCTACATTTCATGTGGTGCAGCTGGCTTACTGTACAACCCAGAAAAAACAAGTTGGCCCAGCTTGGAAAAATCTCATATGCTTCAAGGTATTTGTCTAGGCTCACCAAGCTCATTTTTGGTTTTGCTTTAAAATTCTACAAGGACACAGAACTAACCACACACCAGCTATTTCAGACGAGGCAATGTGGTATTTAAAAGTTTAATATTGTAATCTTAAACCTGTAACTTGGTTCTGCTCACCCTAATACACTTTCCTTGGAGTGATCTTTTATAATCATCTTTGGGAACTGTATATATGCTGTACATGAATCTTGTCCTTAATCTTGTGTTTTCTATACAATTTTTAAAAAGCTAAAGATAAGTAATAATTTTACCTGTTTAAGCACAATATAAAACCCAAATATATATTAGAAAAAAAAAACTGTAGCAAAATACCCAGACAGATGAAAATTGCCAACATATATAGAAATGAGATAATGTTTTCAGCTTACTATTTTTTAAATGGAAGTGTTTTGGTATGAGAGTACAGGTAGAGGTTTAATACTCTTCCAGATAGGTTTTATGCTTTTTGATACATGACTGACAAAACATTCCTTTCAAGAAAATGAAATAAAAACTATTTTATTTTTTCCCTAGTGCAGCCTCTTTATTCTAGCTAAAGCACATTACGATGAAGAGTAAATGCTTTTGTCTAATTACTTGGCCAAGTTTGCAGAGAAGTCTGGATCCTGTCCCTGCCAGGTGAGTTTCTGGACCTGCTAGGGTCAAACTCCCAGCTGATGCAAAGAGCTAGAGATGAGTTATGTTGTGAGCAGTCGCTGCCCCACGCCACTTTTCCAGAACAGCAGGTAAGTAAATACAGAGCTATGGCACACGTGCAGTCCTGGTTTCATCCCCAGATGATTTTCTTTGCAGCTTGCCTAAGGAACTGCCTATCTTCTGCTCTGCCTAGTCTCCCCTCCCCTCCTCTTTTTCCTTCTCTCCCAAGACCTGATGAAGCACAATGCTTCTGCACAAAACACACTCCCATTTTTTCCCCTGTAGCACATTGAGTGCCACATAATTCGTTTCCCTGATTCGGTTCAGGAAGAGCATCAAGCGAGAGACTTGAAGAGCTCCATATGTTTAGCCTGTCAAAGAGAAGACTGAATACTGTTTTATTGTAAGTACCTTATGTACTTTAATCGAGCAGAAGCCAAACATGAATCAATATCTGGGAGTTAAATCTGGAAAAAATCAAATGAGAAATAAGGCACAATGTTTTAAGATAATGATTAATTATTTGCGCAAACTACCACATGAAGAGGTGAATCCTTTATCTCAAGCCCAGGTGCCTTTCTGGAAGACATGCTTTAGGCAAATGCAAGATGTTGAACCCAGGTTAGGGGTAGCTGGGTGAAATTTTCTGGAAGTCAGACTACTAGTTTATTTGGCCTTGAAGTGCAGGTATCTACTAATCACTGGGTTTTAAAATGTATTTAACTTGAATACAAAGGATTCAAGGCAGAAAAATATGCTAAAAGATTAAAAAGTCGATCTGTAGTTTATACCATTCAAAGCTGGTAAGCCACAAGAAAAGATGATAATATTCTCTTCACCATGGAAACACAAATACACTGAAGAAATCAAAATGTTGGTTGTTGTGTGATAGAAGACAAAATGGGACATGAGGGCTGTGAAGTGAGTTGTTAAAAATGAATAAAAAAAAAAAAAAGAGTTGAGCAAACCTGAGTGACTTTGTTACAGATGGAACGTATAAAGACCCAAGGACTCAGTTTGTAAAATGCAGCCTGTAACTGCAATGGGAGGAAGGCAGCAAAAGACACATTTCTAGGGAAAGATACTAGCAAACCACACTCAGAAAGCCAGACATGCAACAGCAAGTCAAGGAGGAAGGTTGTAAGGTAGCATGGCAAGATGGAAGATGATGAAAAATAAAAATGAAGCTACCCAAAAAGTTGGGTCAGCAGTTATTATATTAAAAAAATTTATGCCATTTCACAAATCTGAACTGATTTTAAAAATATTCACTTCTCCTGTGACAGTGGAAGGACAACAATGCGAGGTTGTTGGTGACCATTTTTCAATTTAGCAATGTTTTCTCTTGCAGAGACACAGATGTGATTTTCCTGATTGCCTGAACCTGGTTATCAGTGAGTATTCTACTAAAATAAATGCATAAACTGACTATTTCACTGTGGATACAGAAATCAATCTCACAAACATGAAGAACTTCATAGAGAGAAGGACAGCTATAAATTCAGAGCTACTGTTTTGGTTTCTGGGAGACCAGGGTCCCAGCTCCTGCTCCAACCCCTATTCCCAAGTGCCCTTAAGCAGATGTTTTGGCTGGAAAAGACCTATATGAATTCAGCCCTCTACAGTGTAAGCATCTACATAAGAGAAAATTATTTGGATTCTCTTTGCTGTTGATGGGGAGACAGGCACTATGTCATGTCTCCGCTTATTTACATGCCTGAATATGGTCAATTTGTGCCCAAGAAGCATCTCTGTGGCTGTGCTGTCCCTAGAGTCTAGGTGAGACATATAAAGTCATGCAGGATGAATCCTGGGCTTAGCCTCTGTGCTTCAGTTCCTTAGACAGATAGCAGTATTTCTATATCTCACTGAAATATCACTAGGATAAGTCCACTAACAACTGTGGGAATGTTACTGAGCTGTGGCCTGGTGAAGCAGGGGGCTGCTGACACCATGAGAGGAAGGAAACTAGAACTAACAGTTCTCAGAAAGAGATGGATCACTACCTATTCATTACCCTATATGCCTGAAGTCTTTTGGCCTATAAATTATGAAGTTGTACAGTCTCATTTCTCTCCAGCAACTCCAAGCTTCCAAAGGAAGCTGACAGCAGCTCGTCTCCAATAGTCCTCAATTTCCAGTACGTTTTTGCTCTCCCTTGTTGAATATTTTTCCTCTTTGCACAGGTTATCTTAATCTTCTTGGCTACTGTTTCTTCTCTCCCTGGAGTAAATCAGGAATAAGTTGGAGTAAGTGAGGACCAAGGCCCCTTTCACTCTCAGCAGCTTTTGAGAGGACTTCCCAAAGTCACAGGACACTGCAGCCTGTCACTGAGGGATAATGGGGATTAGGTAAGTACCTTGTGCTTCACCTTTTTTTTTCTTCTGAGAAAAAGCAGCTTTTTTTTTCTCAAAGCAACCACAGCAGTTAGCCAATATTGGGTACCTTGAAGGTTGTTTCTATTGGGAAAAGAAGCCGGTGCTGGAGCTGGGTGCTTTGTGCAAGGCTGATTATTGAAAGAGGATGTTAGGAGCCCTATTTCCCTGAACTCAGCATGGACAGACAATAGAACGCAGTTTCTATTTCAAGACTCTTTTCAGCCAACACAGTCCATAACACAAGTTCTTTTTTTCCCTTGGTCTCTCTCTCTCTCTCTCCATAGCTTTATCTTAACAGAAGATGACAAGTAATTTTTTGGTGTGTCCTCATTTTCCATCTTTCTCTCTATTTCTTTTGCTGCAGACAGGACACGCACACTCGACTGGTATTAATTCAGTCCCTAGTTCTTTTTGTTCTCTGTGTTCTCATTCAGGCTACCATTTAGATGGGTTTCTCCCATCAGGAACAAAGAGGGCATTAATTTGTCCACTGTTTCACTGACTAGAAGGTATTATGCTCACCAGATTCAAAGCAGAGATGTGACTGTATATGGATCAAAGACAAGATATGCTGAGGGCCATTCACTCATGAAGATAATGACACCTCAGCTGTAACTTCCTCAGCCTCTCCACTTGTCTTGCCAGCACATGCAATGACAAACCACTGAGGACAAGTTTGTTTCCTCATACAGATGAGTTCCCAGCCAAAAACTTCATTTTCTAAAAGCTGTTCATACCAGTTTATGTCCACTTGAGATGCAACTCTGTAAGGGTGCAAAGTCAAAAAAAGGAAATATTTCTCCCAAATATGAAGGGGTATTTATATGAAAATGTCAAAGTACTTATACAGTTCTCTTTCTATACCAAAAAACCTACTTTATTTTGTTGTTAAATTGTTGTTCTTGTGTGGTACAGCTTATACTTGATTTCAAGGTAAACCACATCCTAGCTCACCATTCTGGAAGGCTATGCATAATGGACCGGCGGACAATGAGTAGACCCTCAGCAACTCATAAGATAATGTGAGACACAGTACACAAGAAAGCATATGCAAAAGCTTCAGTTCAGTTCCCATCTGAGCAGAAATCACTGCTTAATTTATTACTTATTTTCCAGGCTGGCTTGCAAATAGGTTGTTTCCTGTCAAACTGAGCCTCCACATTTCGAAGAACCTCCTAAATCAGGCCTGTGATAGAGTAGCATATAAAACTAGACTGTCCAAACACAATTTTTTAAAAATCAGGTCAGAGAAATCCTGTCTATGGAGAGGGTCAAACAGTAGAAAGAAGAGGAGAGAACAGAAAGGAAAAAAAAAGTATGGATGTCTTTCCTGTTCTCATTTAGCCTGAATAAGAAATTAGGGAGGGGTGGAGGGAGGGAAGAGGAAGACAGAACTAGAACAAAACTATTTCAGGCTCCTTTATGACTGACAATCTTTATTATTTACATATAAAACCCCATTGGACAAAGCACTAAAAATACACCGTACCTCATTGGGAACAATCCTATACCAGCAGGAAAATCTAGCAGTTGACATAAGTGGCCTTTTTCTATCATTAGCTTCTGTGATTCCATACCCATTTCATCCACAGCATGTATGCTTCTTACAAGTCTCTCTGTAATAATAGTACCAGAAATACAATCCACTGCAGCGCTCGTTCTCTGCACTACTGAGGAATCAGTGCTTTTTAATGCTTGTCATATTGGTATGGACATTGATGACAGACGCCCTGATGCTCCTCTCTATTCCACCAGTTTTATACCAGCATAATTCAAGCAGAAAAAAAAATGTACAAGCAGAATTACTCATGCAGGTTTTGGGGTGATTTCTACAGACAAGAACAGATGACACATTGTGCTCCAAAACTCATGGAGAAGATGAGCACTGTTATCTGCCATTGATATACGCACAACTTAGCCATTAAGCAAGTGCCTTGTCTTTTCCACTTTCTCCCAGTTCTCCAGGTCTGGAGTTATCTGTCTTGATTATACTAAAGGTGGCTTGTCAGTCTTGCAACAGAAACTATTTTTACAGGGCCAACCTGATAATAATAGGCAATCTTCATTACCAAAACTATGAGTCCTATGAAGAGTTTCAGTTAATACCAGATTACTTCCTAAAGCTCTCTCTGGGAAGGTAGAAGGCCATACAGGGCACCTGCAGTAGATTTTGAACCCTACCCAGCACTTGCATATCATATACTGTCTTTTCCTTTTGAGGTAACCACTTAGCAGGAGGCTCCAAGTCTCTACTGTAGAGAATACTCTAATGGAAGCCAAAGCACTCAGGAACTTTGTTCAGTCAGGTTTTTTTGTTTCAGGGTCTTCCCACTGAGGTTATCTGAAGATCACCTGTGATGTGGCTTTCTGGTTTCTCCATATGATTAAAGAACTGACCTGGCATGGCATGCAGGTCTATGCCCGGCAAGTATTATCTAGGTTGACATTCCTCTCCATGCATTCAGCTTCTCATTGCAGGGTTGTAGCTTTGATGTTTGATGTGGCCAGTCCTCAGGGAGAGGGGGACCTTCAGCCTTGGCTGGCCCACATGTCTTATTGCAGATGCTCTTGCAGCACGTTGTGAAGTCCAAAGGTCAATCCAAATACAAATGGTAGTCTTAGAAACATTTGTCATTCCAAGCCAGCACCATTTCAACTCAAAGAAGAGATATGTTCTATGCACGGATTGCCCAAGAGTTCATTTAGCCCATTCCCTCAACTGAAAAAGGGTGACTGTTATGTCAGAGGTAGAGTAGGTTGCTCTTAACACATTAATCATGAACTCACTTCAGTTGTTTCTGACCCAGTTGTATCAGTTTAACAAGAGAATAAAGAGTACTACTCATGAAAGCATACACTTCCTACTCAAGCTGTCTAGTCTGCAGTGTTTAACATTCAACTTGACTGATGGTTATTGCAGCGCTACGTGCATGGATGGGTGTATCAAATGCCTGCCACTTCCTCCACTTGCATTTTGGATTCCCAGCACCCATCATGCCACAGCTTAACAGCAGGAGCAGTGGCCAAGGCAGCTTGTGCAAAAGTCCTGAAATGCTATGTTTTACAAGCTGAAATACAAAGTCATAACTTCAGGAAGCTTTTTCATACTTTGGATACGTGAATGAGGGAGGAAGCAAGTGCATGTGTATGGAATGAGTTAACTATTTAAGCCAACAGTCCAGAAATGCAAAGGAGGGATGTCAGGTCTCTGGAAGAAGCTGAACTGAACTATACTCATCATCATCAACAACAGCATGGGTGTTCCGAATGCTACCAAGTCCTGGATTTTGACACAAAATTTTAGGCCACCACAAAAAAACATCTGTTCAAATTCATCTTCACCAACACCTCCATAATTTAGCAACTTGCCAGTTGCAAAATAAAATGAAACTCAGTATGTTGCCTCACGTTTGGCACTTTGGTTTATTTACATTTTGCATAGGTGCCCAAAGATCATCGGGCAATGATTGATGAGAAATTCACACTATTTTTGAAGGTCCTTAAGTTATTAGGTGTTCTGAGACAACTGAGATGATGTCACACGAAAGCTGAGAGAGCCAGGGGGCTTTTTTAAACTTGCTTTTCTATGCTAATGAGGTTTGTGTATTTCCACTGTATGTGTACTTTTAATTATGTGCAAATATGAATACCTGGCAATACTCTTTGAACCTGTTCACCAGTTTAAAAGAAAAAAATCTGACAGGAAGAGGGGAAGAGATGTCAAAGATACAAATTTCAGCCAAATTCATTAAAACAGGCAGAGAAACAGCTAATTAAAATCTACAAAGGAGAAAAGAAAGGGCAAGAGGGAGATAAAGAATGAAAGAGAGACTATAAATGTCTAGCTGTGGGGGAAACTTCAGTTACAGTTCATATCTTTATAAAAATGAAGTTCATCAAACTCAGAACAAAAACCACAGTAAACTAGGCTTCCTTTAGTCCAGTGCTTGGGGAGTTACTTGGGGTTTTGGTTTCTTTATGCAATGACATTTTCCTGCATAGTATTCCTTACATATACTACTCAGCTACATATAAAGGGGCTTTAAACAATGGGAGGCTGGAATATTTAATGGGTAAATTTAGAAGTGAGGGAGGGATTCTGCTGTACGAATTGGACTTCACCATCTCCCTTTCCTTGGCATCTAGAGAAAAGTCCATTAGAAAAGCAAGAAAGCATGACAAAGTAAACCACAATTTTTTCCCTACTGAGAGCTTCAGACATACAAAGGAGTTCTTGCCAGATAGCAAGTGAGATTGTATCATTTCCAAACAACTGACTCAAAAAAAAAAAAAAAAGGCAGGCACCTTGAGAGTCCTCTCAGATTCAAAACCACAGAGATCATTTTGCAGAAGTAAGCTTTGCTCTTGGATTACAAATGTTCATGCCAAATTTCAGTTTCAAATGCTTTTGCCTGTGTGTGAGTATGTGTGAAATTATTAATCCTTGAAAGCAGGGATTCTTAGTAATGGAGTTATTGACATTTTCTGGGCTCTAACATTGCAGATGTGATGCTAAGGACAAGAAACATTCCCACTGTTTGATGAAAGGGGTTCCCAGGAAACACTAGCAGTAATCATTCTTCAAGCAGTAGATGTTTTCTATCATCTGGTTCTTGACAACTATAAATAAAGGACTCAATCTGATTTTTATACACTATTTCTACACTGTAAAAGACGGAATGATATATTCCACAGTTTGCAATGAAATCCATATACACAGTGATGAGATTATAAACAAAGTATGTATGCACCACAAATGTTTGTGTTTTAAGCAGTGTTGTGAAGCAGAGGTTCACAACTGCACTTGTTGGCCTTGGTTAATGCAGAAGCTCCATTTCTTGTGCTGTAGCTAAAGTGTTTCAGAGACAAACATCAATATGCAGGCAGAGCATGAACCCAGTATTTGTTTGCTAGCATAAAAGAACTGTTATTAAAGGCTACCAAAATTGAATGCTACCATTTCTTTTTTTTTTCCTCAGCTGTATCAAACTAAGCTATTCGAAAACAGAAATACAGACAATACAGTGTGGTACTCATCCCTAAGCCTGGAATATCTCTAAATGAAGCACCAGCACTCCCTAGGAGAGCAGGGGAATTGAAGAGCCCTGGCAGGGTACAGTCCTCCTCCTTGAGCTCACAGCCAAGCTCTGCTCTCCTGTCCCTCTGTGACAGCAATGAGTTGAGAGCCCAGCAGGAAACGTTCAGAAGAGGTAACCAATGAAACCTTCACTGTTAGGGAAAACAAAAACCTTGGAAATGTCTTTACTTTGCAACGCAGTGTGATTCAGTGGGCCCTGAGCTAGCACTGGTGCAAGTCAGAGAGCACAACGTCCTCCTCAATGGGGATAACAGCTTAGCCCCACATGGGCAGGGCACCAGACTCAAGCTATTAGATTTTCACCAGCAGGACTGCAATGATGCAGCTATGCTGCTTCCCATCCAGAAACAGCAGGACTGCCAGCACTCTGCAGTGACCTCCAAGCAGTGAGTGCCTCTGGTGCGCTCATGGTCTCTGGGCAGCAACGGTATTCTGCACACCCCAGGAACATGGACCAATGACATGCTCTGACATGGGGAGCAGAGATCCTTCCCTTCCCTTCCCTTCCCTTCCCTTCCCTTCCCTTCCCTTCCCTTCCCTTCCCTTCCCTTCCCTTCCCTTCCCTTCCCTTCCCTTCCCTTCCCTTCCCTTCCCTTCCCTTCCCTTCCCTTCCCTTCCCTTCCCTTCCCTGAAATAGGTCTGGCCATTTCATAACCACTTAGGAGGAAAATGGTAACTGTAAGCCAGAGAAACTCTGGAGCTACTGGGCAAACAGGTAAAGAAGGTACCAATCCAATACTCTGCATTTGAACATTTCTTTTCCTGTTTTCTTCTTATTCAAGCTCTTTTTATATTCTGTGGCCTGAATCAGCATGGGTTCCCTCGTTACCGTCTCTGAGTTTCCAAGAAAGCACTTTCCTCCTCCCTCCTTCCTTCTTGCTGCAGAATTACGGCCATTCAGCCACGTGGAATCCATGGCCTGCCTGGTTGCAACACGAGACTGGGCAACACCAGACAGAGAGTGAAAAATTACAACTGAGGAAGTTATAACTGCCAATGTTTGCATTACCAAATCCGTAATGAGGATAAATCTTCATAACCATACCCCAGCATTGGAAGATTACGCACACCTTTGAAAAGCAGATTTGACCCTCTGGCCATTCCCCCCTGACAATCTGCACTGCAGATCTGCAGCAATTTTTACACGAACAAAGACCTTCACTGCATCATAGAAGTATCTGTTTGCAAGCAAATGACCACACTGGGAACATGAGTTCTCAGGCTATCTAATGACTATATCAGCATGGATGTGTCATTGCTGTTCTCACAAGGCATCATAGAACCTTGCACAAAGTCATGTGAGAGTGAGTGAGAAATCAGCTGAATCTAATCAGAAGGAATGGGGTAATTAAAACGAACTCTGTGAGGAACTGTTTGTAAAGTGATATGCAGGGTTCTCTGTTTAGCGGCTCATTATTCAACCAAGCCCTAGTAAAGCTTTGCTGTCTCCACGGAGCACAATGCAAATAGACAAACAGCTTCATTTTCCCCATCCTGTCATGTAGTCCAAAATTTAAGCTAATCATACTTTTCCATTTTTCACAAAACTTTTCCACAATGTGGATAGGGGCATCTGAACTGTTATTAAGACATGCTAGCTGAGGAAATGGAGGCAAGCTGACCAGAGCTGCTTGGAGAGGGCAGCCCCACTGCTGTTTGGCTTCTCCTGAGTCTGCTTTAAGTGTGAGGAAGCAAGTAGATGATACCAGATTTCTGGTGAGACAAGGAAAGTATCAGTGAAGCAAGTTCTGCAAAGAACTTCAAGCTCATGTGGGGAGGTTTTCTTGGAAAGTAGCTTTCTCTTTGAGAGATAACCAGATAAACCCAGCATTGGCAGGAGATGTGGAATCTCACCTACCCCATGATACTGCATTGTATGACAAGGGAAATTTCAGTCAGCAGAGGGGAGGGAGGAAAAAGAAGCATCAAGCTGGCTGTTGCCGAAGGAATAGATGCAACATGACATGACATACTGCTGCTGTCACAAGCCAACCAGTATTGCTTCTGCCCTGCTGTCCACCTTAGAGCATGGTAAATGCTCTTCCTTCCCCTACTGCCAAGGACTTGCTTGCTAATAGACTGCTGACAGATGGGTGAGAACATTTGTTTTATTTTTCTCCTTTTCTTTATTTATAAAAAAAAAAAGCAAAACACCTTGGGAAGAAACAAATGCCATCCATTCACCCATTTGTCTGAAGTCTAAGGAAACATGGGCAACCCTTTGTTGATTTAAATAGCCTTTTTCAAAGTAAAAACAAAACAAAACAAAACAAAACAAAACAAAACAAACTACTGTGTCCTGTTATATGAAATGCAACAATGTAGCATTAGGCTTTTTTCCAATTTGTGCAAGAAATGCAGTCATATAACTTGGGCACATTGAAGCTGTGCTCCATAGCTGCTGTTGACCAACAGCAAACAAGAAACCACCACGGTTGTAGGGCAAGGACATGTAATCAATGTGCCCCAGGTTTTAGTGTAAAATCTAGGTAGAAAACCAAGGCTAATACATGATCAAAAACTTAATTTAGCTGGAGAGCTGCACAGTGAATGCTTTTCAATCTTTATTTCTCCCTTTTTTAGTGTCCACAGTCACAATGACTTTTCTTCCTAGGACTTCCACAAGTCTGCCAGAGGTGTCCTGGACAGAAATGTATGTGCCCATGCAGGGTACTCATGTTCAGAGTCCTTTACCCATCTTCAGTGTGTTGGACTCACTATGCTTCAGCAGAACATCTGCCTAGGATTCAGATTTCCCAGCTGTGTCTTCTTTCTCTGCCCAGAAACTTTGTCCAGACAGGATCTGAAAATACATGTCCATTTGGCCTGAATTCCTAGATGTTCAGCAGTCCAGGAGGAGAGATATTTCCAGTCAGAAAATGAGACAAGATCAACAAAACCCAGACACATGACAGCTGTATCTCTTCCAACACAGATGGACTGGATGCATGCTCTCTTGGAAGACACTTTCATCTTTATTCCTCAGTTTCAATACCTTCTATTACAAGCTGGAGCCCGTTGTATCAATTCACTCTTGTTTCAGCAAATCTCAGCTCAACCTGGCTTCTAAGCTCCTGTTAGTGAGCCCTGACTGGCAGCTGAGGAAATTAGAGCATGTTGCCTAACTGCAGGGTCTTGGAGAACCACAAGTAACCCCAAACCCCAGACAGTGGTTTGTATGCAAATGTGAGGCTTCTCACACATGTAAGGGATGTCTCAGTGAAAAGAGAAATAGAGACCAACCTTAAAGCCATTGCTGATGATGACTCAGAAATGAAGAAACAGGAGCGCAGATCGAGGAGTTGTGGGTTCCTGAAACATTCTCTGGAAGAGCAAACTGCACCACTGAATTCAAGCACCACGACTGAGACACCCAATTTCCAAATAAGCTACAGTTTAGCTAAGCTGTCCTAAGAGTGGCAGGTATATTTGCGCTACAACAGATACTTCCTGGGAGCATGTAGCTATCACTCCACTTGAGCAGAAAGGCAACCACACCAATAAGGCAACAAAATCCCCTCCCAGATATAAAAGTTCAAAACAAAAATTGAATAGCTGAATGTATTTTTTTCCCATTTTCTTCTTCCTTTTTCTCTCATTAGCCACATTAGTTCTGTTAGAAGGAATTTTTTTGTCATTCATGTTTCATGAATGCAAAAACGTGCAAAATGTGCAAATTAAGGATATAATAGACAAATGGCAGCTGCCAAAGCCAGGAGGAGAAAAGTTTCTAAAAGTTAATGGTTTCACAAATGCTTACAGTTACATTTTGTTTATTTGCTTGTTGTTGTCTGGTACATAATAGATTCTGGTAAAAGTCCCCAGAACTGATATTTTTATGATTTGAAGCACTCTGTATGTTATTTATGTCAGAATCAATAGAACAGTTTATATAAAAAAGATGTGTTGCAGCAGTCAATTCAAACAGAGCAATTTGTATGCAAGTGGAACTGATCAATCCAATAAAAATGATTGCCAAGTCTCCTGAGCCTTATAGAAATACTTTCAATAAAGACATTTTTAATAAAAAAAGAAATTAAATAGATAGCAGCAGAGGATTCAAATAGAAAGCAAACCTTTTCCAAACAACTGAGAAAAAGAATTTACGTTTTGATTGAAGCCTGTTTTTATACAATTATTGATGCAGTATGTATATTTTAGTATATTTTAGTAAGGAGCATTATTTATTTTTAAATAAATTTATTATTTATTTTTAAATTCTGGATTGTTCACTTAGATCCCATTTGTCCATACAGTTATTTCAGGGGAAGTACCTAATTCCAGGATAGCTTCTCTTCCCAGACTTAAGGAAATAAGGTGCGTCTCCACAACAAGATATAGAAGTATCTGGTCAGAGAAGGGAGATGAGAGAAAAGTGTTTCCTTTCATTCAACACTCCTTTAACTCATCGGTGGTCAGAGTTGAGCTCAGACCATACTGAACCTAACACAGATATGACTGTAAGAAATTTTACTTCTTATGTGTCAGAAAGGGTCTGAAATACCAGTCTGAGAACACAACACTTTCCCTTAAAAAAACCCAAATTTCCTGGGGTAGAGACAACAGTGTATCTGTATGCTGTTAAGAGAGTCACCCTTTGCTGGAAAGCAAAGCACACAGTTAGCTGGTGTCTAGCTGAGTCAGCATTAGTAACAAAGAAACGGTGCTTCCAAGGAAGGAGGGAGAGGATGCCTCTTTAGATTTGGGTAATATAAGTCTTCCTTCCTTCTGACTATGGCAGGGACGATTTTATAATAGTACTTCCCCATTCAAGTTTTTTTAATCATGGTTGGTTTTGTTCCAGCTTCAGAGGTTGGGTTAGGACGTGATTGGGTACATGGTGATACAGTAAGTGTGATCTGCAACGTGTCATTGCCTTTGCGTGAAGCAAATGGGCACTTGCTGTACTACATCAATGTCTGTAACTGATCAAAGGCAGTAACACTGCCATTTGCTATGCACGTGGTATCTGTTATCTCGCAGTAACATGAACTCATGTTGTGATGACCTGCTTAAACATCATCTCTAGGTAGATGGGGAACACTTGCCAGAGGGTTCTTATGTCACAAGATGAAATAGTCACTTTTATGCTAAGTTTTTTCCTTACGCTATAGATAAATTAAAATAGGCATCTGCTGGTTTGCCAGTTAGGAGGGAATCTAACTTGTTAATACTCGCTTATAAAGAAAGTCCTCACTCAGTTTTCTCACACATAGACATTGGGTTTGTAAGTCATTTCCAGGCTATGATCTGGCTGGAGGTACTCAGTGTCTATGGGATTCATTTTTGAAATTACAGTTTCAGTGAATGGACTAATCTTTTTCTGTCTTACATTAAATTTCTAAGCCTCTGTGTGAACCCAGATAAAACATCCTCCTGCTCATTCACCAAAGGGATGTGCCCACCCAAACTCTGTTGCTGGTTGGTGAGAAAGGCAGAATAGTTGGGTTACAGAGCTGGTTGTTTTAGAAGCCATTTTTCCTGTCTACTGCAATTCCTTCAGCCTCTGGGGAACGATGACTATTAGCTGTGCAATAATTACATCAGCAGGAACAAAATCATAGAACTGAGGCCTCCCTGCCACAGTCACAAGCCCAGATGATGGAGACAAAACAAGAAGTGTTGCCACTAGTCACCATCAGGCAGAATTAGGCTTGCATATTTGTGGGGTACATGAAATGAATGACCTTTGGTGTGATACACTTAGTCATTAATACACAAAACCCAGTCATCCAGCCTACTGCTTCTCCTACATTACCAAACTGCTTTCATATTCCAGAAAATAAGCGTTCCTCTGAAGTCATCCCTCCCAGGCTGCTCTCTTTTCCTAGATTATATCCCTTTCAACTTGAGACCAAAACTCTGGATAACAGCATGAGAAAAGCAATCATTAGAGACATATTTAATTAGTCTCTAACATTTAGACTCACAGGTACAAGAGTAGTCATTCCTGACGTCAAGGTTGCCGGTGACATATGGCAGCATAATATAGGTCTGTGTGAAACAGAAATAAATGAATGTCTAACATGAGTAACCAAACTCACAGTGAGAAATAGGTGAGGTAGTTTGGAAGATGAGATCAACCAATTATCTTTTGACATTACAGTATCATTTTTGTGAGCTATTTCTTTATCGAGTGGAGCCAGAACAAATTCAAAAGCCTGGCAGTGACCATCACCAAAGAGGAATATGCCTTTACTGCAAGTATTTGTTTTTTCCTCTGATGCTTAGTGATGTGATTTGATGTGCTCCATCAAATTCAAGTCCACTAGGGGGTCAAGGAGGCTGAATCAGATGTCACCTTCACAAAACCAGTCTGGAGAAACACCCTCTGACTTTATCTTCCAAAAGACAGAGTTGTTATCACAAGCCCTCAAACTTTTACTCTCATGTGCAGTAACTCATGTTAAAGTATTGCCAGTACACACTTGCTTGATATCTTATTCTGACCATCCTCAAATTCCCCAGATTTGTCCTGATAATTAACGTCAGTCACACACCTTTCAATGGAATTTGTCCATCAGAAAATTGTGCCTTTAAAAAACTCAAAACTCTATTTTGTGGCATTTTAAAGCAGGGAGAAAAACCCTAAAAGTTTCATTTCAACAATGTTAATTTCTTCATTTTGACCTCCAGGTATATTGCAGATAACTGTTCTCATGCTAGCAATAAATTTAAACATCATGCTCCAACTGTATTGAAACTGATACCTGGTATTTCTGACATAACCTAAAAAGGTATTGTGCCAATGGTTTAAAATTGTGAAGTTTTACTGTGCTTTGGAACGAGAAGAATCATTGGCATGGTACCATGGTGTTCCCTAAGGCAATCATGCACATTAACCACAAAAGCAAATAAAATTTCTCAAGAGCAATCTCTATATGTTTTCCTGACCACAGAACACACAAAGGTAAAATATCATGCATTAGCCCTTTTAATAAACAGTTTCAAATTATTGAAAATACTGAAACAGAAATTTCAGATTCAAAATCCTGGATTTTGGGGAACTGCAGATGGAGAGCTGGGACCCAGCAGCTACTTTATGTTCCAGAGACAGCGCTGACATTATGATGCAGTCATTTGATGTGACAGGGATCATATGCATTCCCAAAAGCAGCTCCTCAGGCTTACAGTCCTTGAGCAGTCATAAAAATAAGATGTCTCTTGAGACATTTCAAAGATAAGGTTAGAGAGAGAAGGGCCATGTGGTTTACAACACTCTTGGATAAAGCGAAAGTAACCCTCTCCTGCCATGATGCACCAAGACCATTTGTAAAGTATCCGGTTCTCTTCATGACAGCAGACAGAAGTGCTGTGCTAGGGGAGAAAAATAGGAAGAAAATATTTGGAGCTTTGCCACTTTTCCAGAAAAATTATGTTTTTATGAAAATGCACTCTCAAGAGCATCTTTGCCATAAAATTTGTTTTTGGTGTTGGGTTTTTTAACACACAGCCCCAACACCTCCACCCCTATCTCACCAGCTTCTGCCCCCCAGGAGGATGGCTGCTCCGGGTGCTGCCCTGCTCTGTCAAAAGGATCACAGACTCTTTATTGAAGATTTACACAGCCTTGTCAGTTTGTGCCTTTAGGGCATCTGGTGTTTAGTCACACAATCGTATGAAGGAGGCCTATTAGGCTTAATTTCTGCCAAGTTTGCTGCAATTAGTAGAGATGCTCCTGGTTTTTAACATCTGTGCATAGCACGTCTTGGTGTGTCGTTTTCTGTCCTTCTTCCCTCCCTTTCCCACCTCCTCTCTGGGATGTCCTCCTCCTCTCTGCCCTCCCACAGCACCGAGAGCCATCGGAGGTGTTAGCAAGAGCTGGCAGTGCCGGGCTGCCCCGCAAGAGCTGGGACCGCTGGGGTGGCTGTGCCATCTGGGTGCCCCCAGCATCCCCCTCCCAGCACAGCTCCTTGCAGGAGCAGGGTGTGGCAGGCAGAGCTGAAGCTTTTGATCTGAGATCAGAGGTGGGGAAGGAGGTTTCACTTCAGTTCCCTTGCCAGCTGGGATGGCTAATCTCTACCCATACCCGCAGCAATAAAAATAGGTGTTTACATAACACCGGTGGTTCACCTTGGAAGCACTCTGCCAGCATGAGCAAAGCCTGTCCCAGCCTCAGGTCAGGGACACCCCATCCCTGGAAGGGGAGCTCCTCCCTGTCAGGGCACAATAAGAAAGGTCCCCTTCCCCTTTAGGGATGATGACTCAACCCCCGGTGAGGGGCTGGGAGTGTTTGCGCTGAGGATCACACAGTGGTGGGGGTCAGCACCCACCTGCCTGGGTCCTCACCACAGGCAAAGACTGCTCTAGCCACACAGGACTAAAAAAGTTGATTTAAAGAGGTTCACAAAGCAAATCTTTACCATTTTCCCCCTCCTGTGTTGCATATAAAAGAAAAAACCTTGAAGTGTTATTTCTTCTGCTTTGAAAAAAAAAAAAAATCCAAACATGAAGTCCTGGCTTCCGTATTTCTGCTGTAGGGTTCCTTGGAGGGCTGGAAACTGTGGGGAGCTGCAGCATCGCAAGCATCAAGCAGCAGAACCCTGAGCAATGGGAATATATTTCATGTAAAAAGCTGCTTGTGTTAACATCTCTTCAGCACAAATGCCTGCAAGAACACTCAAGGGACAAACTCTCTTTGTGGAAATTTCAATATTACTGCCTCTTTCTCTGCAGGCAAGAAAGGATTCCTTTCCAAAATGGGAAGGAAAAGTGTGCGACATTCTGGATATTTCTAAAGGAGAAAAATAAACAGATAGCATTTTGAATGAAGCATTTAAAATATTTACATTGTTTGGAATATGGTATGTATGATAAATTAATAAATGCATAGAGATTTATCCATATATATAGAGAACTCTGTCTGCATGTTATATATAGATATGTCTATATAGACAGATGGAAATATGCAGTGATATAGAAAGAAATGCAGGTATTAGGGGGCAGTGTGACACATCGTAGGACAGTAGACTAGAAATCACAAAACCTGGGATTAAAGCCTGGCTCTGCCACCAAGGTTTGCTATCATCTTGGGGAAAGTACTTCATTTTGCTATGTCTTTCTTTCTCCTCTCTTTGTCTGCTTAAACTCTAGCTCTAAGGACTTTCAATTACCATGTGTTGGTACAGAGCTTTTCACCGTGGGGATCTCTAGGTGCTGCTACCATCATCCTCAGTGGTTCAATGCAGTTCTCTTTTTGAGGACTGTCTGTAAATCTGGGAGTGCAAATGAGAGAAGTAAATTCCCTGTAGACCTAACAGCTTCCAGATTGCAAGTCTAACAGTTTCAGTTCCCTCTAGTTTACAAAAGACTGCGCTTTGAAATGTCAAATTTCAGATACATTTAAGCAAAAAACTTATGCCTAGGTAAGATTTAGAAACGAGCAGCAAGTGTTTGTACCCTTATGGATCACAGGCCTTCCCATTCTGCACCTCTGAACTGAGTAAGTAAAAACTTTTTTAACAAGATCAAAATGAAGAGGTTCCCATGTCAAAACAGAACTGTAAAGATGAGTGGGTTTTGCAGCAGAGAAATACACAGTCCTGGCCAGCAGGCTGATTTAATTAAGGCTGGTTTGAAGAACTGAGCTTTTCATCATTATACAGAAGTCTTTTCACTTGCATATCTTGGGAACATGATTCAGTAAGATTCAACACCAACTATTAGCTAGTTAGTATACTTATTTAATTATCACTATAGGGAGAGAGGGTAGGAGTGTAACTGTGCAGCAAGCTCTTGCTCAGGGAGCAGCAGGAACCTGTCAGGGTCCCACATCCTCCCCACTCGCTCTGGGCAGGCAGATGAGCTCCAGCCTAGTTTTTTGGTGGAAGTGGTAATTTCCACTAGCCTTGACTGGGTGTGAATGGAGACAATGCTCTCCCAATTCTTCCATAGCCATCCTCACAAGACTGAGCATCAGAGATGTAGTCCTCCACCAACTGGGCAGACCTGTTACCTAAGCAGGAGCCAGAAAGCAGTACGGGGAGGAGGGAAGAGATTGGTATGCATATATGAAAAATTAATCCCCAGTAATGATGTGCATGTTGAAAGAATTTGCAAGTATGCCTTATAGGTGGGGATATAGCAGATGGTGGGGGATTTTTTTTATGAATTCTTTCTGAATGCAGGGAAAGCAAAGATAATGGAGCATTTATGCAACTGCATGCTGTCTGGCTATTTTCCATTTCTTAAAGGCTTAGATATTTGAATTCTAGTGGTCTGGCTATGGATTTTGTATTATAACTACTTTATAAATTGCTTCAGGTATTTAAGTTTTATGATGTCAAAGACATTGAAGGTAGAGTAAAATGTGTTTGTTTGTGTGTGCATATGTGTTTTTGATAGGGGAATCACATGTGTATTATGATTCAGCCATGATGCTTGTTAGAACACCCTAGAGTACAAAAATGTACTGTCTACAGATATGCAGTTCAGATCTAACAACAGACAATTCATTCTGTGTATTGATTTCTCCTCCGAAAATTTTCTGTGAGGAATACATCTTCTCCATAAAACAAAGAAAAAAACCCCTTAACAATATGTAACTTCAAAATAGTGATATCACACCCCTGAGTGGAGAACAGCATAGATCAGTTTTTCCAAGATACATGTAGGGAGGCAAATCATTGTTTCTACTGGACAGCTCTACTCTGCTCAAAATGTCATTTGCATTCGCTTTTTGGTTTGATTGAAACATCTTAATTTCTCCTGGAAGTTCTCCTAAAGGATTTTCATTCAGAGTAACTATAATAGCACCAAATGACAAAAGCAAAAAAGGAGACAACATATGTCTGTATCTATGCATGGGTATATATGCATATCTATGTTTTGAAATAGCTAAACTCAATGCCTTAATGTGACAGAGGGTTAGAGGTTAAGAAAACATAAATCAAAGGGAAGAATATTACCTAATTTACTAATACAAAATATATTCATTCTCTAAGGCCATATATGGTCCTTTATAAAGAAAGAGAGTATACACACCCTATAACTTACCCTACCTTACAGCAGCTCCTGCTATAAAGAAAAAAAAACACCCAGAAGTCCACCCAAATCTCAGACTACTTCAGAATGGTCTACATCTGCTTCTTAGGTTAAGTACATTTTAAGCATTGAAAGTAGTTACTTCCTCTTTGCAGAGCTTGAACTGGCTCCCTGATCTGCCAGATTCTTCCCTCCAAGGGCTGAGCAGCTTTAAGCCTTTGCTGCCCTGAGCGCATCTATCGCCCTCCCGAGCTCTGTTGCTGCCCCCGAGCAGCTCCCGCACCTCTCAGCCAGGCGCTGCTGAGAGCAGCTGATCAGATGGCAGCCCTCACCAGCACAGCCTGTAGTGCGTGAAATGGATTTAAACACCCAAGGAGGTGTTCGAATTGCCATGGGAGCCAAGGAGCCCTGCGGCAGGGCGTGTGGCAGCAGGGGTGACAGGTCCAACACACCCTGGACACCTGAGCAGCTTCCCTTCCAGCTCAGGAGGGTGCAGAGCCCCAGGCCAGGACCTCCTCTCCTTCGCCAAAGTCAGAGGGAGCTTCTCGGCAGCTGAGGAAAGCAAGCATGAGCCAAATACCAGCATGGGAGAGAGAGAGCAGACTGGTGCTTTGGAAGGTGGTGACAAGCTTTGGCGAAGAATTCAAACTTTTTGCCAGAAACAGAAACTCCCCCGTTCGCTGCAGGAGTGCTCCTTCTAAACTCATTCCCTTGCCTGCGGGCAAACACACGCACGTTCATCCTCTCCGCTGCTGGAGCTCTTCTCAAAGGCAGCTGCGAGGGTGAGACCTTTGCAGTGACTTTGAGCACACCAGCATATTGTGGCAGTCTGTAGTGCACAGAAGGCTGGGCAGTAGGGGTTGGTCACTTGGCCACTAAAGCAAGATAAGACTTTTTCACTGTCATCATCCAAACCAAATATTAGGCTCTGTTTGTTCAGATGATCTCTCTGCTACTCCCTCTCTTGATTAGCCTCACAGCAGAGCTTGAAGTAAAAGAAAACAAGACAGCATGAGAGAGAGGAGAAAGTCCTCCTTTTGCTTTTAATCTGCTATTTCAATAGCACTTGCTTCTCCACCATCAGCAGCACACATGCACAGGCACAGATCCCCTGGTCTGATTGGAACTGCATAATTGCCTAATTGCACTATAGCCTGGATCAGGGGGAAGAAGCTCCCATGGTCCTCTGACAGGGAAGGGACTGGCTGGTGCCAGAAGCCAGCACTAGTCTTGAGGCATGGGTGATCTGACCTAATAAGAAATTTAAGCAGCACGTGGAGGAAAGAACTTACCTACAAAGAGTGGCATATAAAAAAAAATTACAAACTTTCTTTCAGATTAACTTTTCTAGCCTGTGACGGTGTTTGTAACAAGTGTGTCTCAGATGGAAAGACTCCAGGAGACATGGTAAGCACTTCTGTGATAAATGCTCCGTCTGAAGGGCAGAAAAGACCAATCTGCCATCAGAAAGAGCTCTTTTAGAGAAAAAATGTGGGAAAAAGTGGTGAAATATCTGGGAATAACTCATTTTAGGGGGAAAGGGTTGACAGAGCAAGGGTTCTCTTCCACTTCCATATTTGAATGCAAAAGTTTGCAAGCAATTTTTGATCTATTGGGCCCTCCAATCTTAATGCTGTTACCAGTCAAGCTCAGCTTCTAGGAGCTGGTCAGAAAAAGGCCAGGGATGACCTAGCTGTGGTAGCTGATTCCCCAAACTGAAGCTGACATAAGAACTGGGCATCCCCTGGACAGACCTCTGATAGTGCATGGAGTACAGAAGATGTTCTGACATCAAATCTTTAATAGTGGTCTGTCCCAGGGAAGTTTCTTTCCAATATTTCCTATGTCTACAATAAGGAATTTTTTCTTAAATCCTCCTTGTAACTCTCAAGCTCTCTCTCATTCTTTTAGTTTGGGCAAATGGATAGTTAGGCAAGAGATGCAGGGCACAGCACAGTACCTGCCAACAGCACTACAAGCACAGTTAGAGGCTTGGTCTCCCACAGCTGAAAAGATGGTTTTTAGCCAGCTCTTTCAGCATTAGTGTCTTTGTACCACACAGGGAAAAAAAATACAGTGATAAAGTCCTTGCTCAGTGACAAAACAGCTGTTGTTTTCAGCTCTGTCCCTGAGTTCCCCTTGCAACTTTTCCACTGACCCTCTAACATGACTTTGTAGAAACCACTTCACCACTCTGTGCCTCTGCTCCACTCCCCATGCTCTGCGTGTGGACTGCAAGCTCCACCAGGTAGTGAGGTGCTGAATGTATGTATCTGTTAGCACACTTATGTGCTGGGGAGATGCTAGAGACACCCCACGGGACCAGTTTGGTGGACACAGCTTAGTTTAATTTCTGTTCTCAGTGAACATAGTTAAAAACACTGGCATTTTAGGCTTTTATAAGCCTAAAAATGGCTGAAGTTGAATATCTACAAATCTGAGCAATTATTTGCCTGTGCAAGAAGTAGGACCCAGGGAACTACAGGTCAGTCAGCCTCACCTCCATCCTTGGGAAGATAATGGAGCGGCTAATTCTGTACACCATTTCCAGGCACATGAAGGACAAGAAAGTCATCAGAAGTAGTCAGCATGGCTTCACCAAGGGAAAGGCATGGTCAACCAACTTCAGAAACTTCTATGATGAAATGACTGGCTTGGTAGGTGAGGGGAGAGCAGTGGACGTTGTCTGCCTATAGACTTAGCAAGGCATTTAACACTCTCCCACATATGATCCTCATAGACAAGCTGATAAAGTATGGGCTGGATGAGCAGACAGTGAGGTGGATTAAAATCTAGCTGAACAGCGTGGCCCGGAGGGTGGTGATCAGTGACATGAAGTCTAGGTGGGGGCCGATAACTAGTGGTGTACCCAGGGGTCAGTACTAGGTCCAGTCCTCTTTAACAACTTCATTAATGATTTGGATGATGGGGCAGAGCGTACCCTCAGCAAGTTCGCTGATGACACAAAACTGAGAGGCGTGGCTGATAAGACAGAGGGTCGTGCTGCCATCCAGAGGGACCCTGACAGGCTGGAGCAATGGGCTGACAGAAGCCTCATGAAGTTCTACAAGGAAAAGTGCAAAGTCCTGCACCTGGAGCGGGTGCAACCCCATGCACCAGTACATGCTGGGAGCTGACCAGCTGGAAAGCAGCTTGGCAGAAAAGGTCCAGGGTTTTTAGTGGACACTAAATTGAACAAGAGCCAGCAATGTACCCTTGCGGCAAAGGCAGCTAATGGTATCCCGGGCTGCATTAGGCAAAGTATTGCCAGCAAGTCGAGGGAGGTGATCCTTCCCCTCTCCTCAGCACTGGAAGTATTGAAAAGTCTTCAGCAAAGGGCTGCAACAAAGGAACTGGAGCATCTCTTCTGTGAGGAAAGGCTGAGAGAGATGGGACTGTTCAGCCTGGAGCAGAGAGGCTTAGGGGGGATCTCATCAATGCATTCAAATACCCGAAGGGAAGGTGCAAAGAGGGTGGAGCCAGGCTCTTCTCAGCGATGCCCAGTGACAGGACCAGAGGCAATGGGCACAAACTGAAACACAGGAGATTCTGTCTGAACAACAGGAAACACTTTCTTAGTGTCGGGGTGACCAAGCACTGGCACAGGTTGCGCAGGGAGGTTGTGGAGTTTCCATTCTTGGAGATCTTCAAAAGCTGTCTGGACATGGTCTTGGGCAACTAGCTCTAGGTGGCCCTGCTTGAGCAGGAGGGGTTGGACAAGATGACCTCCAGAGGTCCCTTCCAACCACAACCATTCTGTGATTCTTGCATTTGAGCTGTTGCCCAGGGGTTTCTCAAGACCATCTCAAAGGATTTCAAAGGCTTCAGTATTTGGTGTGTTCAAACACCACATATAATTCCTACCACTGGCTTCCAGCTGGGGGTGCCAATGTGACACATCATTTGCAGTATACAGTTCATCTGATAAAAATATTGTCATGTCATATTTTGAGCTCCTCGGATCTCCCTTTTGTGGTCTGATATTATAGCTAAGCTGATCTATTGACTAGCTGATCTGAGAGGGGCAGTTTTGCCTGAGAGGTGGAGACAGAGGGTTTGTAAGACTCAGACATATTCAGCTATAACATCCTATGAAAGACCCAGCTCTGACCACGAGATCTGCTCTTCTTGAATGTCAAGGAGCATCTCAGGCTTCTTGGGCTCAGCCTCTTCCTGACCCTGAAAGAGGCAGAGCAGGGTAATACATCATGGCTCTTCCTAAATGTTACTGACTCATGACACCAAAAAAGTTGTGCCTGGTATTGAAATGGGGATATCTGGAATTATCCTCTCCTTCTTTTACAGGAACATCACAATGATTAACACTGAGTTTTCAGTATCAGCCTCAGGAACATGCTGAATAAATACCTCAATGAGGTGAATGGGTCACTTCACATGTCATGGAGCTACGGTCCCAGGCTGCCTGCAGACTCCTATCTGCCTTGCTTACCTTCATTTCTCATTTTTGAGGTTTTTCTTCCCAGTCACAGTACCTGGAACCCTGTCTGTGTTGTTAAATGAAAACAGAGCTTCCAGAGATTATCTTCCAGCTCAGGAGAAAGGCACAGCTACAGCAAATTGCATAGATAGGCTATTTCCAGAGTTGCTTCCACTAATTTTGCAGCTCTTAACACAGCACCTTGGTTCAGTCCAGGAAGTACCAGTACTAATGCTAGTCCTTGGAAAAAAATAACAGAAGAGATGAGTGATTTGCCAGCTCATATTTTCTTCATCCTAAATTACCTGTTTAAATTCATCAGAGCACTGGCAAGCAGCTTTGTGCATTCAAGCCTTTCTACTGAAGGTCAGAAGAAATTGATATAGGACTTAAAATACAGAAATTTTAACTTCACAGTCATTATTTTGACTGCTGTTTTCCGTATGCCTACCCTGTTGAGGGACACTCTTTGTAAGCTTCTGCATCTTGTGTAGAGAAGAGATTAAACTCTATTTTGGTAGAAGAGGTTATAAAGATGCATGTAGGAGGTATTTGCCCTGAGGGTCTGAAAATCCTCCATTTAGGGGTACTGGAAGAGACCACTGTTCCTCACCCACTCCGTAGCTGCTTATCACCACTTCCAGCCAAAGGCTTCAACCCCCTTGACCTGCCAGCAGAGCTGGTTCTCTGAGCCCTCTCTAACCCTCCTCAATCATAACAACCTGGGAGTGCTTGAACTATTGGGTTTTACAATTCCAGCTTGTTTTGCCTGAAGCAGGTGAGAGAAACAGCTCTCCTGGCAGAGAGGATAGTGAAAAGCAGCTGGAGGAGACCCATGATGAGTCCCTGTTGGATGCAAACAGAGCTGTTTGCTGACCTTGTACCAGGTTTGCCTCTGTCACTATGCAGGGAAGGCATCAGCTTCAATATGCATCTAAACAGTGATGAACAAGATTGAAAAAGTGGTCCCTCACAATCCCAGCAGCAACTGGTGGGCCTAGGCTCATATATGAGCTTCACTTCTGGAGTATTACGGGCCTTATACCCAGCAAACTAGGTATTACGGTCCAAATCCAAATAACCACTGATATCTGGGGAATTCTTTCTAAGTGCTGTCTTCCAGGCCTACTTGTGCTATCACCAGTAAATGGTGATAATAATTTAATTTAATAATAGTAATAAATTAACAAAGCAAAACACATATCACAGTGAAAACAGTAGATTTGTTGGATAGAGGAAATTATGTTGAAGGAGCACTGCAAATTTTGTAAGACCATTCTCCATTCCTGTCACAGAATCACAGGACTGCTGAGGCAGAAGGAACCTTTGGAGACTGTTTAGTCCAAAACCCTGCTCAAAGCAGGATCAACTACCGCAGGTTGCTCAGGGCTGTTCCAGTTGGGTTTTGAATATCTCCAAGGATGGAAACTCCACAACTTACCTGGATAAGCTGCTCTAGCATTCAATCACCCTTCCAGTAAGACACTTTTTCCTCTATGTTTAAATGGAATTACCTGTATTTCAGTTTGTGGCCATTGCCTCTCATTCTGTCATGGGGCACCATGGAGAAGGGCCTGCCTCTGTCTCCTCTGCACCATCCCATCAGGTATTTTTAGACAATGATAAGATTCCCCAAGTCTTCTCCGCTCCAGATGGAACAGTCCCAGCTCTCTCAGCCTTTCTTCATAGTAGAGATGCTCAAAATCCTTTAATCATCTTCATGCCCCTTTGCTGAAACTGCTCCAGTATGTCCATGTCTTTCGTGTATTGGGGAGCCCAGTACTGGACTCCAGATGTGTCACCAGTCCTGAGTAGAGGGGAAGGATCATGTCCACTGACCTGCTGGTGAAGTTCTGCCTAATGCAGCCCAGGAGGTTGTTGGTCTTCTTATCATAAGGGGACTTTTCTGGCTCATGTCCAAGTTGCTGTTTAACAAGACTTCCAGGTCCTTTTCTGCCAAGCTACTTTCCAGCTGGTCAGCCCCAAGCACGTACTGGTGTATGGGGTTGTTCCTCCCCAGGTGCAAGATTTGGCTTTTCCCTGTTTTGAACTTCATGAGGCTCCTGTCAGCCCATTTCTCCAGCCTGTTGAGGTCCCTCTGGATGGCACCACAACCATTTCGAGTGTCAACCTCTCCTCCCAGTTTTGTATCATCTGCAAGCTTGCCGAAGGTGCACTCTATCCCAGCGTCCAGGTCATTGATAAAGATGTTAAACAGTACTGGTGCCAGTATCGATCCCTGGGTACACCACCAGTGACTGGCATCTAGCTGGACTTTGTGATGCTTGTCACAACTCCCTCAGCTGAGCAGTTCAGCTAGTTTTCTTTCAGTCTACCACACTGACCATTTATCTAGCCCGTACTTCATCAGTTTGTCAATGAAGATATTATGGGAGACAGTGTGGAAAGCCTTATTAAAGCCAAGACAAGAAATATCCACAGCCCTCATCTCATCCACCAAGCCATGCATCCTATCACAGGTGGTTATCAGGTTGGTCAAACATGACTTCTTCATAAATCCACGACAGCTACTTCTAGTTACCTTATCCTTTGCATGTATGGAAGTGTTTTCCAAGATTATTTGCTCTCTCACTTCCCCAGGGATGGAGGTGAGGTGGACTGGCCTGTAGTTCCCTGGATCCTCCTCCTTGTCCTTCTTGAGGATAGGAGTGACATTTCCTTTCTTCCAAACATCCACCCATCAGCATGACCTTTCAAGGATAATTGAGAGTGGCCTCGCAAGGACCTGGGCCAGCTCCCTCAGCACTCATGGAAGAAACCCATCAAGTCCCATGGATTTATACATGTCTAGCCTGCCTAATGTTCCCTAGATTGATCCTCCTCCATCAAAGGTAAATCTCCATTGCTCCAGATTTTCCCACTGGTCTCAGAGACCTGGCGTTGCTGAAAGCAAGTCTTACTAGCAAGGACTGATAAGAAGAAGGCATTGAGTACCTGGCCTTTTCCCCCACTCCTCTCCACGTCCTCTCTAGATAGGGCTGAAAGAGCAGAAACAGCAAAATGGGTTCAAGAAGTGGCAGGACACATTCATGAAAACCAAATTGCCAGGAACTAGCAATTACAGGGATGCTTCTCCTTCCCCATCCGTCTCAGGAAGAAATGGGCCTCAAATTGCCAAAGATTCTTCTTGGAACACAGCACCATATGCACACACTTCCTAAGGTTTACTCTTTTCCCCATCAGTGATGGGGTTACTGGACTATGTGGATCTGTACAGACAGCCTTCTGTAGGCTCGGATAAGTGTGAGTTTGATGCTGAGGCAGTGTGTGCCATTGCCCCTTCTGCTTTTTCAGTGTCTCTTATAGTCTTCTCCTTGCTAATCTGCCTGATGGAGAGAAAATCTGTACTACTCATCTTGAGTGCCTACTATATCTGTATCATGGTCTTAAAATGGGACTGCAACAGTTGTTCGTATCCTTTAGCCAGCACTATCTAGATAACTTTCATACAGACAACGCTGCAGCCGTCACAGGCCAAAGCTTGGTGAGGTCTGCCAAACCTACCAAAGTAACTCTCTAACTGTTTTAATTAAGTACAGAGCTGCATTATTGTTTACTAATTGTGATTAATATTGTAGAATGAAGAGGTTACTGTGATAGACATTGTAAAGAGAGACAGTCATCAACACTGAGCACTTACAGTGTAAGTATTCATGATGGACAGGAAAAATGGAATTTTACCTTTGTTTTTTCTCAGACTGCAAACTGAATCTCACACAGATTGCCTGACTTGTTTAAGTCCACACCATAGGTCTGTGGCAGAGCTAGGACTAAATGTACATTTCCTAAATCCCATTCAAGTGCTGTAGTCACAATACAGTGACAAATTGTCCTCAGTTTTCAAAACTATTAATGATTTCCAACACTGGATTCCTAGGAATCCAACATGAGGCAGGTTGAAGAAACCTGGTTTTCAGAAAACAAATTGCTGAGAGGTCTCAATTTGGACATAGGAAAACTGAGTCATATAAAATTAATAGTTATATTTTAAAATCTTGGACAAAGTCCTCTTTCTTCTGGAGTTGGAGAATATTTGGTTTCCACTATATTAAGAGTGGGGGTTTTTTTTCTTTTTCTTGTTTATCTTCTGGGGCCAACTTAAGAAAGATAAACGAGAAAAGCTCTTTGGCTTTGCATATTCAGAGTACTCTTAAAATTAGTCTATTATCCATACTTGAATACTAAAACAATTGGCCATGTTTATCACTAAGGAGAACGTGAAGGCTATCATAAAAACAAGGAACTACAGTATTTCTGACTATAATTTTTAGTTGCCATGGTGATATATTTGGACAGTGAATATACTTGTTGGTCTCTCTTCCCGGCAGCAGGGCACAGAGAGAACCATGCAGTCCTTATTCAGGGCATCATTCGGCGAATTTTGTGACTCTTCTGCTCAGGAAGGTTGAGAAGGCTGGACTCCACATGATGAAAGAGAAAGCATCTATAAAATGGCTTGCTTGAGTTGTAGTCAAGGAGCTGGGACTGACTCAGTTCCAGAGCCTCCCCATGCCCAGTTTCTGTGCAACATCAGATGGATGAGTTGCACTTCTCTATGTTCCTGTTTGCAAAATGGAAATAATGGCACTGCTTTCCCTCACCGGTGTTGCCCATTTATTGGAGAGTGTACTGTCTTCTACTTTCTGTTTACATGGGAACATTCATTCTGCTTTTTGTTCTAGTATCCATACTGTAAGTAAAAGGGTATTTTAATATAACACAATAATAATTATTATAAAGCAATACTATAAGAGCAATATGAGATATATCCTCATAAGACTCTTCAAAATATTTGAAGAAAAGTGAGCAGAAGACACATGAAACTCTTCATTTTCATTGACCTGTCTGACTGGGACTAGAAACATATGCTGGTAGCTTCTCATATGTGCACTCAGAGGAAGCAGAACCAAAATGACAATATGGCTGGTATGGCTATGGGCATAAAATAGGCAGGCAGGGATTCAGCTATTTATTTTCTAATGGTTGTTCTGTAGCTTGCATTTGAGCTAAGACTCTCACAGGAGTCTTCGGTCTGTTGCCAGTGGGGCAGATTTCCAATTCTTTGCAGCCATCACATAAGAAAAGAAAAACTTAAGGTAGAAAAACAAAATCAGAAACCAATTCTGGGTCCTTGAGAGGTGTAGATGGCAGCTGATCTGAGAGGTTCAGCAAGGACTCTCTGCACGGCTTCTTCTACAAAGGCTCACAGATGGCCTTACCCTGAGCTACCCCCTTCAGCTATGGACAAGCATACACACCAGTCAGCTGTGCTGGCTGAGAACGTTTCAATCCATCAGGTCTTTATGATGGCCACCTTCTCTCCCCAGCACGAAGGATCACATGAGCTCTCTCATCCGCTCCACGAGCAGTGTTGGGCAAGCTTTGGTGATGGGCAGATGTCCCCGTGGCAAGCCAGCAACAGCAGGGGAGGTGGTTGTGGTGGCAGCAGCTGCTCCTCCGCCAGTTGTACATCTTCTTCAGGCCTCCCATCTGCAAACCACCTTTGGTCCCACTGGATTTGCATAAATGCTCTTCCAGACAGTCGTTACAGGGAGCATGGGTGAGCAGCACCCTGGCATATCTGAGAGCAAGGAGGGGCGCAGGGCAGCAATAGCAGGGTACAGGCTCTAACTTCACCATTTGTCCCAGCTGCCTGCAGAGCATGCGATTGCAGCCAAAAACACCCAGGGAAGGTGTTTTGCCCAGCAGCGTCTTCCACCAGCACCGCCATTCATTCAGTGAATGTCTCTGCCTGCTGCCTTATGTTCCCCCAAACAGCCCAATTACAACCCATTGCCCTGCCTGCCACCTAACACTACTCACCTTGAGTACAATCAGGCAGTGATTTAGTGATACTAGGTGCAGGCTGGGGCAGATCCTCCTGCCCTTATTTGCTGTGAATTGTGCCATAGGCAGTTATAGTCCCAGGGAAATCAATGGGATAATGAATACTAATTAGTGACAAGTCACAATGGGAGAATCTGGGAAAACATCTGTCCTTGCCCCAGGAGTGGGAGTTCCTCAGGTCCCTGCCATTGTCACGCAGTTCAGGGGGCCCTCACAGTCCTGCAGAAAGGATGATTTCAAATATTTACAAGCAGCATAAAAATTGGCCCCCAAAATCACTTTCTCATCAGTTTCACTAAGCCCTAATTATAATGTAAATTGCAAAATTGGAAGGAATTCAGAGACGAGCAACAAATACGATTAAGGGGATTGGAGGATTGATTTATGAGAAAAGATTAAAAGACCTAAGAATTATGCAGTTTGACTAAACGACGACCGTGGGCCTGATCTTGCAAACTTTTCCCAGAGATGGCTCTCCACATTAAAGAGGAAGCATGATTTAAAAATACCTATGTCCTCCAGTGAGAAATTCTGCAAATCGGTATTCTAAGGCAGAGGGAAGCATTAGTTTTCATCTTGCAACTAGTGAAAGCAAAAATTTCTTGTGTCAAAGCTCAAAGAGCATTGGCAATTTTTGGGTGTGTTATACGTGGAAAAAGCCCCCAGAATTTATTCATATCAGACAGAAATATGGGGCTATGTAAATACCTGGAATCTGGAAATGACCAGCATAACAGGAGTGATAGAAAAATTATGCTTTTCACTTGGAAGACTGTTAAATGCCTTTATTTGCAACTTTCTAAAAGTAAAGAAGAAATCTTCAGCCTCCCCCAAAAGTCAACAGCCTGAACTGATAAATTGCACTTTTGCATGGGTACTCCACAGTTTTTTAATGCTTTTGAGGATCTACTTAAGCTCTAGAAAACATTCTAGGGATACACAGGGTCAAGCATACAAAACAATTCAAATGACAGAAGAAAGCAACAGGAAAATGGGAGATGCAGCACCACAAAAGGAAAAAGAGAGATGCAACACCAAGTCTGAAACTGTCCTCTCGCCCCACGGCATGGGTGCCTCCCGGCTCTGCTGTACAGGGCTCTGCTGCAGACAAGCCAGCCTGCTGCTCAGGACAATCCTGCTCATGGTTCTTTTCTCTTACTGGCATTGGTACCTGGCAGGGGTCCCATGAAAATCAGACTTTGGGGGCTAAACTGGTGGAAAGCTACTCTCTATTTCTGGTAGAAATATTTTTTTTGCTAGTTTCTCTCTCCAGACCTCCTCATTGCAGGCTTGGCCAAGTGTTGGTGTTGGCACAGAGGGAGTGATGGTGGGACTATAGAGCTGACCTGGGAAAGGCAGAGGCTGGCAGCACAGGCCTTTCTGGAAGCAAGTAGCTGTTAGATTGCCAGCCACATCATAAAACTGCCCAAGTTACCTAGTAAGTTCTCTAATGGTAGAACATAGACTTCTGGGACTGAAAGTATCCTCCTGACTGTCGATTTTCTCAGTGCCTTTGAGACAACCAGTGTGGAGAGCCAAAAGTATCCGCGTCTCTGTACTACTCAGCTCTGTAGCATGGAAAAAACAAGGTGTAGTACATCATTTACCAAAGCATGCTTTCATTACTGTTTTAATACTCATCACAAAATGAAAGAAATAAGATTTGCCATCATTGGCAAATAGTTTTTCCTGAAGAAAAAAATGAGGTGATATTTTTCTTAAAGTCAGCTCTCAATGCTTTACTTCTGAAAAAGCAACCGTCTTTTTGTTAAATGTTGGAAACATCAGAACTTTCAACTTTTAGTTTTTTCCCAATTAAAAATTAGCCTACTATTTTATAAAGAAAAAGTTTTAAAAGTGTCAGATGAATCAGAATCAAAACCAACACTGAATCAAAAAGTAATGAAATCAGAATCAAACCCAATACTTAAATAGATCAAAATATAGTGTAATGCCTTATTCAGTAGTCAAAAAAGAAATTAAGTTTTGTGTTTTGGCTCAATCTAAGCAAAATCCCACTCATTTTTCTCCTGTCTGTCCATGTCCAAAATCCATCACTCATCAGGCTCTTGCCTTGGGTAGCTAATCTCCCTGTTGTGTCACAGTCTGGCTTGGACAAAGATTCAATGCATGACACAGTGGCTCTGCAAAATGGGGTGCAAGTAGATAAGGCCTCCAATCTAGGCATAGTAACTGAAAAAACTCACAGTACTGGTACCAAAACCAAACTTGGCCCAGAGAAATTTGTCTCTGTCATTGTTGCAATGGGGGCTGATGATAGGAAAGGATGTTGACATGATGCGACATCCTCAGAGGCATCAGTCTGCTGCCCTAAGCACCCACACCACTGTGCTCATACACCATACCTGAGAGAAACAGCATGTGTGAGACACAGACACCATTAAAAAACCAGAGCTGCCCACCTTGGGACCCACCTGTACCAGCTCTGGGGAAGGCAGTTCCCAGCATTTCCAGGAATGACCTCGGTGATTCAACAGATTCAGATTTATACCAGCAATCAGAGCAGAAACAAATGCCCTGCCCTCCTCAATGGCCCTAGAGCAAAAAAACCCACTATCTTTTCCAGAAACTTCACAGCTGCTTATCTGAAGCAGTTCATGACAGTGAAAGAAGTGGATAAATATGTCGTGTAATGCTGCAATGTGATTTTTAAAGACAGGCATGATTTCACTTAGGCAAGCAAGGGAAGGGTGAGTCAGCAGATGATTTCGTAAGAGTGCTCAGCAGCCAGGTCCAATGCGGTGGCTATGAGGGTGGCAAGAAAGGCAGGCTGGCTGGTGGGCTGGGTGGGTGCCAGCCGTGACCCTAACCACACATAAGACACAGCCAAGACTGCAAGTCTCCAAAGTCAACATGGAGAGAAGCAACAGCTGAGGAAAACTGCTGAGGGAGGGAAGGCTCTTGTGAAGGGAGCAAACGCTGTGGGAGAAAGACCCAAAAAAGTCTTTGCAAGCCAGGGTAGGCCCCCGATGGTCTCCCTCCTCCCTCCCATGGCTGCTCCCTAGTGCATCTGTCTGACTTCCACAAAACTTCCTCTTGAGGAGGAGGAAAAGGAAGAGAGGGGGAAAGGATCTGGGAGGCCTGGGAGCTGCTGCCCCCCTTCCCAGCTCCACTTTCACATATGCCTGGGTTGAGGATGGGGCCCCCTTACCCCACAAAACAGGGGTGACTGCCTGTCAGTACCAGCATTTCCCCACCCACCACAGCACCTGGCTTGGAGCCAGCTGCTCCATAGCTGCACAGGAGCCACGGCACAGCAGCCATGTCCAACCCCCAGGCAGTGTTGAGACAGCCTCTCTCCAGCCACATGCAGGATTTCCATCCAGGAGCCTGGTGGAGAAGCAGGGAATGGTGCTACAAGTGATGGTGAAAAGTAAAAAGAAAAAACCAAGGAGCTCACGTGGTGAGGAGCAGGTTGGCTCTACAACACCCAAATGAGGGGTGGATAGGTGTCATTTCCTTCCTCTCCCTCTGTGCTCAGGGACATCAGGGCTTCCTCCCTCTGTCCCCATGCTGCATGAGGAGAAAGCAGGAAAAGCCAGGGTGAAACCCTCAGGGACTTTTATTACAGGTACTAGCACAGCACCCTCCATGGCACGCAGAGAGATGATGAGTTACCTGCAGAAGGAGGAACTGAGAGGCACGGCCTTTATAGACCATTGCCACTGGCATAAATATTGAACCCAAATGCATTCTACCTCACATCTGAACCAAACCCAAAGAACACTGAAGCAAACCTCAGGATACTCATGAGGAAATATGAAAACATCCTCTGTGAGAGAAAAGGAATTAGTGAATAAAGGAGAGTGAGCAAAGTAAAAACGGGAAGAAACTTCAAAAAAACATGGATTTGTTCACAAAATTTGTTTTTTATCAACAATCATTTCTTTTGCAATCAATGCTTTCAAGTAAATTTTGCCATGTGAACTCCAGTAGGCTTCAATGTCCTAGTCTGATACTGCTGTTCTACTTGATATTTGCTTTGGTAATCCCTGCACAAGTTCACACTCACCATTAAATTCCCCCCCGCTTTTTTTTTTGTCCTTGCAAGACATTCATAATCAGCTTCTCTGAAAAACTCTGTAGTTCAAGAGTGCCATCTTGAGGTTTACTACATAAAAAGACTAGCATGTTGATAGAACTACTAGTATTCAGGGAATTATTAGTGAGCTCAAGCACCTAGCATTTAAAGTATCATTTCTAAAAGACATGAACATATGTACAGAGGGGCGGTTTGTCTCTGCTGTGTATTACCTGGAGTTAAGGGCTCTAGCTAACAGAAATGTCACTCCCACTCAAGATTTTCTAAAACAAAAAATAATAGTGAGTGCTCTGCTTTGGGATATTCTACCTGAAATGCCCTAGGAGATACCTGGTATTCAGACTGCTCAGTTCCAGCCATCTGAAAATCAGTGAACTTTCAAAGTATTTTAAGCGAGGCACCCAAAATGACTCATTACGATTTTATTTTTTTTTTTTTTTTTTGTCTAGAAGATGCAGGTTTGCTTGTATTCTTAATTTAAGTTAAAGGTAATGTCAGAGGCAAAATAAAACTATGGCTTTCAAAAATATTTAAAATCTACATGGGCAGTATATTGCTTTAGATTTTTGCGTGTTTTAAAATAAAGAAGAGACTTTCATGCTTTGGGGTATAAGTTTAGGAGGTATTATGAAATCATTTTCCTCTACAGCATTGTCCAGACACTAGTAATTTATCACTGCAGGAGAACAAATGAGTAGATTGATATGACAAATCATGCATAGGTTGAGAATTTACCATTGAAAGTGGGATGTTGCTTTTCTTTCTTCCTGCTGCAACTGCCAGGTGGCTTTTGGCTTGGGAAAAGGATGTGTGCCAACACGTTCACAATAAAGTGCATTAAGGATGAGGCACCACAGGAAACCAGAGATCCTCAAAAATATGCATTGTTAGCACCACAAATAACCCGTGTTTCCTTGTGATATTTTTCATTTTGAAGCCAAGCAAAGAAGTAAGCCTTTCTGAAACCATTGCCCTTGATGTATATTCCCCAGTTATCACCACTACCCAAATTGCACAAGTATGTTTCATTCTTTTTACAAGAATTTTAGACTGTATTAGATGGGAAGTCCTCAAACTATAAATTTGACTGAAGTCTAGATGAAAAGCAATCTGCCTCCAGCTACGTAACCATCAATCTAAAGGAAGAAGTCCTGTTTGTTTTCCAGTGCAGCAGCAGACTGCAGTAGAAGGTGTTTTTATCCGAAGCATTTAGTACACCAACGACACATCTCACAAAAGAAATCCAGTATCGGCTCTGATCATCTCTAAACTATCAGGGACTGAGTCATATCCCGGTCTGGAAGGAGGAGTGGGTAAGAAACTAATTTCCCTTTCACAGCAAAGAAAACCATGAATCTGAATTATTTTTCTTGCTTTGAAGTACAAAATACCTTGCCAATAAATTGCGGCGGTATGTCGTATCTTCCAAAATGGATCGGAGCAGCCCACAACAGCCTACGGACTGTGCTTCCCACACAGACCTGCCTCCTGCCTATGGACCACAGCAGCATGAGCATGACTCGGGCTGAAAGAAAGATATTTGCAGTGGCCTAACAGGGGCTGAATAGGACAGCCACAGCCAAGGGACTTGGAGCAAATGAGGTCTATCTCCACAAAGAAAGGCAGTTTCAAAGATCTAGATTGTGTTAAACCTATTCCCAGAGAATAATGGTTCATTCTGGAAGTAGCCTGTGTTATTTCTTGAGGCGTAATGTGCTACTGAGCATGAATGAAGTGGCAGAGTCTGTCTCTGTGTAAGAGATTTCTGAGACTGAGCTGTGAGCTGGTTCACTTGGAAACTACTCCTTGGGTATGAGCCAGGTGTCTATTTTGGGTCCCTCCATAGGCAGGAGTTGCCTGCAGTCAAGCCGGACTCCTTTCTAGGACAGGCCAAAATGTTGTCCTCTCTTCTGGAAGGGCAAAGAGCAAGACTAGTGCAATAACTAAAAAGAAATTAAAATTGAGTTGCATCTTAGCTCTAGGGACGTTCAAATAATTTTAAGCTTGCTTCTGTAATTTTTGTGATCAATTCCCACTGACAATTGGAAAGCCAACCAAAAGGTTCAAGAAAATTTGTGCAAGATTTAATTCCACATTCTAGTCAACTACTGAAAGGTTTTGAATGTGGAAGTTTCAAAAAATGTTTAGCTAAATGTTATGTTTACAATTGTCAAAGAGGAGTGAAATATGTGTACATCTTTGAAAAAAATTGCATTCTATACTTTGACCTAATCTGTTAATATTCTTTTGCATGTTTCATAAAATTTACATTAATCATTGTATTACTAAGTTGACTTTGAAGTAGTTTGGTTTAGAGTTACTGCGGTGTACCATACATATCTTATATGGGCTATAAAAGAATGACATTATGTCCTGTCATGTCTTTACAGTGTATTCTGAACAAAGATTTTTGCCTGTGTTAATATAAAATTGTAAATTTTCTGGAAAGTTGTAATTTTTGGAACCTTAAAATTGCTGTTGATATTTCTTTTACCAGGCCTATTGTTCCTTTGTGTTATTCTGTATTTTTATAAGACGCCCCAGGTACTTGACATTCATATTTATGCCGTTCTGCAAACTTGATTTATTATTATAACTCAGAAATAATTGGTGTTACCTTATAAAATAAATCATACATTTGAAATTTAAAACTTTTTTCTGCCAAAGTTAATAAACTTTATTTTGTGAAGAGATAAATGAATAAAAGAGAAAAAATATTTGCATTACAACTGACTTCAAAATAACAAAAACTGAGGAATAAAGTCCTTCACAAAATACAAAATAACCGCAGGGACAAAAAGCAAAGAAAAAAAAGGCACTGGGAGGAGATCAGAGGGGAGCTTCAACAGCTGGGTACTGGAGAAATCCAAAACCAAACAGCAAAGCTGCTGATCAGAACTTGAAAAAATTAGTGGTTTAATGCCTCTGTAGGGGAAAGCAGCTCTGTAAGTCCTAAGAGTCCCTCTCTTGCTGATGAGCCCTTGCGTCCTGCTTGTCTGTGGGCCTTGTGGGGTGTCCCCTTCCTCACTGAAGGGTCTTCTCCAGCTTGATGCTCCCCAGCTGGGGTGAGCACTCTCCTCAGCTGCAGGACAGAGGCAGCATCTTTGCACTTGGGTCTTTTGTGGCATCTGCTGTGTACCCAAAGCAATGTCTGCAGGGATCAACTGCTGGCCAAAGACTAACTTATGACAGTGAGTGGGGTGGCTTTCCCAGCTTTCATTCAAGAATGAGACTGAACCACACATATCAGGAGAAAATAATTTTATTGGAAGGAGGAGAGCGGCTCATCTGTCTTGAGTTAAGCCATCACTGTAGTGCTTTGGAATGGTAAAAACAGAAATGTTCCCTGGATACAGCTGTGAGGTAAGAAAACCATTAGCCTTTCCACAAGATATTTCTGCAAGGGACACACAAATAATTTTTTAATTCCTGCATGTGGAAAAAATATTTCCAGGAGAATTTAAATAGCATCACTTGCTTGAGAGCAAAGTGTTGAAGCTCATGCAATGACAACAGAATTTAGAAATTAGCAAGTAATAGAAAAGGAAACTGCTGTTTAATAACCCTCTATCCATGCATTGAGAAATACACACTCAATACTCCATCAGTGCTGCCATCAGCAAATGCTAACTCCATATTCTGAATTGTTGTGTATAACTCTGTGAAAAGCTCATGCACATATTTCTTTGCACTAGCTTAAAGTAGGACCTACAACAAGCTAGTAAACATAAAAGAAGAATTGTCTTTGAATTAACTGAAAAAAATAAAGCCATATAGAACCTGTATGTAATCTTCTTACCTTTATGCATTTTTTGATCCAAGATGCCAACAAGCTGAAGGTCTAGAGCTAGAGAAAGATAGAGTTGAATGTAAGAGAGAAGACCTAACCAACCTCATGAGCAACTGTGTGTGAAAGTTATTACAAAGAGATTGTACGAGTGCAAAATTTTGCCATGTGAATGGTAGTACAAATAAATATATATATGCCACATTGCAGCTGAAGAGATGTTTGTTCTAGAGTCAATCCTAAAAATACGTACACAAATGTGAACTTGCAAGTGTGTGCAGGATGTGAATTCCTCATGGTGTGAGGAGACACAATGAGAGTTATGTCCACCTACACCAGTCATCAGCCAAGCCAGCACTACCCGTGATCCAAAGCCAACAATATCAGTTCAACCCAGATTAAACTAAAAAGCCTAACTGTAAAGCTGCCAATATAAACAAACAAACAAAAACAAAAACAACCAAACAATTTAACATTAAATGTGTGGTTCTGTGTGCAACATCAGTTGCCTTGAGGAGATCCAGGGTTTCTAAGTAAAAACAACAGTGCTAAAGCTACCCAAACACATCTTGTGTAGCAAGGCCCATGCCTTCACAAGTGGGGCGCTTTGCACCAAATAATACTGCAACTGCTGACATGGTGATGGCAGCAACAGCCATGGACTAGGGGGCAGAAGGAATAAAACTATATATAGAGAGCTGTGCATGCCATTTTCCTTTGTTTACTTTTGATCTTACCACATGGAAATATATTAAGGTTACCTGTTAAAAAGTTGAAGATCCAGATGGGAGCAAGGCTGTGACGGAGACGTCTGTGGCTGCTGGTATTCCTAAAGCAGGGACATTTAGACTTGTTCAGAAACAGTTTTGACAGTGTTAAAATGATGGAAGGTAGAGGAATTTTGCTAAACTCTTCTTCCATCATTGCTACCATCAGTGGGGCTGATAGTAATTGTATGAAATTAGTACAAAAAAGCAGCTGCAAACATAGGCACAGCCTCAAGCTATCAAAGTGACTTCTGACATTATTTTTCTCTGGAGAGGAATGCCTAGTCTCCCAGGAAACCAAGTTTGGCTACATCCTCCTCTTGCCTTTCATGTAACGTGTCAATACTTATTTATAATTGTATTTTCTTCACGTAGAGTCAGAATACACATTAACTCCTGACTACAGCTTTGTCTTTTTAAAGTCAGTGGAAACACAAAGTTCAATTTCCCCCGTTTCTGATTTATGATTAAGATACGTCTCCTCTGCGATGGCTCATATGCTGTCACTTTTGAACAGAAGAGCACTAGGGAACTTCCAACTTTGAAATTAATTACAGGAATAAAGCCTTCTTTGCATATTTTCTAATTATCCCTTTCTTTGTTAATGCCAAATAATGCCTTTAGCATCTTCCTGGAAAAAGTCTCATTGACCCTGCTCTCTGATTATGGTGCTTTCATCTCCCATCTGTGCTGTGAAAGCTACAGGCCTTCCATTTCCAATGCAGAATCCAGAATTAAAATAATTAGTACAAACAATAAAAAGATTAAAAAGCTGTACAGGTACATGATGCAAGCTGTACACAAGGCAGACTTATCCAGTCATGGGTGAAGGAGGGAAAAAAAGGTGACATGCCTTTTATTCTGTGACTGTCCCTATAATCTCAGCTCATGAGCAAATTAGATTTTAAATTAACCTAAAAATTTTGCAGATCCTGAGAAAATTTGCAAGCACTAAGCACTAAGAGTCCATTGGCGAGATGTCTGGATGAAGGTCGCATCCCAGTCAAAGCTGAGCTTTGGAGCAAAGCAATCATGCTGTTTCTCTGGTCACAGTTGCTCTTTGTTAATACTTACCTCACTTGCAGAGGAGGCTGTCGCAGGGCAAGGTGTCACGCACGTCCACGTGCCCCAGAAAATCTCGCACTGAGAAGTAGGAGAGCAAGGAGGACCCTGGCAGGTAAGGAGCTTGACACAAAATGGGTGAGGACCTGGGACCAGAGCTAGAAAGAAAGGCTGGCTCCCCAGCTGCAGGGACCAGGCCAGACGCACTCTCGGGTGCAAGCCCCAGCAGGTAGCAGTGGCCCCACATCCTGCCTGTCCACTTCTCCCTGCCCAGGTATTGGCAGGGATGCATGTGATCGCATTTTTACACATAATTCAATCACCATCCAGCATCATCAGGTGCCTCTGGGAAGAAGTTTTCACTTACAACAACTTTTGGCCAGAGCCCTGGGGAGGGAGACTCCCAGAGTGGTGGCACCCTGCGCCCACGGCAAGCACCTGGAAGCTGCTGCTGCTCTGCTTTACTGATGAGATACTCCCTCCCAATGGGAGTGGTCTCTGAACAGTCACTTTACAGGAAAAGCAGAGGATAGCCTGTATTCGTTTTGGATGTTTCCATCACTCCTGCCACATTATGCTCTGTGCCCACCCACCGCGGCATCCTGGGGATGGCACCAGGACAGGGGCAGCAGCATGGCTGGGCAGCCTGGCAGAGCAGGATGCCTAGAACAGGGCTGTCAGCATGCTCCAGAGTGCGTGGTGCAGCAAGATTGATCTGCCAACGTTATAAAATTCACAGAAAATTGCAGGCATGTAATTTTTGCCGCAAGGACCTCATGTCAGACCTTGCTCTTTTTTTTAATCTTTTTTTTCTTGGTTTTGGCTCCACAACTTGCTGTTCTTGTAGTTTGTTCTCATGATCCCTTGAGTCATGCCATGGTGCTATGAGCTGTTTGCAGAAGAGTTGGCAAATAGCTCCTATTTCACTCCCTGTGTGATTTAACCATTGCAAGCCGAGGGGCATGACATTTATGCAGGTTAGTGACCTGGAGGCCTGAATGCACTGGTGCAAGCCTAAAGGATGATGAACTGTTGTGTAATGGAGAGTCAAAAAGGTACATTCAAAGTTTAATTACAAACACCTGGGGAGCAGTGGTGCTCTCAGCTCTCCCCCCTGCCTTAAGATGTATGAATTGGCTTTCCATTGCTTCCCTGATATTTTTTTCCATTCCAGCAGAGACTAAAGCTTTTCTAGGGGAAATATTAGCAAAATGCCATGGAGGGTTATAGGTAATGCAGCACTGGGTTTCCCCTTCAAGCAGCACCCCAACAACTCAAAACCAGCTTCGAAGGAATCACATCACAGCAGCAACAGCAGTAATAAATGTCTGATAAAGCAACCAGAGCAAGTTCCTTGAATTTTAAGGCAATGTGTGCAGTAGAAAAAGACAAGATCTCCCATGTTTTAAAAGGTTCCTTATGCAAAAAATTCTACCTCTTTTTTGGCAATTTCATGAAGGTCTTGATGTTTCTTGGGTTTTCTTCAAAGAAGGTCAACAGAAACCAGTCAGAAAATGAGTGCATTCCTTATAATACCTAAAATGAAAAACTGTGAGGCCCCAGTCCAGGCCAGATCCACTTCTTTAAAATTAGGTTGGCCTGCACTCTTCATTTATTTACTCCTTCAGCAGCCCAAGGGAATATACTTAGTGTGTGAAGTGAAGCACGTGCCCTTGCAAGAGCAGGTTTTATGTCATTAAAAGGAAAAATATAATGCTGCAAATGAAGAAATGTCTCATTAGAATTGCATTTACCTGCCCATAAATGCCAGGCAAGATTCTTTTTTAAACATATACCTACACTTCTGGCTTCCAGATATATGCTGCTACCAAAAAGGGGCCCACAAGTGACCTGTGATATGATCCATTAACTTAGGGTGTGTTTGCAGCCTGTTAAAGAGATGCCTGAGGGGCATGTAAGCAAAGTGGTTGTGGGGGAAGAGAGAGGTGGATGGTATCTGGGAATAATCCTAATTTACGAGCAACTCAAAGAACTGTGGGGCCGAGGATAGGACTCTCATCTCCATCCTCACACAACTTCCCACCAAGAACTACTCTTCCCTACAGACAGTTCCACCACAGCAATAGCTAAGGATCAAAAGCCAACCTCCACCTTTGAAATAACTTTCTATTAAAGTTAGGTTTAATAAAATGAGCTTTGGATGAAATTTCAGTTCTTGAAATTACAGTAGAAATTTTTTGGCTGGATTCTGTTCATATTTCCCTGCTTCCCCATCCACATTTTGCTATAAGCAATAGGTTATGGTCAACTTCTTTTATCTCCGTGAAATTTTGCCTTCCCGGATTAGGAAAAAAAGAAAGTGGGATGTTTGTTGTAAAACACTGTCAGGAATTCCCCCAGCTAACCATCCTTTGCTTCTCTCTCAAAACTCTGAGACACAAAATATTGCTTTTGGAGTGGGGGTAGTTTGCATGTTGTAACTATGAGAAAAGCACAGCTCTTTCTGAACTCTTGCAGGCAAAGACAGTCTAAGGAGGCGGTTGCACAGTTGCATTGCAAGGAGCTGTTAGTTTGGCTTCCTACAGACTACTGTGACTATCCAAGCCAACAGAAAAATGTATTTTATTTACAACATGGAGGAAAGTTACAAAATGTTTCTAAAGATCAGTAGCTGCCCCATGAATTCACTCTCTACAGGGTTCAACAAGCAGTCAGCAGTTGAAAACCTCTGAAAGTTTTCACGTCGTTGCTGGCTGCCTCCCCTCACCAGCTATCTTCCTGACTGAGGTTAAATAAGGACAAGCCTTTAAAACTCTAGTATTTTAAAACAAGTTACCTTATTTTTTGCTGATTTGGCATCTATTTCCATGGAAACAGAAGCAAGAACTAGAAGCCAGCAGCTGAAGTTGGCTACACCACTGCTCTTGGCTTGTTCTACTTCCATTTCCATGGAAACTTGTGTAAGATCAATGCAAACAAGGCAAAGTTTGCTTTTTTTCTTTTAAATTAACCCTTTCTTGATTTTCTGCTTCCAGATTCATTTGGTGCCAGAACTGCAGATACAAAGTCACTGGAAATGGGAGGAAGAGCAGCCCACTGACCTTCATGAATTTGTGCGTGTGCATGTGCGTGTGTGTGTTTGCGCGTGTGCATGTGTGTGCACTCCATTTTCTAACATAGATCTTCAAAGTAGTCACCAATTTTCTTTAAAGATGTTAAAAATCACAAAAAAATAACTAATGTACAGGGGAGTTAAGGAAGAATGGGAAAGGGCAGCTGGTTATGTCCTCATGTTGACAGGACACCTTTCTTCTACAGGTTTGTAGTCTCCCACATACTGGTATCCAGGATGGAGGAGTGCACTGAGTCCTGGAGCTGCTTGGCCATGCTTTTCACAAAGCTATCCCACCTGCAAGGGGCTCCACAAGGCTCTGCTCTGCAACCGGTGCCAGTCCCCTGGGCATCCCAGCTGGTATAAAGGCTGCTATGTCATGCGGCTCTTTCACAGGGAAAATGGCAAGTGGGAAAGCAGAGATGGGAGTAGAAAAAGCAGCACAGGAAGGAAAAAGAAGTGTGTGATATAAGGGAGGCTGACATGCACAATTGCCCCCCATGGAGGTTAAAGGCAGAAGTAATAAACTGGCAATGGAGCAAAGCAACTTGATGAGAAGAAATGGCACCTCCTTGCTAATTGCTTTCTAGGAGTTTATTCTAGAGTATTTCACCTCTGAAGCCATGTATGGTCTCCATTTTAGCTACAAAACCATTGAAACTCAGATTTTAACATACCTTTTTCTTCTTTTTTTTTTTCTCCTAATCTGGCAATTTGCTGGAGCACATGTCACAAGCCTTCAAAAGTGCCCAGTAACATATGCAATTTAATGTGGAGCCAAAGCATTACAGACTCTGTTAGAGTTTGTACAGGCTGGGATTGACCACTGCTCATGGAGTATGAGCTATTGAGGTTTTCTTTGAGTTCATGACTGAATCTGATCCAAGATTAAGTCACATTTAGGGAATTGATTCACTTACTTACCCTGCTTCATTAACAGGAATTTTGGTGCCTATCCTAGAAAATCTGGATCCAGACATGTAAATCCCAATGTAGTAAAGCATTGAATTATGTACCTGAGTCCCCCACAAGCCGAAACAAATATGATTTACATATATATGCTCTACTGCTTCACACTGTTGGATTCCAGACACCAATGCTTGCATGTAGAAAAGGTTTTCCAGGTTGTAACAGTCTGCTTAGACCTGGGGCCTCTGGAGGAGTCTCCTTCATTCGATTGCTCTTTCTTATAAAATGCAAGGAGGAGGCTGGTGGGAGAAAATGGCTGAAGAGAAGGGAGGTGACTTAGGTCATACACCTAATTACCAAAACATTAAAATACCAGATTTTATGGCCAGAAGAGAATAGAAGCCAGAGTTTTAAGAGAGATGGAAAAATATAAAGAAAATCAATGCATTTCATGTCTTGATTCATTTTTCCTTCCAATTAATACACTTCTACATTAGGCCAGTTTTTAAGAACCTGTTCATATTTGTACCGGATGCAACAGCACCCGGTCTGTATCAGCTTTGATCCCACCTGAACAGGAATCAATGCTTGAATATCAAAAATTCTTAATGCATGCGGAAAAAGAATCCCCATTATTGTCACCTGCAAATGTCAGTTGCATAACAAGAACATTCAAGACTATAGTGCTGTATCCTTTGGTACGTGGGAAAAGAAAAGTCACTGCCTGGAGTGCACCTGTACTGTTAAAATTCATACTTGAATTCCCTAGTCCTAGCACTGGATATCGGTCAAGACCACTCCCAAGGTTGGTCAAAGCTGTTTTCACATCTTTCTCACAAACTACCTGACCTCTCCTTGCATCCAGAGAGCTGGAATGATACAGCTGATGAAAAATATGGATTACCCTACTCAAAAATTGCTCAAAAATAATTAACCAGAGATTCCAATCTGATGTATAGAAACCAAATAGGACCAAACAACTGGTATCTAGAAACAAATACATGGTTTGAAAAAGTTAGTAATCTGCCACTGGATCAAATATCTGCCATGTTTTATTCTTTCAGGGCATATTTTAAAAAAGATTTTTCCTTTACCAGGTAACTAGTTCAGAAGGAATCTTTTCATATCCATATTTTAAGTGTGTTTCACTTTGGTCTTGGAAACAGGTTGCTATTTTAACAGCTTCGGTTCGTCAGCCAGCCCATTCCAATAGTGTCTCCCTGCCATGCCATTCTTATTGTAGATCACCCTGTTTTCTCCTGCTTTTGCCTCACAGAGGAATTTGATAGAAAATCTGAAGTTACAACACCAAAAATTATTATATTAATTTTAATCCTTTAAACTGTTGGTACACAGAATCTATAGCATATATCCAAGAAAAATACTGTGGGTAGGTCTTTCCCTTCTGGAAAATTGTATGATGTGAAAATATTTCTTGTTTTTATAGCAAGAGGATCTTATTTATTTATTATTTATTTAGCTTGGGGAGGGATGCTTTGTTTCTTTGCTGCCGTATTGTCAAAGAAAATCACGATGCATGCGCCAGTGTTTCAATTGCAATCTCATGGGCTTGGACTCCACCTAAGGAGCTGCTTTGCTGAACGAGTGGTCCAGGAGCACACACGGCACTGCCACTTGTGTTTGCAAGGCCACCGCCAATGGACAGCAACTGTTCCTTGACAAGGAGCTTTGTTCCCTTTCCAGACAGCTCCTCCTCGCCTCTTTCCTGCATGGTTTGTGCAGGGAGTGACCAGCACACCCCAATCTGGTGTGCAGCCAATTTTCTTTTCACTATCATTTTCTCTTAGGTTCAAGATCACTGTATCTCATTTTCTGTCTGTGGACACTGATGTACCAAAATCCGGGATCCTTTTCCACACTTTTTGCTGCTTGGCACGGTCTCCTGTAAATGCTGCAAACACCACAGTAGCTGATAGCATTTGGTGGCCTTTTGTACTGACATTTCAGTCTCTCACAAACTAGAACTGGCCTTATCTGCTGGCCACAGTGCCTGAGGCTTTTCTTCTAGCTGGCTTTTTCTTCCAGTTGCCTACCAGTATGGAAAGGCAGAGATTTCCGAACAGCAGGTTTCCTCTTCTGCAGCAGAAGAATGGAGTCAGGGAGAATCAAAAAAATACCACAGATACAGAACAATACCTATTTTCTTATATTATTAATAGAGTAGATTTTGATGCTTCTGATTAATTACTTCCAGGCTTATCAAACATTAGGAATTATTTCCTGGTGAGGCAAAAGAAATGTCAAATTTTTATTCCTGTTTTAGCATTTTCATTGACTCAAAATGTACAAAAATCCATACATATACACAAAATGTCAAATCTTCTTGTAGTGAATTGAAGTGCAAACATGCTCTACCAGCTCAGCTGTGGTGTTTCACACCACCCACACCTCAGTGGCCCCTTTTTCTATCTGTATTTGTAGTCTGGGCAGTGGGTTTGGTTTGCTTGCTTTTTTCTCCTCCTCTCCCTTTCTCTTTCATCTTTCAGCAAGAGAAAAAGGGAAAGAAACAGGGTGGGGAGAATAAGAGTGTATAACAGAAGTTGTCCGTTACAAATCCAACTGGAACAAAAATTTTCTGTTGCAGATCACTTCAAAACAGATGTTTCTTTCATAATCATGCAGTCAGGAGGAAAACGCAGAAAAAGGAAGTGATCGCATCCTCCCAAATGTTATGAGTTTTATAGCATTCAAAAAGACACATTTTTCATTTTGAAAGAAGTGAAAATGTGTGAAGCCACCCTAGCTATTAATCCACACATCCAGCCTGAACTAGGATTGAAGCGATAAGCAGCTCGATATCAAGTCTGTACTGGTTAGTTGGCAGCAGTTTAATGATTATCTTGGATGTGATTAATGAAAAATACTATTAAGAATAATCCTGTTGCACCACACCCTGAGCTGACTTCCACCCTGTCCTGTTAAGCTGCTATGTGTAGCAGCCAAGGTCTTATCCGGGCCCTGCAGGCAGCAAGACCCAGGCAGGGCCCACTGAGGACCTCAGGAAGAGCAGGAGCCTCTCCCAGAAAAAGTTTGATTTTTCCTGTATTTTGTTTCTTTTCTGTGCGTGGCAGTGAGACGCAGCCCTCCCACAACCTACCAAGCAATACCCTGTTGCTCAGCAACCCCATACTTGCTGAGAAGGCTCTTTTGCAGCAGTAAACCTGGGTTGAATAGGACAATGAGGTGACATGACACCTGAAACCTGCTGCTTTGGTTGCCCGAGCAGCAAGGTCCCTATGAGCAGATGCAGGTCAGTAGCAGCAAGGACCCTGGTGGCAGTGTCAGCTGAGGAGCAGCAGCACTGCACCTTCTTCTCCTCTGCATCTGGTCTGTTCTGAAGCATTTAATGGCCATTACCCAAAATTAATTAATTAACTCATTAATTTAAAAGCTATCCTGCTCTGCAAAACCATTTCCAGTGTCCCAGTTAGACCCAGAGCACAGAGCTGGCACCACATTTTGCTTGGCGTGAGCCAGCCAGCAGCACTGATGAGATGGGGAGAGGGTGGCTGCAAGGCTCCGCTGGCATGAAACCCACTCCTGGGGGCAGCCAGAGTTGCTCAGAGGTGGGTGAACAAGGGACTAGGGTGGAAAGAGACAGTGGGGAACAGCTGGATTGCATTAGTGGATAAGGTGGAGACTGGGAGGTGGGTTACGTAAAAGGTATATTTCATCCCATGAATACTTAGGAAAATCAGCCTGTCCTTCCCTCAGCTCCTCCACAGCCAGCAGCAGGGGAGGGCAGGTTCTCTCCTGCCTCGATGAGCAGTCAGAGACTGCAGCCATACCCCTTCAGACCCACAGCCATTGGCATCTGTAGAAACTGGGTGGGTTTGTGACCCAGAAGCTCCACTGCCCACAGGGCTGTGGCTAGGAGTGGTGCTGTGCTGCCAGGTGGGCTTCCACACCCCTCATGGTATATGGAGAAAGGAGACATCAGGGCACAGAGGCTAAATAAACCCTTTTACCTCTGTTGGTAGAAATCACTCCAAAAGCTTTTCTGTGCCTGGTCTGACTTTGGTAGGGCAGTTTATGCATTTTGGTCCATATTAAAAATTTTTAGAAATTTTAACTTCTAGAAAACTAACTAGGCTTTTCCATTAGAGTCACCAGCTCCATATTCTCATGTGGTTAATGGTGTTGCACAGAAGTGTCTTGTTACAAGGTTGGTGAAGGTCCCATCGGGTCATTAGGGCCAACCCATTGGCAGTTCCAGCAGACCCCACAACAATCAGTGCCCTGAAAATCCAACTTGCGACTCCCACCTGGCACAAGCAGAAGATCTACAAGGCTACTACAGACCTGGCTGTTTGCCACCTGGCCACAATACCTACATGCCATGTTACCAGAAGGAAAGGAAACCAATACAGGTTTGATGTTGCCTGCTGGACTGTCTCATTAGAAGAGAGGCTGCTTTCAAAAGCACAGCCCCTCTCACAACATACAGCAAGGCATGTTTTCCTGGTTGCCATTTTAGGCTAACTCAGAGGTATGTGTTCTCATTTGTAAGCTTTGTTTTCAGGGCTGTGAGCATGACTGAGTGTTTGCGACACACATCATCTGTGTTTGGGGACAGCCCAGCCTGAGCAAAAATGCTTGAGGGGACAAGGGAGCTCAGACCTTGGGGGCAAATGCAAATGCCAGCAGCAAGCTCGAGGTAGGTATGACGGACCAGCTCCCACTCTTTGAATAAAAAGTAGCTTTTATAACACTTCAAGGTGATGCAGGTGTGATACGCTGTAAGGAAACACAATTATGTGTTCTGTTCCTAGGGAAAGATAAATATTGCTTTACACAAACCCAAACTACACGAAAGTGCAAGAACAACACAGCCATCAAGGCATCATTAGCAAAACAGAAACCCTGCCAGCCATGTAGCGTTTTTTTGTGCCAGACCATGGGGTTTGCTGTGGGAAAGGCCCAGTTGCCAGCCCCAGATGCTGAAGCCCTCCCCTTTCCATGGGTCATCATGGGGCAGTGCAGGCTGAGGCTCCAGGAGACGGGAACCTGGGTCTCTGCTTTTGAAATTACAATGGAAAATTGAAGGTTGAAGGCAGGCAATTAAATTATTAAAGAAACTGAAGGATATGTATTTTATATATTACATAATGAAGATAAAGACAGATTGCTGGCATTTAATTTTGGTACCATCCAGGGAATAGCTGGGCAGGGAACAATGTGAACATGGCCAGTGTTGCAGAGCTACTGGCAGGAAAGAGGGAGATTTCTGCAGAGGGGAAAGGAGAAATGTAGTGTCAATATAAAATGCGAGAAATAAACTTCTGGATGTGGGAAGTGGTTAATACTGGTGTTCAGCTCTGGCATGGCTCTTTCCACCAGCATATTTCAAAGAGCTTTATACTGGAGTATAAGGCCAAACTGTGAACATGGCGCAATGCAGAGCTGTGTGCGGAATGCATTCGCCAGTGTACCAGCACCGTCCAGCCCCTCTCGTTTGCAGCACTGGCAGGGTTCATTACATCCCCCTTCCCTCTCAGCAGGGCTCATTATCCTCATCTGTCTGTGCTGCACCCTGTAGACAGACCCTAAATGTCACTGCCTCCATTTTGCGCATAGGGACGCACCAGGAGATAAGGCAACCTCTCACAAGTGTATGGAGTCAAGGAGAGACCCCAGATCTCCCAAGTGCCACAACTAATGAATGTCCGTGCTTGAAAGAGCTGCCTTGCGCTGTTAGGATCGCTGTCCTCTGACAGACCCTTGAGAAAGTGAGGGGCAATCACAGAAGCCAGCGTGCACCCCTGCGGCTCACGCATCCCTTAGTCCCATCAGGCTGCGGTTAAATGCTGGAGAGGATAATAAAGGATGGCTACAGTGCGCCTTTTTTTCCTTTAAAAAATGTGCTAGGAAACAGCTTGCCCACATGGTGTGAGTGGTCTAGCTGGGGGGACAAGAAGTCTCCAAAGCCTCAGTCTGCTCCTCACTGCTCCCCTGGTGAGATACGGCCCAGGAGAGCCTCCTGCGTCAATCAAAGCATGGCAACTGGGGACGGGAGAGGAGCAAAGCCTGGTGCCACCACAGCAGCACACTACGTGCTGTACTGTCTGGGGCCAGGGTACAACAAGGGATGCCCCTTCAAGGTCTGCTTTCGTGGCCTCAAGGAGCTGCCAGCAGCAGCCGCCGGCAGCAGCCTGCCAGGGCCCATGCTTGGACCTCAGCCGCTTGGGGCCCAGGAAAGGCATAGTCCTGTGCCCAGCATCCAGGCCAGGATGAGTAGCCAGCAGTTTCTGTAACTCTGAAGCCTTTGGCCTAATGAGAACAGCTTTTGTGTGGGATTGCGGTAGTTTTTAAGCGCATTTGAAACCTCTGGCAAGCTCCTGCGTTAGCCCCTGTCCCTTTCTCTAGCTTCTTTCCAGTGCCAGGACCATTGGGAAAAAGTGTTCAAAAGCATGCAAGTCTTGCTGAAAAGCCCCATTTTTCAAGAGTGGCTTAGAGGCCAAGCCGTTACGTCGGCTAGGCGTTTTGGAAACCTTCAGGCTATCCTGCTTTACATGGCATGAAACACTGCAGTGCAATTGCTTCGAAACAATACTGTTTTTAAGAAACAAAACAGTGATGGTTCCACCTGAGTCTTTTCAGCACTTCTGTGAGAAGGGGAAACTGAGCCAAGAAAGCATCCGAGAAGTCAAGTGATGCACCATTGCAAATCTCCAGGAATAAAGCAATGCTAAGCGTCTGGCTTCTGGTAAAGTGTGCGTTTCTGCCACACTATTATTCCTTCCAAATCAGTTTTTACTAAGTGTCCTGCATATGCCCTTTGCTCCAGCAACAGGATATCCTTCATTTGTCTGCACAAAGTGCAGATGAGCACTTCTTCGTGTTGTTTCCAAGTTGGCTGATGGGAGGGTCAGCAGGGGCCGAAGCAGCTGCACCAAGTAGAGGAAAGGTAACCGTGGCAACCCAAGTTATCTGCATCCTCCATGTACTTCCTTCTCCCCACCCTACATCATATCTTTCCCACCCAAACCTCAGGCCGATAGAGCCAGTGACCAGCTGGCAGGATGGGGACTGTGGCAGGGTCTCCCGCACTCAGCGTGTCTTGCTGTGTTTCGGGGCTCACCGCTGCAGGCTGAGGTAATCAAAAAGAGACCGAAAGCATAGAGAGGGGTAACTTGCAAAAGGCAGAGCTCTCCACTACTGTAGATGGGGCGCTGGATATGTTGCCTTTGCTCCAGAGTTGCAGATTCATTGATGCTGCTCCTGGTTTTGGCTCTGGGCTGTAACCCTTCCACAGCAGCAACAGCTTCTCCGTCTGCGCCCCACATCAAACCCAGCTACAGTTTTGGCCGGACTTTCCTGGGACTTGATAAATGCAACGCCTGCATTGGGACATCCATTTGCAAGAAATTCTTTAAAGAAGAAATAAGGTCAGAAACTCAGCACAGTAATTTTTAAAGCATTCTGCATAGTAACTTGAAAGTTGCCTGTTAGTATTTCTAAATACTTTAATGAACGACAATGCAAAGAGTAACTTAGCACCCGGTTGCCATTACAGCGCCTAGTATTTTAATTAATGTCTATAAGCTGCTGTTTTGTCTCTTTTCTTTTAAAGGCACACAAACATGATCAGACTTCAGCCCTGAATTATAATTTGAAAGCAGGAGTAAAAGGCACAACTTTCTGCATAGAGAGTGGCTCCGAAACAATTCAAGGCAGCGATGGGAGAAGGGAAGAGGGAAGGAAGAAATCAGCTTGTTTAGATGTACTGGAAATATTTTATTATGAGCAACTGAGTAAAGGCAAAGAGGGTTTAGCTTTGTACACTCCCAACAGACTATGTTAACTACAAACCTATAAGCATGCTATATAATTTTGTACCAGGTACAACAACACAAATGTGCAGAATTTCATGTGCGTATTAACTAAGATCAAAAGCAATCTAAACCTGCCTGAGGCACGAGGACTTTTGTACATCAGGTTACCTATGCGCCCGAAAATAGATGGGGCTAAATTATTAGTATGCTTTTGGGAGGTTTCTGTAAGAACTTAAAGGCAGAGGCAGAAATTGCATCTGCCTCGAAGTCAATGAGACATATGCTGTCCAAGCGGCCGTCAGACTGATCCAATCAGTTTTAGGCTCAAAAGCAGAGCATATCTGACGACAGCAGGGAAAACGTTGCCAGTGTATTGAGGAGAAAGTTAAAGGCAGTGCTTGGCAGAGGAAGGGCTTATTGGGTCTGATATGATTTATAGAGCCATATGCACTTTCTTTTATAGATATAAAAGCCTGGGGGAGAAGAAATTATTATAGTAAAATTGTATTTTTAATGCTATAATGTAAGTAGTATAATATTGGACAAATCACCATTTTTATCTTAAACTATTCTATAAAATGTAGCATAGTAAAACCATAATGGTTTGTCTGGGATGGACTTGTAATACTGAACATCCATCCTTCCCTTACTGCCACTGGAAAAAGGCAGCTTGTGGCTTTGCTACGCCAGGGCACCCCTTGCCATGGCATACCAGGGGTTTTAGCCCTCAGCGCTTTGCCCTCTTGGCTTTCTGCCTCCCTCGTGGTGTGCCGAGGGCGACACCAGGGTGTGCAGTAAGTAAGGTGCAGAGGCATAAAGAAGGGCCAGGCCAGCAGTGCTGGGTCTCTCGAGGCCAGCCCAGGCTCCCATCCCAAAAAGCATGATGGATTTGTAATCAGTGTGTTCAGCTGGCTGACACAGGCTGGTGTGGGTCTGCAGGGGCCAGGGGTGCGTTCGGGGTACGGCTGCCCTACATTTTATTCTCTGCAGCAGGGTGGCATGGGAGCTGGCTCCTGCCCCATGCCCCAACCTGCTGCGGCGCCTTTGCCACTTGCCTGTGCAGGGTTTTTAGGGACCTGCCACCGGGTAAAAAATAGCTTCCGCCTGTGCAGCTTGTCACAGGTGCACCATTTTGGTTACTCCGGCTTAGCTGCTGGGGAGGTTGGGGCCATGCAGCTTCCTTCAGCCCTGCCGAAAATAGCAGTAGCCTTCTGCAGAGAGCAATTGCCTCTGGCTGGCTGGTGGCCAGCTGCGTGCTGCACTGGGGTGCTGGAAAGGGGTGCTATGTGAGCGAAAGCAGGAGGCTCCCACGCTGGCTTTCCTCCGGGGGACAGCAGGAAAGGGGTGCAGGTGTGCAGAGGGTCCAAGCAGGGTCCGTGAGTTGAGTGCAGAGCCACAAACATGTGGGAGCATGATGCTTCTGCCTCAGGGAGAGGTAGAGGAAGGTAGAGGGGCTTCCTAAACCAGAGACATTTTTTTCTCTCCTGCGAGCCTGAAGTTGGCTTCCCGCAAGCAATGCAGCACACAAATAAGTGATAACACACAGTTCTGCTCTGAGTGCTTTGGAAAGGGCAACTTTTAGAAATGTTCTCCTGAGCAGTCAGTCAGCTTCAGGCTTTTCTCTGCAAGGGTTAAACTTGTTCTGCCACTTTATTTCTTGAACAGCCGGGATTTTCTGGCAAGTGGAAGGTTAAACGGGGGAAATTTCAGTGGCCCTTATGCTCTTTGATCCACCCCCGTGTACCTTTTCACATGTTCACAAAGGTGGATGCCACTTGGCGCTGCTCTGTGTTAATCCTCATTAGAACATGCTTCATTAATTCTCCATCATTTCCGGGAGCTGTGACATGCATTCACGCTCAACTAACGAGTAAGAAGATGTGGGTTTTGTTCCCAGAACGGCTGGTGACTCATCTTGTGCTCTAATGTTCTTTACTTCCCTTATCTTTGCCCAACTTTATCCATCTGTAAATGAAGATACCAATACCAACTGTCCTGAGAGCAGACAGCAGCAAAAGTTTTTGTAAAATATTAGATATTCAAAACACTGTGAAACTGAGCTGACCGAAACTATTTGCAGACTTGTGCCAATGCTGGTGATGAGCTTTGGCCAGAAGTAATGGGAAGGAAGTCTGAAAAAGCTGGAATGCTTCAATTTGATGGGTTTTTATATGGCATTTCTTTATTTTTGGTTTTAAGGCTTAACTTACTTAATTTTAAAAATAATTTAAAACTCCAAATGCAAGCAAAAATATTTTGGCTGAAAAAAAAAATACTTCATTTCTTCCAGGAAAAAAGAAAAACAAGTTTGATTTTCTTCAATGTTTGGTTCTGGGTTGATCTAAAATCTGTAATCTGTGACTCAGTTATTCACACAGATCTGACTGACAGTCTTAATTAAAGCACATTCAGGCCCTTAGCTAAATGGCTTCATAAGAGAGTGAATTATTGTTACAGCACAACTTGATGATGAATCTTGAAAGTATCTAGCAAGTGTGCCAGGCCAGTGCTGCGCTGCCCAGAAATGATGCCAAATACAGAATTGCTGCGGCCCATGCCGCGTTCCCAGGCCTGCATGGCTCTCCCCCAGGAGCTCTGCAGAGGAAATCGCTCCATCCGCATTCAAATTAACGCTCAGGCCTGGATTTCACTCATCCATGTGTTGCTTGCATGCAGGAGGCGGTGCTTTTCCTGGCATCTGCCTGACATGAGCTCCCCTGAACACACACACTTGAGCCAAATCACAAGGCACATTTGTGCTTAACTTGAAAAAAAAAAAAAAGAAAGAAAGAAAGAGAAACCCAGCCCATAGCCAACTCTTCCCTGTACGTGCCTGGCACACTGCGCCTGCTTTGCAGATTAGGCACTGGGAGGGGTCGTGATGCACAACAAATCACAGTGTAGCATAGCAATTATTCTCTGCTCTTTAGTCCTAGCTCAAAACTAGACCAAAAAAAAACCCAAAACCAAACAAGGCATTTATTTTCATGTCAGCTGCCTTAATCGTAGGGAAGCTTCAATTTCATATTGGGCAAAACGCCCAAATGACCTAAATGCCTGAACCGCCCAACCTGTTCACACAAGGGGCTGGGCTCCTCCGCTTCTGGTCAGCCTGCACCTCCGCGGCAAAGTTTTTGAAGGAGGCACATGGCTAGAGCCGAAAACCAAAGCAGGGCAAGCACCAGCGTTTTGGGGATACTGGCTTTCCCCCGCCCTGGGCACCCATGCTTGCCCTAGAGCTGAGCTGCACAGGGTCCGTGGTGTGGAAGGGGAGCGAGGCGCTCGCTCAAGAGGGGAGGACACCAGTCAGTCTCAGATTGTGGAGGGTGGCTACTGTCGCCAAGTCAGTTATTTGCCTGAAATCAGAGGAAATTAATCGCCCCAAAATTTCGCTGTGCCAATTTCCCAAATAGAAGTGAAAAGGAAAGATCAGCTTCAACTTTCAGTTATATTAATGTCTTTTCATCTAACTCCAGCTAGCTGATTCTGCAGGGAACCTTTTGCCTCTCCTGTTTCACTTCTGAGCTATCAGCTTTAATTTATGGTGAGATTAAATTAGAATGTGCCTTCTTATGCGCTCGGGCAAGGATGTTAGGGCAGGAGGTTTTAGAGGCAGCGAACGCGTGATGCTGGCCAAACCAAAGGTCGGAGTTCAGCCACTTTCCAAAAGCAGGGCACAGACATACTTACAAAACAGGCACCGCGGTCCTCGGCTCCTGCATGTGTGACGTGTGTGTGGGCAGGGTTGAGGGGGCTGCTGAAACAAAAAAAAAAAAATCGTCACAGCCTAATTACCCGGCCCATATGCTCCCCTCCTGTGCCTGTGTAGGGGGAGCAAATCAGTGCAAGATCTCCATGGCTACAGTGGTGCCGCACGCCCAGGGCCCCCACGGCCCCATCACACCCCAAACTCCACTGCTGCCTGGGGAGGTCACTCACCCCAGCTGCTAAAATACAGCCAGTGGTGTTGGGGGGGACCTGTCGACCCCAGCACTGAGTAAGGCCACCACCACCTCAAAACAAAAGGTTATTTTGGTATTCCCTAATACATTTATTGTCAGGAGGTTTGTTCTGCAGGGTCTCTTAAAGTGTCAAGTACTCCGTTTTTGGGACCCTTTCTCTGGGACTAAGGAAATTTAAAATCTCCAGGGATCCCCATGAACCGAGACACTGCAGTCCTCTCCCTTCCCTACCTCTCTCTATGTGGCCCAAAAGACCCTTTTTGGGCATTTTGCTCCCCCGCCCCATGGCACTGTTTGTGACAAGGGTGGTTTAAGTGGGAAGAAAAGACAGACATTTTTTACAAAGCGCGTTTCCTTGGCTGATGGCTTCAGCCTGCTCGCCTCACCCCGGCACCTGGGGCTGCTCAGCCTTTGCCGTGCCATGGCGGAAAGCCCCTGGGGCCGGCATGCGGCGGAGCAACCGCGGTGGCGCTGGCGCTGTGTGGGTGTCCGTGTGGCTTGTTAACCCGCTCTCCGTGGGGCTCTCATTTTGGTTTGGCAGGTTTGACACCTGGCTTTCTTCTCATTTAAAGCTGCCCCCCAGCTACCTGCTCAGCTACTCGGGCAACTATACTGATGATGCCAAGAGCTGGCGGCTGGTTGACATCACCCGGCTGACCTCCAAGTACCGGCATGACCGCGCGGACAAGCGTATCTGCACCTCCCTGCTGAAGACGAAGACCTGCAGCCTGGAGCGTGCCCTGCGCCGCACACACCGCTTCCAGAAGTGGCTGCGGGCCAAGCGCCTCACCCCTGACCTGGTCCAGGTCCGTGCCCCGTGGCCCCTGCACTCCACACCTGGAGGGGGGGAGTGGGGAGAGGGAGCCCCGGGGGGATGCTGCATGGTTTCAGCAGGGGAAAAAAGGGTCTGAAAGAGACAAGGCTGCAACTTGCCGGGTGGAGGGCAAGTTTGGGTGATGCCCTGGCTGGCAGAGAGGGGGCAGCCCCATATAACCCCAGCTGAGCCCACCCGCTGCAGGGGAGAAGCAAAATGAGGCCCCGATGGGAAGAAAAGCACCACGGCCCAGGGCTAATCCCCCTCGGCCATAGATTATGCCATGGCACAGGTTGGCCAGGGCTGGGGCTCAGCCCCGGCAAGGAGGGCACCGGTCCTGGCTACTCGTGCAGGCTGAAGCTGAAGGTCTGTGGAAAGCCATAACGCCTGCTGGCTTTGGGCATGACAATAACAAAGGGCCTTGCACACAAATGTGGTGACACCTCGAGTGGGGATATTTCTGCCAGGGTTTCTTCTAGTTTTCCATCATGTTTGAACGCAAGTGGCACGGGTGGTCAGAGCCGGAGCCTCGATTCCTCAACCACCTGCCATCTATAGCAAATGATCTCAGGCAGGAAGAAGCACGCTGCCCTTTCTGTCACAGTCCTGGGGTGTCACAGGCGAAGCCAGGACAGGTGTGCCAGGGGAGTCACTGCCACCAGGCAGGGTGGGCAGGCTCCAGAGGAGAGCCAGCGCCTGAGCGCTGCCTGTGAGGGATGCCACGGGCAGGCAGGGGACCACCAGGGACACCAGCGTGTTTTGCATCAGCTGGCTTGCATGTGAGAGCAAAAGTCCCCTCCCCAAATGCACACACATCCCCACAGCCCATCCAAACAACAGTAAAGCATTGCAACATCCACTGACAAGTGGCAGGGGCTGGGGTGGAGGCTGGATATACTCTAAACAAAACCCTGAGAGGCAAAGAAGGATTATTTCAGTACTTTCCCCCCCTTCCAAGAGAGAAGTGGCTGTGAAAAAGGGACTTTTTTTTCTATAAAGGCAACTGGTTCCTCCTGCCTGCATGCTGCTGCATACCCTCAGCTTTGCTGAGTGCTAAAGATATGCTGCTTTAGTTTTTCCACTTCTGTTACCCCATGGAGCCAAACGCCTGAGGGGGGAGAGCAGGAGACCCCATGCTGCAGCAGCTCCAGGAGCACTGCCAGAGCTAGTGCTTGAGCTGTTCCAAGATGGGCTCACCCAAGTCACTGACAGCCCCACATGGCAGGTCACCCTGAAGCCAGCACCTTCCCTCGTGGGAGGTGAGGTGCAGAATGACACGTGCCAGGCTTTGGAGCAAAGCTACACTGTACTTTGTCTCGTAACCTTGGGAGAGGGGCTAGGGAGAGAGGGCAGGTATGTATTGCTTCCACTCAGAGCACCCTTCACCTAAGCCTGTGGGCTGTGGGGAGGGACACCTCCTCCCAGGGTGGAAGGCAGCAGCTTCCTGGCACACACTGGCCATCGCTGTCCCCCAAAGCAGCACTGCAGGGGGCTGCAGGAGGGCAACGTGGGGTGCCAGGCCCTCTGGCATTGCTGGAGTGTCCAAGTGGGTTTGTGCTGCCCCCACAGCAGTGCTATGAGAAACAGGAGTAGCTGAGAGCTTAAAACTTCCATTTGCTGGGTGAAAAAGTAACTGGAGAAATGTAGCTCTGTGGTATCTCAGATCTGCTGCAAAGCTAAAACATTAGCTGAGCCCAAATCCTTCTCCTTAAAAGGCTGTTGATGTTCTATACAGCTTTCCCTACCCCATCCTCTCTGACACTGAATCCCCGGCTGAGCTGGCTGGGTCGCACACACACATATGCATGCACACATGCGCACACACCTGCACATGCAGCACCACACGGACACGCTGGCAGGAGCACCCTGCCCTTGCACCTATGCAGTTTCTCCCAGGTGCTTGAATTTCCCCATGCAGCAGTGGGAAGCTGAGCTGACCCTGGCTCCAGGGCGCCTCTGAAGCGAGGTCAGGTGCCAGCCTGGGGGGATGCACCCAGGGACAAACTCCCCAGGACATTTCAGCAACCCCTGCAGTTTTTTGGTTGGAGAGGGCACAGGAGGCTGCAGGGAGGCTCAGATCTCTGCACACCGACCTCAGGATTGCTCCTCTCGTGTTTTCATGATTCTTTGGTTCTGTAAATCAAGCAGAGAAACCTAAACCAGGATATAAAACTTTTCTAACAGTATATAGGCTTGAATACACAGAGGAGCACAGGAATCCAGAGGCACTGGGACCTACCCCCCCGCCTCCAAATTTCAGCAGCAATCACTATTTAAGATCGGGCCCGTGCCCTGCAAAATGGCTGCTGGTCTCACAGTGGTCTGAATTGAAAAACAGCCTGCGGCAACAACATTTCAGTCATATAGCGTGTGTGAGTTTCTATGTGAGACCCTGCTCAGCCCCCCGCCCTGTTGTGTGGGCCACCACAGGTTACGGGGTGACACAACCCCCCCAGCCGTCTGGTCCCACAGAGCCGGGGATCCCGTTCCTCCCTGCCCACCCCACCATCAAGCAGATCTGCCCTCCTCAGAGCTGCAAGTGCCTCTGCCTGCACCCCAGCCCAGCGCTGCTGCCCCTCTGCGCTGTTGGCTGAGCAAGCGTGTGTTGGTAACCCAACACAAGCTGTTGGGGGGGTGTCTCTTGGGGGTACCATGCATTACTGCAAATGCTTACCTGCAGCACTGCTCTTCTGGCTTTTTTTTTTTTGGCCCCCTCTCTCTTTTCAGAGGTGTTAACAGCATGCTGCCGTTGATGCCTAACACGATGCCCACCCTGTTTCATAAAGCTGCAGTCACCCAGTGGTGTCTGTACTCCCCTCCCCACAGTTTTTCCTATATAGCAGCACCAAGGAAAGCTAATGGACTCAGGTAATTTTGTCTTATAGAGCAGAGAATTACAACAAACTCTAATGTGCTTGAATCAAAATGACAGACCATGAAGTAATGTTTTTTTCACTTTATGCTGCCTGCCCTGCCTAACCCAACTATCAGCCAAGCTGCCTGCCACAGTGATTATTTCACTCGACAAAATGAAAATCTTTTTTGGACACAGCGAAGTCTTCAGTGTTAAAATCCAGCCTGCCTCAGAGATGAGCAGGATTTAGCTGGGGATCAGCCTGCGCAGTAGCCCCAGCCACCCGCTGCTTTGCCCAGGAGCTCATCACCTCAAACTGCACTATGTGCTTTTCCTGTTCGAGGGGAAGAACAACAAAAAAAGTGGGTTAGTTTCAGCACAGATTGCCCGCAGGGCAAATTTACAGCCCTGCCTACACAGCACAGCCTGGAAAATGCAGAAGGCAGACAGATGAAAGAAGTACCAAGGTGAAAAGCCCTTTTTCAGACCCTCTTTCTAGGAGGTACTCTTTGAAACTATTGACCACCACCTCAGCCACTCCTCAGCAGATGTGCCAGCACCGTGGTTATGTGGCCAGTATGCATCACTTTGCTCACAATGCATAGACAGCAGCTCGCTGGCCTGGCAGCTGGTCCAACCTAAGGGAGGATGGGCATTACCAGGCTCCCAGAGCCACCTCCCAGACCTGCCGCCTCTTTGACCCTGCACCTCACCATCAGAGACGTGCTTCAGTAAATCTGCTGGCACCGACCGCATCCATCCTCCTGCTGGAGTAGGACGACAGCAGCGGTGACTGCAGTGGGGACGAGCCCCATAGCTTCACAGGGCGTCCTCAGTTTCTCTCTTTTGGGGGTGAACAAAGCGGCCAGGAGCTGCAGGTGCCTTGACACCTTTGTCCAAATACTTCCTCCTGTATCCCACCCCAAACCTGTTTTTTTGGTGAAGCTGCACCCAGGCAGCGGCGTGTGGTATGTACTCCTGAGCTGTGCTGTCCCGCCTTGGGCTGGCTGAAAAGAAAGCAGAGAGAGAAGTTGTCTTCCAGTTGTTGTCTTTACATCAGAGTGAATTCTGAGTGCATCCACACCAGATATGCGTACATATGCATATATGGGAGTTTAAAATGCATCACACACTGTGCAGTAGGAAAAAAAAATCACAGTTGAGTGTGGGTAGGCTTTGCAGGAACTACTTATTGTCAGATATAAAAATGTGTGTATTTAATCAAAGTAAGAAGCTTTCCATATCAATCACAAACAATTTGCCAGGCTGTCTGTCAGGACTTGTTCTTTGGGGTGATAAAAGGCTGCAAAGGACTTAAGATATTCTCAGAAAAATCAGTATCTTCAGTGTTCTCCAGGACACAGAGTATGTGTTCTTCAAATTTTTCTTCCATCAACAGTTTTTGTCTGACAGTTTTACAACTCCAGCTCCTTTTCTGCTGTAGGGATGTTTCCATCTGTCTGCTGGAAGGGGAGGCCCCGCTCAGCTGAAACACTCAAGCAGGTGCTGAACTTTATACATTTGAATAGCTCTGCTGAAATCAAAAGGTTCCATTGTCCAGCTTTGGTGGATCAGGGCTTCATTAAATCATAGGAAGCTGCACTGATGGTTGATACAAACATGGCAGCACCCAGCCCTGCTCCTCTGCTCCCTCACCACTGCTGGTATGCCTGAAATGGTTCCTTGGGGAACGAGCAGCCACGACCACTGTATGCAGCACACGTCCATGTCTGTGCTGATAGGATGAGCTCTGACCTTGGAAAAAAATCCTAATTACAACTTTCATGCATTCTCTGCCACCGTGATTTCTGTTCCTACTGTATACTCTTACGGGTCTCAGCTTTTGCATTGCAAACTCCTGGAGGCAGCAAGGCTTTCTAACTTTGGCTGCAAATATTTGCATACACGCTGAGCTGCAAGAGACTTTCTCCACCGTTTATCTCTTTAACACAGCTCTGTTCTGCTCATTTTTTCTCACTTCTCCTCCAAAGGGAAAGTGACAGAGTCAGCCACAACGTGCCTGCAAGTGCTGCAAGACAGAAATCCATAACCGTCCCTTCCCCCCGCTCCTTCTATGGTTTTAGATAATTTGTGGAAAAAAATCTTTCCTTGATAAGGCTACACCAGAGGAGAGGGGTGTATGAAGACTTGTAACTAGAACTGGGTAGATTTATTTTTGACAAATGTTTTATTCTCTTGGGAAAACAAATGGTTCTTCGGTTGTTGTGAAACAATGCTCCAGTTGGGGTTAAGTTTTTCAGGTAGTTTTGACCAGCTATTGGCATTCAGGGCTTGTTTTGTGCAATGGATGGCCAAGGAGGGAGTGGCTGGGACCTCACTGAGGCTGGCAGGGAGGCAGAGGAGGGGACGTGGAAGGTTCGGTCCTCCCTTTCTACCTCCCACTGGGAGAGAAGCACACTCCTCCTTTCCTTGTTTCTTCATTTCTTTGTCGTGGCTGGGTAATTAAGTGCTCTATGCCAAATGAACAGCTCGCGCAGGAAGGGCTGAGAGAGACCTACCTCAGAGTTACCAAATGACCTGGGGAGATCCTGAGTCAAATCTTTGCTCTCAGCATGAAGAATGGCAGGGAGCAATGTGAGCTCCAGTGCCCTTTCCTCTGAAGCACATCTCCCAGTCATCAAATTAAAAAGAAAACCTGAAAGAGTAGATTTGGCTACCCAGGTCATTTGGAAGAAAAATGGCTTAGCAAAAAGCTGATTCTCTTCCCCAGCAGAGGCATGGCAGGGCAGCATTTCTGTGCCACTATGGGCAACTCTCTGTATGCCCACTCTCCTTGGCGATTAAGGAAGACTGACTTCAAAACAAAGACCTTTTTTGACTACAAAGGTATAAATTTCTATGCCACTTATCCCAGCCATAGATTCCTTGTGCAATTTTACAAGCCAAACCTCCAAATCTGAAAGTGATGGTTGACTCCATTAGCCCAAGAGTCCTTTATTTGTTGCTGGTATTTACCAAAAAATACGCACAGGCTATTCAAATTTGGTTTTGACAGTTAATGTGCAAGTTTATCAGATAGAGAATATATCCTGTGCTTGTACCCACATACAGTGTTTATTTACACTTTTAAAGCATGTTTACTGACCTTAGCAAATAATATTTCCAAGAAAGCTGCTCATAGGTTAAGCAAATAGCGAAGCAATCTGAAGACATTATTTAACAAGGGAAGTGACTCACCGGCTTAACGACAGAGAGGCCTCCACCAGCAAGCCAGGGTGCCAGGGCTGGAAACCCAGGCAGAGGAAGGAGGCCTGCCGGCACGGAGCAAAGCAATGCCACACAGTTGGGGAGGAAATGGGGTTTGCAGCCTCCACAGCTGTGCCACGAAGACTGGGTGCCATTTTGGAAACCTGAGTTGCAAACAGGCATTTTTGGATGGTGTGGGTTTTTCTCCTAGGAGGGGTTTGCTGTAGAGATTCCACTGTGTGCCTATACCCACCAGCAGCTCTGCTGCAGGGGGCAGAGGCACAGTGGGCAGAGCACAGAGGTCCCCATACCCCTGGCATGGGCCAAGCACATTGCAACATCTCAGGCTGAAAAATAAATGTCTGTCGTGTTTTCCCCTCTCGCCAGGGCCTGTCTAGCCCAATGCTGCGCTGTCCATCCCAGCGTCTTCTGGACAGGATAGTGCGGCGCTACGCTGAGGTGCCAGACGCTGGCAGCATCTACATGGACCACCTCACTGACCGGGACAAACTGCGCCTCCTGTACACGCTGTCAGTGAATTCACATCCCATCTTGTTACAGGTATGTACCACTTCGCCTCAGCTTGAAACCCCACCCCGCAACCCATTGCAAGTGGACCTTCACATGAGATGTGCACCAGCCCCTAGCTGCAGAGAAGGTATGAGAGTACGGCTCTGAGCACTGTAAATATATGGAAATGCAGCTTAAAGAGATGAGAAAAAAATGCCGAAGAGAAATGGCTTGATCTTATGTGGGTGCCCAAAATGCCTTCACAGCAGAAGGGAGAAGCAACCTCAAACATGAAACTGGATGAGTTCATAACCCTGCCTTGGCAGGGCCTGGGGCGCTGGGGAGGCAGACAAGTTATAATGTAAATGGCAGAAAGCTTTGTGTTGGCATGGCTCAGCAGTCATGTGGTTTTGTTTCCACCTGGGATAACTGCTGCTAGCATGAGCTGCAGTGATGCAGGGAGCACAGCCCAGGTGTCCCCACTGTAGCAAACACCCAGCACTTCTGTCCCTGAGACTGCAGTGTCTTTTACAAAATGGCCAGGCAGTTCTTACAAATTAGCAAAAACTGCTTTAGCCCCATCTCACCTCTAAGCTGTGACTTCAGCTATGCAATGCTTATGAGGGACCCATCAAAGGCTCCATAAAGACACCTAAAATTAGCTCTCCTGTGGCTAAAATTTTCATGAATTTGAAATCTATTATTATCTTGGACTTTCCGGTTAGTCTCCCTCATGGAATAAATCTTGAAATATCAGATTCTTCTTCCTTAATTAAAAAAAGGAGGAAAAAGAAAAAAAGGGAAAAAAAAAAAGCAGCATAGCTACTCCAGGATGGAGCAGCAACTTCCCCAGCTGCTGAGGCAGGCTGGGGTGAGGAAGGGTTGTGGTCTGCTTTAGAAAGCAAAACACAACACCGGTGCTGCTACTTGAAGCCGGCCAGGGCACTTGAAAGTCCTCTGGGAGGGAGGTGGGTCCATGGGCAGAGTGCAGCAGCCAGAGGGCAGGGGCAATCCCCCCATTCCCGCTCTCCCTGGCAGATCTTCCCTGACGTGGAGGGATGGCCCTTCCCGCGGTACCTGGGCTCCTGCGGGCGGCTGGTGGTCAGCGCCAGCACCCGGCCCCTGCGTGACTTCTACAGCGCGGCCCCCGAGGTGGCCGCCGACCTGGCCCTCCAGCTCCTCACCGTCCTCCGCTCCATGGGCACCAACGACCTCAACTATTTCTTCTACTTCACCCACGTGGACGCTGGCACCTTCGGCGTGTTTAGCAACGGGCATCTGTTCATCCGGGATGCCAGCACGCTGGGGATCATCGACAAGGAGGAAGGTACTCAGCAGGCTCCATGGCTGCGCATCTGTCGCAGGAGGGCTCAGCGAGGCAGGAGAAACAAATCTTTCACCTGCTACACTCAGCTCTACTGCTGATTTTTTTTTAATCAACGAAACATCACTTGCTAATTAAATAATGAAAAGTTCACAGAGAGATTTACCGGCAGCAAAAGCATCAGCAGCTCCTGTCATCCTGGCTCTGAGTCTGGAAGGCAACAGGCATTTTGTTTGTGCAGTCAGCGGTTTGGTGACTGACTGTGGGTGCTTATGTGTTGCCTGGCCCCCTCAGTGGCTGGCAGGAGCGTTCAACATGCATGATGCTGAATGCTCTCATTTGAAATCTTCCTAAATCACCTCTTTTAAAACATTTGCCACACAAATATCAATATTTGCAAGCAGAAATTTCATAACTTCATTTATTTTAAATATTGGGTCAAATCAGACTCTTTTTAAATGCATTTATCACATTATAATGTGATATTAATGTTATATTAATCATTATAACAAAAAAATCCCCCCTTTTGTCATTTTTACATAAAATCAGGACTTAGTATTCACTTTTCACAGGTTACATTGGTCTAATCCTGGAAGTAGAGCTAGTCAAAGACTATTTATCCAATAATTTAACAATTTCATTTTGAATGTTCAAATTTTCAGCAGGTCTTTGCTCAGCTCACACATTCAGCTGAGTAGATCTCAAGTACTCAGAAGCAGCTGTCAGAGAATTTTCCACTGGGTTTCATTTTCCTGTCCCAACAGCTATTACTGTTGACTCCAGCTAGATGAGCTGTTGTTGCAATTTAATGACTTTGGGTAACATGGAAAAATTATGGGTTTGGCTATTTGTGGTAGTTTTTGTAGGAACTCCATGTTTTAGGTTAGTACTCCAGTTCTTCATGCTTTTTCTGTATCAGTTTGTTTCAACAGACTCCAATTTGTCAGGTGGTTCTTCAGAGCTCTGTCGTTCAGAAAAATACATATATTTCAGGAGTGAGAAAATTGGCCCATATACAGCTACATCACAGAGTACTTTGTGGTGAAAGATAGCTGTATCCTGTAGATAGTAACGAAGCCCATGTAAATACAGAGGTACAGACATATGTGATTATCCAAGATTTTGCTACCGTGCTTCTAACAACTAGTTTAATTGTGTCTAACAGGGATCCAGCTGATTGATGGCCAGCAGGAGTATAAAGATATATTTAGCTGTTTGACTGTGGACTGCCAGTCTGCATTTGTGTCCTGTAACTCCATCAGAGAGAAGCACAGCCTCGTTATGGTGTGTCAAGAGCTTTTGCCTAAGCTCCTGAAGGGGAAATTCCTGCAACCTGTGCAGGAGAAAATAGACAGCTTCCTGCAGCACTGTGCTGACGGCCTTGCTGATGACCAGGACATCAATGAGGCAGTTGCAAAACTGGCAGAACTCCTGAAACCTCTGCGGTCTTGTGATTCCCGTTTTGCCTACCGCTACCCTGACTGCAAATACAGTGACAAATACTGACAGCTTTGGAGGAGGGGTCCCCCAGGAAGGACTGGGACAGTGTCAGCCCCCTGCCAGCGTGGGAAGCAAGAAGGAACGAGGGTAGCTGGAAAGAGCTGCCCCAAATCTGGGTCTTCCTCATCTAGGCAGAAGAGGAGGGGGCAGAGTACACATGGGATTTATTGTTCATCTCCCAGAGATGCATTCGTTACATGGGACGTTAGATATGATGTAAGGCTTATGGATTATTAGCATTATCGTGAGTGACAGGGGCTACAGGATTAATAAATCTCATTCACGTGTTTTGGCCTTGGAAGAGTTTTCCGTGCCATCCATTAAAAAGAAGCCGTCTGAAGGCAGCACACTCACAGCTAGCTAGATAGAGGAGTTTTATTACCAAGAAAGTCTTTCTGATCGAGATGATATATACATAATGTAGGATGGATGGAAGAATTTAAGACTTTCCTTGTGGGGATTTTTAAATCACAGATAAACTGAACCACCAGATCAGTTCCATACCATCACCAATCCCAGATCACTTTTATAAAATATATAAATTTTATTACTTTTATGGCACACAGAACAGAAAAACACAATCAACAGCAGTAAAAGTCTGAAAAGCCCCATGTCTCTTGAGATTTATTTTCTCTAATCCCCAAATATAATTACTTTTAGTCTTTCCCAAGTTGATGGGCAGTAATTGGAGACTGATAAAGGTTCTTGTTTTAAGATTGGAAAAAACCCAACTCGGGGATGTGATTGTCCAGTACATACCTTCACACTTTTGTCTCTAAAGAAAACTGAAGGAACCATTTGCACAAAACCATATAAATGGGAAGATTACCTTAAGAGGAGAAACAACACAGGCAGAGGATGAGAGATTAGTTTACCCTGAGCCCAACACTCAATGCTCCAGTGTAGGTGCTGGGGCATCCCTCAAGAGCTGGGGAGGTCTAAGTCCTGACTGGCAAGAGGTACAGCCATCCTCATCCATTTTCCTTTCAAAGGAGGAATAAGTAAGCTAGTCCCCAAAGGAGTGACTCAGGCACCTAAAATTTTGGGCGGTGGACTCTTTTTTTCACACCAGCGGCCAGCCCAGGGCTAGATGCAGGTGCCTCATTTTGTGGGGGAAGGTTGCAAAAGCTGCAGAGTTGCAAAACACAACTTTTTCACCCAGCATCTGTCAGTCCCTGTCCCGTGTGCTCCCCATGGGGCATCAGAGGCCCACGCCAAACCTTCCCTGATGTCTATGGGACTGTCAGATCTCACCTGGGTTTGAGGCTTTCTCCTGGGATCCAGGTGTGTGGGAGTCACCAAGCAAATTTGACTGAGCTGAGTTAAAAACTAGACTTTCTGGATCCCCCGTAAATATTTTCATCGCAGAAACAGTCTTCCTTTAGCCATGGTACAAAAAAGAAATCAGTAACAGCATAAAAGCAGAAAAAGATGTGAGTGCATTTGCATTGCTAATCATTGTACGGAGTTACTGGGAGCAAGTCAAGATTTTGTGTTGGCTGTGGAGGGGCTCTGTGTGCACAGAGCACCTGGTCTGGGCTTAAAGTCAGGTGTTGCAGACAGATTAGGCATCCAAACCCACACACAGGTCAGACACTGGGAAAATCTGACCCAGGACATTTATTTTATCTTTCCTCCTGGCATAAAGTATCAAGTGCACCTTTCACCTCTCAAGAAGTAGAAACATTGAAAATGATTTGTAGGTAAATTTAGCTCCAAGCCCAGATGGTCCGACAGCAAAAATGTTTAAATATACAGCCTAAGCTGCGGCTGCAGCCCTCTTTCTTGATTTCAGTCTATTTCTACATCATGGCTCTCTTCCAGTAAGAAAAACATGTCCTTCGCTGAGATCCATCAGGCTGTCTAACAATCTGTTTTCAACAGTTTTTCTCGAATCTGCCTGTATCTCCGATCTCTCGGTCTGCGATTTTACCTGATAGCTAGGCATTAGCCCTGGGCCCCTTCCCCTCCAGCGAGTCCTCCCCCCACGGTGCTAGATGTGGGCTGCCTCGTGCTGGGCAGGAGGAGCTCCCGCTTCACCACCCCTCTTGCAGTGAGATGTTGCCTGCCCTGGGATGAGAGCTGCCAGCGTCCTCTCAGTGCTGGAGGGTAGCCTTCTTCATGCAGTCATAACTAAAAACGCCCACCACAAGATGCCCAAAAAGCACTAAGATGAAGAACTGACCTGGTCTGCCCATGGCCCAGCAGAGATGATTTCCAAGCTCTGGTCTGCAGAGAGGTCTTTGCAGTTGCTCCAGTCCTCACAGACTGAGGCTGGCCTCTGTTACAGTGCTTTCTGGTTTACCAGTGGCTTGACTTGCATTGAAAGGAGGAGTAGCCTTTGCAACAGGGGTCCACACTGGGTTTGCTCCTCTCCCATGTATCCTAGGCATTTTTATTTTCACCATGCACATTTTTCTTTTGGAAATGAGCTGATCATCTACTGTGTGGCTCAGTGCAAAATGTCCCCTGGGCAGTAGAGCATCTCTCTGGTATTAAATCAGCCCAGGCAAATGCAGAGGGGATGCATGTGCCCAGCATCATAGAGAAAGGCAGAAGCAAGCCCAGACCGCTCAGGTCCAGTCCAGCACTGGGTGAAAGTACTGAGAGGTGTCACACGGGCTTTGGCCGGGCCCCAATAACTTGTGATCCTAAAATGCTGGGTGTAAGAAACAGAAGACTCGTGGTCTTACTTTGCTGCTTGGACTCAGTTGGCAAGACTGCAGCAGAAGTCTTGAGGCATGTGGCATCTGTTTTTACACGGCTTGATTCAAAGTTCTTGAAGCAAAGAGGAGTCTCCCCACTGCTTTCCATAGACTTTGATATGAATTTAAATAAAACCCCCCATGATTAAAAATGACAGAATCATGGATTTAAAAATTATTAAAGTGTTGGGAGGGGAGCTGTTTTCACCACCAGTTTCTCTTCAGACATCGATTACAAAGGCCAGGCTCATGTAAGACTCTGACTAATAGGCCAGGCATAAAATCAGTCCATGGCTCAGAGAACAATAATTTTCCTAAACTAAATCTCATTTCCCTATATTTCCCTGGCCTTTTTTTTTTTTTTTTCATTGCCAATTTTTTCTCTTAATATTTTTCCTTTTTCTTGGCAGTCAGGCCCTGGAACCAGTGCCCACCCTGTCTGCTGGCTCCAGTCAAGCCTTGAAATGCTAGTAGGCCAAGCTCCAAAAGGATGTGAAATTAATTTATAAATGGCAATTATTTTAAACCTAATCCTTCCCAAAAGAACTCTCGAGCAATTTTTTCCTCTCTGCGTTCAAGTTATTTCTGACAGTGGCTTTGTGTGAGCCTTTGCAAACTGTTCCTGGTAACAACTTAAAATGTTTCTGCAACAGGACAAGGATGGCAGGAGAAGCCTTCCACCAGTCTCACAGTCCGCCTCAGCACTTCCTTTAGTTGTGGGTAGTTTGTAGCTGCCTTTATGTCCAGCTGTTTATTGTTTATCTCTTACTGCCCCATATCCCACATATTTTTAAAGTTTTCATGTCAAGAGGTTTGTAAAACTGTATTTTCTGCCATATTTTGTCCAGTAGCATATTTTAACACTGTCATTTCTCAGGGGATGGGGACTGCGTATGGCCAGCCTATAGCAAGCGACAGTCACAGTTTCACAGTTTCACCCAGCATAGTTCACCGCTCTTCTACCTATCATCCTCAGTCAGCTCCTTCACAGGTGTCCATGGTGCTCATGCTGCTGCCCCCTGCCCCACACAGCCCCTAGGGAAGGAACGGCAGCCAACGGTGGCATTAAGTTGTATTTTTTCATGCACTCCTCCCACCAAAGAGAGAGGACCCTGGCAGCATTGGCTGAAACAGGTCCTCATCACAGAAAGTGGAAAATTGGTAAAAACTGGTTCCCCTCCACAGGAAATACACCCGGTGGCTATTCACTCTGCATCCTCGTCTTCATTCAGCCACCCTCTTACTCACACATGGCTGATGCACAGGGGAAATGGCACCGAGACAGAGCCTCCGAAGTGGCCTCATGCTCCCAAATGCCACAGGTATGTCTATGCCCCTTGAGTCTGGGCTGTTCTGACACCTCCCAGTGCCTCCTGACCAGCACCCTTGGCCGGGAGGCTGGGTGTCGCTGGGAAAACCCACGTAGGTGTATGAAGTCAAGGTATCTGGTAATACTCAGAGCACCCCAAAGCCTTTTAGCAGGGGACACTTTTGTTGCAACTGGTCTTGGCGGGGGTTGGAGGTCCAGGTTTCCCACTCCATAGCTTTTGTGGGTGATAATTTCTTGCCTCACTTTGCATCCCTTCTCCCACCCCGCTCCCAGCTTCCCACAAGGGGCTATCCAGAAAACATCACAGTGTTTTGGAGGACCTGGAATCCAGTGTTCAACAGCTCCTGTCCACAGGAGCAGCCAGACAAACACATTTCTTGCAAGCGCCTTTCCAGAAAGCTCAGCCAATAACAGTTGTTTGCAGGTGCTTTTTGTTTGTCTGCTGGTCTTCTGAGACTTTAGGATGGCACTTGGGTCCCATTTGCCAATTACTCGCTACAGCCAGGTGCTCTAGATACTTTATTGCTAATTCTACTTAAGTGAAACCTCAGCTTCTCCCATTATCACATGAATCTGGAAAGTAGAGCTTTAACAAAAATATTGAGTATCATGCAATGTTACAAAATCATAAGAGCCAGCACCATGGTATTCTGAATTGGTTCACGAAGACACATTAATTTGATTAATAGGTGAGTCTAGCTGCTACTGTATCCTATGTTTCTCTAAGTCAGTGCTGAAAGGAGCTTGGTAACCATCCCGAAATTAAAAACAAACAAACATGAATTTCAGGGAAAGGAAAATTAAATGAAAACAGCTACTCATGGCAAGTCTATTGGAGGGTTGGGGGAGGCATGCACAGTTTCTTTCTAATGGATTAGAAAAAATGGCCAGACTTATCCTCTGTCCTCCACATGGGGATGGTCTCAGCCAGAGGGTGTTGGTGGGTTTTTAGCACTGCTCCTCAAGGAAGACTTGAACAACTGACAAGAGACCCCCAAGGAAGGGTGAGGATGACCCAGAGGTCCAGAAAATGTGAAGAGAGAGGAAAAGACAGATGGAAAGCTAGGGAGGGACACCTGATAAAGATCTTCAAGCAATGAAAAAAAAAAGCAATAGAGGGATAGGAATAAGCTGCTCTACTTCAGTGGTGGACAGGATTGTGAGCTTATGTGGTAGTGGGCTAGATGGGCCGCAGTAAGAATAGCATAGAAATGGATATAGGAGCTGCAGGGTCTCCATCATTGGGACACCTGAAGCAAAGGCAACGTGGCTGTCCATGGCACTGAACTGGGCAGGAGGCCCCGAGACTGCCAGAGATCCTTCCCTGTAGAAGGAGTGGACTTGAAGGTGGCCGGACCCCTTCACCTCAGTTATCTCTATCATGTGTGATGAGCTGTCAGCCCTTAAAGCTGGTGTCCACACACCCCGCATGGAGACAAGACCTCCTAAAAGAGGAGAGGTTAGAGGTGACTGTTTGGTGGCTGAATCCAGAGAAGAAAATAGTGGGGTTACCCATCTGTGCATAATCCACCGGAAGGGATGGGGCAGCAGCAGTAAGCCAATTTTCTCACTGAAAAAAGAAACACTGTTTCTGGCATAGTTTTACTTGCTGGATTTTACATTTTTGCTCCTCTGGAGCAACGAGAGGAAGTTTCCATTTCTCTACTAGTCTCCAGCTGGAGCTGAAGGATGCTGCCTGCTCTATAAAGTAGCCTCCACTGCTGCTGGCACTCCTCACTCCTGCCCTAACACCCATCAAAATTCCACCACTGAGTTTCTCGCCTCTCTCTACAAGCAGGCTGGGACAGGGCTGGCTACACAACCCCCAGCCCTCTCCTAACCTTCGAGGGGAACAATCAGGCAAATGTTTCTTCAATGGGAAAAGGATGATGAGCTTCTGTGAGAGCCAGAGGTCATTCTTCACCCCTACTGGCTCCCCAAGTAGCACCTCTCAAAGTCCAAGCCCCTCACCTCTTTAACGATGAACTGCAACACAGAATATAAATGGCAATAGTTAGTCTAAAGCAAACTTTTCAGGTGTTTGAAAGAACAAGAATACACCAGCCTCTTCCCTGGGGACATGGAGCTTTAAGCGAACAAGTTTGTCAGGTTTTACAATCCTATAGTACTACCCAGCAAGGATGCATATAGCTACAACCCTTGTCTTACACAGTTCATTTGCTACATTGCATGTAAAGATAGCTTTTTAGACTAACACCCACAGAAGTGTCATGTAAGGTTCAGCATATTATGTGTTTTAAAAGGACCTTGTCAGTCATACTGGATTATTTTTTCCTTTCAAAATTTAAACATTCAGTTGGATAAAGGCTTGTCAAATTCATTCCTCTAGTGATGTCTCAAAATAGTGGGTGTTTTTCTTGCTCTGAAAAAATAATCAAGTCACTAGGAAAAATCAGAGACTTTTCACAAGGGCGAAAATCTCCCTCTGTTCATATTCTTGGTGCAGGGACAGCAAGAAAGAAGTTCCCCTTTAGGTTTTCACTCGGCTCTGGCTGGAGCAGCTGTAAACATTTATTCATCTTTTTTCTCACCACCTCAAGCTGGAGAAAAGAAAGTGCCCTTACATGTTTGCACTATTTCTACTAGTAAAACAAAGCAGGGATTTACGTACAGTTCAGGTACTGCCAAAGGACAGGAGAAAGGCACTGGAAGAATGATGCTGTTGGGGGGAAGTGCTGCAATTAAACATCTCGTTTCCCAATCAGGGCACTCACCACCACTTCAGAGGTCCCTGAAGGGAGTCACTGCATCACCGCTGGTGTTTGACAATGGAATCCCTTCAGTAGGTGGGCAAGGGATGGGAACAGTTGTCGAGGTTTCAGGAAATGAATTATTTATCCTTTCCCATTTCCACTCATGGTGCTGCTTGCTCTGTGTGTCCACCCTGTGGAGAGGGGGACCCCGCTGGATGCCTTTGCCACATGAAGGCGTTGCAGGATTAAACCTCCCACATGCCAAAGAACCACAGCAGCCGCCTGATGAACAAGTGATGAGCAAGTGATGCCTGGTGCTCATGTGCTTTCCATGTAATGGCTGTATTGTCTGGGGACAAACCTTGACAGGGGTTTCTCTTTAAGCCTACAAGGGTGTGAAAGAAAAAAGCTGTGCAGGAAGCTTCAACTTCTGTTGAATTCTGTGAGCAAAGTGACAAGAAAATCTAACAAACAGCCATTGACTTGCTTTGTCAACGTGTTTTGAGAAAGGCTCTCCAAAGTTAGGCTGTTGGACTTTTTTTTCCAGCAGTAGTGTTGGGATTACCGACTGACCGAGTATTTCACCTAATGAGTGTGAAGGTCTGGCTGCAGGGAGAGCAGGGAAGGGCCGGCCAAGCAGTGCTGAACTTTATGTTGCACACCCCTAGGTAGGAGCCAAGCAGAGCTTTCTAAAAATAGAGCTTTTGCCTGACTAAAGGATTGTATGTACAGCAATATAAAGTTACCGGAGAAGACAGGCAGAAAAGAGTAGCTTCTGAATGGAGGACATGAGTATGAGTATGACCTTGAGGTTCCACCAAAAAGTATATATAGTTACCTAAAAAAAAGTCTAACCCCTCAGCATTGGCAAATCAAGGACAAAGTATAAAAGGCCAAAAGCCATGGAAACAACCAGGACTCTTCTAACAGGACCACAGTCTTCAAAAGACTGTCATCCCCAGGGACGTCTGTATTCATGGGATTTTATGAGAAGGATTGTTCATAAATTTGACAGAAACAGACTGAACTAAAGGACAGGGGACTCTCAGTACTATGGAGGCAAAAATTAAGAATTACTGGAAAATCTGTGACTATGAATTCTCTTCTTTCCCCGCTGCAGACCCAGATCTGTGAGCACACCCATTCCTGCTCTGAGACACCGGCCAGCTTCTCCTGGAGCATGTGGGGGCAAAGGCCCTAGACGCAGCCCCCTAAATCACCTCCTGCTGCCAGATGAGGAAGGAGGGTTGCTACATGGCAGACGAGTGAACTCATCCAGAGGGAGGTTTGTTGAGGCTGGGTTTGCAGGTTGCAAGGACAGCTGTGAGCTGCTTCATGACTTAACTTTTTAAGCCATATATGGAGCCCAACAGAAAAGCCTGATCTGCTGTGATGTCTGCCCAAGTTTTTCTTGAAAAGCTCTGCAAAAGTGGGCTCTGTTTAAAGGCACCACATTAGAAGCTCAGAGTAAATGTGTACCAACATAAATAAAAAAATAAATACACACATACCCCAGGTGGCTAAACAGCAGCACAATGGAGGGATTCAAAGCAAACAGACACCCTTCAAAAAGTAGAACTCAAATGCAGAAATTAGGCAAATTAGATGCAAGACTACAATAAGGCAGCCCCAGAAGAGAAATCCAAGGGGCTACTTGCTAACAGCACAGAGGCTGACAATAAACCCTTTCTCAAACACATCAGAAGTGGAGAGCCTGCCAGAAGAGCTGCTGTGGCCGGCACACAATCTCAGTCAAGGAGGCCCAAGGAACAAAGAAATCAGTATTTTGTAATGATATTCACAGGCAGTGTCTCCAAGAAAAAATAGTAGTAGCTTAAGTGAATCTGTTAAGAGCAAAATCAGGTAAAACCCACCCCAGTCTCCCCATTTATCAGGGTAGGGAACCTATACACGGGGCAGGGTGGGAGTCCATGCACTTCGCCTTGAATAGAGCTTTGCTGCTGTTCTTTGGGAAACTTGGCAAATAACAGGTCTGATGGAAATATTACCCAGAGGATGCAAGTAAAGAACCCTGCTCAGTTATTTGCTGCCAAGGCAGGGGACATATGGGGTGGGTATGACCCCGTTCAAGACAGATGCTTATCATTGGGAGAAAACCAGGAGCAGAGCAGCAGTTCGGGCAGGGGCTCCGGGGAGCTTAGCCTGCCAAGCGAGCATGGAAAGAGTAGGGTTTTTGATGCAGCACGGGGGAAAATAAGATAACCAGATGGGCACAGGCATGGGAGGATTTTCCCAGGGGGAGGTCAGCCCTGCAAGGTGTTGTGAGCCTGAAGAGAGGTGACTGCAGAGGAACTTCCAGCATCAGGGATTGGAGGGCAGTGGGAGGACACAACAGGACAAGGATCCCTCTTTGTCTTGTTTCTCACGTTCCTCCCCAAATGCAGCACTGGAGATTTAGCCCAATGTGTCAGCCCAAGTGAATTTCAAAGGTCACAGGAATGGCCAGGAATGAGGGCTGGGGCTCCTGGGGCAACATCCCAGCCTGTGGCCGGGCGCCCACTTCCGATGACCAAGGAAACATCTTCCTCAGTGGAAAAGGAGTCTTTAGCTTTGCGGTGTGCAAAAAATTAAAGATGTGAAGAATTTAACAATATTTATGAGTAAATCTATTGCAACATAGCTACTAATGACTCACTGTCGTCTCAAGAAAACACCCTAATTTTCCACTGATATGTCCTTTTGGAGAAGAAAAAAAAAAGAACTTGAAAGAAAGAAGCTTATCCTGATGCAGAGAAACCATCTTAACATCAGTGTTGTGAGTGGGAGGGAGAGAGTGCTGCATAATGGCACATGGGAGCTTTGAGATCCCAGACCTATTAAAACATTCGTTTGCCAACCTAGCCACTTTTCATGCCTGGAATTGTTCATTCGGAACAAACCTTTGTCATAATCAAAAGCAAGTTGTCAGGCAAAAGTGAATCCAGTTTAATTTTAGTGGGCAGGAACCCTCGAGAGACTTTTTATTTCAACATCCGAAAGAGCTTTCAGTGGCTTTATGTGGATTAATACAAGTTTCTCTCCTCTGATAGATTCAAAGCAGTCCAAGAGAGTTGACCTGATGTTTGTTTGCTTTTTAGCGTTTGGAAATCTTGGGTTCGGAGACCTTGCTTTCCTCCCAGGTGAAGCCTGGGAAGGAGGGAAGCTCGGGAACCTGTACCTCCTCAGGTCTTCTTATGTCCTCCTTGGGTTTTCTGAGAGATTAACTACCATGATGATGATCTCTTGATGTCTTACCCAAAACAGCTTCATCTGTGGCTGTAAGGCTGCTTTTTCTTCTAACCATCCTCACTCCTTTATATTTGCTGAGGTCCAGTCATTTCTCCAGGAGGACCGCAGAGACCCCAGCCTCCTTGCTAAGGGGCAATTACTCATTCCAGAAACAGAGAACTTTGTGTTTTCTGAACTGAAATGAAAGAGGACGTTGGTGAGCACCAAGTGGTGCTCCCCCAGCTCTGCCCTCGGGCAAGCATCTGGGGAGGAGGACACCTTTTCCTGCCCTGAGACGAAGTGTAGCCTTCACCCTGTTTGCTCACAGAGGATGTCCCCGCTGCCACTGGCCCTAGCTGCCAGGTCGCTGCTCTTCCCCAGGGGCCTGGCTGCAGAGGAGCTCTGCGCAGGCATCGCCGAGATCTGGGCTGCTTTAGCAGCTTGGAAGAGGGAAAATAAACTGTTTCCTAGAAGTCACCACAGCCAGAGAGGCAGCAGGGGAAGAACTTCCTCTGGGTGCGTATTGGAGGAGACAAAAGTGGATTGGGAAGAGAAGAATTAGGGAAAGGTCGTTATCACCCAAACTGCTGGGTCCTCCAATTCCAACTTAGCTAAGGGATCATGGCCTGGCCACATCATTGAAAATGTTAAAAACATCCCCATTCTCTCTACTCTTTCTATCATTTCCCACCTTCCCCGTGCTTTCTTCTCTCACTCTATTTTTTTCTGACCCCCTTTCTCAGGTATTTTCTGCTCAGTGGTGGTTTTTATGACCCTGACATGGCACCCCCAAGCAGGGCAGAGGACCTCATGGTGCAAGGTGCTGTGCTTCTGTCAGTGCTGCCCCACATCAGATGAGATAAACTCTGCTTGGGGGAACTTGCCATCCAAACAGATACAGCAAATACATTACAGGAGGCAGAAACTGCAAAAAATGTAAATGCAGCCCAACTCTTTGTAGTCCGTTACCTATTAATTGGATCACAATTTCCTTCCCCTGCTGACCTGATAAACGCTGCAGACCTCAGGGGAAAAGGACGTAATAAAATAATGTTCCCTCCAGCAAAGATCCTGTCCCACAGCCCTTTCCCAAGCCCCCTGGAAGCAGGAGGTGCCCCTGCCTGCTGAGCTCAGAGTCCATCGCGACATGTCAACGGCACATCGTTAAATTGACGCCACACATCACAACCATACCTTCAGGCATTTCCTAGCTGAAAGATTTGCCCTATGAAATCACCTAAAACCAAGCCAAGACACAGGGGAGCAGGTCAGGAGTACCCAGAGATGATCGGCAAGAGGAGCGAGACACTCCGATATGGGGAGGACACACTGGGTGGAGGAGTGCAGTGCAAGGGGGCACGAAGCCCAGCCTGGCATGGGCAGGCAGCAGCCTCCTATGAGGGAAGATGCACAGGCTGTAGCAGAGAGGGGGAAATGTGACTGGGCACACACGTCTTCAAAAACCATACAGCTCCAGCTGAAGAAGTGAATGAAGAGAATAGATTTTCAGGTCAGTATCATGGTGGGGGTAAAGGATGGAGGCAGGGGAGGGAAAGATGTGACCTGTATGGCAGGGAAGCAATGACTCTAGTCAGAGCGTTTTAGCATGGCAAGAGGCAAACCCAAGAAAACCAAAGAAAAAATCAGAGAGTCATTCAAGTTAAACATTTAAAACAACATTTCTGTAATGGAGACTAAGGTGGAGGAGCGTTGAAGGGACATTAAGCCTTCAAAATTTTTAAAACTTTAAGACACTTAATGCTTTCTCAGACAGCCCAAGCAAATGAGTCACCTTGCAACAAGACAAATAAATGACTACTTTAAAAAGAACTATTTTTCTTGTATCCCGGTGGATTTGCCATTTTCAGTGATAGGCACAGATCTATGTACAGTATTGAGCTAATCTCTTTATCATATCCTCTGGCCTGGAAGTTTCTCCTAATGCCAACCTGCTCCTCAAACCCAAATTCTTGCTCCCCTTTGAGCATTAAATACACTGAGAGAAGGTGATGAGCATGGCTGAGACACAATGAGCATGTCAATGCATAGAAAGGCTACATTAAGGATGCTTGGCAGTGACAGCATGGAGATAAATGTGAAGGGAAGGTGATGTGTATTTTGAGGAGAGACGAGCACAACCACTGAGAAGCACCAAAATTAGGACATAAAGCATACAAGGCATTCAAGAAGCAAAAAACTTTGCCAGAAGAGAGACAAAGAGGGTTTCTTCTATGGCAGATGGAGAGCTTGCCAAAGTAACTGGGCGAAGAAGGAGGTACAAAAAAAGAGAGAACAGTGAGCAGCTCTCCCTCTCTGTAAGATTTTCTTCTGTTTTCAAGTTTGTGAAAGCAGACACACCACCTAGCTTCTGGAAAATTAGAAGAAATGCACTTTGCTTCTCCCTAGCCAAAAAACCCCCACATTCTTAACTTGTATATTCACCGCTGCCCTGTATCCACCACCTGTGCAGCACATGAGCTCCCTGGGGGTTTGCTCTGAATGCAGAAATGCTCAACACGGGTAATCACTAGCAAGGAAGAAAGGAAACAGTGAAGTAAAAGGCTCCACCCCTCTATCCTTCCTCCAGGTGCCAAAATCCACCAGCACGAATCTCCTCATCCCTTCCCAAGACTCGTTCTCAGCAGAACTCAAGTGTTTTCCCTCACAGGTCTCCACATTCCCTGTTTGCCTAGCAGTGCTCTCCAGCTCAGCGTGAAGGGGAGCCCAGGTGGTGCAGCCCAGCCAGCGGTGAGCAGTGAGGGGAGAAAGTGCTGAGCTGCCCCGGCACCCTCCTTCAGCTGCCAGCACGTCCGCTGCAGCTGCCGCCCTACCACCAGCACCCCCAGGACGAACTGCTCAGAAAAAGGAGGTGGTGGGGAGGGGACCAGCCTTTGCCAGAGCTCAGAGGCTGGGAACATTCCCGTGCTGGAGGCCAAATTGATTTTTCTAGCACCATCTCCGTGTTAATGCACAACTTAGTATTGTCCAGCATCACACACAAAACAACTTGTAGCTACGGCCCGGAGGGAAGGAAGCCATGGGTTGCACTGGCAGGCCCTCGGGTTCTTACCCAGCAGGGGCCAGTGGGACTGGCGGGCTGGAGAAACACCAGACAGCGCTGAAATAGCCAGCTCCTGGTGCGCGCAGGGCAATCAAATGCCTATTCAAACACAGCAGCACTTCATTCATACGCTGTGTTATGTTCTCCCATCTTGTAACTGTGTAAATAAGCCATAGACAACATTATCCATGGTTTTCTTCAAAACATAGCAATAACTGCTAAAGGCTCCTTCAAGCTCCGTAAACAGCATTTTGCACTGATTTTGAAAATTAGGAACTGAAGTTGCACTTACGATAATTGCCAACTTACTTTGTTCAGTGTTGGAAAACTCATCCCACCTTTGCTTTTCACTTTGTAGTTGCTGAAGAAGGGGCTTTTCAAAGGTATCATCAACTACCAACACACATATTGTTTCTCTGTTAACCTGAACTGAGGGCAGATCACTGAGCACTCACCGAAATAAGTTTTTGCCTGCCCAGACTTTGCCCTGCCAGACTTTGTTCCTTTGCTTCCTGGTCTCCTACCTTTAAAAATTGTATACTTGCACCTCTAAGATGCTTCTCATAAAACCAGTGTTTTTTCTGTCCATTCTTTTCATTTTTCTTTTTCAGGGAAAAATGTTTGCTGCTGTATCTATCTCAGAGATAACTGCATAGAATGGCTGACCGGGGCAGGCAGGTAAAAGCTGAAAGATGCTGAAGTAGGATTTAAATGTCAGGCTGCAACTTCACTTATAACTACACAGTTACAAACACAGTTCAGTACACACAGACAAAGCAATTCCCCTCATCTGTGTTTAGGAATACCAAAATCTTTTGTTGCATTTGAGTGCTGTGATAGATAATGATGAAGGAAAACCTAATCCATGTGGAGCCAAGGTCTTTTTCTCCAAGGATTGCCAACAGCCCATGATCTGCTGTAGACTGGTTCTTGGCCGTAGTGCAGCATTTTGCTGCAAAACATGTTGGCATCATGCCATGTGAGTGCTTGGGATGGCACCCCCATGGGACACCACTGGGCTGAGCCCACACCGCCATTTCTCAGTAGCATACTCAGTCAATATGTCACTAAACCCAATTTTAAATTTTTTATGTTTAAATCTGCCAGCCACGTATCAGGTATGTGTACCCTTATCTGGTGACTGCATATCAGCATCCCTAAGGTGATCTGCCCAGGCACTTCTGCCTCCTCAAGCGTAACCATGGTCACTTTGCCACCTAAAAACTTACCCTCCCATGTGCTCTCACAACACTTTCAGGGTTGCACCAGCCTGCGAAGCATAAGCACATAAAAGACTGGGCAGAGTATTAGGGAGCAACAGCCCTAAACCCCCTCCAACTTAACTCACAGCTCCCACTGATAGACCTCTGCGGCTGATCTAGCCCCAGGGGATGTGGGTGAGCACCCAGCCCTGCCCTGGGCTCTCTGCAAGTAGGACTCGGGGAAAACTGCTGTTGTGCTACTAAAAGGCTCTTACACCACAGGGAACACGAGCAGCCGCTGTGCAGGATGGATGGCAGGGCCAGCATAATTTGCTCTCCGCTGTCCAGCGGAGCCAGCTCCCCCTTGCTCCTCCTTCCTCCTGACACCCAAAACAGGAGCTGGCAGAGCTGCCCTGTTTGCAATGAATACATGCCAAATCATTAGCATTTAATCCAGGACAGCAGAGATAGTGCTGGGATCTCACAAGCAAGACAAGGTCCTGCGTGTAAATACAGAGGCATGTCTGCCTCAAGCTTGCCAGCAGCTCCTGAGCCCCTGGAATATGTTTCCAGACCTTCAACTATGAACACATTTGCCCTTTGAGGTGGCCTTGGACTACTGGAACCAAACGACAGCAGATGCTCATCTTGCATTGCGCTGCCCAGTGCTACTACCCTCAAAAAACTCCTCTGCACATGCACGCCCCCCAGAAAAAACCCTGTGGCAACTGTGACTGGATGCTGGTTATTTTCCTTGGCTTTTTTTCACAGCCCAAGTGAAGCTATTCCTGGTGGCTTGTTCATCCTCCACTAGCCAAAATGAACTCCTATCTGAGGTCCACTTTGGTTCTTAAATAGGTCATTTTTGCACACACCTCAAACTCACCTGCAGGCAGGAGGTGACCAAACCCTGTTTGCTCCCATTGCCCTCCCCTCAGCCTTCTCCAGGCTCTGCAACAGTCCTTCCAGTTACAGCTGTGAAAATCAGCCAGCCAGCCTGTAGGACAGCCCCCTAGCAACAACGTACTGGAAAAAAAGAAACCTCAAAACCCTAAACTTTCCATATCTTAGAACTGAACAGATTAAAACTCCAGCAGCAGCCAGGACATGAACTGCACATTGCACTTGGCATATGGCATTGAAAGCTAAAGATGCCTGACCACTGCCACAAGAAAAGTCCAGTTTCCTCAGAGGACTATTCAGTTTCCCACTGGTTTCGTGCTGAAAAGTAGAGAGGAGGAAAGGGCTGAAAATATTCTTTATTCCTGTTCATCTTTCTGTGCCTAGAAGGCTAATATAAATGATAGCCCAGCCGCATGTCACTGGACACATCTTACACTACTCTCAGTCTTCTCTTGTGGTGTCCTTTCTGCCCCTGTCAAAGATTTTATGTTTTTACATGTACTTTACAGTCAACTCTTTCGTGTCACATTTCAGTGTTCCCATGGGCTCTGGCAATGGCTGGGCTGCACACCTTTGGCTTTGGGTGGGATTCTTTCAAGCATCTCCCAGCTCCATGAATTAAAGGAGTTAGTGCTTTAGCCCATTTGTTTAACCATTAGCCTGTCAATTAACTATTACCTGGGCTTTGCTACTTTGAAATTGCTCTCTCCTATGCCCATTCTGGCTTGGACTCCCTTTTCACCAGCTTCAATCCCAAACCATGTCACTCCCTATATCCTGGGCAACAGCACACATTTAAACCAGGCCTGAAAACACCTCCTGTCAGAAAAAAATTTGGGATGTGCCATTTGAGAGCGGTGCTCCATCCTGCTAGAAACCAGAACACACTGCCTTCTGCGAGAGAGGAACCACCACCCTTCAGGAGCTCAGGGGCAGGACATGAGAGGCAGTGGGCTCTAATAAATCCATTTCCATCCCATCTCCACGTGTCCCCCAACTGCTCTGTATACCCAACGCCCTGCCGTTCCCCAGGCAGGGGCAGCAGCAATTGTATTTTAATGCTTTAACAAGGCCCACGGCAACAGGGGGCTGGCAGTCACCTGTAAAATGCTGACAGTACTGCCCAAGGGGTGAAGCTGGAAGCTGAACCCACCCTGCTGTTGTCACTATGAGGTGCCTTTTCCCTTCTTCCATCCCACCAGTATGTTTTCATGGCTTCCCAAAGTAAATCAGGATACATTCACCTCACCCATACCTAATGTTATGAATCTTTTAATGGGTGCTCACCTCTTAACATTCCCTCCCTCCCCGCTTATCACCAGCGCTGCTGCTGCAAGCAGTGGGAGAGCCCAGCCTGCTTGGCCGGGGCCGAGCACCACTCCTCCAGAGCAAGGCTGCTAAAATCCACTCAAGTTCTTCCAGCCCATGGGCTGCACCCCAGACCCAGGGTGACAGCTCCTGTGGGGCTCAGGGATTGTCCCCGCATTCCTAGCCTAGACACGTGGCTACACAGCACCCCCCGCACCCCACCCCACGTAGCCTCCCGCCCACGTGGGCTTGGCTCTGGGGGCAGCACGGAGGCTGCTCTCCCTCTCCACCTGTTATTTTCTTTAGCTTTGCATGTAGCTCCTGGCACCGAGAAGGAAATCTGTCATCTCCTCCACCCCCGCCAACCTTTTTCCCAATTACTGAGTACGTCCTGCTCTCCCTGCCTTTTGGAGGAATGCCGTTATTTTCCTGGAAGGAGGCTGCCCTCGGGCCTGGTGGGCCCCATGCCCGCATTGCTGCCTTGCTAGCGGCCTCCTCCCTGGCATCCTGTGCCTTCCTCCGTGGGGCCCTGCAGGTAGCAGCCCTGCACGTGAGCTTCAGCGTGAACTTGTCTGGACATCACCCGCACCCTTCCTTCCTCTGCTGTCAGCATCATCACAGCAGAAGCAGTCAATAGCGGTTGGCTTTGACCTGTCCCAGAGGCAAACCATCACCCTCATCAGCCTTTTCCCCATGCCGTATCGCTGATCTCCCAACTGGAATGCTTCCTCTGCCTGGTTCCCACACTGGCTAAAGCAGCCACGAAGACGAAGCTTCCCTACCGCCCTTATCTGTTGACCCCATCTCGGCCACTGAATCTTTGGGGCCACAACTCTCTGCTATGGATCCAGACAAAACAACTCCGACCTGGGGAAGCTCAGGCTTGAGCCACTTCACAGGTCAGGGCAGCAACCAAGGATGAACACCCTCTTCCCTATCATCTTAGTCAAATCCTTGCATCTTCCATTTCCTACTCAATAAATGTATTTGTGGCCAGGACATCACCAACTGTGGAGTCTCCAGTCCTTGCCCACCTTTGTTCTGAGAACCTGCTATACTATGCTGAACTGAGCCAAGCTGTGCTCATTTAGGCAAAGCAACATCATTTTAATACTACTTTGGAAGTCCTTCCAACTAAAGAGGTGCAGATTCAGGACACTTTGTCTTTACGATCAACAAGTTATCTGCCACATACATTTACGAAGTTTTGGGAATTTTCTGTCACTATATACTTCTGACTTTCTAGTGACCTTTCTCTAAATACTTCTTACTTACATAGCTACCAACATCACTACTTCTAAAATGTAACCACTGGTAGGACTTCACTTCTCCAAAAAAGCAATGAGATACTGCTCCCAAGTTATGTATCTGAATGAAAGCTTAAAAACCAAATGCTCTGTTGAGTACAATATATTTATGGAAAAACTTAAATCAAGCTCAGAAACATGCGACTATTCCTTCTCCCCATTTACGCTATGCCTTTGTTGTCACGCTCCTCTAGGATAGTTCTCGGATCCACAGCTGAGCAGCAAATGGTGCTATTTATTTCTAATTCCCTCTTATCTTGAATTAAACTTTTTACTATTTTTTCTTTTTTTTTTTAAGAACCCCATTTGTATCTCTGGTTTTATCCATCCACTAAAAATGCCTTTTTTTCTATCGGTTTGTACCTTTCAAAAATTCTTGCAATAAATGCCACGTCTTTGGCCATTTTCATCCTTTTACACTTTGATCTTAAATTTGCCTGCTACAATAATTTGTAGCCACAAGCAAATCAGAATCACTTGCAGTACAGCTCAGCTGTGGTGCTCAAGGGCCCCTAGACAGGTTCCTTGGAAAGAAAGTTAGTCCCCCCAGTTCAGCTTAGGACTCCCGCCTCCCCTCGCCCTGCCCGACTACTAATGTTTGGAAACATCCAGAGATTACAAATGTTTCACTTGCAACATGCGCTTGGTCATTTAAGAAGCAGGAGTGCTTCATAATAACTACAATTGATAAAATATTAACTTGTGCTTTTTTTAATAAAACGAAACAAAAGCATTCTAAATCATAGCAGCTTAGAGATCAAAACTGTCCATCGGTTAGGAGCATAGTGTAATTACGAAGTACGAAAACTGCAAAATATTAAAGCCCTGCAGCAATTCAAAAACATGACAAAACCCTCAAGCAGAGTGAGCACCACTGCCTAACGCTCTACTGATTTGGTCTACTTGTTCATTGGTGAAATACTAATATTCTTCCTTGGTAATGGCGCATCCTCCTTTCCAAAGGGGAGGAAAGGTACAAAGCCCTCTTGGTTAGCGCACAGTAGCTCTTTCCCTAGTTAGCAATATTCTTTTACAGCACTGAGAAACGAGGACTTTTTGTTTACCATTAGTTGAGGTAAGTTATCTTGCTTTTATTTGGGTTTAAGACTACTGTAAAGGAGTAGCTTTTCAGTTGCAGCATGGTTTGTCAAGATTACAATATTTATGACTGCATAAAATACATAAGTAAAAAAATTATGATTTGTAGAGTTCGTTATCAAGAGATGAGACTTACATCTTTACAGAACTGCAAATACTGGCTTCCTAACTGCTAGTTGATAATTTTGCTGGCAAGAGCATTTGTTATACTTTGCTTTAATCTCTACACCCTTTTGTCAGACTGTTGTAAGAACTAGCAAGAAAGTAATTTATAACTATGGTTAAACTGTTGTAACAGCATTAGACAGGCTGTACTGATTCTTCATTAAAACACCCTTCGTTTGAAGCTACAAATATAAGAGGCGATCCTTTTTGTTCAAAAGAAACTATTAGCATGCTCTGTGCCTTTAACACTTCACATTGATTACAAAAAATTTAACAATGCAATCACTAACATACCCCACTAATGAGAAATTATGAGAAATTGTTTGACGCAGAACCTTCTGCATCAGTCAACTCTGATCGGTAAGAAAGCTATCAGTTGTGAAATTTAGATTTAATGCATTTTCAAGAAGCTAATGAGAAAGGAGCAACTTAAAATAAATACCATCATTAAAACTGCAAACTGTTACAATGATATATTATAAACTTGTCCTAAATAAACCTAGTGCTTCAAAAATTTACCAGTGAATTCGTATTACAAAATATGTGAAAATACAACAGAATACCACAAAACAACGTCCTTTTTTGGGGTCAACAATGACGTCAAGATGATTCAGTCTTAACTTTTTAAATTGTTAATAGAACATATTGTAATATATATGTTGCAATTTGGTTGAATTCTAGAGAATATCCCCATTGAAACTCAAATTCACCTTTTTCATTCCTCCTCTAAAACTAGTGCCAAACTTCCTGTCAAAGCTGGTATTTTCTTCAAGAGTTCTTCAAAGTTTAGCCATTACTTATTTTCTACTACTACATTTTGGCAGCAACTATTTATTGGTCTGTTATTGCAAAAAGTGCAATTTAACAATAAACCAGTCTGAAGGTCATTTTATGTCTTGAGGATACATACCATATATTTCTTTAAAAATAATCATACTTTTGTAAGCAATACTTTACAGTAGACACCTCAAATCTACCATAGATGTAAAACTTAAAACGAGAAAAATTTAGTCTCTAAATCTTTATACACATATTTATATTTGAGTTTCTATATATATTATATATATACACAAGCACAAGAGTATATATAAAATATATATAATCAGATTCAAAAAAGAACAAAAACTGGGCACTGTACATAAAATCTTTTTAAAACTCAAACAATAGAAAAACTTTAAACATTAAACAATTTTAATAAAAGTTTCTGTACAATGCTAAGCAGTTTTATTTACATATAGAAAATGTAATAGGAGTAGTGTTTGAAATTACAGAACTCCTTAAAATTTCAATGGCAGGTAATCTGGAAAAAATAACAGCATTCCATTCACAAATATTTTCAAGCAATAAATATGTATTTATAAATAGTGTAAATTTACATCAAGATTAGAAACAAAAATCACAAATCTGAAGTTTATTCCTTAGTCTATGTGCAACCCATTTATCTTTGTGACTTGGCTGTTAATTGTTTTAAATTTTATTTAGGAACCAAAAATGTAACCGTCATGGTTTCAAAACAAGACAGAAAAACATAAAAGCAGTAAAAAATTTATATCACCTAACTCTTCACATTAAAAAAAAAAAAAAAAGTTGCCCAAAGAAAGACTTAAAATTTCTAACTACCTTACAAAGAAATGACCAGCTAAGCTAGTACTTTTTCCAAGGGAAATTCTGAAGGGGAAAAACGGATGAAACCAACTCATCAGCCCAGAAACAGAGAAATACAAAAGAGGTGGTCTTCAAGTCAGTAGTCTGTATAATGTTGCCAGTTTTGTCAGATATATACAAAACATGGAATTATTTTTTTGAAGTACAGCTGGATGAGCTTTATTTGTTTTGAGTTCTGGAGTAGGAGGCAGTGCTCTCTCCTGTCCAGTTGGTTGACACTCCGCACTTGGAAGGTTGCATAGACACAGCTTTCAGCCAGCAGCCTTACGGGATAGCTACAAAAATCAGTGGTGCAGAACTGGGTCACTTCCTGAATATCAGAAAAGTTTTCATTTAATGTCCATGAAAAAATGTCAAGATGAGGAGGATGGCAATGGAGGAGCCTGAAAAAGAAAACATTAAATTACCTTTTCTACAAGGGTGTAAAACTCAGTTGTTTAACCATGACCTGCACAAATTGGAGCCATGAGAGTTTAGTCACACGCGCTACTGTTTTTACACTTCAGGACTCTTTCAGGTGGATACTGGCATTTTTTTCCAACTTACTCATATACAAAGTGTATTTTACGACTACTCTGCATTACAATTTTGCCTATACTGCAGGCTGGAGTATGCTGTGGGGATGTCTGTGTTAATATGATGTGAGCTGCCAAAACAAGTCCCATCGTGGCAGCAAAGAGCTCCATGTGGGCTCAGTATAGATGTATCTTTTCATACTCTACAACAGGGATTCTCAACCTGTTTACCAGTGCGGGGCAGGGCAGATTGTCCATTTGTGGCTTTGCAGGCTTCATTTTTTTTTTTTGCCCTCTACCTAAACAACAATATATAACCCTGAAGTTAGGGTATCTGTGGAAAGGGTCTCAGATTCTCTAACATGGGGACAAAGTTTTGTGGGTGGTTTTTTTTTTGTTTTGTTTTGTTTTTTAAAATCCTGGAAGACAACATCAGAGTTCCTGAAGAGTGAAGCTAGGTGTCTTGTTCCTGCCTGCTTTCAGGAGAGAAGCTCTAGAAGATCCCTACTTCCCGATATTGCACTTTGTGGCATTACCATTAAAATATTGAATCTTTGATGGCATTTCCTTCTCATCAGTCCTGTCATGATGTGGAATCCCTTCAAGAAGCAGCTCAGAGTCTTTAAAGACACTTTAAATCATACCACAGTACCCACCTATGAAACACTAACGCTAGCTGATCCCCATGTTTGCTCCCAATACTTTACCGCAAACACAAAGCCTCTCTGCTGGGCCTATTGCACCTTTGCCATCTGAGTTTATCTTCATCCTGTGACTTGCAACAAACCTCAACTCTTCTAGATCTGAGAGATGTCACTTTTAGGCTATGACTCTTCTCAATCGAGACTGTATCCCCTTTAAAAGAAATGAATGTGGACACCAGTTTCACAAGAGAACAATTATTAACGCTCTTTAGGGCTGCAGGTATAGGCTTTTGTGGGGGAGGGACCTACTCACAGGTTGAGAACCCTTGTTCTAGGGACAATATCATCATTGTTACCTATATAATGTTATAAACACAGACAACAAAATACCCTTTCCTCCCCCCTCTTTCCCATACAGAAAAATTCTTGCCCATTTCCACTCAACTGGATGACATCTGAGAACAGGTGTTTATTTATATGCTTTTCTATAACAGATCATCACATTGAAATTGCAGTATTTCACAAACTATAACGACAATGGGCTCCTAGAAGAAGTATGAATTGAAGGTCAGCCACCTCAGGCTCTGTAGGACCAATGAAGAGAATTAAATTCAGAGGACATGGTCCTGCACCCTCGACAGCCTCTACTGCTGAACCTTAGCTCAGAAGGTCACAGCTTACCATGCTAACATTACATGAAGTAATTGTCTACACATACTTTTTCTGCAGCACCTGGAAATGAATCAAAAGGCACAGCCATTTCTGGGCTGCTGTATTTAATTCAACATGAAATTCTCATAACGCTTTGTCCCATGTTTGTCTCCTCTGACAGAAAGGCAAGGCTTATAAATAAATCCAGCATCGCTTTCATTGTGATTACAAACAAGCCATCTTTGCCTGAAACAATGAAACCTGGGTGAAATGTTAGGACAGTTGTGCTGACACAGTTCAAAGCAGGAGGCTGCCATATATAGCACAAAGCTATAATGGCAAAGAGGCTTTTTGCTTTAAATTGAAATGCAAAGGAGGCCCCAAGCCAAAAGACAGAACTGTTTGAGAGCATCCACTTGCTAAGCAGAAGGACAGTGCTGATTTGGGAGGGGATGGGTGGGAAAGGGGAAGGAAGGGGTCTGAGTGCATAGGATGCTCTGCTGCTATACTGACTTCATACCACAACCAATGTATTAGAGATGCTCTTGAACCTGGTGCTAGTTTCTCCAAGCTTCACTGTCCTGATTCTTCCCATCTCCATCTGATCCAGTTATGGTCTTCAGGTGATCTCTATTGGATTTTTAAAGCCACAACTTTATGAATTGTAACATCATACTTTTCCTGAAAACTCAGTGGTTATGTTCTGCAGTAAGTTACTGTACTATTTCACATAATTCTGACTCTTCAGCTTTTTGTTCTGTAAGTATCACACACAACCCATACCTCCATTTGAATCAGAAAGTCCACGGTACTCATACAATGGAGTACCGAGACAGCCTACAACTGCTTTACAAATAATGTATTTATGCACCCACTTATTAATTTGACTTACTAATGTAAATTGATCATAGACTTGCATCAAGTCCTCCATTTTGTACTGTTCTAGCACCACAAAATTTTCCAGGTTCGTGCTTATCTTTCGCGCACAGTCTTGGCAATGTACAACATAGGTCTTTCGAGAATTGCTCTCACTAGTGACAAAAAGCAGATCAAAGACTTCCACCTATTAGATAGGAAACAGAAAGTCAACTGTTACAATTTCATTTCTGAAAAGTTAAACTAGGAAAACTGTATTTTCTTTAAGATTTACACCTTTACCCTGTGCATGCAAAGAGAAAAATTAGATTTGTTCAGGGGAAATCTATCCTCCTAAGGCTCAGGCAGAGAAGTGAAATATTGTAAAACCACTAATATTACACTTAGGATGTCTCCATGAACAGTGCTATGGGAAAGCTTTTGGTCAATATTGACAAAGCAGGATTCATACTCTGAATCGGGGTTACTCAGTAAGGTGGGGATTTATAACAATTATACCTAATTTTCCTGTTTTAAATTTGTCTGCAAAAGAAGTTCATGATTTATTTTCTCACTACTCAGGCACATGCTCATCCTGCCCAAGAGGCTCAGTCAGAAGACAACTAGAAACTGATTTTCAGGGGGTAGAAAAATTTTATTTTCTTTTAAGCTTCATGGAAACTATTTTCCAATACTTTAAGGGAACCACTAACAGAAAGCAGAATAAAAAAAATCAGCAAAAAGGTATGTCCTGTGAAGAAAACATACTTAAATTCTCTCTCTTTTGGGGCTGCTGTTGACTTCTGAAATGAAGACAGATACACCTTTAAAATGAAGCTCAGCAGATCAAATTATATGCAGGAAGGGATAACGACTTTTTATAATAACTGAGAATTGAAAATCGACCTAGTGAATAACAATGCTGTGGAAGTACTGTGGAAGAGACTGCAGCAAAATACACCCTATGTCCAGAAAAACAGCTTGATAAGCTCTTTGAAGACAGTACTGCACCACACATATGTGCTTATAGCATATTGTAGATGCTGTAACTTAAAAGCAAAAACAAAATAGTAACAACAACGAAAGACCGGACAAAAATGTAAATAAATATTACAGTAGTACACAAGCCCAAGACATATTTTTACTGACCTCACAAATGCTACAGTAATGAGCTGGCTCGTCCTTTGCTCGCCCATGCCAGACAATCTCTTTTCCTGCAGCAATTAGAGCTTCCCTCAGTGACTGACACTGTTTGAGAGTTCTTAACAGGCAGTACCTGTAACCAAAATCAGGTGTATATTCAGTTCAATATTCACCTATATAGCAAGATTCAAGTAGGCTCAAATTTATTCCAAGACCCCGTAGCTGGAGTTTCCTCTTCCCCTGGGATTTCAGAAACAGCTGGCTAGTAAGAATCACTGGACTCATGACTTGCACAGAAATTAGAGCACATGCTTATGGACCTCTGTGTAGATTTGTTCCATTTCAGTACTGCCCCTTGCCCTGCAAACAGGCTGTTTCTTTCATTTTTGACTGGAACATATGAATGCTCTTTTAAGCACAATAAAACAATGTGTTTCCAAAGGCAATTCATGTATTTTATTCTGAACTACGAATTTATCAGCAAAAAGTTAGTTTGAACTGCCAAGTTCAAAATAACTGTTTACATTATATGTAAATTACTATAGCCTATCCAAAGAACTGTTTTAACTAACATCCTAAAAACCCTGTTACTTCCTCAACACTACTAAACTTTCAATTATTCAAACTCTGGAAACCCATGTTCTGACAGGAATCACTCTGCACACAGTAGAAATAAAATCAACAAGTATCTCCTTCTGTGTAAAAGGAAAAACAATAGACAGGTTGGTATTACAAAAGGAAGTCCCTTCATGTGGGGAAAAAAAAGTAACAAAAGTTTTTAAACCCTTATTTTATGAATGAAGAAAAGAACGGGTCAAATGTCAAATTAAAATCAATAATTCCCTGCCATACTTCTATAAAGGATAAAAAAAATATTTTATCTTCACAATTTTATACAGTTCTCTTCTGTACTAGAAAATCTAACTTGTTTGCTAGCATTGTATGAACTACATATGTTCTCTAAAAAAAAAGTTGGCAAAACAGATTGCCAGATTTCTAAATTACAACGTTATTTACAATAATGTTTAGCTCTCAGCTATCCTATTTGAGCTACAGCCTTTGCAACCTTTAATTTTCTCCTCCACAGGGTGGTTATGTTACATGCTCATTAGATGCAGAAGGAAGATTGAAAAAATGTAAGGGGAAGAATAAACATTGGACAGAAAACAAAGTGCTCAAGAGTTCTATCAAAATGTTTTCAACTTGATCCTTCTCCCATTTTAAAGCCTTAAACACGTAATATATATGTTTCATATCTTTTTAAAAAAATGTTTCTTTCATGTGTTTCCAAGTAGTTAATAGAATCTTAGGCTTACTTTGAGATACTCTCCTCTTGATGTTTTACACTCAGACTGCTCATCTTCACTAAAAACAAGTCTATGGCTTCATTAATACCCTCACTGTAAGAATAATGCAAAACCGAAAGCATGTTTCTATGTTAAACATCACATTTTTATACACTGAATTTCAAGAAAATTGAACGGTTCATTTAGCTCTAAGTCCTTCAACATTTTCCAAGTTTGATGTTAATGGGACTTGTGATGCTAAGGTCAACCATATGCAATAGATCATGTATTAATTCACCTGAGTGTCAGGCTAATGTAGATGTGCTTCTGACAAGTTCAGCAACTTTGATAGAACATTCTTTTATGCAATACAGCCTGATTTCAAATAAACTTAAAAGCTACCATTCTTCTCTTCTGCTATTAACTAGAAAAATCTTTGGGTATGCCAAAAAGCAACTGGAAGCATATCTGCCACCATTGTTCTCCTCTCTTGACTTCCAAAGAGTTTTCAAAGTGTTATTTTCAAAGAGTTTTCTAGTGTTCCACTTGTGAAGAAAGAATTGCCCAAAATGTAATCCACACATAACACCGCTGCAATGTTTGCCAAATTTGTAACCAAAGCCCAAAACAATAGCTAGAAGGTGAATTCCCCCTCCGTCGATAAAATTGAGATCCTAGTAATGGCACTCGAAAATGTAAACATTAACTATTTCATGCTGTCAAAGAATGGAAGAAAGCATACGAACTATCACTTTGAAAATGCACCACAATTTCCTACAGTATGGGAAGCCTGAAGAAAGCCAAAAAGGTGTCTAGCAGAGTTACAATGCATAGGTTAAACAGTGTCAGCTTTTAGTATTATAGATCTGCTTTTATTCTTGTACAGTGAGAATTCAGTTAACAGAAAATCTGGACCACCCCTCCCTCTCTCAAATTCTTTACAGGTGTGGCATAAAGAGTATGAGTAAATCATGTCCAGTCAAATTCAAATATTTAAGAGAAGATTTTAAAAAGGTCATCATTCTGATTTATTCTAGAAGGGCAGTGAGAAACCTGTTTGAGTATTTAGATATCCAGTAAAACTTTTCAAAGTGTGGAGACCACCCCAATGGCAATGCAAAACTGACCTCTTTGTATCTTTCAGCAATATATCTTCCCTACTGACACAGAAACGTATTTTATCTGCCTTCATGATTTTGTGCAAGATCATTTCTCCCATGTCATGTTCTTTTATGTTTCTAAAACTATTTTTGTAAAAGAACCTAGTATTTCAGTTACTTTGGAATTAATTTTTTAAGCCTTTATTACTATGTTCCCACTACCTCAAAAATTCTTCTCTTCCTCAGATGCATTTGTAGAAGTCCTTCTAGCTTCCATCTAAGAGGTCTGAGGTTAATTTTTCTTTTCTTGAGGGTTGTGCTCCCTCAGTCAAGTTTTACATCATTCTGTCTGCCTGTGTTCCTGCTCAAGACTCTACTGTTAATATCAAATCTTTAAGAAACATTTCATGAGCAAGTTTCACTTTTTGCCCTGTCTTTTATCTAGCAAGACAGCACTGAGTTACACATTAACTAAAAATACAAGGAGGCTTCAGATTTCTTCCAAAAGCAGTTTCCTTCTATTCTATTTCTTTTCATCATTAATCTAGTTCCCAATAGTTAGACGTATGCTTAAATTTTAGTTTATTGCCTATGTAATGGTTACTCTCACATAAATATAAATATGTCTTACTGGGTTATCTTTCAAATTGCAATTACAAACTACTTTTTATAATTTCCCAAGAGCTATTCTTTTGTAGTATTCCAATACCTAAAGAAGCCTCAGAGACAGAAGTCAAACTACCTAAATGCTTCAGGTATCTTCAGTGTGCAATTTTAGATACGGACCTGCATTTTGGCAAAAAGGTGACAGCTGTGTCAGTGATACATTTATTTTTTTCCTGATGACAAGTGAAAAGTCAGCTATTCAAGATGAAATTCAACCAGCTGTATCAGAAATCACTATTTCTCAAGTGGTTTTATACACATGCATGCATGCAGACACACACAAACACACATATATAAGCACACAAATGTCTGTATTTTGTACATAATAAAATCCAGGAGCACTGGACAATAGCTATTCGCCAGCTGGTGCTATTTTCCTGCAGACAAGCAGTCCATAGGAAAATTATGTAACTGCTTTCCTATCTTAAGGAGATTCATGAAGGTTTCTGCATTTCCAGTATGCTTACAATGCCAAGGTCAGGTACTAGACTGTTTATTCTGGTGACACCCATTTCTAGTAACAGCTATACTGTAACTACAGAGGTGATCAAAATGAAGAGTTATCTCAGGTTACTGCTACCAGATGTTACAAACCAGAGCTCATCATTGGATCTTCTTCCCCTCTGCACACATAGCTTGGAACTTGGGATTTGGCTGACAACTAACTTGGATGGAGGGCTTAATCCAAGTAAACTGGAAGTGGTTTCAGTAGACTGGAAAAAGCAAACGCATGCAAGACCAAAGTTCTGCTTTGGTATCTGCTCCTCAGCATCTTTGTTTATTTGTAATGTACATCTAAAATTTAGGTCTCTCCCTAGAAAAAGCTCAGCTGCTGTCAGCCAGCAAGACAACAGGAAACAACCATTTTGTCCTCTGTGTTTCTTCACAAAATTTTAAGAGATTCTCTTGGAGAAGGATGCTATGCTCAGTCATGTTTTCTCCTTTTAAACCTAAACCATGGCAAAAACCCCCAAACTTGTGCAAAAGCAAAATACAGGTGCCAAAATATCAAAATCATATTTTGCCAAAAACATTCCAGGACTGTTTCAAGCTTTACAACAGATGCCTGCTGGGCTTGGGAAGATATATAAAGATAATTGTGAAATAAGTTTGTGGTTTTTTTTTTTTTGGATTGGACTTTTTAGCTTGCTCCCTCCCACAGCCTGCTTCCTTTCCCTGTTTCTCATTTCTAACTATTCAGTTTCTCCTCTCCCTTTTATGACAGCTGACATCCTGACTATGAACACTAATAGCTTAATTGAAGGGGCAGGACTGTCAAGCCTTGTCAGCAAAGATTTTCTTTGCCCTAGATATTAGTTACTGGATTTTAAGAAAGTAACACAAATGCAGTTCCAAAATCTAGCTTTACAGCAACACTACAAACCTCCCTCCCTGTCTTCAGCTTCCAACATTCTTGGTCCTTACAAAGTTACCTTTTCACCAATTCCACCATTCTGAAACAGATGTTCAAGCCTAAATTAAATTCCTACTGTGAAAAGGTATCTCACTCAGATGTCATCAATAAATCCTACTGGGGGGGGAGGGGGGGGGAATTCTTTCTCTTTGCCCTTTTTTTGCAAGTTAACCCACCCATTTTTTTAAATGTCCATTCCAAAGCAAATTATAAAAGGATTCAATGCTTGTGGATCCAGCATGTTGAAAAGAATAAGAAGTGCTCAGGCTACAAGCTCCTTTGGTAGGCTTAAGGAAAACAGAGTGTGCTGCTACCAGAGTATTCTCATAATGAGTCATTTGCTTTGGAATTAATTCCCCCACTTTCTTTAGATCAAACCTATGATATATGCTGAGATGTCCATTCATTCCTCAACCTAGGTATAATGGCGCTGTAATATGATTTATATTTTCTTTAAGATGAACTCTTTAAAGAAAATCATTAAAGATGCTCCGAGCTGGGAATATTCCTGCATTTTGGCATATGTGTACGAGAAATGTCACTAAACTCAATTACCATTTTACACATCAATTACTTCATTGTTCAGAAGAAAGAGCAAAGGGAAGGAGGCTTTCAAATTCCTACTTGCCTTTATTTAAAACATTTATACTGGATCTCCAAATGACAGTGCGTGAGCACTAATGAGAAGTTCTAGAAATGTAAAATTAAGTTTAACTTTGCTGTAAAAATGACTAAATAGTCTAATATTTGGGTTGATGAGCTAATTTTGTTATTTCTTATGGTACATACTCTGAACAGCTTTTGTCATCTAAGTCAACTGTTTCTGTAAACTGCTGTATTAAGCCTGTGGCGTATTTAGAAAAGTTTTATTAGACCACTCCAAAGCTATGCCACAATAACATCAAATATAACTTAATAAAATTAGTGAACTCTACAAAATGGATTCTTTGAAAAACAATATCAAATAATTTTGGTTTGATTCTCAGGAATGGAAAAGTCTTACAAAGGATGACTTACAAATCAACTATTGTTTTATGCTTGAAGAGGAAATGGGTACGGTAAACGTTCAAATAAGTGAAACTTACTTTATCATTTCAAAAAGCTTTGGATCTGAGACCTTAATATTTCGAGCCATATTCCATGAAAGATGAACCATGGGTACTATGGACTTCACGCTCTGCAGTTTATTCCACTCGTACCGTTCCACTGCCAATTTATATTGACAGGCTATGCAAAAACAAAATCGCAGAAGCAATTAGTGAAGTTAAGAAATAAGTATCAACTGGAGCCAAAATAATTATAATCAAAATTTATACCTTTTAGGGCTAGATTAAACTTCATTCGCAATGACCCATACATTCCAACTACACTTGAATTCTAGAAAATTTCTTTTAAAAAGTGTATTTATGGTGCTAAAACACCACAGCAGCAACAACTACCTGTGAAAACAAGTTACTGACAAGCGTCCGATTTCTATGGTGAAGAGAGAGCAATATTTCAAAACGGGTTCCTTAATAAATTTTCAAGTATTTTAGATATAAAAAAAAAATAATAAAAAAAAATCTAAATTTGAAACGTCTGCGTCTTATTCTATTCACTCTTTATCATAATTCTACAATGCTGTGGTATATAATTTGTCTTGAAAAGGAAGACTGCACCTTGAGAGATTTGTTGCAATGAGTCAGACTTTTTCGTTAAGCAGCCTACTCACCCTGCCCTTTTTTTTTTTTTTAATGTTTTACAAAATTTACTGTGACTGAACATGTAAGCTCTGTATCAATCAGTCATACAGTACTGGAGGTATACTATTTATTGCATCATAATGAAATAAAGACACACCTGAAACTATTTAAGGAAACAGGAGGTTTTTGGAAGTACATTCTGTTCAAACACTTAACACAATCTCATTTTAGCTGTGAAATTTCCTTCCATTCTCACCTCTAAAAACCTTTGAATCAAGACCATGGTTCAAAACTAAAAACTTCCAGAATAGTAGGTCTGAAAAACCTAATATTTCTTTTTGAACAAAATTTTACAAGTGTTCACATTTCCTGATGCCTTCATTGAAGAACAATTAGGTATCAGTTGTCCTGAAAAAGTTAGATTGGACAAGTCCTCAAAGCTCACACACAAGCTATATATAGCGCAGTCTGCTACATAAAAAAAATTTTGGGAGAAAAAGTTAAGAAATGGCCTACAAGACAAGAGTGTATGAATTCATCTAACCATTTTATTCTGCTAGTGTTTGCTACGCAATTGTAGTTTTTACAAGTCCATTAAATGGACGAGTGCAAAGACTGCATTCTTGCTGCTTTCACTTCCTCCTACCAACGGAATTATTTAAAGCTTCAACACATAATGTTTTAAAATACAGTACGTTTGTTTTTTTAATGTAGTAAAGCATGGTAAATTAGTAAGAAATGGCAGGTTCTGTGGCATATGTAGTATAATATTACCTAATTACATAGTGCAGCACAGACACTATTCAACCGTACCTGTAAGAGGGCCAACATTCCACGCAATGTTGTTGCACCAACCGATAGCCTGAACCCAATGAACAGTGCCAGCATTTATCCAAACCAAATCCCCTGGTCTTTGAATAAACCTATAAACTGGGACATTGGCTTCATACAAATCTTCCAAGTTTGGCCACCAAGATCCCATTAGGAAATTCATATTATTCCTGAAACAATATGAAAAATAAAGTCTTCAGCATTTATCAGCAGACATATTAGTGATTCCACTGTAAAAATTACCTGTAAAAACTGATCACCATGAGAAATGCTTTCTGCATCTAATCAGTGACCCAGGAGGACTAGTCAAAAGGCAAGTTTCATCTATAACATTCCTGATCTTAATTCCACATTGCACATCCTGCAATACATTAAAACACTTAACCATCTGGCTGACCATGTGAAGTCAGTTTATGGCTTCCAGTTATGTTCTATTTTCCTTTAAATTTCCCAGTATTTTATTAATGCTGAGGCAGAGAAATCCTTGGTCAGATCTAGTGTGACACAGGTGCCGAATGCTGCTTTATTATCCAGTCAGTGCTTTTATACACGGACCGTACCAGCTCTTAAGAATGCTTTCTGTTTTGAACAATGCCAACCACGTACTCATACTGTCAGTGTATGCACGTGAACCTTGTCCACACACCAAGCAGCCTGTTAGCAACCATTTAAACTGTGATCCACAGGTCTATGCTATATTCAGCCAAGAAATGTCGACCCTCCTGAGAGGCATGAAAAAACACTTCCACGTGAATTTCCTAAGCACGAACTCTTCCACTATGGTTATGCAAAATACGTACTTCTTTCCCATCCTTATCCCAACTTTATACTGTTTTTATACTGCACCATGAGAGATCATTGGCAATTCACAGTTTTCAAAGACAATTCACTGCCTCTGTCAGGCACCCTAGACATTTTATGAGGTTACCAAGATCTTAGTTTCTCTGTCAACCTCAGGAGGACAGTGTCATGGGAATAAAAGGCATGTTGTCATCAGAGACCTTGCAACTGCATCAGTGGAATTACAATTCTCAGATGGCTAATCTTTGTAAAGGTGGATGAATTTAGAACAGTTGTCAGTAGATAGGCAGAAACACAGAATACAGAGACATTGAGATGAATTTGCAGAGCTCTGGAAAAGTTCTGAAGGAAAGTCAAGAGCTTAGTCCAGTTTTAACTGGGCAAGATAAGAAAAAAACATCCTGGAAGTTCAGCTTCAGAGGCTACCACTTGAATACTAGCATAATAGGCGACACAACTGCTCCTCCTTTTTTTTTTTTTTGGTGGTGGGGAGAGGGGTGCGTGTTCATGTGTGTGTGCTTTGTTTGCTTTTAAAGCATCCCTTCAACATAAGGCTCAACTCAGAAACCCCAATTTCAGAGTTGGCTGAGTATTTCCCCAACGGTCAGTGCACCTCAACTCTTCCAGCAAGCTACCAACATGTAAGTGTATGCGAAGCATGCCATGACACCTCCTGGGGTCTGAGTAAACTAAGTTCTCCCTCTAGATGCAGCAAGAAACCACGCCAAAATACCAATGACTCTGTACTGCTTGTGTACAACATGTACATTAATCATAATAAACATTAACAGCATACATCACCAGGAAAAAGCTTTACTCCATCAATCCCAAAAAAAACAAAGCAAAATGTCAACTCCTTCACCCCCAACTTTGTTCCATCACTCCACTGCAATAGCCCTAGAAGCCATTACAAAAGCATCACCATTTGGTAATAGCAGAGGTCAGCTTTAATATATGTGGTAGAGTGCCAAGATAAACAGCAAGGACTATGATGGGTTTTCTGATGTGGAAATGTTACTCCTATGAAAACTGGATCGATGCCGCATAATACACAACGGTAGCAGACAGCCTATGCTTACACTGAACTGCTGATTCCCCTTAACGTAGTATAAATTTGAATCTTGAACCCAGATGAGCATTTGCTACTACCAATCCCTCACTTCTTGCATTTCCTTCATTCCTGTGTTCAAAAAAACCCCAAATAATGGACCTAATGTTAATTTTTGAGAACAAAGCTATCACAGGAAATCCAAGTTTCTGTACATTGTACAAATTTCATATTTTGTATAAATTCTAGATTTTGCATTTTGACTTACTTTAGAAGACTTTTCTGACTACATGAAAAACCATAAAACAATGTCCTTTTACAATGCCCTCAGTAATTCCCCCCACTTAGGTCTGAGAAAGGCACAGAGAACTTGATAAAAATAAGAGAAAAACAGCATGCCCAGCTTACTTTTCACAGAAGTCATTCATGACACCCCAATAGCTTTCAGGGACAACAAACCATTCACAGTCACCTGGACCAATATTTATATTTACTGAACAAAAGTTGTTATTTTCTTGATGACCTGAAATTTAGAGAAAAATAAGCACACTTTATGTAAGGCTGATCTATCAAAACAACACTATGAAAACGCAAAGTTACAATTTCTTAAAACCCCTATTTGTACATATTTTTATATAACACTTAAACACACTATTTAGGTGCTTCACAGTGTTAAGAAATGCAATTAAGCTACCAGTGACAAGTGAACTCTGCTTTTGTTAGTTTGTTGAAAAAGAAAAGCTGGAACTACCGATCTTGTGAATTTGACCAATACTTCACCAGTTCCCTCTTTGTAGAAATAAATGCTTCAAGATGCTAATGCTTAGATTTTGTGTTTTATGATAGCTCTTTACAGTCCCAGTCAGGAGCAAAACTTCATGACTTCAGGCACTGAATAGACAAGTAGTAAGAAAATCTGTCCCAAAGAGCTTTCAAAATCAATGTAGAAATGCCAGTATTTTATCTTCTTTTGACAGCTGGAAAACTGAGCCATAATCCCTAATGGAATTATCTGAAGTTGTACTTCAGAAAAAAAAAACAGACCCTGAAATTTAGTCCAGATCCCTCAAGTCTCAGTCCAGTGCCCTAACACAGCACTACTCATTATGGAGGGTCGAGTCCTATCCTCAGACAATAAAGAATCTAAAAAGTAAAAGTATACTGATTTCTACGATTGCACAAGATCTACTTTGGAAGCCTATAAAAACTTTCAAGGCCTGTAAAATACAAATACTGTCCAAGTATATAAGCCCATTCTCTTTTTCCCCTTAAAAAATCCAGTAACGCATGCAAGAGGTTAATATGGTAATTACCTAGCACTGCAGAAATCCAGAAATTTCCAGTATAAAGTAATTTACTACTTCGTACATGCAGAGCTCAGTTAAACAAGAAATTAAAAAAAGACTGAATATGCACAATTTTATCATGTTTAGGCATGCTGTAAGATACGGAAAATCTACAGTACAGTTAAATCAATACAACAGCAGTAGAACCTGATTTTTTTCATGCAAAGAGATGATACTCACCTGGTGTTCTGCTTCCTGGAACCTTCATGTACAACTGCACTGTGTTCATGCCCAGGATGGTATGACCAACATGGCTTAGAAGATTTCCTGCTGATACCACACGTACAAAAGCAGGAAGTTTTGTCAGTTCATGAAGTTGCAACTTCCACCTGCAGCAAAAGAGCAAATCGACAAACTGTGAGTCCCTAAACTCTCAGAAGAGTTTGAGAAATGTAAACATTTGCAAAAAATTGTTAGCATAGAAGGTAAAAGAGCAGACAACTTACTTCTATATAACTTAGCATCTTTTAAGAGGGAAGTCGAGACAATGCAATACCCTTACTTCACAGTTACAGAAATTTTAACGACAATTTCATTTAAGGGTGAGCTAAAAGCCAGGGTGACCAGACTCTCTTGCAGTTAGCCAGTCTGCTGCTATACTGCCAGAAAATTCTGCCTGCAATTTACACCTCGGTGTACATCTTTTCCAAGTGGAAACAGAGCTGTGCTCTCCTCATACTCTAAGCCAGTATGAAACTGTTAACCATGCTTTCAAGAGCCAAACGATATGACACTACAACATATGTCATCAAGACTGTCTAAACATACCCTAGCCTGTGCACACAATTGCTGTGACCAAGAATGAAGTTAACTACATTGATGTGCTACAGAACTGAATACTTGCAATAAGAAAAACACAGATCTTCAAACTCAAAAATCCCAGAACCTAAGTGTGGAGCTCTGTAATGTCACCCATATATCTGTGTTACTCTTTTAATTTTAAAATATTTCCAAATATAATCACAAATCTGAGAGGCTAGTTGAGGGGAAAGACAGTTTTGTAGCAAAAGCTGAGACTGCAGATCAGAAAATCAGGCACCTACCTGGGATCCTACTATTTAAAGTATCAAAACCCAATTCCTTATGGTTAGTTATGCTGAGGTTAAAGTCTCTCTCCCAATGGTTTGCTCTGAGTGCTAGTTTATTAGCAACAATTTTGTATCTACAGATGGAATTTTCTTTAGAAAAAACAGCATCAATATTGAAAATTTTATAACAAACTCTAATCACATACATAAGTATGCGTTTTGATCTTTCAGTGACTATACCACAAAAGACCTCAGCATCTTAAGCGGGCCTTATTCCCCAGTTTCAAACACCATAAGCTTTTCTTCTGCTCTAATGACTGAAGGAGATCAGGATTTTTGCACTGCAGCCAGCAGGACTGACAGCCTAGACATGCTGGATCTTTTATGGAAATACATGCTAACTAGAGATTGAACCAAATAAAAAAATTATTACTGGGCAAAAAAAAATGCTTTTAGAGTATTTCTAATACTTTCTGATGTTGTTCTGAGCTATGTTCATCTACTCACAGGAAGATATGTAGTCTAAAGAAGACACAATTTACTCCCCTTTATTTTTTTTGAGGTTCTGGCAGAGCTATCATGGCTTATCCGCAGGTAAGCATTGGTCTGGTCTTTACTACATATTTGAACCCTGCTCCTGGATAGAGAAGCAAGAGCTACTAGAAAGTGAAAACAGAAATGATGACAGTAGGAACAAAAGGAAACAAAACCCAAGTAACAAAAATCCAGACAAAAAGAAAAAACCTTTAATCTTACAATTTCTGTGCAAAGACTGAAAACTTGGTATTGTCAGAAGTAATTAAAGTTGTAAGCAAACAATTTAAAGCCTCAGAATGAAACAAAGGGAATGTATTAGAAGGAGACCTAGAAAGAACAGTTTCTGATGGATGTTTAAGTTCATTTCTGGAAAAATAGAGATCCTGGAAAGAAAAGCTTGAAAAGAGATTTTAGGGTGAGGATGAGAAGGACTCTTAACAACAGTTCGAAGAGCAAAGGTTAACAATTTAAGTGTGGAAGTAGGGTGTGCACCTGGAACCGGGTTCATCAACAGACTGACTGATGTCTGAGAAGAATGCATCGGTTTTCCAGAAGCAGTATCGTACTGCAGAATACTACTGGGAGCAGGAGAAACTGTAGTCAACTTACTTTTTGTCATCTGACAGGTCAATGTTGGTCCCAAACTTGATTGTTTTAAAAGGTCCTCTTCTCCTCCTCCCAGAGCTGCAAATATAAAAAAAAAAAAAAAAGTAATAGGTTAATGTGAAAATGGGAATGATGTAAAAAAACCACATAAAACCAACTACAGAATTATCACAGTTATACCACACTTACTTATCAGAAGATGTGGATTCATTATCTGAGTGGTCCTTGTGGTGACTCTTCTTCTCGTTTTCCTCCTATAAAATGCAATTGTGGAAATGTTTATATAGATATAAAAATAAACATGAAAGTAAGAATATATATAAAATATATAGGTATAAAGTGATAACGTTCACAGACATTAGTACATTTGTTTCAAGATGCTAGTACAATCTTTAAAATACCTGCATCTGAGATTTTATATGAATATTACTGTTAAGAAAATAATAAAAAAAAGATATTAGTCAAAAGCTATAGCAAAAATTTCTTCATGACTACAGAATCAGTGAAGCTCAGGCCAGGACAACAGAAAATGTCTACACTGCAAATATTTCTGCTAGCCTACATTACAGTTGCAAATGAGTATGTTGGTTTGCTTCACTATGCAGGTGAACTGGAATCCAGCCTTAAGGAATGCTGTCAACTTTGTTAGACTAGAACATTTACCTTCCTTCAAGGTCAAGCAGGTCTCCTGATGTGCAACTAGGATGACTAATATTTATAAAATTAATTTTGTAAAACCCATTATACAAAATCTTTTGAATTTTTCATAGCCATATGCTATTTTAGCATTGCAGTAGCTAGGACCGTGACTAGTGGAAAAGAATCTAACCAATGATGTAATTTGATCTTTTTAGCAGAGTGGGCTCAAAACCCTATTCTAAAGACGACTTTTTTGGCAAGTATATGGACATAGAAGGAAAAAGAATAAGACAAAAAGGAAGAAAGAACTGCCTGGAGGCTATCCAAAGATCTCTGGCTTTGAATGGGATTGCTGTTAAATCTCAAAGTGCCCCTATGTACCTGAGAAAGTCTTATTCATCCTTTGAATGAAGGACAAAGAGAAACAAAAAGGAACCCAGTGATGATGGATTTATCAAATAATGCAAGACATGTTAGAAAAGCAATATAATGGTTGTTAGAGGGGGAAAAAAAAAAAAGATCACTTAGGGCAAGCCAAGAGGGTTGTGTCTGTAGAAAGAAGAAACAAGGCTTTCATTTGAACACTGTGAAAAGTCACCTAAGGACAGGTCAAAGAAGTGACAGGTAAAGGACACATGCACCCTTAAAACAACATCTTTTAGATTTCCAAGGGAAAAATGAAAATCATCATTCTGAAAATTATTTTATATATTACATTTTTACCACCAAAAGACAAAAAAAAATCAGGAAATCCTGCAGTTCACTTCTTGGTGCAAAACCAAAGCTGAGGCTTTCCTGCTGACAAGCTGGTATGTGATCAATTATGTACATTATTGAACATGTACTTCACTGGAACACTATATATATCATGTTCTCCAGCCCCTCTGGTATGATGTACAGGAATACAATGCTGGTGCAACTGTTCAAGGGGCACCAGAAAACTTCGGTTGATACCCTACTTAAATTTATTACCACTGCAGAGGAAAACAAATCCCATTTATGTCTCAAGCTCTTGATGACTTCATTGCTCCCCACCTCCCAATGGTATTACTGTTTCGTCTCCTCATCCTGTATCAGTCTCACTCAAAACCTTGTGACCCCCTTCCCTTCTCTTTTCTTCAACTACCAATTAATTTCTTTGTTTCTAACCCTTTCCTCTAATGCACAAAGTTTAAATTTAGAATTTCTCTTTCCTTTCTTACTGAAACCATTGCTGTTTCTGTGTAATGGCAGTGAAAACTGCAATAGTCAATTCCCCATGTTGTTGTTTTCCCTGTTTTCTAATTAACAACTGGTCAAGAATATCTTTTTGTCTTAGTTCCACCTTAGCCTAATCTTTTTATAACAGCAGATAACATAAGCCTCCAAGGACTGCCCATAGCTAATTCCAAGGATGTGCTCACTACTTCAGCAAAAATATTAAATAGTAGTATCAATAAAATAACATTTCAAAGATTTCACTGTCACATATGTCTAACAACTTGTAAAGTAAATAGAAACTGTTATGTTTGGAACCCAACAAGATATGGAAAGCATCAGTCACTTTTCTGGAAAAAAATGTTGTTTTAATATTTTAAACTGTTGTGCTGAAAGACAAGTATGTGTGTAAACTTCTAATAAGCCACATCCAAATTAATTCAGGATACCATGAAGAACAAAGAAACTTGATTTCAAAGAGTGTATGAAATTAAAAGCAATAAAAGTTAAAAAAAGTGCATCTTAAGTTCTAAATATTTTAATATGAATTTTGACATTATTATATGAAAGCTTAAGCTAACACGCTTTTAAAGTATGTAACAGCCAGTTTTGTATTAAGAAACTTTAGTTTTACATTAAGCGTTTGGGAGGAACACCCTATATACTACTTGACCCTCTATTCAAAACGGATTTTGTAAATTTATCTGTGCTATTCATGCTAATGGAAGTGTCTCCTTTTCCTTAACAGCTCCTGCGTGTTTTCAATAGCTGTTAGTAATTGGTTCCAGAGTTAGTATACAGTTTGTAAATTATCTCAAGTAACAACAACGGACTTACCCTTAAAGACTCCTGGAATGAGGAGGCCTGGTACTGTGCATATTTAGCAATTGTTGTATGAGATCTACTGCTCTCACAACGCCAGATTTTCTTTGTTCCAGTGGGGTCCCAGTTTTCATCTGCTGGCTGCAGTAGTTGTGTCCTCACTTCTACTATGTGTTCATTATTTGCTTCTACCAATGTCTTAGTAGAGAAGAGTCCTAGATCTAATAAACAGGAATAAAATTCATAAATGACAGTGAAAACATAACAAAAAGTTTCAAGAAATGAAGATATTAATACTGAAAGTTATCTGAAGGTTTAAACTAAAGCATTTTTTTTCCTCCCTTTGCCTTCATAACACAGCCCATCTGTAGGTTAAAAATTAACACTCATGATTAACACTCAAAAAGCTTTTCTGCACTGAACAGTAGAAGCTTAGAAAAAACCTTGGCAGCTACTGAATGGAGTATATTCCAAGAAACATTTTACATGACCTGTGTAAACAAATCTGCAAACATTTAAAAAATCTATTCCCAATAAAGTATTTTTCAGAGTATAGTTTTATGAATGCACTTCCATCATATAACACATTTCAATACCAGCAATAATAATTTTTCTATCTACAGAGTTCAAAATATTGTACAAAGTCAGGTTATAAATCATTAAATCTAAGCACAAAGATATGTAGCCATCGTTTTCACAGGAAAAAAGTCTTGCTGTAAGCTTCTATATCCAGAGCTCAGCTCCTCTCTGTGCTCAACAAAATCTGCTGAATATTTTTTTTTTTTTGAGATGATCAAGATTAGAAACAGTAGCAAACTGTGAAATGACACATTACCCTAATTACTTGGAATACACAAGTATTACAGTAATAAAATATCCACTTTTAAGAACTGACAGACTTCTTTTTAAAAAGCACATACATTTTTTCCAAAGTAAAGAAAACATAGAAAGTAAACGTACCTAATTTAAGCGCTCCAGCAAGGCCACGTATTACAGTAACAGGGTTGTTTGGATTTGTACAAAATTGATGTAAAGGTGGAAAGAAAGCATCTCGTTTATTTTCCAACTGTAAAATTATAATGGAATACTAGATGTCAGATGAACTTACATTCCTTATTTGTTAAAGAAGAAAGAATAATTAAAAAAAACAAACAGAAAGAACACAGGAATGTTCTCCATTTCCCTGCACTGTGGGGAATGAACAGCTACATCATACAACCCTTTCCGCGTTAAAAGCTAGGTTCACTCCTGAAATTAATTTATTACTGCAATTTATTTCTTGGCATGAATTATTCCCAGGTTACTTCGGCTTTTGCAACTCAGGTTTCCTGCAGTTTATTTCTTCACCTGACAGTAACCTTGTACATTCTGTAAACCTACAGAATTCTCTGAAGAGCAAGATAATAAACTAACTTTCTTTACAGAAGTCAAAAAGCTAATTCTACAGATAATGTATACAAGAAACAGTATAATTAAAAAGAGCACTCTCACAGTATATCTCATGTTAACCAGAAAGGTTGATTTGATTTTCTTATGCTTTTGTGCACCTATGACCTCAATTTTACGCTAGTCTCCCCCATCTTTCTTCTTTTTCTCTTTTTTTTTTTTTTAAATTGTTGTGAATCTTTTAAAATTCTGACGACATCTCTTTCAATAAATGATACACAATACAAAGTTCCCAAATATTGGGACCCACACTGGCACATCTACACCGTGTGCTGTAACATGGCGACTTACCAGCTTTGTATGGACACAGCAAAGCTGTGACAGACTTTTAACACATAGATTAATTCAGATACAACACTTGGAGAACAGCTGGAAGCATTATTGCTTCCAACTTCATCTAGCTCTTGGGCAGACTGCTTGTGTAGTATCACACCAAAGTGCGAACTGCTTCTGATTCCCAAGCTGGGCTGAGCAAAGCTAACTTGAGGTTTTCACACCAGCTGTATGGACATACTCTAATTTATTCTTCTGTTTTCAAGGAAGCAGACAGCCTATAAATTATTCTTCTATTACTGAGGAAGTTAGCTCAAAACCCTTCTGAAGCTGTTATGAAACTTTATTTTCAGAATGTAAGTTTTAATGGTTGCATAAGAAAATACTATGCAACTAAAACCTGCCTCTTCCTAATGACATTTTGCTCTTGACATCACCTCCGCTTTTATAAATTTTTTTCTTTACTGTATTTTGAAGCAGATTGTTAGGAGAGTTTAATTACTTGCTCATTTATACCTAAAACTGTCACTTGCTAAAAATGTACATAGGTATTTGAAATATTGTACATTGCATCTAATCAACTGTTTTGCTTATTCTGCCAATATTTTGAGTTTTAAAAATAAACAAAAAATTCTGAGGCTGTTTTTCCTCTTGTTTACTGAAATTCTTAATTTACAAGTACTTTAAAATTTTCTTTAGGGTTAGCATTTTTCCCTGCTTATACACTAGTTGGGAGAGCACTGCAATTAGAATTCAGCTGTGACTAGCGCACCTTTAAAATAATTACATTATGTAATTCAGATATCCAAATAATTAAAAAGACAGTCAGCAATGTACTGCTACCATTAGAATTACTTACATAAATACTAGGTGTAGGTGGATTCAGCTTGTCCTTTGGCAAGGGAGGGTACGGTGGAGGCGGTGGTCGTGGAGGTGGGCATTTATCCAATAGAATACTACTGTTAGATAAGCCATTTTTACCCAGATTCCTAAAAGGAAAGAAGAGCTGCCTCTGTCAATACTTGACAAATAAAATAAATATATATTAGTGTCATCTTTCCTACAAAATAATGATGTATAAGAAGAAACGGTAATTCAAGATGCAAATAAAGCTCATATATTTTAATCAAGAATTCTCAGTGTATAATTTGATAATATTCAAAGTAATCCCCACTTTGCCTGCCAAATCTGCAACATCACCACTATTAGTTAAAAATATAGCCATTTTAAATAAAAGCAAGTACGACTCATTTCACAAAATTTCAGAGAGAAATCAGGTTTCAACTAGAAATAGAGAACCTTATTAGGTCGGCACTGGCTGGTGGATGATCAATTCATAGCAGCTGAGATAATGCAGTCTGGTAATGCTGTGCATAGCATTGTGGCAGAGCACAAAGTCGGAAAATGACAATGCCTCAGCCAAAAAACTGCTGAGTCACAAAAAGCAGCTACAACTACACTAACGACACTAAACTGAACAACCACCTGCTCCTCTCCGATTCGCACATTTTGAAGCCAGAAGGAGCTACTGCTGCATAATCCATTTGTCTGAGCAACAGAGGAAAGGACCTATCCTGAGTGAGTTGCTGTGTCAACACCGGTACGTGTACTTGAGTGAAAACCTTGCTGCTTGTACTTGCAGCCTTTCTCTGGAGACTTCCAGATGTGGATAACCCACTGTACGTGTGTTAACTTTTCCTGTAAGGAATGACCTGAAAAATCTGCATTCTGAACTTAGTCTATGTTCAATTTCCAGTCACTATCACCAGGAAAGTATTTATTAACAAAACTGTCCCTTAAATTTTTGTTTGTTAAAAATGACTCGACTAATTCAAAATTCTTCAAACTAAACATTATTCAAATCCTTCTTCCAGCCTCACTTGATTCACTAGCTGTTGCTGCCACCTCTCAACACCCCACAAAATGGGATATTTCTAATGCATAATTTAGTCATGTATCTTCATAAAACTCACTGGTTACAAAAAAGTTGTGCTGGTACCAACAGTCTTCAGCGGAAAACACATCTGACTTATATTAGATGAACCTCCTAGCAATAGAGCTTGTCTCTCAAACACAGAAACTGTGATACTGGCACTGAGAAACATCACAGAACTGGATGCTGGCACATGAGAGCACTGCTTCAAATCTAGCTACCACAAACCATGAGTAAGACAGACTTGGGGCTTGACATCAGATCAGACTGACTGTTACAGCAAACACTTTAAAGAAAACAAGCAAACATCTCACCTATCCCAGGCTGCAGCAAAGATGAGCATCCTGAGAAACTGGTACTCATCACGACAAACAAGTCAGTCATTCAGTTCAGAACTTATACCAGCTTTCTAACTCATACATTGCTCTCCTCTGACAGAAGATCAGAGCAATACAGACAGAGACGTATTTAACAACTGTCTCCAAAGCACGCCCGTCAAAATACCAAATATAGCTTATTCCTTGTGCTAGGCGAGTCTAACGCCCAAATAGATTGCAACTTCAAAGAAACTGAAAGAGAAATGTGGAAGCTTTGATTAGGCATCATCCAACCTGGCAAAAACCTCACTGACCAATACTTAATGTCTGATGTAGTTCTTGCAAAGACCCTATTGCGCCCCCCCCCCCCCCCCCCCAAAACCCACAGAAAAAAACATGGCAATATAAAAACACTATCACCCAAAGGAATTTATCAATCACGGTTGCATGAATCTGAGATTCAGACTGTCTATATAAAGTGAAAGTATAATCTGAATGCAAGTATTAGAAGTAACTAAAATCTTTGCACTTCCAAACTGAAAAATAAAATCAAGAAAAGCAAATGCATAGTATTAAAAAATCAAAGAGAACTATGACAAAATTTAGTTTGAATTGATAAATAGTTCTCAGGCAATTTCTGAGGCAAGGAAGATGAGAAAGACTGAACCTGAAGAAAAAGGGCAATTGCTCAGAACTAGCTTGACTTAAGCTACTGTAGTCAGTCACAACAAGATAATCACAGTGAAAGCTCAGTAAAGCCAGGGTACGTGGTATCTTCAGGGAAGGGAGACAACAGAGAAAGGAGAAACTCCTGTACACTTAGAGCAATTACACGTCTGAAAAGGCAAAGGAGATACAAAAGAAAGGAGACAGTATAGAGGAAAAGATCAGATGAACAGAGACATCTCATAAACCCCACAACTTGAAGCTGATACTACCAAATGTACGCCACCGTTTCCTATTAAGTTACTAAAACCCTGTGAGGAAATTTCAAGAGAGGAAAGGGGCCAAAGAAAAGCAAAGCTGAGATAGGAAAACGCTTGCAAGTCAAGAGGCACAGCAAACAGATGGGCAGAATATTTTAAGTTGTCTTTAACAGGCCAGTTTCACTCTGTCATCTTTTTTTTTTGTCCGTGAATAACTTACTGTTAATAACAATACAAGAGAGCTATTAAAGAACAATGCTGTAATTGCCAGTGTGCAAAACAGAGCAATTGAAATTATAAAAAACACCGCAGAACTACTAAAAAGATTTGCTACCGACACCTGAAATGAAGCGGTGTGAGTACCCACTGCCGGCCTCTCCACCTCTGGAAATAGAGAACTATGGCCAGTGCAAGGAAAGTGCAAGACCCTTTTTGACCACAGCAACTGTGAGGAAAATCTCACACATCTCTGTTTCAAGAGTGTATTTTTGGTAAGAGGACTTCATATTGGCTGAAAGAGGCAACAGATGCAATGCTCGAGAAAAAACAAGCCTGATTTAGGCCCCGAAAAGAAACTGGATTCACAAACAGTCACCTACAACACCGTGATGGAAGAATGAAGAGAAGGACAGGCCTCCTTCATTTAAATTGACTTTCCAGAGGGAATTGGCTTTTCACAGGCTGTGCAGGCAGGAGAACACCCTTCATTCCCGTGGAGTGGGAGGAGAAGGCAGGAGCAGCTCTCAGCCTCAGAAAGGTAAGGACAGAGGTGCACACTGATGTGCAGCACTGTCCTGAGTCAAAGCTGCAGCTCTCAGTCCACTGCAATTTGCTCGATGCGTAGAAGCAACAACTCCTCATGCAACTGCTTTACCCTGAGGACCAAACTCAAACTGTCATGCTTATGAGTGACACCAAGCACTAAGGCTGAAATACGTGCATGGACTCCATGTAATTAAGGGATCTTCTGAATAATCAATCACCAGATGCATGGAAACACCTTTTTTTCCATTCTACTGCTTTCTAGGATACATTCCCACACCTTCTGAAAACAGTTTACAGCCTTCAGTCTTTGAGAACAGCTTCCCCTCTGGCTGTACCAAAACACACAGTTTACCAGAAGCAGAGGTATGACCCAGTTTGCTTTGCAACAGTCACCTGTCCTTTTCATTATATAGCACTCACTCCCCAGTCTTTGCTTTTAGCAAATATTAACACAAATAATTTAAGGTTATCTAGGGATTTCTTGACAAACAGAGACCGATGGCTTAGCCTGAGACGATGCCCTCATTCGTCTACCACACTTCTTCCCTCGAGTTTACTATTTTCACTGCCATGGACAACCCAGTAGCTTGTTGTGCAGCTGGGATATCCCTGCCCCATGGGAAGATGGATTCCAGCTGCTCCAGCCTTAGAGACTCCCCTGCTGGAGTCCTACATCACTATCAGAAACTAAATAAAAAAAGACTGATCCCAAGGCAACATCACTGAAACATTTACATTCACACAAACTTATCAGGTAGTTGCTATACACTTCATAGTAGGTACTGTACTGACTTTGCATCATCCTAGCTGACTAAAAATGATGCCATGCAAGTTTAAAGCCAACTGTGTTACGCAGCTTTATTAATTTTAACTCTATTTTATTACACAAACTCTCAACTACATCAAGAATATTAAAGTTAACATGATAAAACTTATTTTCCAAGAACCAGAACCCATTATCATTAATTACTATCCTTTACATTTATTAAATTAATTACCTCAATAATTTTATTATTTCGCTCAAGCCACCTGTCAGATTGAGACGATTAGATTTATTTCTCAAAAAGTAGTTCCAGAGTGCTTTTCAAGTCCTCTGGAACTTTTGCTGTTTTCCAAGAACCAGAAAAAAAATCTGTATGAATGATAAACAACAATTCTCTGGCCTGCTCTTTCAGAGCTCATGGATGTGTATTATCCGGGCTTCTGACTTAAAAATGCCAAATTTAACTGTAAGTACTGTTTAACCTTCTCCTTGATTATTGTGAAAACAGAGAACGTGTTATGATACATCCCATGATGTGAACATCCTATCTGCCTTTTTCCCAAGCACAGAGCAAAAATATTTACTGAACTCTCTTGCCTCTATTGGCTGTTCTAATAGCTCTGTGCAGTCATAAAGCATTCAAGTTTATTGTGTTTCTTCTTTTTAATTCTTGGCTATAGTTTTCCTCTTCCAAACTTCATTTCTGAGTTTTCTAGAACTCTTAGCTTCAGTACTTTTAAAAATATTTGCCCCTTAATTGGCACACTGTGACTTTTTGAGGATAATGAAAAGTTCCTAAACAATTTCTAGTTATGTATACATTTGGATTTTAGGTACTTTTTACAGGCCAAAACAGAGTAAGTTACAATCATTTGCACCTAAGCAGTTATTTCTGGTGTGAGGTCAATCTGTTTAAGTGACTTGTTATTTGAGGATTAGATGCATGAGCATTAACAAGGTTTTACCGCTCAAGAGATTATAGTTATTCTGAACAAAATTAATGCCCTCTCTTCCCCAAATAAAAATCGCATTTAACATGAATATAAGGAACTGTTGATCTATGCGATGCTCTATCTCAAATCTATCAGAATTAATTAATTTACAAAGATGAATGAACAAAACATTTTAAAAGTGTGCCTGCAGAAGGAATCAGTTGAAGCATCAGCATGCACAGGACTTACTTGACTCAGTCCTGATTCAAATCAGAAATACCCAGCCTTTCTTTACAATTAATGGATAAAATTAATTGCTTTTATACTGCAAGAACAATGTCTGTCAATACCCATCACCCTGGGAAGGAGGCGGTTACTCACAAGGCCTAAGTGGGGCTCTCTGAGGCTCACCTCCCCAAGCTCTGTCTATAGCCAGTAGAGAGAGAGATGAGCTCTCAAAAGGGAATATAAAGAAGTTAAGTCAAGCTTACATTATGCTTAAATGGAAGTAATGCCAGATAATTATACAACCTGTTTCTCATGCAATTCTCTACCCCAGCCTTTGACAACTAGGTACTAGCTGGCAATACTCCCAGAGATCTTTGTTTTTAAACCTACAGAAAATCCTACAATAGAATTGTGGATTTTCTCATTATGCAAATATATTTCTAATAATTTTTGAATTCTGTTCTGGGCTTGACCTCAATAGTTTAGGTTGACAGTGAATTTCGTAGGTTAATTATATGTTATGTAAGAAGTAATCTTTCTTTTTTTCCCTTTCTTAATGATTTTACATCTTTCCTTTCTATTTAATTTGTTAATCATCGTGTTCTTAGGCTATAAGACAAACAGAATCACATGAATGACTTACATAAGAAAGCATTATAACAAGTGGTACTAACTTTTTCATATGTTTGCCTTCCCCCTAAACTATAAATATTTCCTGTGGTTTTTTTACTCACAGATAACCCTGCTTCTGACCTGCAGACTTCTGCATTTGCCTTTTGAAACAAAACACAATGTCTTACTCAAAGCAGGGTTAGCTTGTGAAATCACAGTATTTCAAATTTTATTCTTAAAACTTTTGCTATGGTGAAGTTGACTTGCCAGAAGTAATGTGCCTTTAGAGCAACTGAACAATTTTGCCTTCAAGCCAAAAAAGTCCTTGGCTTACAGACAAAGAAACCTCCTAATAAAACAAGAATTGCTTTTGTTGTTTTTGTTTTTAAGAACAAAACACAAACTTAATCCAGCTCCTTTCTCCGCAAAGTACTTCCCCCTCAAATAGACTTAGGCTCTTTGCCTCTGGACTGCAGAGTTCCCAAACCAGTCATTCACTGACTGACTTCAGAAAGCAGGCTTAACTGCCAGGGAGCAGCACCTTCAGAAACATCAGCCCAAGTCTGCTTCTGCCCCAGGCTTCCACACAGAGCCCACCGAGCAAGGAGATGTCTGTCCACTTGAGCCTCTGCATTGCTTTTCCCACTCCTCCCCACGAAGATTCTTTCCTACACTTGTGTACACGCTGGCCATTTATCAGACCCCTTTCCAGACTGTTTAGCCCAGACCATCTTCTGTTTGCCGTGCTATACTTTTATCATTTTACAAGGTCTCTTGAGAGGCAGCTGATCTCTCCTGGTCTCCTGTTACTTTCTTTTTTCAATGGATTGCTCTCTACTCTTCCTCTTCGCACACTGAGCAAAAAGAACCACAAAAGTGCAGGTTAGCCCCTTTTAATACACATCACCATCAAGCTTACACCTCTTGTTTGCCTACCCCAATTAAGCCAAATGGGTAAAGCTTTCACATTCAGAAACGTCTTAAGAGTTTTCAGATTCGTCTTTCCATATATCACCATAAAAATGACAGCAGCAGCAGCTTTCAGCTAACACAAAGTTGCCCAGTTATCCAGCTGGGCTCTTAAGAAACATTTGGGGACCTCTTGCACGGACTTCTCTAAGTCATTATCCAACAAAAGTTCTGTTTGGAGCTTTACCTGTTCTTTCAAGGCTATGAACAAGCTTTAATAAATAATGATAAAAAAATTAATAGCTAAGCTATTTCTTATTTCTTTTACGAGAAACAAAACAAGTCACCTCAGGAACTTCTCTATACTGCTTAAAGGAAGGACTTGACCTCACATCGGTTTTAGAAAGGGCAAGTGATGGACCCTCTTGACTAAGACGGATTTTTAACTGGATTTTTAACATCACTCCTCCAGGTTGTTAATTAGATGCACCAGCTGAAACACAGAGCTAGAAATCAGCTGGTTTCACTTCATTAGAAATACACAGCTCAAGTGTTAAATCTCAAGTCTTGTGATAACGTTTCATTAATTCTCCTTTCAGGAGGATTGCTCACAGGGAAGAGATACTTATATTTCTAGGAGCACAGAAAAGAGCTTTTGATAACAGTCTTTTTAAGGAGACCTGATACACAACTAGACAAAGCAGTACACTCTTCTCTTCTTCCCCCGTATTAACAATCAGCTTTTCTAATAACAAACTCAGAGCAGTTATTCCTAGCATATTTTCCTCTTTTAATCACACCGTTTTCACTTACGCTCAAAATTACTTTTTCTTTTTTTTTTCCTTTTTTTTTAAATGACCTCAACAGAGGATTTGCTCTAGGAATCTAAGGAAGGATAATTAAATTAATAGTACACTCATTTATCTGTTATTTTGCTCAGAGGCTTAAAGAAATTTAGTTTGCTATGTAGACAGTTTACTCAATCAAACGTAGTAACTTAGTTGTTTGATAACCACCTTAAAATTTACTGTTGCAATCAGTTTTATTGGTAGGGAAGACTAACCAAATCACACTTATACTTCCCAGAATCACCTCCTCAATTCTCTTTCATCCCTACACTCCAAGAGCAGCTTAACAAGATGAGCACATTTGTTACCCTACTGTTCTCCAGAGCAGCATCTTAATGAGATTTGCATATTTTAGTCAACAGCTCAGCTACTGCATTTCTAAATTCCTTGTAGCTTTTCAATGAACATTGTCTAGCCCTTCAAGGGAAGCTCCTCATAGAACTATCAATTGCTATGCCAGCACCTTCTGTTTGACCCCTTCTCAGCCTCCCAAACAACTTAATTTCACCGCATGAATAGCATAGGTCTCTGTTAAGTATTTCCTCAACATTCCCACCGAGGAAGATGGATATAAAGAAACTTTTCAGCCTCTGCAATGATCTTGCCCTACTTAAACGCTCACTTGAGTCGTTGGCAAAACAAAACGTTTACGAAGTCTGTTCCTACAGACCAGACAACCTATTCACATATAATAAAAAAAGAATCAAATGGAGCTTTCTATTTGGCGCGTGTTTTGCATTTTATGATACAAAGCATCTCCTTTCACCTAATGGCTTCACTTGAGCAGCTTTTATTAAGACAACACTTGTTTACATAAAGCGAAATTACAATCTCCCAGCCTTTATTTTTGCCTGACTACTTCCATTTTTATTTTATTGTAATGCAGGATTTCTGAATCCCTCTTCAAACAATTGCTTTTACCTTCAAAACCATCAAACTTCCGTATCTCTGATGTTCCTTTGTTCTTAAGCAACAAGCAAAATCCTAGCAACATTAACAAACAAGTCAGTTTTTGGTGGTTAGTATTACCATGTTGCTTCCTGATAAAATCCCTCCTGTGAGATGAGGAACTTCATTATTCTGCAGTTCGCTATCCTACAGTGGGTCAATTATAGTTATGCTGTGAATCACCTCTTGTGCACTACTTAATCCCAAACTGCTAATAATTTCAGGTCTTTTGTGCTCTAAGCACAAACAAACCTGTAGGGTCTCAAAGATGTAAAAAATGGCTTCTCTTAGACGAGTTTTGGGGTTTTTTTTAACCTGTAAGCATTTGAAAAAAGGATTATTTAACAGACTTCTGAGAAATTTCAATGTGACTTAAAAGTAACATAAACACTCCAGTTCTGAAGTAAGCATATAGTAAACAGAACCAAATGCAGAATAATGAGGAGGAAAATAAGAATGATTAACCTAGGGCTCCAGCTATAAAGAAGCAAGTTATGCCCACCTGATTCTACCTGCCAAAATGTCTTTTTTTCCCCAGAGAATACTATCAGGTCAATAGGGCAACAGATTGTATCAAGTCAGTATTGTCAGACAGCAAGAAGAGTATGCCAGAAGACAACAGAATATAATTATCCATGTTACAGATGAAGCTGGAATGTCTTTCTGAACATATAAAATGAAATTAAAACGTAACAACTGGCAAATATTAATACATTTAAGGTCCAATTCAGTGTAGCTCCAATATATAAAAACTAATACTACAGGACAACTCCCCTCTCCTGTGCATGAAGTTTATTCTAGTGTAGGTGTTCGGGTTTTTGTTTGGTTGGTTTTTTTAAGAAAAAAAAAATCAAGTTATTTTCAGATTTTCTCCTGTGGATAGCTTTTCTGCAATTTTTACAGTAATTCTAAAAAGCAATGTTTTTGGTCTCAAATTCACTTTTGTACCTCAAAATACCGCTTACAGAGATAGCGCCCAAATGTAATCAGTACTATGGGAAGTACTTTCAATTTTTCATTTTTGCATTATCTTACACAGTGTTAAAATAAAGGTTAACATGCAGTATTGAAGTTCATAGTATCTGATATATTAGTATATAATCATCTTCTATTCAACCACGTATAAAGGTTGACTTATTTTGCAAGTAAGCGGAGCTTTCAGCAGAATCTTCCAGTATTCTCTCCTCTAGACATTTTTCCCCTATGTCAATCGTGCACACACTATCTATGACAACGATGTTCTCCCCAGAGCTCTGCTCCTGACCCATCACATGCATGCATGCACACCTTCAAACTCTACACATTTTGAAACAAAGCAAGGGCTAATCCACTAGTTAGTAAATGGCTGGGATAGCCTTGTCCTCAAATTTATGCATGTAAACTCTAAGACATATAAGGATGGCAGGAAAAAACGCTATTATTATTATTCTATAGTGGTTATTTTATGTAGAGTTATTATTTCTATTAGTATGGACAAAAAAATGTAGACAGGACCTTTTCCCCAGCACTAGCATAGGTCAGGAACAGTAATAATGAGCACAACAGAATTTTCACATATGGGAAATAGCCTCTCTGGCTGCCTTTACGTTTTAGGCTTACCCTAAAAATGTTGCACATGCTACCTTGTTGCTAGTCCCATAACATTTCTCAGAATCTCTTGTTATTACTAGAAGACATATGCAGACACTTTCCAGCAAGCATAGTTTGACTAGGAGAGATCCTGTCTCTAAACTTTGTAAAAGTAGTCCCAGCCCAGACTGAAGCATTTCTTGACCTCCACGTTGCTAAAAAAACCAAGTCTCTGCTCCACTTTTCCGATTGCTCATCTTTCTTTATTATCCAGCTTCTAAGCCCTCTGCCTTGCTGAATTAAGGTGCAGGCAGGCTGAAGAGGGAGCTCTCAGTAAGAAAAAGTAAAAGGCACATCTAACACTCTTTGAGCTGTCTGTAAGCCACATGGGGCAAAGTATTAGCTTCCCTCCCTTGAAAAATGATGATTATGTGAGCCTGGGAAAAAATAAGGACTATATGAACCGAAATGAAACACTGTAGAAAAAGACAAGAGACCTGATCACCACATTAGGAAGTACTTTTTTAAGGGTCAGTATTTCATGATTAGGATCCCTGAATACTGTTAGAAACTCGCGTACAATTTAAAGCAGAACTTGGTATCATCCCAGTGAGTAAGCTAAAGAAGGCACAATGGCAGCATCTGGCCAAGCTAAAAGTAAACTTGATGTGCAGGTCATGGCAAAGATTTATGGCTTCTGGCCATGCTTAAAATCCAGCCCTTCTGCACTGAATACACAAGCTCGAGTTGGAGTCTGTCAATAGCCCTTCGTCGGCAGATTCGCTCTGCCTCTCCTCAGGTAAGGTGCAGCTGAACTCAGTGGCCATGCCTGTGGCTTGCTGAAAAGCCTGCTGTCAGCACACCGGCCTGGGCGAGAGCTACGCTCTGGTGCCTCTGTGCCGGCTCTGCAGCTCCAAGCACAGGAGAAGCAGCCTTGCACCTGCCTGCCTGCAGCAGGGTTTACATCTGCTTAGAAAAGCCCCTGCAGACATTTCTGCGTCACTCACAACAAAGTTGTTTAAATTTCTTTTGCTATAACAAAGCCACAGTTTTAAAAGTAGAATAAAGACAGAAAAACACCTTTATTATCCTCTCTTTATTTTAGAAATTAAGTATCACCGGGAATACTACCTCTGTCAATGAGCACAAAAGCAAAGACTTGTATTAAAAGCTGGCTTAGTATTTTCGTAGGAAAAATGCTGAACGTTTTGCTACTCAACACAAACTGCAGATCTCATCCATAAAGAGCTTGATAAACACCGTACTAAAACAAATCAAAATGCAACATTTGACTAGAGGAATACACTTCCCATTACTCTCCCAAGAAAGCTGCATGCAAATTTCTGCTAAGCGAATTTTGAAGACAGATCAGCTACACTTCAAGAAAGAACTTCAAGACTGTAACAATTTCTTTTACATGCATTTGCAATGCACTCATCCTAACACCACACACTGAAGTTATTTTTATACTTCTACCAGCAAGAACACATACGCAGTCCCAATTAAAAAAAGCCATTAAAACTCTTCCTTTTTATGAATGTAATAGGTATAGAAACTTCCCTTGAAAATGAACATTACAAGACTTAATATTTGAAAAATTACAAAATAAGCTCCCTACAGGTTTTCTTCTCTCTTCTAGGAAGTTTATCTTTGTAAAAGATACCTACAGACCACTATACCATGACCAGTATTGGTCATCAAATCCCAGTACATTAGAAACTAGAAACTCTCGATCACAGTAACAGATGCAGCTTTTTCTGCATTTAACTGATTTACGTGGGTGCAGTGAAAGAAGGATATAAACATGCTTTTATCCCTTTTTAAATATCAAAAAGGGTAATGCTCAAAAGCACCACATTTGCTGTATAATCCCAAATAAAATTATTTTGGCATAAACTAGATAGATATGGTAAAAATTCCAGCAAGAATTCTGACACCAGAAAAACACAGATAACATTTCAAGTAGAAGAACTGTAAACACAGTTAAGTATGGAAAACAGCAGGCGGAGTACAAACCAAAACATTCAATAACCATGTGCTTATGATTAAAGGGACCTCTGTGAACTTTAAAGGCATCTTATGTAACTTTCACAAATGACAAAAACTATAAGACATGGATATAGAAATTATAGTGCTCTAAGTGGTCATTTCAATTGCTCAGCATGTTTGGATTTCAAATAAAATTCTTTTGAGAAAGAAGGCAAATCTCTCCGAAGACTACCTATAAAATCTAAGGACTTTGAGATAGTCTACACAGGGAAGGCTGTAAGCAGCAAGCACAAAGTGTGAGTGTGCAAAGCTAACTACTCTCTGACAGGCTCCCTGTTAGCACATGGCAGCATGAGCTCACCCTACCTTTGAAGGAGAATTAATTACTTTTGAAAAGCTTTGCCTAAACCGTGTCTAGTGGAGTTTGCTCAACGTTCAATAGAATAAACTATCTTATGTTTAATGCATATTAAGACTAGCAACATGGTGCCTTAATACTGGACAGTTGCATCCAGTAAACATAGAGTTTCCAGTTAACTACCTTTCCCGTGTAGATAAAGTTTCAGCGTGTAACAACATAAAGCTGTTTATTTCTGAGGAGAGATGACTGAATGTCTCAAACTTGTCTATGTAACTAACACATCATACTTCTGCCTGCTAGCACATTCATACTCCACAGGCACTCCAAAGCACCTACATACCCCAAAGCTTCATAAAGGAACCTTTGCCCTTCTAAGTTAAGACAAAATTGGAAGTACTGATGCCAGCTTTAATGGAAAATTAAGCCAGCCACTGAAATACTTCTCCCTTTTCATCACATATATTTTAAGTGTTGGCACTTGTAACATTGTCCATGAAAAACTACAATGCTTTAAGATGCCTCAGGATCTCACTCTGATGATAAAATTTGTTCAGCGATGACACAGGACAGCGCAATAATAAGAGCAACACTATATGCAAAGCTCTGCTATTGTGCAGGATGTCTAAATATAGGACTTGGAAGTGGTGTGGGGGGAGGAAAGTCTCACAGAAGCTTGCAGAATAACCACTAAGTCTTAGAAAAAAATGTTATTACTATTGTGGCAAAATACATCTTTCCTTGATGCAGGGGAGTCTACGAAATTTTCTTTTTTTATTGTTAGATCCTGTATCTAATTGAAGAGCTGGATTTGAAAAAGACTCTGAAACTGTGCTTGCTGGATATAACCATCAAATCCCAGCACTCCAACTTCTCCTGGAGGTTCCTACCCTCTGACAGCCACACCAGTGTCACACCAATAACCCAAACTATGCAACCCTCACAGATGCAGTTCCATTTCTTTTTCTTTGGAAAGAGGGAGGAGCTTACCTGCCATTTTTGGTGATTTAACAACACTGAGATAAGGAAATAAATAGCTAAGAAGCATCAGGGCTTGGAGCCTGGTGTTTCTGCTACACTGCGTTTTAGTAAGACAGACCTAGGAACCACCAGAAGTGTTAAGGGAATGCATTTAAGCTGACTACGTGGACATAAAATGAGCCTAATCACTCTAGTGCCAACATGCCTGTCAAGAAGATGGCACTTATGCATCAGAGGCAAACGTTGGCAGATTTAGCTGCAGTAGTTTAAGATATTATTGCTCTCAGTCCACCATCCTCTTCTGCCAGAGGCCACTGGCTATTGCATAGGTGGCTAAATTTGCTGCATTTCTATACCACTAGATCACTATATCTATACCAGCTTACAGTATAACATCTTTACCACTGCTAAGTCACTGCTAAGAAGCATCATCTGAAACTTCTATAACCTAGTCTTCCACACTCCATGCCATCCTGAACTACTAGCAAGGATAGTAGGGAAACCAGGGAAAACACTGTGCAGTTTGCACAATCACACTGCAATCATTGCCAGGTTTCCTAGTGGCAGGCCTCACTTTTTGCCTTAACCCATTATGCATCTGATCTAAAATGATGCAAGCTTACTGACTAAAGACAAAAAAATGACAGTAACATACCTGCTAATCAACTGGAACGTAAGATGGACCAAGACTTACACCTCTGAAGAGTCAAAACTATCCGTACTGTAATATGACAGACTTGCAACGAGCTGAAAGACTGCATTTTTAAAGCACAATCTACCACATGAACAGCTCCTATACTTGAGCTCTAGGTACTGAAACCACCACTATCAAAAGAGCCATCTACAGAACTAGAAGGACAAGCTGATACACCAGATGGCTGTGTGACTACTCAGAGGAACACCAACAGGCAGGAGAAATGGGCCAACAGAAATCTCATGAATTTCAGCAAAGGGAAATGCCAAGTCCCGGACCAGTGGAAAAATAACCTCATGCACCGTACATAAGAAACCAAACATTTTTAGTTTAGGGGTGACCAAACACTGGAACAGCTTGTCCAGGGAGGTTGTAGAGTCTCCATCCTTGGAAGTACTCAAAACCTGCCTGGATGCGGTCCTGAGCAACCTGCTCTAGTTGGCCCTTCTGTGAGCTGGAAGGTTGGATTAGTTGATCTCCAGAGGTCCCTTCCTGGACCTCCCACCTCAACCATTCTGTGATTATTTATCAGTTTTGCAATTCGAACACTGATTTGTAATGACAGCCCAAATCTGGATGACTTATTTGTAGCAAGAAAAAAAAGATTTTTAAGAGCTTAATACCAGCACTGAACATGATTGATTTTTTTTTAAATATTCATAATTCCCAACATCTACACTGCTGCTGTTG